>VDFB02373365.1:26323629-26507885 GCA_007258455.2 Sequoia sempervirens | reverse complement strand
AAGGGGATAGGGGAATTGGGGGTAAGGGGGATAGGGATAAGGGGAGGGATAGGGGATAAGGGGTAAGGGGGATGGGTGCGGTAAGAAAAAGGACGAAGAGATAGGAAAAATGATGGGGGGATGGGGGGATACATGCAAGATGATGAAATGGAAAATGAAATACAATTCTAAATGCAATTTATCATCTTTGGAGCATTGATTTTTGCTATAGCAGAAGACATCAAGTGTCAGGGTATGTGGAACCAAGGCGGATCAGTATCTAATGCATGAAACAAACACAACAGACAAGAAGGCTATCCCAACACCCCAAAGTCACGAAGACCTTGGTCGGGCCAGGTATTGAGATAACCACAAGCACAAAAGGATGCCCCACCATAACACAAGACCTCAGGGATCTTGGTGGGTACTATGTGGGACAACCAAGAAGACACAATATGCAAGATGATGAAATAAAAAATGAAATGCAATTCTAAATATAATTTATCATCTTTGGAGCACTGGTTTTTGCTATAGCAGAAGACATCAAGTGCCAGGGTATGTGGAACCAAGGCGGATCAGTGTCTAATGCATGAAACAAACACAACAGACAAGAAGGCTATCCCAACACCCCAAAGTCATGAAGACATTGGTTGGGCCAGGTATTGAGATAACCACAAGCACAAAGGATGCCCCACCATAACACAAGACCTCGGGATCTTGGTGGGTACTATTTGGGACAAGCAAGAAGACACAATCAAACAAAAGATCAAAGATATGCCCCTATGTTGACCAATCAAAACACACCATAATATGATGGATTATGGCGGCCTTGACAAGTGATGATAGGGAGCTCAAATGATAAACAAAAGCCAAAAGCATCAAAAGATCGCAATCAATGTCAAACGTCCTTTGCCATAGGATCAAGGGGATGGATGGGATTGATGAGGTCTGTTAGGAAGGATACATCCTGTTGAGACCAAAGATGATGGATACAAAACTAAAAGATCGTCATGACGCAGGATGTTCAAAATTGATTGGATTTGTTGATACAAATGGATCTCATTTGTGAAGAACTAGCTAGATAAGGGCATAGCTTGACGACACGACACAAGAGAGACAAGACATGAGACTGACACATCCTAAGGACCTAGGGGCTCGGGGGCCAATCAGAGATTAGCCTTGCCTACGTGAAAGCGCAGAGCCCTTGTAGTTCAGAGAAAGGTGGACGACTGACTATGATGGAGACCTTAATGGATGGTAAAGATAGGATAGACAAAAGGAGAAAGACCGATGATAGACGATAGAGGAGCAAAGTGGACAATGAAGATCGATGATGAAACCCTAGGGGCAGATCAAATGATCAACCTTGCCTACGTGAAAGCGCAGAGCCCTCGTAGTTCAGTGAAAGGTGGATGACTGACCAAGATGGAGACCTTGATGGATGGTAAAGATAGGATAGACAAAAGGAGAAAGACCGATGATAGACGATAGAGGAGCAAAGTGGAGAATGAAGATCAATGATGGAACCCCGGGGGCGGATCAAATGATCGACCTTGCCTACGTGAAAGCGCAGGGGCAACGTAGTTCGACGAGACCAAAGGCAAACAATGGATAAAAGAGGATGGATGATGATAGGATAAGTAGATAAAAAGATGGGACTGATATGACAAGATAGGATAGACCTAGTGGATTGGATAGGAGGATGACGATCACATAAAGCTCAGGGCTGGGATAGTTATCCAAATCGTTAAAATGACTTGAAAGGATGAGATGAGTGATGAAAAGTGATAGGGACTGGAAAGATGTGCAAGAGAAGTAGGAGTGATGATGAGTAGATAAATGACATTGGGTTGCATGGGGGGAGGTCCATAGCCAGATACCAATGACAAGGGATTGTGAGATGGGATGAGATGGGATGAGGATAAAGAGGAAAGAATGGATAGAGATATAGGGATGGGGATGGGAGAGATTGTTTGGATGGATAGGAATATAAGGATTGGGAGATGAAAGGGATGTTAGGATAGATGGAGAGATGGAAGGGATGCTAGTGTAGATGGAGAGATGGAAGGGATGCTATAATAGATGGATGGGGAGATGAAGGGATGTTATGATAGATGGATACGAAGATAAGGATGGGGAGATGGAAGGGATGCTATGATAGATGGATAGGGAGATGAAGGGATGCTGGGATAGATGGGGATATGGAAGGGATGCTATGATAGATGGATAGGGACAAAAGGATTGCTAGGATAGATGGATATGAAGATAAGGATGGGGAGATGGAAGGGATGCTATGATAGATGGATAGGGAGATGAAGAGATGTTATGATAGATGGATACAAAGATAAGGATGGGGAGATGGAAGGGATGTTATGATAGATGGATAGGGAGATGAAGAGATGTTATGATAGATGGATACAAAGATAAGGATGGGGAGATGGAAGGGATGTTATGATAGATGGGTAGGGAGATGAAGGGATGTTTTGATGGATGATGTCCCCAAGGACTATGTCACAAAGGAAGTAGATGCCCCCACTCTAGATATGTCATATATGATGAGGCATGAGGGTCGTAAGACGAGTGGATGATAAGATAAAGGAGATAACTGAAGGAGAACAGGATGGGTGACCAAGGAATATGATAGAGTATAGATGAAGGGAATGTATACCAATAGATGTCCAAAACATGCATAGATAGGTGCCCCAATTTTGATCAAGATCACAAGAAGGATGGAGGGACTGGGAGATAAATGGGATATGATGGTAGGATGTGGAAGATAGGTGGGATGGGGGGAATTTATGAAGAGGACGAATAACAGGAAGACGGGTGCATAGCGGATGGAGGGAATGCATACCAGGAAGTTGCCCCCAAATGTAGATGGTGGTTTTACACATGACGCCTATTTGCCAGATTTTCATCATGGTACTTATCCAAAGCGCTTGTTTGCCAAGTTTTCACCATTGGACGAATTATTTCTCTTTACTTTTTTTTTTTTTTTTTTTGGAGTTTTGTGGATAGCAAGGGGATGAAAATGGGTAAGGATAGGGATGTTGATAAGGGGATTTAGAAGACAAGCGATAAGGATATGGATGAAGGACTCAAGCATCAAGTTCCATACTAGGTAGTAAGAGCCCATGTTCAAACCGACTATTGGATGTTGGTACAACCTTATGCAAGAGGATGAATTAGGGGGATTTGAGAGGGGAGATACATGGGATAATGGATGGGATGCTGCGAAGGGTATGGATGGAATGATGGGGTGGATATATGATGGGGAGATGCGTTCAGGACCAACATTAGCACATGTGGTGGTGGACGTGAAAAGATAAGAGGATTAAGGGATGGAGAATGTGGGGATAATGGAGGAGATGGAATGATGAATTTCGGGACATGAGGACCCAAAACAGACTTAGGAGATGAAAGGAGTGTACGATTATCTTTTAGATTAGCAACTTTAGATGTTTTTACAGATTTTTCATGTGATGGCATTACATCTTTTTTCTTTGGGACCCACATGGTTTTGATCTTTGCTTTCATGGGCCTTTGTGGCCTATGGATTTGATGTAGATTTTTCTTTTCTTCACCATGTCTTTTGGAGGGGACATGGGGAGCCTTAGATTCATGTGGATGTTTGGATTTATGCATTTTTCCTTTAACAACCAAAGTGCTTTTAGTAGTAAGGGGATGGGTGTGAGGAGATGGATGATGTGGAGTGATGGAGGTAGGATTATGAGGATTACGTGTAGATGGAGGATGTTGAGGTATGTGCCTTTGTTGATCCTGATTAGGGGGTATGTGAGAGGGACGTTTATGATGGATGAGATGGATAGGTGTTGGATGGATGAAAGGATAAATAGGATGAGATGGAGGAGGTGATTTTGGGATATAGGGGCCCAAAATAGATGTAGGACCTGGGGGAAACAAGGGCATGGTAGATGGAGGATTGGAGATGGTAGATGAAGGGATGTAGGGACCCAAAATGGATGGAGCAGATGAAGGAGGAAGATGGACAGTTGTTTTGAGGTGATATGATAGAGGAGGAGGGATGGCCACATATGATCTAGTGGGGTGATGGGAAGAGCCGATATTTCTTTTGGAAAAGGCTCGTTGGGGACATCTAGAGGTTGTACCAACATTTTTGGATTGCGAGTCGTGAGTAGTACATCCAAAACCTTGCAGATACAAGTGTTCTTTAGCTTAGATGGGCTCTATAATACCTTGCTCATGAAGGCCTAAACCTTTTCCTTGATAATTCATTTTCTTGAGTATTCGATCTAAGACAGGATTTTTGTTATTCTGGAAGAATGATACGAGTTCATTATTAGGTGGAAGAGGAGAGTTGGTGTATATGCTTTGTTTTTCTTCTGCGAGGAGACCGCCATGGAGGAATGTGAGAGATCCAAGGGGATATGCAAGCGGTGTGGGGATAGCATTTTTAGGTGATGACGGGGGATCATGAGAGGGAGATGGTGGGATAGCAGCATGTGGATAGGTGATATTAGGAGAGGGAGTAAGGGCCATGATAGGATCTAGATTTGTGGTAGTAGGCTCATGCGATGGAGATGGAGATGGAGTGGTGGAAGTTTAAATGACAAGGGGATCATGGGATGGAATTGATGGGGGACTGTGATCTTGAGGTGGACTAGATGGGATGGTAGGATCTTGATTTGGAGAAGGGGATATGCTGGCATGCTTTGGATTAGACCCTTGGCGTGACTCATCATGTGCGGAAGGCATGGTAACGGAGTCTTGTTGGGACTCTTCAAGTGGGGAAGATGGAGGGATGGAAGATTCATGAGGTTCATTGGAATGGGCTTTGGTGCTAGTAGGAGTGGGAGGAGTGGATTGGATTTGGGTGTCTTCGATGGATTGGGTGGATTTAGGAGTAGAGGGAGTGGATTGGAATTGGGTGTCTTCAATGGATTCAGTGGTTCTTGGAGTAGGAGATGGGGGTTCAATGGATTTAGTGGGTTCAATGGTTTCAATGGTTTAATCAGTGCTAGGGGTGGTAACAACAATGATAGGTGTGGTATGGAGAAGGGTCTCATCACTAGTGATCGTGGATGATGGATCTAGATGGCATGGTTCCATGACTTCCAGATGTGGAGTTGGGGATGGCTTCTTTGTAATTAGTCCTTGGAGAACTTCTGAACGAGAGACTTGCATATGGTTGGCTTGGCTAGGGTGGTAGAAATGGATGAGGGATTATGGATTGGTGGACTGGGGTTAGATGGAGGAATGGGATTGAATGTAGGACTATGAGTAGATGGGGGATTAGAATTGGATGGAGGACTAGGAGTAGATGGAAGACTAGGATTGGATGGAGGTCTAGGAGTAGATGGATGAATGGGATTGGGTGGAGGGTTAAGATAAGGATATTGGAGTGGTGAATTAAGATAGGGGGACATGGATTGTAGGTTAGGACAAGAGGATGTAGGTGGTGTAGTGGGACAAGAGGATGTGGGGGATAGATTATAATAAAGGTATTGGGATGATGGATTAGGATGAGGAGACATGGATGTAGGATTAAGGTAAAAGGGTGTGGATGTAGGATTAGTATGGGAAGATTGGAAAAGAGGATTAGGATAGGGGGACATGGATGGAGAATTGTAATAGGAATGTTGTGATGGAAGATGATGATAAGAGGATGTAGATGAAGGACATGACAAATATGAAGAAGATATTGGATATCCATTGTCAAAGGTGGCATAAGGAACATGACTAGGCATGGATGAAGACATAATGGGATGACTCATAGGAGTAATCGGATTTTGGAAAGTGGGTGGAGAAAGCTTACTAGAGATGATAGTGTCAAGGGGATCTATGTCATATTCTTCTTGATTGACAAGACTTTTGTTATCGTCATCCACGTAATTAGGGTTTCCCTTGACTACTATTGATGGAGGATGAGGATTCATGATGGTGAAAGGATAAAGAGGATGGATAAAAGATTTTAGATGGGAACGGATTAAAGCTCAAATCAGGATTTTGGTCAAGCTCAGATCAGGATTGGACAAAAGCTCAGATTAGGATGATTGGATGGGATTGCTTTTGATTTTGATGGGATTCGGTAGACGAATGATTAGATCGGGTAGATGATTGGATGAATTTGATAGGATTGGTGTGATTGGATAGGAAGAAATGGAAGGTACCACTAGATAGAGCTTGAAAAATTGAGCAATTTTGGTTTTTGAACGAAGTTGATTCGATGTACGGTTTGTAAATGACAGCCCCGGGAAGTTAAAGGGGCGTAGCCAACATTCTGCAGTAAAATCAGGGGCGTAGACAGCTTTCTGCAGTAAATCAGGGGCGCTACCGCCTTTCTGCAGTAAATCAGGGGCGCTACCGCATTTCTGCGGGGGTGCTACCGCGTTTCTGCGTAGGGCGCTACCGCATTTTTGCGGAGGGCACTACCGCGTTTCTGCGGGGGCGCTACCACATTTCTGCGTAGGGCGCTACCGCATTTCTGTGGGGGCACTACCGCATTTTTGCGTAGGGCGCTACCACGTTTCTGCGGGGAAAAAGCTTGGTTTTTGATGGTAAAGGCTATGGCAAGGACACAAAATGATAAAACAAGTCCAAAGTATCAAAATTTGACAGAATTTCCACAAGAAAACACCTCAAGCAAGCACAATCCTATGATTAATATTACGGGTATGGCAAGGCAAAGTCTTAATCTAGGATGCACAAGGCTTCTAGGGAGTCCTCGATATACTCTCGGTACGTGAGGCACAACAAGAACACCATTCCATCACAAGCGTGAGTCGGGAACCCCAGCGAGATACTGAAAGGCTCGGACCAACTCTTCACGCCTATCTAGGTATCACCCTAGCTTCGACACCACCACGACTGGATTGGGGTACAACTTTCGTTCTCCCCCCTTTATATACCCCGCTGGTACACGTGGTTGGAATCGTCCCTTGGGGTGATGAAATCCCCAAGCAGGTCCCACTAAAAGGAAGACACCAACTGTTTCCAACTACTCCCCAGGCTCACACGAAGTGCAAGGGGAAAGTGAAAATAAATCAATGCCCCCTTGGGTAACACAAAAATAAGCAACCACAGCAAACAATGAGATTTAATCCCCCTAATTAGACTATGTTTGAGGGCAGCAAAGATAATTTTTGAAAGTCTGATTATGTAGATGACCCTGCAAACAAATGTTAGTTGTTCTTCTTTTGTTCGCCTTTGGTCAAATTTTGCCACAATATGCTGCAAAAATGTTAGTGAAAAATAGCAATATTCTTGCCAGAACAACGTTAGAGAGTTATCACATGAATATAGCAAAAAACTAGAGCAAAAACGAAGCCAAAACGCCCATTTTACCCTCCAAACTATGTTGTTAAGGGCGCTGCCGCAGTTCTGTGAAGGGCGTTGCCGCAGTTCTGTGAAGGGCACAACCGTACTTCTATGGGGGCGCTACCGCAGTTCTGTGAAGGGCGCTACCGCACTTCTGTGAAGGGCGCTACCACACTTCTGTGGGGGCGCTGCCGCACTTCTGTGAAGGGCGCTACCGCACTTCTGTGGGGGTGCTACCGCACTTCTGTGAACTTTTCCTGCAAAAACCTTAACTCAAAGAAACATTAAATGCAAGACCCGTGTGTGGGTCCCACCGGGCGTGCCAAAAATGTATACCTTGAAATTCCTACTGCTCTAAATGTGCAAAATAACTAAGAAACATGAATAACAAAATACCAAGGACACCTCAAGATTATCCAAAAGAGTAGTTCAACGAAAAGGAATGCAAATAAGATAAAACACAAACACCTTTACCTCCCTTGTTGTTGATACCTCTTTGATTGGCCCTTGCTTGGATTGGTTGTGTGCTCCTTAGATGATTGTTTGAATGTCTAAATGCAAGATTCAATATGCAAGATGATGAACAAAGATGGCTAAATGATTGAAAAGGCTTGAGGATTCAAATGGACAGCATGTAGTTATCAAAATGCAAAGTGTTGAGAAGGAAAATTGGCAGCATAATGGTGCAAGATGGCTAAGTGTTCTTCAAATGCCCTTGAGGAGGGGGTATTTATAAGAGATTTTTAATTCTCTAGAGAATTCAAGGGTCAAGATTGATCCAACAAGGTCAAGATGAAGGGCTATGGTGGGTTGAGAACCCACAAGCCCTCACATCTTGACATGTGGAGGGTGAAGTGGACAAGGGGATGTGAGGTGGAGATGAGTTGTCAAAAAGGTACATGAGGTGGAAAAGGACATGCACCTTGGGGGATGAGAGGATTTCCACAAAAAGGGATTTCTTGTCCCCAAGTGGGAGTGAAAGGGACATTTGAGGAATTTTAGAATTCCTCAAAAATCTACATGGGAAAAGGAAAGGTGGTTGGGGGATAAATGTGAATTAAAAATTCACATTCATAGGATGGTCTAGAGGACAAAAGGTGGGCTCCAAAAAGGTGGGACTTGGTCACATGTGGAGATTGTGACAAGTCCAAGGTTGGTCACATGTGGAGATTGTGACAAGTCCAAGGTTCTAGAAGCCTTGGAAGGATGGAATGTGAATTAAAAATTCACATATAAAAGAGGGAATCTAGGAAGAATAAAAAGGAATTAAAAATTCTTTGGAGAATGATTAGGCTTAATTAATCAATAATTAGAAGATAAATGAGGATTATAAGCCAATTTGCAAAGTTGGAGGATGTGACACATCCTAATCAAGGATTAGGCATGTGCACATCCCTAATGAAGAAATTAGGAGATGGATTAGGATTAGATGAAAATGACATGTGAGGAATTAAATAAATGTAATATTTATTTAATTTATTTGATGAAAAGAGGATTAAAAGAGGGTAAGGTATTTAATTATTAATTAAATATCTTAGGGATTTGGCAAAATTAAAGATATTAATTAAATAATAGTAATATTATTTAATTAACTCGGATAAGAGGGTGTTTAGATGAAAAGTGATAAATTTGGATAAATTAAGTGTCCAAATTTGGATGTCTACAGTTTCAACAAGATAGTTGAGTCAAAATTAGCTAGGGTGTAATCCTAATTGACAACAGAAGGATGGGATAGAAAAAATTTGTACAATAGAGGTAGCAAAAATATCTTCAAACACTCTCCAATTAGTAGCTATTATTTTCCTGGAGTCTTTGAGATAATGTTCCCTACTTTCCATGATTAGTTTCAGGAATTGTACAATAGTAGGGAAGCCTACAACTTGGGCTATCTCACTCTAAACTATTTTCTTTCCACTTGGCTAGTTTGTTTAACCCCAAATATTCTCTTTAAACTCCTCAATATCTACATGTTACATGTTGGTATCCCAACCATACTCTAACTAGAAGTAATTCTTGTAGGAGGCTCCACGCCTTTGAATTCATACTTCATCTTGGATGTCCTATTCATGAAAAATGCAAAGTAAATCATCAATGAGAAAATTGATAGTCCTCTATTGTATCCTCTGAAAAGATTACTTAAATAGATCCTTAAATGATCAAAAACTTTACCATTATTATGCCTGAGTTCCATTTGATAGTTCTAAAAAATGACAACAATAATCATCGTGCATGAGTATCAAATTCTATCAGATAGCACTTCATTATCAAGTTCTAAGGCACAAAGAGCCTATGGAAAAACCCAAGCATTTAACCTTTTCTATAGAAAAACACACCCCTCTCAACCTTGTGGAGATTTGAGATACCCTCAACTTAGGGTCATTAGTTACCATCTTTGTAGAACACTAGCCTAGAAATAACCCTATGGAGATAACACACTAACAAAACCATGCGAAAAAATGGAGACATAGACAAGGTTGAATACATTTGTAATCTTTACAAATGTTAGTTTTACAAAAAATCAGGTTGGAGCCAACTTTGTAGGAAATGAAGATTCCTTCAACTTACAATTGCTATGCAAGGGAATGGTGCAAAAAACTTTACAAAAAATAGACAGGAGTGAGACTAAATCAATAAATCCTCAAAACCCCACAAACCTCACAAGATAGCCAAATTCAACCCTTTGCAAAAAACTGAGCAAACTCGACTTTGCAAAAAAAATGCCCATCTCAACCTTGCAAAGATTATGACTCTGGGTCAAGTGACCATCGAACCTTCGTAGTTGCACTAGATGGAGAAAATGGAAGCCCTAAGATCAATTATGGAAAATTGAAGGGTGTGTGGACAAGGTCAAAAGACCATTAAATCCACCCATTGACAAATCTCCACAAGATATGCAAATTCACTTTTTGTGTTAAAAAAGAGCATGCACCAAAAACCTGCAAACCCAAAGCATGCAATTTGAAATGAAAAGAAAGCCATTACAATTTTGGCATCACACAAGGATTGAGCAATGCGAGGAAATTACCACAGGGATCTCTATAAGACTCGAAATTGACTCCATGCACTACATGAAATAGAAACCCTAACTCCAAATAGTGACCTGTTGTGAGAAAATGGTATCTCAAATCTCCACCAAACTAGGCTTAAACTTGTAGACACATAAAAATGACCTAGGCCTCGAGCTACATTTTTCTATGACAAACATCCTCCTTACATAATTAAATCATTTTATTATGTCCTAATGTCATAATTCCTAATTATTCCTCTATGATTATTTAGATAAATTAATTAAATTTATTCATTTAAATACGTCATTAATTAATCCTTATTCCCTCCAATATTTATCCATTTAACCCATTTATCCTTCAATTAACTAAACTTATTCATTTAACCCACTTTTCATCCCACAAGTAAATAATTAAAATAATTATCTATTGCCTTTTGTCTTATTCCCATTTATGAATTAAACCATTATTTAATTCATAAGTAAACTTTCCTCCATAAATCAAATAATTGCTATTATTGTTTGATTTTCCAACTACCTCTTTTTCTCCACCATTGATTTAATTGATTTCAATTAAATTTCAAACCTTCATTTCAAAGATTGCCCTAACTTTGACCTAATTTTTCCCTAACCCTAATGCTCCTCATCACATTGAATCTTGGCCTTTGATCTTAGGTTTTTATAAACTTTTAATCCTGGCCATTCATTCTCAATTTGGAATTCTTTAAAAGGCTCTCTCTTAAGTCATACATTCACATAGAGTTATTTTCAGCATGCTTGAGAACTTGAGTACTTGAGCATACAATACTTCAATACTTTAATATCTTGCTTGTCTTAGGCATAGGTTATAATTGCACTTCAATCTAAGGGCAATCATATGATTTGCAGTTGTTAGTGTAGGTTTTTTAAATTCCTTATGTTAAGGGGTATTTCTTTTTCCTACTCATATTATTTAAGCTTTCTTAGGTTTATTAGGAGTGGTTAATATGAGGACACATGGTGAAATACATCAGCTACATGTGTCGCTCTCTCCCCACACATGGTTAGTTGAGTTACACATCCTCTTTTGGCTTGTTGTGCCACCTCTCATAACCACTATTCTATTTTTACCTAGGTAGGTTATGGGGTAGTTGGGTTTCTCACCCTCTTTTGGCTTTATATGCCACCTCTCTCTTGTCTTCACTTGTGTAGGTTATGCCACATGTCTTGTCATTTACCAAGTAGGTGATAACCTCCCACCTTTTCTAGGTAGTAGGAGTTAATGCACCTCTTGGATGTACATGCCCCTATTTTTCTATATATTGAGCACTCTCCTCTCACCTTCACTAGTTCAGCTAGTTTGGCTAGTTCAGAGATTGTTCGATGAGAGTCATGAGATTAGTCTCATAATTCTCTTGATTTGTCTCTATTTTTCTCTCATTTCAAATTTCTCTTAATTCTGCTATTTTGATCTTCGATCATCTATTGAGTGAAGTTGCATGTGATCTACGACCGACATCAGATCTTGGCTTGGTTCTCACTTCTCGAAGAATCTAACAGTAGCAAGATGGAGAAGGCCAATGGAGGTCAATCAATGGAGACTTGAAGACCAGGTGACTTTGTTTCATGTTTATTTTCTTCTAGTTTTCTTTGTGCTCTATTGTTGTTAGGGGTTTAAGTTAATATGCTACTTGTAGCTAACATGAAAACTTTTCCCTAAATACATTTGGTGAACCTAATGCATGTGTAGATGTATCTAAAAGTATTTTAATTAAGTTATTATGCTACTAGGATTCTTTGATGCATGTGTAGATGCCACTAAAAGTATTGTAATTAAAGCATGTGATGATGAGGGGTTTTCTTCTAAGGGAATTATCACACTCCCTATTTGTGTTGGGCCAACAAGCATAGATACCACATGTCAAGTTCTAGATCTTGAATTTCCCTACAACCTCCTCCTTGGTTGACCTTGGATTCACAAATTGAAGGTTGTACCCTCCACATATCACCAATGTCTAAAGTTTCCCTATAACGACACTGAGATTACCATAGTTGGTGATCCTGACCCCTTTCAATATTGCACCAACTTAAGGAGAATTTATAAACATCAAGTACCTATTAATCGTGAAGCTTTGACATCCACCTCATTCCAATGCGTCAATCCATCTACACTTACCAAGTCATCCACTTCCACTACTTTGACTCCACCATACCATCCACTTCGACCATTCAAACCGCCAATTCAAATATCAAGATCTAGGACACAGGATGTGGAGAGTATAAACTAAACACCACTTATTGCATCTCATAGTTACCCAAGTCTCCAAAAATTTATGGCAGACCGTGCTTCAGATTAGAACCTAAGGTTGTCTTCAAAGTTCCTCCCACTACCACCTTCACAAAATGGGGAGAGGTAAACAAAGAAGATATTGATGATATTTCAGCTTGGATCTACAAATACAAGAAAGATCTACCACCATTACCAATACAACAATATGGCAAAGGCTTTGAGATAATGAAGGTAAAAGGCTATGATGGAATCAATGGTCTGGGCATAAAAAAAATGGAAAGAGAGAACCCTTAATGCTGACTACAAGACCAAAGAACTGAGGGTTAGGGTTTAAGCCAATCATGATTGACACTCCACATACCCTTGTGACTTCTAGTAAGCATGTAAGTGCTTCTGAAAATGTCAAGATATGCGATGAATCCTCTATGAGAATACGGTTTTGAAAGATCCCTTAGTGACTATGATCTTGAAGAAATGTTTCTAGAACCAGGTGAGCCTTCTTTTGAGGAAATATTCAAACAAATGTTTAAGATTGGTCCACCACAAGATCTTTCTAATGACACCCTAAAATCCTAATGAAAATAAAATCCTAGGTAAGTGTTACCAATTTTTTGCCACAGCTCGATTGGTGGAGCTGGCTGAACATTATTACATCATGAGGTGAAATTACATATTGAGTTTAAGTGATGTTGAATTCTTTTACCATTATGCATTGAGTGACAGTTATACATTTTAAAGAAGAAATAGAGTTTTTAGAATGTCATTCTAATATTTCAGAATTAAAAGAAATACAAAATTGAGCAAATGAGAAAAATGGAATTTCAGATGCTTTCTTTCATTTCATGAAAAGACTCATATTTTACAAGGCTTCTTTTAATTTCAAGAATCAGAATGATATTACAACATTTGAAATTAAATGCATTTTCTTTTCAAATGAAAAGAAAGAATCGAAATCAAAAATCCACACAAGTCGTGGATGTGACTATCACAATACATCGCTAATACCACATTAAACTATTGAAGATGCAGAAAATAAAACATATAAGTGACGACATAATCATCATTGCCTGATTATCGACATTTGATGTTGAATGGTGCAGCTTTGTCTTCTCGTGCTCTGTCGACCTGTAAGAGAAAAGAGGGGGTGTCAGTGGCTCTAATTATGAAGTGACCTATATGAGGCACCCACAATAGTGCAACCTGTTGTGCAGTTTTTGCACACACGCCCCACTGGGAGTGGGGACCCTCTCTTTTTGGTGTCTTTGACCTTTGATTTTATTGGATTTATCATTTTAGGGTCTTGACATGTTGGTCTTGTTGGCTTTGCCCTTGCCCTAAGATTGCAATTGATTAAAATTAGGTTTTTGGCCAAGTCCGGGTCTTCACCTGGATCCGGGATTTTCCGCCCCCGGCGGATTTCTCCGGCCCTGGTTTCCTTGTCCGTCTCTTGCCGAATTCTCCGATTCCGGGTTTTCTCCTGACTTCGGGATTTTCCGGTCCGGTCGGATTTTCCCGGATTCCGTCAAAATCCCGGTCCTCATTATTTCCCCGGTTCCTGCATTTCCGCGGAATCCTTGTCTCCGCGCATTCTGGGATTTTCCGAAATTCCACTTGGGGCACGGGTTTCCGGACTTGTCAGAAACGTCTTTTCGCGCATTAATGGCTGAGGTATCTTGGTTCAGACGGGTATAAGGGCGAATTTGGGGCGTTTTCTGATTCATTCTAACTTCGACTGCTTCCTTGTTTTCTGCTCTGGCGATTCGGAACTTTCGTTTGAGCTTTGGGGTTTGGTCTTGGATTGTTTGCGCGTGGATTGCTTGAGTGTTGCTGCCAGTATCCCGTTGCCTGGACGTGTTGTCACCTGGATTGATTTTCCAAGCTCGGTTTCTGCTCGTCTTGATCCATGGTATGTACTCGTCGCCCTTCCGTTTGTTTGCATGGTGATTTGAGATTTTCTTGTACTGGGCGTTGTTAAATTTTGGGGTCGGCTCATATTTTGACTTTGGGTGTCGTATTTATTCAGTCGGTTTGATCCGTTTTTTTTATTTGAAGCCCATCTCTCGTGCCCTATGAGTTCCGTTTATCCGCTTGATTGCATATTTACACTCTAGACGGAATTCTGGGTCGTGTTGCTTAATTGTTTTGGTGCGGGATGTGTTGCCATGCGAATTTAGGGTTTTCTGGGTGTCTCGGCTAGTGCGATGATTTGATCTTGTGTTTGAATGACTTTCGCCTCGTTTTATGTTGGCTCCCCGTCCTGTGAGGATTAGAGGGCTTTTTAGGTAAATCCCGAACTGATATTTTAACCCTAAAAGCTTGCTCTGGTTCTAATGGCGGATATGTGATTGTTCGATTTAGGGCATCGTCATTTTAAGTATGGGATCCTTCCTTTGAGTGCTTCTGAGTGTTGGACACTCTTTGCATATTCGAGTCTGGTAATTGTCGTCGGTTTTGGGTTCATTCGAGCTTTGATATTGAAGATCTTGTGGTCGCTCCTGTGTTGGTGCACGTTTTGCCATTTTTCGGGTTTCCGAGGCTGTCGCGGAATTTCTGGTCTCCCGGATTTTCCCGGTTTCCTTTTATTCCGCGGACAGAGTTAATTTCCGGTGCATTTGATGCTGTCCGCGAAAGTCCGTCCCATTCGGATTTTTCCGGATTTCCTGTCTGATTGCATTCTTTTGTATATTTCGATGAGGGAATTGGTGGAGGGATTGTTGATGCCTATTTCTTGATTGCCAAAGAGTAAAATTGATGATTTTCCTTTGATTTCGAGCATATTAATGATTTACATGGCTAATAGTGCTTTGGTGGCAGGAGTCCGTCTGGGTCGGATTTCTCCGGAATTCCGCCCCGAATGTATTTTCCCGGATTATATGATTTTCCCGGATTATTTGATTTCTCCGGATCTCGGAAAATTGGCAATTGGCATTTGGTTTTAATAGATGTGTATGATGTATGCTAACCTTTTGGATGAATATGAGCTTAATAATTAGATTCTAATAATAGTTCTTGGATGTGCAGGCTGAATCAAGCAAAGCTGCTGCTGGGAAGTCCAAAGGTGGTGCGGGGGCATCTGCAGTTTCCGAGACAGAAAAATTGAGATTAGACATGAGGAGTCAGGTCCCGGAGAGTAAGATATCTTCCGTGTGGGCAGATGTGTCTGATACCAACGTTGGTGCCTGGCGTTATGAAGAATTCAAACAGAGAACAGCTGAGAAGGACCAATCGGCATTGAGGCAAGGGATGATGAACTCAGGGTTGGTGCACGTGGCAGGGTTCCCTCCAGCAGTCCAGTGTTACGAGCTGATTTTGGAGTGTGCTAGGCAGTACGCCTTTGACACACAGATGGTAGTTAGTACTGAGGGGCGGGTGTTGGCAAATTTCAGTCCAGCCTCCATTGCCCGAGCTTTCAGCATGCCGGATCTCCCCTCGGTCTGCGCCCTAAACATTGACACTGCTCGCACGTATTATGAGAACGAGCCAGTTAAGGCTCAACAGCTTATCAACTCATGGCTTGAGAAGCCCAAGTCTCACCACTCTAAATTGCCCAAACAGTTGCACAGGGTGAAGTTTAGGCCGGATATTTATGATGCCATCACACTGCTGAGCAGGGTGGCCGGACTTAAAACTGCCGGGGTATTGGAAAGTTGGATGGTCCATGTGATCACTAAGATAGGCCAAGGAACGAATTACCACTGGGCAGGACTTATCAGTGCGGAAATAGATAGGCAACTGCGGAATGTTTTGGAAGGAAAGAAGTTCACCATGTCCTCCTTTGTTATATATATACTGGCCATCTCTTATCCCTATAAGGGACTGACTCCGGCAGGAGCTATTGGACAGGACATTATCTATGAGGTCTATCCGGAATTGCACCTCGGACACGGAGATTATAGGAGGGCCAACGATGCCTTCACTATGCACATTACCCGGACCCTTCAGAATGCGGAGCACATCAGATTGTCCGATGGGGCTAGGGGGTTGATTAGGAATTATGGGGCCTGGTTCATCCAGTTCCCCACTTTCACTTATCTCCGGATTGATGGATGCCCCGTTGCTCCCTACAGATTGCCCAGGTATCCCACTGACCACATAGTGCTACTGGAGGTCGTAAGACAAATTTGTGAGTTCGATACGGTGGTCAAGAAGGAGAAACATAAAACTGGTTTTGGAGGTGACTTCCCTCTTGGGATTGGCGTGGATGTGATGTGTCCTTCCATTCAATCAGCTCATACTGCAGGTGAGGAATTGGCAGCCTATGGATTCTCTTTCCATTCAAAGAGAATGAATTTTGACATCACCGGAGGGGCACAGAAAAGGGCTACCCGGGAATACAGGCACAAGGAGGACTTGGAAGACTACTGGGTCAACATCAAGGATGACCTTGATGCACGAAGGAAAAGGTATTCCCGGCTGCCAGTGGAGGCAATTAGGCAGTACAATGTGAAGCTGATTCCAGATCAGCTGGAGGATGATGGAAAATTGGTCCAGGACCATGTCTATGAGCCCATCAAGGATAGGTCAGTAGCGGATATCGACTGGAATGAGCCTGAGGTGACAGAGTTGGAGGACTTAATGGCTCCGGTGCTAAAATATACCTTTGCCTGGATCAAACATGAGGTCTGGGTGTTGGAAAATGCCAATGTTCCCCTCACTTTCGACCTGATGGGGAATCTCAACCCCATGTCCACTTCAGAGGAATCCGGGGAAGAGGACCCCAAAGGGAAAACAGCCAAAGCCTCTCCTTTCAAAATCAAGGTCAGAAGCCCTAAGGGGACTCAACCTGCAGCGAAAAGGAAACCTATCGGCAAACGCAGGTGGAAGACCCTGACTATCAGCAGGTCTTCGGACGAGGAGGAGGTGGAGAAAGCTGAGGAGGAGGATGTTCCTCCACCGCCCAAGAAGGCCAGAACTACAAGGGTGGCGAAAAAGAAAGGCCAAACGACTTCGGAAGATGAGCCTCCGGTTGTGGATGTAGAAAGTTCCGGAGGGGAGAAGACCAAAGTATACACCAGAAGATCCAGAACTCCGTCCCCAAAGGATGCTGCACAGCCAAAGGTTTCTTCTCCAATATCGCCAGCCACTGAACAGGACAGGCCTGTCTCTCCTCCGCAGGGTGTAACAGAACCGGTAAATCCGGATGAGCAGGAAATCAGCGGAGAAGCAGAGCCGTTTGAGGAAGGGGCATTATTCAGTGAGGCTGCCGGGCTCGAGGTAGAGACAGAAGAAGGGCACACTTCTCCCTTGGTGCAATACGAGGACTCTCCGGAGAGTGAGAAGGGCCGCGGATCTCCAGAACCAGAGAAGAGCATCCCCGCTGGAACTCCATCGCCGGTGCTTCCTGAGTTGCGATTTGAGGAGATGGACCAAGGTGAACACCCCCCAGAGAAGGATGATGACAAGGCAACAGAAGAAGGAGAAGTCGAGGTGGCAGTAACAGAAGAGGAGAAAGCCACAGAAGACCCGGGGAAAACTGGCACAGAAGGAATCCGGACGGACCCTGTAGCCCCGGACTGGTTAGAAAAAGAAATAGCAAGGAAGAAACAGGTGATAGTAGAAGACACTCCTCTCGACTGGGATGCAATGTTATCTCAGATTGGAAAGGGGAAAAAGAAGAAGGCAGCTAAGATAATTTCCCGGGTGGAAAGGGATGAGGTGCATAACCGTGTAGTACACATCGCCACCCCTGCTGCAGATAAAACAAGGGAGGAGGTAATAGGCCAGGATTACAGTGTCCAAACCATTAACCTTGGGCCAGCTTCCCTAGAACAAGACATTGAGGAATTCGAGGGGTCAAGTGCTGTGATTCTGGATAGGTTGAGGAAGGAGACTCAGACAAAGAGGGAATTGAAAAGGGAAAATGAAAGGTTGAGGAAAAGCTTAGAAGAGGTCATGAAACCTCTACAGTCCCTCCATCCGTCCTCCTCTTCTACTCCCGGATTTCTGCCGAAGGAAACAATTTCTGGTATAGAGAAGATGAAGGCTTCCACACAAGCTGCCATGGACTGGTTGATGAGTGTTCGGACACAAGGGGATGAAGCTATTAAGGAGATCCTGTCAGTTGGCAAGGATGCAGTCCAAGGAAAAGAGCTAATGGAAAGTATCCTTTCTCAGGATATGAATGATGTCGATTCTCTGTTGCAGAAGACAAAGGTTATTCTGGGACATGGCAGGGAACAATTGGGCAGGGATGGAATTCTTCCCTCTTCCAGGTTGGATGAACCGTGGGAATGGTTCGAAGCATTACAGATCAGGCAGGGAGCCCTGAAAAAGATAAAGAAACGAAGAAAAGCCATTGATGCCGACCTTACTGCAATCTATGATGGTTGCATTGCATTTTTTGAAGTGATGACAGGGAGGAATAAGATAGCTCCCAAGTACCTGAGTTTGGATCAATTGAAGGAATGGTGGCATGAGGTTTATGCCCCGGATTCTGATGAGGTTGTCACTGGCCATATGCTTGATGATGCGGCTACATATTTGGCAGTGATAGATAGATACCTGACCAGCAGAAAGGATTGGAAGGGGACCATTGAGCGGTCCAATGAGGGGATTGAGTCAATTAAATGCCGGCTCAAAGTTTTGCCGTTACCACCTGTTGCTGAGTTGGAAGGAGTTTTCTTGAGGGTCCAAGGGTCACCAGCGCGAAGAAAGGACAAGGGAAGCAGCGGTTAATGTTTATCTCGAGATTTGTGCTTCCCTATTATCATAGGGCATGCATTGGACCGGATTTCCTTGGGGATTGTGCCTTGGCCGACTTGGATGATGGCATTAAATGTGTGCCTTAGTTTGTTTCCCTGGCCGACCTGTTTTGGCGGGTTTTGTTATTATCTTTATTGTAAAATGTTTGGCTGGGCCGACATGTTCTGGGATTAATTGGTTAAATAGGCATTTTTTGCCTTATTGTAACAAGTTGAGAAGATTTTGATAGTAGAGATTAGCAAGAGCAATAGTTAGAGTTTTAGAATTTCTTAAAGCAGATATCATATTCAGAACAGTTGAAATTGTTGCAGTATTTGATGATTAATACAATTGGAGACATTGTGGTTTTCCTGGTGGAATCCTTTGTGTTATCTCATCTTGCATGGTTCTTTTGTTCTATCTTTCACATTGCTTGAAGATCTAGGGTTTATTATTTAGAAATAAATTAGTTTAGTTAGATAAATGGTGTATGTGATTTCATATTTGGAATGTTGGTAGCTATCTTTGGTCTACACTCCCAGTAACTATCTGATTGTAGTAGGCTGGTGAAGTCAACCTGGACCATATATATTCAAATGTGCTTAAGTTCGGTTGTAGATGCAAGTCTATGATTTGAAAATTTATACTCCTCAGAAGATCGCACTGTTCTTGTAGAGATTGCCTTGTGGGTCGAACAGGAATTGGTTATTTGAGATAGGTCCATTCCAAATATATGTCATTTGCATTGCTTGTCTGTTCAATAATTTAGATTTTATTACCTTCCCTGCACCCCTATCTTTTGCAATTTCTTTGTTATTCGGTTAGATTTAGGATTCAGGATCATCATATTGTTAGATCTGGTAACCTGAAAAGGTTTAGTTTGCTTGTAGTAAGGTCCGATTGTGATTACCAGCAATTTCACATTTCATCTGAGTTGTTTTACGCATTGTTATGACCTAACACCCGAGAGACCTTGGGGTGATTTTCAGTAATTTATTGTTGAAAATAACCTTTCAAGAGAGATAGAATATTGCATTCTGTCTGAGTTGTTGCTGTGCAGAAAACACCATCAACACAACCTACTATTAATCATGCATTGAGACAATCAAGTGCAGTATGGAAGAAATGAGCTGAAGGAGAAACAACAATATCATGATCATCATGTTCTATTTTTATGCTAACATTGTTTGTTTCCTTGTGCAGGTATAGGTAAATTCATGAAGATGAACATTATTTGAAGACCAAGCATGTGGAGAAAAATGGGCTCCCACAAGGGTAGAGCTCGGCATACTGCCCTATTCATTAAATGGGTTGTTTTAAAGATTACATCATCATGTTCATCAAAGTGTAATGAAATACAACTGAAGGAGTAAAAAATATTTATTTATCGAGCTAATAAACCAACTATGCATTCATAATGATCAGGTTATTCTTTCTAAAGGCTACAGGTGAACAGCGAGTTTAGTTCACTCAATTAGTTCAGCTGAGTACATTTATATCAAACATTGTTCTTTAGTTTGTGTTATTTGTCCATCATAATCATATATTTCATGCAAGTTCCAGTTCATCAATTCATTCTTTTCACAGTCAAGGATAGTGAACAGGCATACATTATGCCTTAATCAAGAGTTTTGTTTTGGTTTTCATCGTGAAAGAGAGCATATTTAAAGCAACAGTTTGATAAGTGAAACATAAAAATGCATGAAAAGTACCATGTTGCTCAAGAATACAAAAGAAAGATAGTGCATTCGAGTGTCAAATGAATCACCAGTTCCAGTTGACTGATAAGCAAATACAACTTTAAGAATCATAGGATAAAATGATAACAGTTTCATTCCAGAAGGAGTTTCTGAGGTATTATCTATGTAAGGAAACATATGGGCTTTCATTGAAAGCAGTGTGCAGGAGAAAACAACTCATTCCGACTGGAAGAATGTTTCAAATGGAACCGTGCATCAGTGTTTAGCTGAAGACAACAATTGAAGTAAAATGTATATCCAAAATTATCTTTAGCGAATTACAAGTGTTAGGAAGAATACATCATTAGTGAATGCAGTATGAAATGATCATTTTAGAATGATGAGGAAAGAGAAAGTATAATAAAGGTGTTTCAGAAGGTGTTAATCATGCATGGAAAAGGTCAAGTAAGGTGTAGTCCATAACAGTGTTGCAATGTTTCAATTTAAAAATCTCTACGAAGTTCAAGAGCAGAAGGCAAAGATTGTTGTGTTAAGGTTAAGGAAAATCAAAAGACACTGCTATGTGTACAGAGAACAAGCATGGGGAAAGTATACATTAAGTCTTTCTCTTCACAATGGAAAAGCACATAATTATGCTAAAAGTAAGAAATTTGAATGCTTCAAAAGCCTAGTTTTACATGATTAATTGAAAATGCAGAAATAGGAGAGAGGTCAAGCTCAGCTTTAATAACAAATGCCAAGCATGAGTTTTTGCAACTAAAAGTGCAAAAGAAACAATGGTGATCGAGCTGATTTTGTATGATAAGGAAAAAAAATAGATATTTTTCCAGCTTCCGCATTTGAGTCTTCTTTTCAAAATAGAATATCAAAGTAAGGTATCACTTGCAATGGTTGAGCAATAAACTAAGTGCAGATAAACACACATATTTTTGTTATTTTCACCATGAGTTTTCGTTTCTAAAGGCAAATAAAGACAAACAAAAAATACCCACATTGGGGTTTCAAATGAATGTCAGTTTTCCTTGTTTCCAGCTGGGTGTTTGGTCAGATTTATTCAAATTCTAAACATTCGTGGCCATGAGATGGTGTTTAGCAGTGATGCAATGGAGATACATTATTTTCATGAAGTGCATAATGCCAAGGAGATAGAAATGACTATATAAACATCCAAGTCATTCTTTTGTTTCAGGAGTCTGAAATAAACTACTAGTTGTTTTGGGTCGAGCTATAAGAATAAAATCATACAAATATGTTTGTTGTTTTGAATCTCAAATACCCATTTTCAGGGTTACATTTAAAGTACAGAAAATGCAATAATCATGATAACCCATGTGAAAATTTTACATGAGACAGCAACAAGACATTTAAATGCAAGTTTCCTGAGGTGGTTCGAGCATCAAAAGAAAGAAAATATAGTTTTATTCAAATTTCTATTATACCCACAAGCGGATATGTCTTCAGAAAGACATAAAGATGAATTTTCATGTTTTGGGTCGAGCCCAAAAAAAATATAACAATGCTTTCCATAATAAACATTTGGTGCGGCCTGAACATGGCCAGAAGTTCATAAAATAAAACAGAGATTCCTTAGGTTTCTACAGAACAAAGAGGAGATATGATCTTGAAGGGAAGATTACCAATTCAAGGCTGAAAGTGAGCACTCTAGCCACGGCCAAGAGCTCCATAAAGCGTCCATAAGCCAAGAGTTCCAGCTCTCAAAATAGTAGTTGAGCTCTTAATGTGGGTCGATCCCACAAAAATATAAATGTAAACACAGATAATGCAAAAATAGAGATATTAGAGTGTGTATAGCCGTCGCCATAGGGCCTGAATGTACAAAAATATGAAGCTATGAGTGAATAGCTTACCCTGTGTGCAAAAGCTAAAGCAAAAACACAAGGTGAACCCTCTCAAGGAGTATCCTGACAGAGGTCGAGTTCGAGCTCATGACGGCCAAAGAAGAGCGAAGCACAAGAGTGTGGAGGAAATCATAAATATGCATGAACAAATCGCAGCCTTACGGTCTTTTTGATATCACAAAATGAAGAGAAGAGCTCGAATAACAGATGAAATAAGCTTACCCAGTTGAAGATTCAACTAACTAAAGAGCGTGGTGAAGATTCCCAAGGCACATGAGCTCGAGTTCAACGCAATCATGGTGGAATTTTCTTTCAGGCAGAGCTCTTTTTCCTCAAGGTCAAGAGTGCAAATTGAATCATTTTTAGGGTTTGGAATTCTTTTCTCATGCCCTAATTCGAGCATCATAATCATCCAGAATGTTCGATCAAAGCACGTGGAAAATTTAAAATGGAGGCCAAGACTTTTACCCTTGCATTATGATTTAATCTAAGTCTGAATTTTGACATTTGAGGGGGGGCCAAAATTTGTGTGTTTGGTCGATATGTTAGGTCTTTTAAGACTTATTTTATGTGCCTAGGTCAATGGTTAAGTCTTTAAGACTTATTCTTTGCCTTTGTGAAATATGAGGACTTGAGCCTTGTGTAATGGATTTAGAGGAAATCAATTAGGGGTGTAATGGTGAATATCTCATGACCTAGAGTTTTTTTGTTTTGGGTCAGTTATCCATTTAGGGTTCCTTATTTTTTTAATTGATTTTAAAGAAATCAATTGTGGAGTTGAGAAGAAGATAATTATGTATTAATATTTTTATGATTTTGTGAGAAAATCGAACATTGTAATGGAGAGATAAGAAGTTTTTCTTTTTGCAAAATTTTTTTTTTAATCTTTAATTACAAAAAATAGACAAATTGTGCAAATCTGCAATCATGTAAAGCAGAATCGTAAAGCAATCTGTTATAAATTGTTTTATGATTTCTTGCTATTTTTAGCATATTTTTATTGACTTCTTCTCTTGGTCGGATTTGTGGCTTATCTTGGAGAAATAAGGTTTTTTTTTATTTTTTTAAAGCAAATTCAGCCTATTTTTAGAGGCTTGATAGGTTCATCATAAAAGCAATATACTTTTTTTTGCTTTTAGGCAGTTTTTAAGACAGTTTGAAGCCTTTTCCTTGAGCTTTTTTCTGAGCTCGGATTAGGGTTTCTTGAGGGTTATGTTTTGATAGACTTAGTCTTTTTAGCTCTCCTTCTCAGTTCAGAGGTCAGTTCTTGCTCATACACATCTTGAGTTTGTGAACACATTTTTTTGTACTCAGTTTCATATTGTGGCATCCTCCTTCAGTTGAATAAAGACAGCATTCCTACTTCTCATTTTTGTGTTTACTTGTAGTTTCAGTTTGATTTTATCTTGTGATTTTTGTTTACAAAGTCCTTGTTTTGTCCTTAAACTGTAATTCTTAATGTAGAAAGTTCAAAATACAGGTTGCATGTTGTGCTTCAAGTCAGGTCTTCATGCAAATTATTTATGTATCAATTGGTCATGAGAAGTGAAATATTATGTTTTTTCTTAAAAAAAATTGTGAGGAAAAGATCAGAATCATCATTGAATCATTATCAGGTTTTGAAAGTCATTTGTTAGTAATAGGTTTAGTTTTAGTCACCTTTTATCCCTTTCCTTAGAAGTTATTTAGAATAGGATTTATCATTCAGAGAACCAGCTCACTCTAGAGATTCCTCCTTCGCTCAGATCACCCACATCTGAAGGAGGTTTTCATGTTTCAGTAGATTGTTGAATATTGCATTCAGCAGGGTGCAAATCTATTGACAATAGTTTTTGGCACGCTCGGTGGGACATTTGAAAGCTATTTCAGAGATTTTATGATATTTTTAGTTTTTGTTTGGTGTATTCAGCAGATTTTCCAGCCTTCTGGAGGCTATTTCAATATACTTGGCGATTCTGATTTCTGATTTTTGCATACTAGTGCAGTCTGTGCATGAGAAATATTAAAACAAGATCAAGTACAACACCATTTGAGTATCGAGAGTTGTCCCCACCACGAAGAAGAGGCAGAATAGTGAGGAGACTTTTTGAAACCCCTGCAAGATCGAAGTCAACACCTCCTATTTTTGGTGCCCTAATTTTGTCACTTGGAATATCAGTTCCAATCTCACAAGTACCGCCAATGGTAGAGCCACCAAAGCAGCACCCATTCGTACCTTTTAATGGAGGCAGTCCATTAGATATTGCTCAACATGATGAAATTTCGATGGCAGCCCTTCGAAGTCTACCATATTTCACTCGCAAGGACTTCACTAAACCTGTTGAGCACATCGGTGATGTGGCCACGCTATGCTCGGTGCACAATATCACGCAAGAGAATGTCACTCTAAGGTTGTTAGTTGCGTCATTGAAAGGCAAGGCGTTACAGTGATTCAGAGGCCTCGCAGCAAATTCAATCACAACATGGGATGTGCTAGGTAATGGCCTATACCAACATTTTGCTGATAAATCTGATAATTTATCTTTATTAGATCAATTAAGCACCATTCAAAGGGCGCCACACGAACACTTGGTAGATTTCAATTACAGATTTCAGAGGACCTGGGACAGGATCCCTGCAACGGTATAGCCCTTACCAGCACATGCATTTATGTTTTATTTAAAAGCTTTGAATAGTAAGATTATTGTTATGACTCAGTCTATGGGTGGTATAACGCTTCCTAATGCTTATAATATTGCCATTAACACTGAAAATTGCCTCATCCAAGCTAGAGACATAGCTCCTAGGCCTCCTATGCCCTTGTTTCCAGAAATACAGCCACCTATTCCTACTGCTATACCTCCTTTGGTTGTTGTCCCACCTGTTCCAGCGATAGGATATCATAGTACAGCCCAAGAAGTTGTTGCCCCAGCCCCAAATCCAGAGATGCAAGAGCTTAAAAGAATATTGAAGACCTTCAAAAATGATCTCATGACTATTAAAAAGCACGTTGGTCAAGAACACAAGCCTTATCAAGCCCCTTATCAGCAAAACCAGCAAAATAGACCTACTTCTCAAAATGATTATCAAGCCCAACGGAGAAATTTTAACCCTAGGTCATTCCAGCCATACAACCCGAATGCAGCCAATTCATCAAAGGAACTTGTGCCACAAAATAATGTTGCTCAGGATCACGATTGGTGTTATCTGTGCAATCAGCCCCATAACCAATCAACGTGCGCCAATAGAATGAGAAATCAGGCTTTAATGGTTAAAAATAGCTATGATATTTCAAAAAATGTTGCAGATCATAATCAAGAACAACAAGATAACGTAGAAGTCACCTTGACGAACTAGCAGAGTTCTGAATTTTGTGGCATGAATGGCCAAGGTCATCCAAATTCTCCTATTTTGGCTAATACCAGATCTAAAAAGTGAGCTATGGATCCAGGACAGCAAGCTGGAAATTCACAGTAGCAACCAGTAATCAGTAAACAGCCTGTTTCATCAGATGTTAACGCTACCACACAGCCTAAAATGCAGATTCTGCAAAGAGGGCAAGAGATACCCAGCAAGGATCAACTCAAAACGCACATCCAGCCTTTTCAGAGGCAGAATGAAGCTATTGTCACAAAAAACTAGCAGAAAGTAAATTCTTCGTCATTCAATATAGTTGAGCATCTCAAGAAAACTACTATCAACATGTCTATATTAGATGCTCTACAGCTTCCAGGGCAGAAAGGTTTACTGCAAAATGTTTTGGCTGAGTTGTCTATTTCTGACAACACAAATCAAGGAGTTGTGAAGGTTGTGCTGGCTAACGATCTGGAGGATAAAAATGGGCAGAAAGCAAAAGAGGTAAAACCCCCTTCATTTTATTTAAGTCTGATCATAGGTGATAAAATTGTGCATAATTGTATGGTTGATTCTGGTGCCAGTAGTTTAGTCATGCCTAAGAGTTTAGCTGATAAATTAGGTCTTGCTTATGAGCCTAATCCTCAGAAAGGTGTAGTGCAATTAGATGGGTATGTTGTTAAGACTGCTAGTATCATCAAAAATTTAGCTCTTACCTTGTACGCATCCCCAAATTTTGCTATTCATCAAGATATTCATGTCATAGACTTACTGCCACACTTTTCCATTTGTCTATCAAGGGATTTTATAGCCAAATTAGGTGGGTTTTTGTCTTCTAATTGGTCTCATTTGTTTTTAAGAACAAGGTACGATATGAAAGGGACCATAAAGTTTGAGCCTCTCTCCAAAGACCATATCAAACCATACTCGCAAAATCCTATAAACGTTAACCTCTATGCCACCTCTGCAATGGAGGAGCAAACCATGACCTCTGACTGTAGCACCCATGTAGACTATATCAGTCTAGATGAATGGGCAGCCGAAGATCACGAGCTTGATCCATTTCAGAACATAGATGAAGTAGGATTAGGAGTCTATATGATTCAAGAGTCTGATTGCGACATGCCTAATCTTTGTAAAGAGGATGAACTGTCTGCAGAAAAGGATAATGAGCTTTGGAAGCTCTATTTTGATGGTTCGAGAAGCAGTGTTAGTGACGGGGGTGGAGCTATGTTAATATCACCTGAAGGAGATAAGTATTTTTTGGCTTGCAGATTTGCTTTCAGCTGTTCAAATAATACATCCAAGTATGAAGCGTTGATGCATGGCCTTGAGTGGGCCCGCAAATGAGGTATTAAATGCTTGCAAGTTTATAGTGATTCTGAGTTGATTGTGAAACAGGTCAGAAATTTAAATGCTGGTAGGAATTATTTGCTTAAGAAATACAAGCATTGTGTATGGGATTTAATGGAAAATTTTAATGCTTTTAATATCATGTCGATTCCTCGGAATCAAAATAAGCATGCTTACAGGCCCGCTACCATAGGAGCCCAGTTTGATATTCCCAACGAGATTCATAAGGTAGAAGTACGTCAGTATGTGAAAATGGTGGTCAGACCTTCTATACCTGACAATAACGTGAGCTGGAAAATTTTTGATAGCGATGAGAAAATCGTGAATTTTTTTATTGTTGAAGATGAGTTCGTAGATGGAGATTAGCAAAAATGGCAGCAACAATATGAGGACCAGATTGTGCAATTAAAGACCAATAAGCTGCCAAAATGATTGGTGACATTAGAATATGTGTTTAATCCAGATGATCAAGTAAGGACAAATGCAGCTTGACTATTAAGGAGGAACATTATGCAGCCATCGAGATCTTCAAAGGCAAGCTTCTCAAGCTAGGTAAGGTATGTAGTCAAGAGGAACAGCAAGCGTTTATTTTGTTATGTCAGAAATATAGTGATGTTTTTTCTTGGGAATACAAAGATTTGAGAGGTTTTAACCCTGAACTAGCCTAGCATACCATCGAGCTTGAACCCGATGCAAAACCAGTAAGGCAAAAGCAAGACCGCTTAATCCCAAGTTAGAACACCTTATGAAGGCTGAACTGAGTAAGCTAGTTGAGAGCAGTATTATTTTTCCTATCAAGCACACCTCTTGGGTGTCAAATTTAGTGCCAGTCAGGAAGAAGAGTGGGGAAATCAGATTATGTGTCGATTTCCAAGATTTAAATAAAGCATCATTGAAAGACCATTACCCACTCCCTTCCATGGAGCAAATTTTACAAGTAGTTTTTGGTTCTGACAGATTTTCTTTGTTAGATGGTTACTAAGGTTACAACCAGATTCTGGTTAAGCAAGAGGATCAGTTTAAAATAGCGTTTACAACCAAATGGGGCACGATGGCCTACAAGAAGATGTCTTTTGGTTTATCCAATGCTGGAGCAACTTTTTGGCGTGCTATGGATATGGCCTTTCACGGCCTCATGAACAAGTTTGTTCTAGTATACTTAGATGATATTACTATTTTTTCTAGAAATTTTAATGAACACCTGGATCATTTGGAACAGATTTTTCAGAGGTGCAGAGAGTTCAAAGTGTCTCTCAATCCAAAGATGTGTATATTTTCAGTGCACAAAGGCAAACTGTTTGGACACATTGTCTCAAAGCAAAGTATTTCAATTGATCCTGAAAGAGTTTCTGCAATTCTTGAATTGTCATTACCAGCTCATAAGAAAGGCTTGCAAGGATTTCTGGGAAGAATAAATTTCGTGAGGAGGTTCATACCAAATATCGCAGCCTTGCTGCAGCCTCTCACTTCTATGCTGAAGAAGAATATGCCATTCAATTGGACCAAGGAAGGAAAGAGGAGCTTCGAGCAGATCAAGGAAGCACTCGCAGCTGCTCCTACTCTCATTAATCCAAACTTTGACAAAGACTTTGTTTTGTATATTTTTGGAGGAGTAGATACTGTTTCAGCTATGTTATGCCAGCAAAATGACAAAGGCTTGGAGCATCCTATAGCATTTTTCAATCAAGTATTGCATGATTATGAGGTAAAGTACTCTTTTGTTGAGAAACATGTCTTTGTTGTTGTAAGAAGTTTGAAGAAGTTCAGGCATATGTTTTCCAATAGCAAAGTTCATCTATTGGTATCACATTCGACTGTTAAAGATTTTCTGCTTAACAAGGATATTAATGATAAGCGTGTTGGTTGGGTCACCAAAGTAATGGAGTTCGATGTCGATATAAAAGTAACCAAGCTTGTTCAAGGCAAGGGTTTGTGTGAATAGATTGCTAGAAATGAGGACGGCAGCTCAAATGAGGCTACAAATACAGAAGTAGTATTAACTAATGATGTTCTGAGTGTTGTTCAAGCATCTCCTACTACATGGTTGCAGCAGATGATGCATTATTTGCATAATGATATTACAACATTTGCAATTAAATTCATTTTCTTTTCAAATGAAAAGAAAGAATCGAAATCAAATATCCACACAAGTCGTGGATGTGACTATCACAATACATCGCTAATAGCACATTACACTACTAAAAATGCAGAAAATAAAACATATAAGTGACGACATAATCATCATTGCCTGATTATCGACATTTGATGTTGAATGGTGCACCTTTGTCTTCTCGTGCTTCGTCGACCTGTAAGAGAAAAGAGGGGGTGTCAGTGGCTCCGATTATGAAGTGACCTATATGAGACACCCACAATAGTGCAACCTACTATTAATCATGCATTGAGACAATCAAGTGTAGTACGGAAGAAATGAGTTGAAGGAGAAACAACAATATCATGATCATCATGTTCTATTTTTATGCTAACATTATTTGTTTCCTTGTGTAGGTATAGGTAAATTCATGAAGATGAACATTATTTGAAGACCAAGCATGTGGAGAAAAATGGGCTCCCACAAGGGTAGAGCTCGGCATGCTACCCTATTCATTAAATGGGTTGATTTAAAGATTACATCATCATGTTCATCAAAGTGTAATGAAATACAACTGAAAGAGTAAAACAAATTTATCTATCGAGCTACTAAACCAACTGTGCATTCATAATGATTAGGTTATTCTTTCTAAAGGCTATAGGTGAACAGTGAGTTTAGTTCACTCAATTAGTTTAGCTAAGTACATTTATATCAAACATTGTTCTTTAGTTTGTGTTATTTGTCCATCATAATCATATATGTCATGCAAGTTCCAGTTCATCAATTCATTCTTTTCACAGTCAAGGATAGTGAACAGGCATACATTATGCCTTAATCAGGAGTTTTGTTTTGGTTTTCATTGTGAAAGAGATCATATTTAAAGCACCAGTTTGATAAGTGAAACATAAAAATGCATGAAGAGTACCATGTGTTAGAACTGTAAAATTTTGAAATTTTTATAGTCTATTGCATTCAAGAGTTTCCAGCATTGAGTCCTCATCATAAGCATAAAATTCCCTCTTTGTATTGTCTTGCTTATTTTCTGTCATGTGACCCATTTGAATCCATCTAGTCCTTAATATTTCATTAAAAGACACATATCGGCAAGACATAGTAAAAGTCTCCCCGACCTATATTTTCACGAACATGTATTTGTTGCAGACTATCAGTAGGACTTTTCTTTTGTTTCGGCAACTGTGAAGATTCATATCGGCAGGAGAGGCATTTTGGGGTAAAGTCATAGCGAAGTATTTTTTTTTGCCGATCGGCATATAGAAAAAATATATCGGCATAAGTTGGGGCATTTTTGTAATGTCACAATGAGTTCAATTTGTCTTACCGATTAGCATGTAAGAGGGGTCATTTCGGCCAAACTGATTGGTATCATTGAGAAGTCATGGCGAATACATTGTGTTTCACCGACTGGCACATGAGGAAGTATATCGGTAAGACTAAAGTATGTCGGGGTAATGTCTTGACGAAGGTGTCGGGTCTTGTCGATAAGGTGTAGGGGATTCAAAAGGATATCGGATGAAGCTATGGAGTCTTGCCAATTTAAAAGATATTCCGATAGTGATATGCATCGCCAGGAGAAGAACTCTTCGGCGTAAATTTCACTGAAGTTTGAATGTTATACCGACAATTCTTCAGCGTAAGTTTTACCGAATAGGAGTAATCTGGGGGAATGATTTCGGTAAGACATTTGGCGTCGATATGAGTCTTCCTGAAGGTTCATTGTCTTGTCGAAGGTATTGTTTCATTGGTAGGGTTTATTTCTTCGGTGAGAAAACTTGGTGGTCACGCGAAAATTAAATTTCATCGATGAAAGGGTGATTTTGTCTCAGCGACTAGAAAATGATTTGAAGAATGCATATCGGTATGACACTGTGAAGTCTATGTAACATCTCCCCGGCTCATAATTGTTACAGCGACATAAAAGATAGAAGCGATAGTCATCAGTTTTATTCCAAGTGTCGGTATGACTGCAGAATGTCTTGGTGAAAGGTTAAATAAACGTTGCAAAAGGACTTCACCCCAGATTTGAAAATCTCTCACCAACAGGATGTTTGATGCGACAGTGCCAGTTTCAAATGGGTCTTCATTCATGCTTCATCAATGGCACGACAGGATATAACAGTAAATTTTTAATCAATTCTTCAGTTTTGAATTGATTGCAGGTGAATTGGCAAGCTGAACAGAGAACTGAGACATTTTTTAGTCTGAGGAGCTCGAGCAGAATACTGTAAGTAATTGCTTCTTGGTTTTTCACATTTTGATTCTGTAAGCTTGAGAATGGAGTCTTCTGGTTCTGGAAAGGGTAAGGGTAGAAAGCCTAGTGAGAGTAGTCTATAAAAAGGAAAGAAACAAAAGGTTGATACAGAGCATGAGGGCACTGAAAGGAGGTTGAGCCAAGACCTTATTGATCAACTACCTGGCTCGGGGCCTAAAGCTAGAAGGTCCACACAGCTTAGGGCAGAAGTTGATATGCTAGATGTTAAATATAAGTTCATAGGTGATGTTTGGACTGCTGTAAGAGGGTATGAGCTATTCAATTTCCATTACCATAGAAGAAATCACTTTGAACCAGTCTGTAATCCATGGAAGCTGAATGTAGGGAAATTGGTGTGCCCTAATGTATTCCTAAATGGAGAATTGGTGAAATTGATTGCAGATAATTATGATCCAAAACATAAGGCTATATGTGACCCATCTGGAAAACCACAGATATATGTGTCTAAAGAAGCAATAGGTGAGGTTTTCAAATTGGAAGGGTTTTGTAATGAGGAAATCAGTTGTGAAGACTTGGAAAAGGAATTCTCAAGAATGGATACAATTTATAAGGGCTGGAGGTTGCCAATTCACAAGATTAAACAAGGTAACAAGCCAGAACCTCTACAAGAGCATGAGGGGCCTCCTTATCATGTAGATTTGTTTGAGCCCTATATGAAGTACACATATTTCTCAGTGTGTCAAGTGTTGGGAATGGATGCCCCAGAATTCATGTCAATTGCGCCAATGATTATCATAGCAGATATCCAATATCACAATTCCAGGCCATTTGACTATGCCTCATACATTTCTAAGGGGCTTGATTCAGGGTTGATGGCTATCAAGGGTGGATCATCTATTGTTCATCTCAGACACTATTCATTCTTAATGCATTTGGTGCTATATTTTGGACAGGAGTTAGGGGTGTGGCCTCCAAAAGTGAGAATTTCTCAAACTGGTAAAGAAGGTGAGACACTACCTGTTTAGTTGTGGACTACTATTTGGGAGAGTAGGTTTGCTAGTTCTAGTTTCATTCATTTTGAGGAGCATTTTGTAAAGACATTGTATACATTGTATCAATATCCTTGTAATTATTCATTGACTGATGAGATCAAAAGATTCCTTCGGCCGAAAGACTTCAATGGGCCAATTGATCATAACTGGGGAGACTGGTATTGCTTGGAGGGAGCAACAATGATCAGAGTATATGGATTTGAAGATACCCCTTTTATTTTTCCAAGGACAGTTCCAAATAGAGTTGCATATTTGGAAATTGTTAGACAAATGGATTACTACAGTGTGATGCATTTCAGTTCTTTTGGGAAGCAGTCATTTATGCCTAGTACATTGTGTTTTGGTGATTTCACTATGTTGGCTAAGGAAGGATATAATTCAATCCTTGATAGATTGTTGCATTATAACATGAAGAGAGGACCACCCAAGAAGAATTTTGACCTAGAGGGATATATAAATTCTGCCAAGATGAAGATAAACTTTGGAGGGTATCAGCATGTACCCTATCCTTTTGATGATATGATTAGGAATCTGGATGAAGATGAAGCAGAAATGGTAGTTGAAAGATATAACCAAGGGCTACAAGATATTGAGCTATTGTCTTCTGGAGATGAGGAAACACCAAGAGCTAATGTGCCACAGGGTAAACCAGGAAAGGTATCCAGGATGAGGACTCAGCAGTATGTCTGCCCAATTAGAGAATAGAGTATTGAAAGTGGTGATGTTGATGCAAGGCACATGGAATGTAGATCATTTGTTTTTGATGATGAGTTTATAAATTCCCAAAAGTTCAAGGCATTTTTGTACAAGCAGAAGGGGAAGGAAATAAGAGATAATGTTGAAGATGTTACTTTAGGAAATGAGGAACAATTGCTGGCCCAATTGAGAAAATGTGTGGATGATGAAATGACAAATATGACTCCAGAAAAGGGGAGGAAAATGTTGGAGAGCGCTAGTGTCATGATTTTTCCTAGCCTTGATTTGAACTCTGCATTGGTCTTTGATAGTTTCTTGAAGGACAGTCATGCTACACACAAGCTTGACAAGGAAAAGGTGATAGAAGTATATGCAGGCTCCAAGTATAATACTGATGAGGGATCATTGATGATATGGGCTTTATACCCACCCCACAGGAAGTCAGTGGTAATTGATACAGAGAAGGCATTTGGCCATGTCATGACTCTAAAAGTTGGAGAGGCTGATCCTGTAGCTACTATAGAGATTGGGGTAAATGTTGCAAAGTTGAATAAAGCACATATCCAGTTACTGATAAAAGAAAGAGAAACATATAAAGCTAATAATGAAAAATTGCTGAGAGAAAATGATAGACTCAAAGATTTGGTTGGTGTTTCAATAGGGCCAACCAAAATGATCACACAAGGAGAAAGCTCTCAGGAAAAAGATCACTGGGTAGGATCAAGTGCTTATTCTCAGGGAAAGCATGATGCAATTGTAGCAATTGTCAAGAAAAGGAAGGATCATTTGAGATCTTGGTTGAATAAATTGTGGGGAAAATACTCTCATACTCTTGTTGCATTGAAGGAGCACACAAGGATGGATGAACGAATTATGGAGAATTTTCATGAGCTAGCTCAAAGGGATGATTCTAACATTGCAACACTGGAAGTTGCAAATCATATCATCAATCATCATCGAAGCTTTCATGTTGAATTGCAGGGGGATGAATAGGGGTTGTTAGAAGCTGCAACAAGACTGTGATCACATTTTCTGATGACAATGGGGAATTGAAAGAAGCCACCAGGTGGAAAAATGAATGTGAGTCAATGTTGAATGAAATCATGAAGATAGCTTCTGCAAAGGAAATATCATTGGAGGAAGTGAGTGAGCAGAATGAGGAAATGGTCAAGATAGAAATCACAATCTGGAATGTTGTTGGAGATGTAGACACATATGAGCATCGGGATTATTTGGACCACCTCGCTAAGACTCACTTGTGGATAAATAGAGCTTAATTATTTCCTATCTTTTTGTTTTATAAATATGACATTTCAATTTCCGAAAGGATGTGTCCTTTCATATTCTCAATGTATAAATATTTGTTTTGAAAGAATGGGAGCGATAAGTAGAATAGGATAGGAGATAGAAAAAATACGGTGGAACACAATGTTTCACAGCTTTGAGACTATGATGTATGTTTTGGAAGTCATGGAGATATCAATGAAAATCATTTGATTTTGCTGGCGTATTTCTGGTGTCAGTTATTTTGTTGTGCTTATTGAAAGAGTTATTTAAGTTGTCTCTAAAATTGATGTTGTCTGGTTATTTAAATTGACATAACGAGTTTATGTTTGGTTTATCAGTACACATAAGTTGTGTCTATGTGATTGGTTGATAGGTTCTTTCAAGGAAGGATTAAATCCTTTTAATTAATCACAATAATCAGGGAATTTCATTTAGATCAGTAAGAAGAACTTAATAATCACAATCTTGCATGTTTATACTATTTATAAATAAAATATGCCAAATAATTTGAATATCCTCCAGAAGGAAGCCACTCATTCAAGATTTCATTTGACTCCGTATACCATATAAGGCACTGGTCTCACCATTTCCATCATTCAGTTTCTTTTATATTTATTTTTGCATCTGTTAACTGAGCATATTTAGGTTTTAGTTTTCAAATTTCAGTATACAATTGATACCAAGTTTGGTCCATTTTGTCCACTTCAGTTTGCCACTGTGGATAAATTACTGCAAGAGAGAGGATTACAAATTAAGTCTACTTTGTCCATTTTAGGTACACCCACCTAGGTTCAGCAACACCTAAAGAGTAGAAGGTTTAACTGTTTCAAACCTTGTTCTGTTACCCTAAAACGTTGTGAGAGCTTGGCAACCTTTCGTGGTTCAAACCTGCATTTTTGAGAGCTAACACCATGTTGCTCAAGAATACAAAAGACAGATAGTGCATTCGAGTGTCAAATGAATCACCAGTTCCAGATGACTGATAAGCAAATACAACTTTAAGAATCACAGGATAAAATGATAACAGTTTCATTCCAGAAGGAGTTTCTGAGGTATTATCTATGTAAGGAAACATGTGGGCTTTCATTGAAAGCAGTGTGTAGGAGAAAACAGCTCATTCTGGCTAGAAGAATGTTTCAAATAGAACCGTGCATCGGTGTTTAGTTGAAGATAGAAATTGAAGTAAAATGTATATCCAGAATTATCTTTAGTGAATTACAAGTGTTAGGAAGAATCCATCATTAGTGAATGCAATATGAAATGATCATTTTATAATGATGAGGAAACAGCGAGCATAATAAAGGTTTTTCAGAAGGTGTTAATCATGCACGAAAAATATCAAGTAAGGTGTAGTCCATAACAGTGTTGCAATGTTTTAATTTAAAAATCTCTACGAAGTTCAAGAGCAGAAGGAAAAGGTTGTTGTGTTAAGGTTAAGGAAAATCAAAAGACACTGTTGTGCGTACAGAGAACAAGCATGGGGACAGTATACATTAAGAAGTCTTTCTCTTCACAATGGACAAGCACAAAATTATGCTAAAAGTAAGAAATTTGAATGCTTCAGAAGCCTAGTTTTACATGATTAATTGAAAATGCAGAAATAGGAGAGAGGTCAAGCTCAGCTTTAATAACAAATTCCAAGTATGAGTTTTTGCAAATGAAAGTGAAAAAGAAACAATGGTGGTTGAGCTGATTCTGTATGATAAGGAAAACAAAACATATATTTTTCCAGCTTCCCCATTTGATTCTTCTTTTCAAAACAGAATATCAAAGTAAGGTATCACTTGTAATGGTCGAACAATAAACTAAGTGCAGATAAACACACAGATTTTTGTTATTTTCACCATGAGTTTTCATTTCTAGAGGAAAATAAAGACAAACAACAAATACCCACGTTGGGGTTTCAAATGAATGTCAGTTTTCCTTGTTTCCAGCTAGGTGTTTGGTCAAATTTATTCAAATTCAAAACAGTCGTGGCCTTGAGATGGTTTTTAACAGTGATGCAATGGAGATACATTCTTTTCATGAAGTGCAGAATTCCAAGGAGATAGAAATGACTATATAAACGTCCAAGTCATTCTTTTGTTTCAGGAGTCTGAAACAAACTATTGGTTGTTTTGGGTCAAGCTATAAGAATAAAATCATACAAATATGTTTGTTGTTTTGAATCTCAAATACCCATTTTTCAGGGTTACATTTAAAGTACAAAAAATGTAATAATCACGATAACCCATGTGAATATTTTACATGAGACAGCAACAAGACATTTAAATGCAAGTTTCCTGAGGTGGGTCGAGCATCAGAAGAAAGAAAATACAATTTTATTCAAATTTCCATGATACCCACAAGCAGATTTGTCTTTAGAAAGACATAAAGATGAATTTTCCTATTTTGGGTCGAGCCCAAAAAAATTCTAACAATGCTTTCCATAATACACATTTGGTGCGGCCTGAACATGGCCAGAAGTTCATAAAATAAAACAGAGATTCCTTAGGTTTCCACAGAACAAAGAGGAGATACGATCTTGAAGGGAAGATTACCAGTTCAAGGCTGAAAGTGAGCACTCTAGCCGCGGCCAAGGGCTCCATAAAGCGTCCATAAGCCAAGAGTTCCAGCTCTCAAAATAGCAGTCAAGCTCTCAATGTGGGTCGAGCCCACAAAAATATAAATGTAAGCACAGATAATGCAAAAACAGAGATATTAGAGTGTGTATAGCCGCAGCCATAGGGCCTGAATGTACAAAAATATGAAGTTATGAGTGAATAGCTTACCCTGTGTGCAAAAGCTAAAGCAAAAACACAAGGCGAACCCTCTCATGGAGTATCCTGACAGAGGCCCAGTTCGAGCTCATGACGGCCAAAGAAGAGCAAAGCACAAGTGTGGAGGAAATCAGAAATATGCATGAAAAGGCTACGGCCTTAAGGTCTTTTTGATATCACAGAATGAAGAGAAGAGCTCGAATAACAGACGAAATAAGCTTACCTAGTTGAAGATTCAACTAACTGAAGAGTGTGGTGAAGATTCCCAAGGCGCACGAGCTCGAGTTCAATGCAATCATGGCGGCATTTTCTTTCAGGTAGAGCTCTTTTTCCTCAAGGTCACGAGTGCAAATTGAATCATTTTTAGAGTTTGGCATTCTTTTCTCATGCCCTAATTTGAGCAACATCATAATCATCCAGAATATTCAGTCAAAGCATGTGGAAAATTTTGAATGGAGGCTGAGACTTTTACCCTTGAATTATGATTTAATCTAAGTCTAAATTTTGATATTTGAGGGGGGGGGGAAATTTGTGTGTTTGGTCGATATGTTAGGTCTTTTAAGACTTATTTTATGTGCCTAGGTCAATGGTTAAGTCTTTAAGACTTATTCTTTTCCTTTGTGAAATATGAGGAATTGAGCATTGTGTAATGGATTTAGAGGAAATCAATTAGGGGTGTAATGGTGAATATCTCATGACCTAGAGTTTTTTTGTTTTGGGTCAGTTATCCATTTAGGGTTCCTTGTTTTTTTAATTTATTTTAAAGAAATCAATTGTGGAGTTGATAAGAAGATAATTATGTATTAATATTTTTATGATTTTGTGAGAAAATCGAACATTGTAATGGAGAGATAAGAAGCTTCTTTTTGCAAAAGATTTTTTTTTAATCTTTAATTGCAAAAAATAGACAAATTGTGCAAATCTCCAATTCTATAAAGCAGAATTGTAAAGCAATCTGTTATAAATTGTTTTATGATTTCTTGCTATTTTTAGCAGATTTTTATTGACTTCTTCTCTTGGTCGGATTTGTGGCTTATCTTGGAGAGATAAGGTGTTTTTTGAGTTTTTTAAAGCAAATTCAGCCTATTTTTAGAGGCTTGACAGGTTCATCATAAAAGCAATATGCTTTTTTCTGCTTTTAGGCAATTTTTGAGACAATTTGAAGCCTTTTCCTTGAGCTTTTTTCTGAGCTCGGATTAGGGTTTCTTGAGGGTTATGTTTTGATAGACTTAGTCTTTTTAGCTCTCCTTCCCAGTTCAGAGGTCAGTTCCTGCTCATACACATCTTGAGTTTGTGAACACATTTTTTTGTACTCAGTTTCAGATTGTGGCATCCTCTTTCAGTTGAATAAAGACAACATTCCTACTCATTTTTGTGTTTACTTGCAATTTCAGTTTGATTTTATCTTGTGATTTTTGTTTACAAAGTCCTTGCTGTCCTTAAACTATAATTCTTAATGCATAAAGTTCAAAATACAGGTTCCATGTTGTACTTCAAGTCAGCTCTTCATGCAAATTATTTATGTATCAATTGGTCATGAGAAGTTGTGAAATATTGTGTTTTTCTGAAAACTATTTTTGAGGAAGAGATCAAAATCATCATTGAATCATTTCAGGTTTTGAAAGTCATCTATTAGTAATAGGTTTAGTTTCAGTCACCTTTTATCCCTTTCCTCAGAAATTATTTAGAATAGGATTTATCATTTAGAGAACCAGCTCACTCTGGAGATTCCTCCTTCACTCAGATCACCCACATCTGAAGGAGGTTTCCATGTTTCAGTAGATTGTTGAATATTGCATGCAGCAGGGTGCAAATCTATTGACAACAGTAAGAACTGTTATGCCCTGCATAACCACCCCATTTTATTCTGGAACAAAATGGGTCCCCCTTCTCTTTTTGGTTTCGTTGCCTCTGTTATTTGCTTTGACCTTTGGAATTCTTTTGTTTTCCTCTTAATTTTTTCTTTTGTTCTATTTGATTTTGGTTCTGTCTTAGCTTGAGTTGGTTTTCTTCTTGCTAAGAATTGAATGAAATAATCTTAAACAATAGTGTATTTTATATGCTTTAAGGACTAATGGAGGCATTTGTTTTGCAGGATTGAATCAATCATCTAAGGATATCTCTCAGGGAAGTCAACTGAAGGCATGCCTCAATCACATTCAGCATAAAACTCCTCAAGAAGAAAGTCGTTGGGACCTTTCAGATGTCTTTCCAACTACTGGCTTGGCTCTTTTCATTTGAAATCAGAAGGGGGTTTGCATCACTGAGAAGTCTGCTCGACAAGCTGGGAGTCTCCCCAAAATGGTCCGAGCTCGCCAAAAGATGAAGATCTCATATAGAGAGATTACATTTGGCATAGGCTCTCGCCGATAAAATGGGGTCTTGCCGAAAGAAGCTCTAGCTCGGGGAAAGTGGTTTGTTGTCGGCATGAAGTCTCGCAGACCAACCAGGGTCTCCTCGAAGTAAAATGAGCTCTCGTCAAAAGGAGGAGACTTCGATGTAATGTCTCGGCAAAAGAAGGAAGTCTCACCGACATGAGGTAATATCGGCGTAAGGTCTCGCCAATCTATCAGAGTCTCAGCGAAATGAAAATAACATCAGAAGGATTTGGCCGAGAGAGAGATGGCTTCGGAAAGATGTCTCACCGACGGGGTGAACTCTTGCCGAAATGAGGCGGCATCGGGGAGAGTGGTTTACGTTCATCGAAAGGTCTCACCGACTAGGTGAGGTCTCGGCGAAAGGAGGTATTATCACTATGAGGTCTCAGTGACTAAGAAATGTCTCATCGACAGGTTTTGCCTTTAGGGAGAAAGGCGTATTAGCCATGAAGTCTAGCCGAATGGTAAAGGTCTTGCCGAAGGTTCTCCCTTCAGTGTGATGTCTGGGTGACTACGAGATATCTCGGCGAAAGAGAGTTTCTTCGGCGAAAGGTCTCGTTGATGGTTGTTGGTCTTAGCGAAAGGATTTGTGTTTGGGGAAAGTGGTTTACTCTCAGCGAAAGGTCTCCCCGACCTCGGAGAGTCTTGTCGATAGGATGGAATCTCACCAGGGTGAGATAAGCTCGCCGAAAGATTTAGGGCTCGACAAGATGTCTCACCAACTTGCCAGGGTGTCACCGAAAGAGTTGTGGTTCCGGTGAAAGGTCTCGCCGATCAATAAAGGTCTTCCCGATTGAAATGAGTTCATCGCCGAAACAAGTCGGCTTCGCTATGAGGTCCTACCAACCCGATAGGGTCTTGCCGATAGAGAATGAGCTCGGGGGGATGTCTTATCAATATGGGATTGTCTCACCGACAGGGAGGATATCACTATCACTCTTGCCGCCCAATAAAACATCTCTCCGACCTAACGGAGTCTCACCGAAATATAATGAGCCCAGGGAGAATGAATGAATTCGGCGAAAGGTCTTGTTGATATAGTGAGGTCTCAGCGAAAGGGGTATGCCTTCGGCAAAAGGTCTCACCGACAAATGGAGATCTCCCCAACATAAGATGAGCTCGCCGAAAGATCTTAAACTTGGCAAAATGTCCCACCAACTTGAAGAAGTCTTGCCAAAGTAGAAGGGGCTTAAGCTCAAGGAATAAGAATGAGCTTGGAGAAGCTCCGAGCGGATTATTAGGGCTCAGGGAGATGTCTTCCCGAGTGCGATGGTCTCGCCATGACTTCTGGCCGATAACGATTGTCTTGTCGATAGTTTTTGTGGTATCGATATGACTTATGTAGCTCACTAAAAGGTCTCGCCAACTATCATATGTTATGTCGATAACTGCTAGGAGAGGTATAATCGCATCGAGGAGACACGATTAGTATCTCACCGACATGTGATTTAATATGGACCACTTATGACTACTCAGAAATTTGGCATGGCATTTGTTCGCCCAATCAAAAGGAACTAAAAGTGAGCCATTAACTGATTGACTACCACCTTGAAGAAGACCAATAGAATGCAACTGGTCTGGATCTACTCCGTGAATGAGCCGATGGAACACCTTGATGAACAGTGGTGCAGAGATCTAACAGGGAGGCCGAAAACTATTTCTAGAAGGGACGGTCAACGAGCAGAAGGATCTGGAGCAGGGAGAAAGAAAAAAAAGAGGAAGAAACTACGATTCATAGGGACAGTTGTGAGGTCTGTTGGCGAAAGGAAAATCGATATTAATGGCAATGCTTTAGAGCATTCAAGGCAACACTGTAAGGGAGATCGAAGATGGACACGGAGGCTAGGAGTTAATGTTGTAGTTACAAAAGATCTATAGGTCATTCCCAGAAGAATCTTTCACCAACATGGACAGCGGGGATGCCATTCAACGCAGCATTAACTCTATCAAAAAGATCTGGGAGCCGACCTTTCTAAAAACTTATATTTTTGTAAACCCTAAGACAGGGGCCAGCACATTCTTTTTGGTACACTCTATATATATGGAATTCTTGCCTCTTAGTAGAGGTTAGCAGAAATAGAGGAGATAATAGAGTAGATAGGTCTAGAGATAGATTTTCAAGAATAGGAATTTTCTAAAAGACAGAAGAGATAGAGTTGCATCCTGATTCTTGAAATAGGAGCTTCTTTTGCCTTCTTAGTTAGGAGTTAGATTCAGTAGAATCCAATAATGTATCTTTCCAATTTTCTTAGTATAGATGGAAACAAGTTGGAGTCATGAATTTTCTGTACACTGGTGATTGTGCCAGATTTGTAAATGTTGCTTATCTGTTTCACTAGCAGTAGAAGCAACCAGATAAAAATCTACTTCATGTTGTGTTCCAGAATGGTGTTCGTCTTGAGTTGATCATTTAATTTTGAGAGGCTTTCAAGGAATGAAGTTTGATTCTATGTTTTGTTTAAATGGTAACTTGCAATCTGTTATTGAAATTAGCACTATGAATGAATGAAATTGTGTGTTAATCACAAGTTGATTGTGTTCTGCAGTTTTAATTAGGAGTTCCTTGAAAGCTAACAAGTTTGGTTAAATTGGATGAATTAACGTTCTTTTTTTGTTCCAAAGCTCCGATCTATCTTTTTTGTTTCTTTAAAAACCCCAGTTAAGATAGGTTTGAATTTATGCTTGATCTTAGAACAATCTAGAAGCTCAACACCAGCAGGCCCCTTGAACATTATAGTTCACATCAATCACTAAGTGAAATCAGCATAGTTGAGAACCAACTACAAAGACCTTGGGAGCTAAGATATCCATGTGTTGTCTTTCTCTTTCAGGAGAAACCGAATAGTAATATTTTGTTTACACATTGTTGTGCCATCAGACACGTCAACAGATCTAGCACTAGGAGGGCCTAGAAGGGCAAGCTGGATAATACCAGGTTTTTCTCACCAGAAAGGTCCCGTAGAATTCTTCAATCAGCTAAAAATCCACCACCTTTGATAGAACTTAAGACCCCAATAAGACACAAGAGTCATAAGACTGGCTCCACCATCATACCACCCTTGTCAGCCTCACTCACTCCACCAGGCTTTTCACCTATACCCCAGTGGGTACCCATCAATCCACCACCCAATCCATCTCAAGTTCCACCACAGCTGGTTCGACCCATCCAACAGCTGGCTCAACCACCACCACCACTACCAATGGCATTTTTTTAGAATAATACCTCTCCAGTAGGGACTATTCCTGGAGGCTTTCATAATATGCCTAAGAATCCTGAGAAATTTTTCCCCAAATACATTCATGGAAAATCAAGAAGTGTTGAAGAGCACATACAAGCTTTTAAGGATGCTTGTACCAGAGCGTAGATAGCTCACCATGATGTAGTTTGTAGGTTGTTCCCTTATTCCTTAGGAGACATGACATACAACTAGTATCTTAATCTTCTGCAAGGTTTCATTCTGACCTAGACACACTTGGAGAATGCTTTCATCAATCAGTTCAGGGTTTATGTGGATCCAGCCCTTTTGTACCACCAATTCGCTACCATCAGGAAGGAGCCACGTGAATCCTTACCTTTATTCAATACCAGGTTTCAACGAATGTATAGGATACTGCAAGACCCCTATCTAGTTACTAAAAATAGTGCCATTCAAGCATACTTTAGGGTTATAGACCATTTACTTGGCTTGTTCCTACAAAGGACTTATCAACCCATAGACATTGATTCCCTGTCTAAGGTTTATCATTTAGCTATCAAGCTGCAACAACAAATTAGTTCTCAACAAGGGAGTTTGGGAGGGGGTTTTCCCGCAACAGGATATCAGATGCACAGCCCAACCCATTTATTCAATATTGTCCCAGGGATGTCTTCTTCCCATTATGGGCCTATGTCTGAATTACAAACTCAACCACCTATTCCATTCTTTGCTAATGGAACTCCTGACTTCTTTCAACAATCACAGGTTCCTCAAAGTTCCCATGGTCATCATAACCAAATTGGAACACCAAATCATGGTGGTCAGCCACCTATTGCTAAGAGTGTGGACAGTGAAAAGACAGTTCAACTCACAAATGAGGTAGAGACCTTAAGAAAATGTTGTCTCAAGTTACAAATGACATGGCTCAGCTTAGACTGAACCCTTCCCAAAACCAAGGTAATTATCCTAATCAGAGTACTAACAATCAAGGTAATTATCAGAATCATAACAATTACAACCAAAGGGGTTATCAGGGCCAAAACTCCTCTAACCAAGGCTATCAAAATCAAAATAGAGGATACAACCAGAGACCAAATAGCGACCGAAAATGGAATACAGGGCCCGACAATGGTGGATTTTCCCACAATTATCAAGCTAGTGAGGATAGGTCACATACTACAAATGTGGCTGACCTCAATTTTATGACTAATTGGTGGAGGCTACATGATATTGCCACTCACTCTAAGGTAAACTGCCCTGAAATGGAGAAAGTTGTCAAGATGGCATAGGAAGATGCCCAAACATTCCAAGGGAATTCAAACAAAGGGGGTGACTCAGTAGATACAGCAATGACTTATGACCTCTTTGAGGAAGAACCTTCATTCCCAATGCAAAGTGAGAATGAACCAGAGGAAGACGTGTATGATGCCCAGGCCTTTCAGACAAAGGGAGGACACTTCCTAAGAAATTAGAATAAGGATCCATTCACTACATCAGCACCACCTAATCACATGGTGTCTCCAAATCAAAGTGCTGATAACAATCCTCCTCCACCAAAAGGCCCACCTGACTTCCATAATAGGGGTAATTCACTTGGAGTTGTCAAAATTAATGCAAGTTATAATACAGAATTTGATATTGTTTCTAAGATGCAGAAACAGAAAATCTCTTTGTCATACTTTGACATCCTAAAGTGGTGCCCTACCCAACGAGAGATAGTGTTGAAAGCTTTGGAGCAAGCTGATAAATCAAAAGGGAAAAATAAGGTGGCACCTACTGCAGATATGAACGCAGCCTTGTACAGAAGCAAGGTAGGTACTCCACCATTTCTTTTGAGTTTAAGAATATGTGGGAAGAATCTACACAATTGTTTATTAGATTCAGGTGCTTCAGGCAATGTTATGCCATTTTCTATATGCAAAAATTTGGGATTGAACCCTGTCCAAACAAGCAAGAAGGTCATCCAACTTGATAAAACAGAGGTTAATGTAGTTGGAGAATTGAGAAACATACATGTGCAAGTAGGGTCAAACCCTAGGATTCAAACCAATATAGACGTTCAAGTGGTAGACATTCTCGAGACTTATGGTATGCTATTGAGCAGAGATTTGATGAAAGGTATAGGGGGTATCTCTCCCTTGACTTTTCACATATGTGGCTACCATGGAGAGGAATTCCTACACAGATTAGGATTGAAAGTGAGCCTCGCCTCAAGCATTTCATCACTAAATATAATTGCCCCGATGAGGTAGCCTATTTCAAAACTAGGATAGGGGTTTATAAAAGAGATGAAATTTTAACCTTTTCTGTCCTTGATCCCAAAGAACTGCCAATACCAAAATTCTCAGATTCTGTGATTAATGAAAACCAACAAGCATTGATCAAGAAGCTACAACAGGATTAGCTGGTCTTAGGGGAAGATATCGATCTGTAGAATCTTCTACTCCCTAGTTGGTGCAGGGTACATTACCAAAATCATTCTGAATTGACTTGCCAACCCTGCATTGACATTTTAAATCATGTTTCCCAAGCTGAGGAAGCTAGGTTATGTCACCCAAGACCGTTGCAGATCACTTCTCATTTGAAGCCAAGGAAGCAATAATGTCAACCAGGGATAGGATACCTTCAAAGGAAGTTCCTTCTCAAATTGAACCTACCCCAGACACATTTTGGAATTAGCATATTGATGAGGAGCAACCCCAAGGTTTGTTTAACACCCCTACACTCACGAGTATACCAAAACCTAAGGGGTTAACCAAAGGCACAAGTGATTGTCAGAAGGATAGCCACAGATTATATGATATAGCTGAGCAGGAATTAGAAAATGTACCTAAAGAACCTATTGAGCACTCGTTCCTTATATCTAATGCAAAATATCAAGGAGCCCCACCTCTAGCTCATCCTATCCAAATGCCCACAATAACCTCCAAAGGATCAACCCCAGCTCATGATCAGCTGTGGACCCTTACATTTGATGGATCCAAATCCAAAATAGGCTGTGGTGTTGAAATTGAACTAACTAGCCCGAAAGGAAAAAATTTCTTTGCTTCTTATAGATTGCAGTTTGGATGCACTAACAACGTAGCGGAATATGAAGCTCTAACTCAAGGGCTGATGTTCGCACATAAGAAGAAGGTCACAGCCTTGATGGTCAAAGGAGATTCAGAAATAGTTATCAAGGAAGTGTGCAGCCAATACATATGTCACAATAGAAGGCTAGAAGCTTACATAAATTGGGTATGGAACTTGATTGAAGACTTCGATGCTTTTGGGATTAGCTTAATCCCAAGAGAGGAGAATTAGATAGCTAATTCATTAGTTGTTGTTGCAAGCACCCTGGAACCTATGCAAGGTTCCAAGCTTAAGAGATTCTCAGTGGAATTAATTTCCACCCCTGCAGTTCCTGACAATGTTAGGAACTTTCAAGTCTTTGATGAGGATCGACATATTCTTGCTTTTCTAGCAAGCTCAGATGTTTTCGAAGGACAGATCATTGATGAGTCCAACAGGGATCAAGGGGATTGGAACCCTGAAGATTGTGATACGGAAGGGGTCCTCAATTTAATAAGTAACAACATCCCCAATGGAATGGTGGCCCTAGAAAGAATCCTTGATTCGGACCCAAGGGCTCGAGAGAAGATATCAGCTGAAGATAAAGGATGTGAATATGAAATTGTTAACCTAGCTGATTATGGCCCTGAAATGAATGTCTACATAGGGAAAGCCTACCCTGAAGCAATCAAAAAAGACATATTGATGGCACTGAAGAAAGATATTACTGCAATAGCCTAGGGATATGAAGACCTAAAGATATTTGATGCTTCTGTAATGACTCATACTATTCCTTTGAAGCTTGAAGTTAAGCCATTTCAACATAAACAACACCCTGTCAATGCCTTGATTGAACCATTGATCTTCAAAGAAGTTCAGAAATTGCTTTCTACAAGGATAATCTTCCCTATATGCCATTCAACATGGGTGGCTAACTTAGTTCCAGTCCATAAGAAAAATGAAGAGATCAGGCTATGTGTAGACTTCAGAAATATGAATAGAGCTTCAAAAAATGATAACTACCCACTTCCTTCTATGGATGAAGTCTTGTCGACTGTCAATGGATCTCAGATGATATCATTCTTGGATGGTTACTCTGGATACAATCAGGTAATGGTTAACTATGAAGACATAATGAAGACATCCTTCACTACAAAGTGGGGAACATTTGCATACAGAAGGATTCCATTTGGTCTGATAAACGTTGGAGCAACTTTTCAACACGCCATGGACATAGCATTCAAGGATCTAATTGGTAAGTGCATTATTGTTTACATGGATGACCTGACAGTGTTCTCCAAGGATAGACTGAACCATGATGTAGACTTGGCTAAGGTTCTTGAACGATGTATCTGATATGGCATCTCTCTGAATCCTAAAAATTATGTATTCAGAGTTTCTAAAGGGAAGCTCTTAGGACACATAATCTCAGAAAGAGGGATATCGATCGATCCAGATCGAGTTGAGTCCATTTTGAAGATAGCTATGCCAGGAAGCAAGAAAGGGATGAAATCTTTCTTTGGAAAGATCAACTTTGTGAGAAAATTCATCACGAGTTTTGCAGAAATTGTAAAACCATTGAACAAAATGATGAAGAAAGACGCCAAAAAAAATGGAGTGAGGAGGCAAAGGTCGCGTTTTCACAGATCAAGCGATCCATTTCAGAAGCGCCAGTCCTCACCAACCCTAACTATTTAAAACCATTTTATATTTATTCCTTTGCTTCTGAACATTCCTGTGCAGCTGTCCTAACTCAACGAAGAAGAGAGGCAAAGGAGAGGCCAATCGCTTTCATGAGCTCTCCATTAAAAAATGTTGAAGTTAAGTACCCACCTCTTGAAAAGCAATATTTTGCACTAGTCAGGGCTGTCAAGAAGTTCAGACACTACAATCTCCAAAGTCAAATTATTGTTGTAGTCCTTGATGCAGTTGTGAAGTCCCTACTCGTGTAGAGCGAATTGGGAGAACGAAGAGGGAAATGGATGGCCATTTTGCAGGAGTTCGATCTAGAGATACACCTTATGAAGCTTGTCAGGGGTACAGGCCTATCTAATTCTATGGCCAATACTAGTGACAACATAATTTGTCAGCAATACACCACTTAGTCCTTCTCCAATGACCCTTGGTATGCCAATATCATCTGCTTTATGCTCAATAATCGGTGCCCGTAGGGAATGAATACAACTCAAAGGAGAGTGATGAGAATGAAGAGCTCTCATTATATGCTCAAAGGAGGATTGCTATACAAGTTGAATTTCAAAGGAGTATAGCTACGATGCCTTGATCAGCAAGAGGCTAAGCACGTGATCACTTAATTCCATGGGAAACACGACACAGGTCATGGTTCTGTAGACTCATTGGCACACCAAATCATCAGATCTGGTTATTACTGGTCGTCTGTGTTCAAAGATTCCCATCAACATGTAAGAACATGTCACATATATAATATTTCTACATCAAAAGAATGCCATTCAACCATGTCATTGCAGCCTGTCTATGAGGTAAGGCCATTTGCCCAGTGGGCACTGGATTTTATTGGGGCAATTAACCCAAAATCTTCTACAAGACACAAGTTTATTTTGACTGCTACTGATTACTGCACAAGATGGATAGAGGCTATACCTTGCAAGAATAGCACAATAGAGGTAGTGGTCAAGTTCCTCACCGAATGCATCACCACTAGGTTTGGAGTACCCTTCGCATTGGTATGTGACAATGGCTCTTCCTTTTCTTCTGCTAAATTCGTTTCATGGGCTTACGATCACAAAATTGTTTTAAAGTATTCTTCAAACTATTACCCATAAGGCAATGGAGTTGCAGAATCAACCAATAAAAATCTCTTAGGGGTAATTAAAAAATTGTTAGAAAAAACCCTAGGGACTAGCATACTCAGCTGAGATTTGCATTATGGGCAGATAGGACTAGGATTAAGGCTGTTTTACAGACTTAACCATTTAAACTGGTGTATGGGTAGGAGCCTGTGTTCCCTATTCATTTGCAAATACCTATCCTTGAGTTCATGCAGAATTTCTACTCTAGTGACAATAGAATAGAAGTAAGATTAGTTGCCTTGTTGAAATTAGAAGAGCAAAGAGATGTCACCTTGCAACAATTCTTTAGACATCAGGCCATTGTCAAACGTTGGTTTGACAAAAGAGCCAAAATCAAAGCTTTTAGAATATCAGACCTTGTGCTGCTATGGAATAAAGCTAGTGAAAAGAAGGGCAGTCACCACAAATTCGATAGGCTCTGACTGGGTCCCTATCAGATTGCTGAGATCCTAGGAGAAAATACTTTCTGATTGAGTAGTTTAACTGGAGAACCTGTTCCATTGCCTGTCAATGGAAAGTTTCTTAAACACTATTTTGAGTCATGAAGTTGGTATCTCTGTTGGGCAGTGCATCTGTGTAAATAGTTTCTACTTGCGAATAACCTCTGTGTGCAATTGATTTTGTTCTTTATGTGAATAGTTTGTTGTTCTTTATGTAAATAATTGGTTTTATTGTTGTAAATAGTCTGTTGGGTGTTTTCTTGTTCTTCCTTTTCTATCCTTTCGTTTCCTTTGTTCTTTTGTTTCTATCTTGTTTGTTCTTTGGGGTTTCTGTATTCTTTCCATCTTTAAATAGTGGGTTGTTATCTGAAGCATACTTTGGCCGTTAAGAGAGAAGTGGTTTAGATATTTTCAGGTTTGCTAATTGGGTGATTTTATCTTAAACTTTTACTTCATGCCCATTGTCAATAAGAGTTGTGGAAAGTCTTGAAAATAAGGAAGAAAGTAAATAACCTTCATTAGCTCCTCTGAATCTGTCACAAATCATCAAGATCATCTCCTCTTGTAATGGTATATTTGTCCTAGGATGATAGTGTTGTAAGATTTGAGTGAAAAATCTAGTCTCCCAAGTGTTGTTATGAGGTCCATGGTAGTTTTCAACCTAGAACATATGTTAAAAATTTGACATATTGAGAAAAAATTGAATGAAATATCTGAAACTCTATAAGAAAACAAAAAAAAACTATTTAAAGAGAAAAGAAGACTCAATATGAATGGGTGATTTGAGTATCTCTACCGGGGCTATGGATACCTAGCTGGCAGTAGAGCAATGCTGTAAGAAAACTAGAGGTATCTCCGTCGGGGCTATAGACACCTGACTGGCAGCAGAGCAATGCCCAAGATGTCATTGCACGAGAGCTAAAGGAAATCAACTCATGTAGCTCAAATCTTGCACATTGTTGTTTGAAAGATGAAGAAAGCTTTATAAAAGAGTGATGCACAATCAAGCACACACATAGATTCAGGGGTAGCTATTATTGATTTACATTTGAAATTCTAACTCATCATTGGTTGTTAAAACTGACCCAACTGGAGTTGTGATGTTCATGAACCAGGAGTTTTGGGTAGCTAAATCATTCAGTTTCTTGAAAATGGTTAAACCATTTTTCCAGCCGAGTCACCATTTGCTTTTCCCTGCATAACCACCCCATTTTATTCTGGAACAAAATGGGTCCCCTTTCTCTTTTTGGTTTCGTTTCCTCTATTATTTGCTTTGACCTTTGGAATTCTTTTGTTTTCCTCTTAATTTTGTCTTTTGTTCTATTTGATTTTGGTTCTGTCTCAGCTTGAGTTGGTTTTCTTCTTGCTAAGAATTGAATGAAATAATCAAAAACAATAGTGTATTTTATATGCTTTGAGGACTAATGGAGGCATTTGTTTTGCAGGATTAAATCGCTCATCTAAGGATATCTCTCAGGGAAGTCAGCTGAAGGCATGCCTCAATCACATTCAGCATAAAACTCATCAAGAAGAAAGTCACTGGGACCTTTTAGATGTCTTGCCGACTGGTGGCTTGGCTCTTTTCATTTGAAATCCAAAGGTGGTTTGCATCGCTGAGAAGTCTGCCTGACAAGCTGGGAGTCTCCCCAAAATGGTCTGAACTCGCCAAAAGATGAAGATCTCGCAAAGAGAGATTACATTCAACATAGGGTCTCACCGACAAAATGGGGTCTCGCCGAAAGAAGCTCGAGCTCGGGGAAAGTGGTTTGTTGTCGGCATGAAGTCTCATAGACCAAGCAGGGTCTCCCCAAAGTAAAATGAGCTCTCGGTGAAAGGAGGAGACTTTGGTGTAATGTCTCAGTGAAAGAAGGAAGTCTTGCCGACATGAGGTAATATCGGCATAAGCTCTCGCCGATCCATCAGAGTCTCAGCGAAACTAAAATGACATTGGAAGGATCTCGCCGAGAGAGAGATGGCTTTGGCAAGATGTCTCACCGATAGGGTGAACTCTTGCTGAAATGAGGGGGCATCGGGGAGAGTGGTTTACATTTTCCAAAAGGTCTCACCGACGGGGTGAGGTCTTGGCAAAAGGAGGTATTATCGCTAGGAGGTCTTCGCAACTAAGAAATGTCTCACCGATAGGTTGTGCCTTTGGGGAGAAAGGTGTATTCGCCATGAAGTCTAGCTGAATGGGAAAGGTCTCGCCGCAGGTTCTCCCTTTGGTGTGATGTCTGGGCGACTACAAGATATCTCAGCGAAAGAGAGTGTCTTCGGCGAAAGGTCTCGCCAATGGTTGCTGGTCTCGGCAAAAGGATTTGTGTTTGGGGAAAGTGATTTACTCTTGGCAAAAGGTCTCCCCGACCCCGGAGAGTCTTGCTGACATGATGGAATCTCACCGGGGTGAGATAAGCTCACTGAAAGATTTAGGGCTCGGCAAGATGTCTCACCAACTTGCCAGGGTGTCGCCGAAAGAGTTGTGGTTTCGGCGAAAGGTCTCGCCGATCAATAAAGGTCTTCCCAATTGAAATGAGTTCATCACTGAAACAGGTTGGCTTGGCTATGAGGTCCTGCCGACCCGATAGGGTCTTACCGATACAAAATGAGCTCGGGGGGATGTCATGTCGATATGGGATTGTCTCACCGATAGGGAGGATATTGCTATAACTCTTGCCTCCCGATAAAATGTCTCACTGACCCAACGGAGTCTCACCAAAATATAATGAGCCTGGGGAGAATGAATGAGGTGAAAGGTCCTGCTAATATAGTGAGGTCTCAGCGAAAGGGGTATGCCTTCGGAAAAAGGTCTTGCCGACAAATGGAGATCTCCCCGACATAAGATGAGCTTGCTGAAAGATCTTGAACTCAGCAAAATGTCCCACTGACTTGAAGAAGTCTTGCCTAAGTAGAAAGGGCTTAAGCTCAGGGAATAAGAATGAACTTGGAGAAGCTCCGAGTGAATGATTAGGGCTCGGGGAGATGTCTTCCCGAGTGTGATGGGCTCGCCATGACTTCTGGCCGATAACGACTGTCTTGCCGATAGTTTTTGTGGTATCGATATGACTTCTACAACTCGCTAAAAGGTCTCACCGACTGTCATATGTTATGTCGATAGCTGCTAGGAGAGGCATAATCGCATCAGGGAGACATGATTAGTGTCTCACCAACATGCGATTTAATATAGACCACTTATGACTGCCGAGAAATCTAGTGTGGCGTTTGTTCACCCAATCAAAAGGAACTAAAAGTGAGTCATTGACTGATTGACTATCACCTTGAAGAAGACCAACAAAATGCAACCGGTCTGGATCTACTCCGTGAATGAGACGATGGAACACCTTTGCGAAAAATGGTGCAAAGATCTAACAGGGAGGCCAAAAACTATTTCCAGAAGGGACGATCAATGGGCAGAAGGATCTAGAGCGGGGAGAAAGGAAAAAAAGAGGAAGAAACTATGAGTCATAGGGACAGCTATGAGGTATGTTGGCAAAAGGCAGATCGATATTAATGGAAATGCTTTAGAGCATTCAAGGAAGCTCTACAAGGGAGATCGAAGATGGACACGAAGGCTAGGAGTTAATGTCGTAGTTACAAAAGATCTACTAGTCATTCCCAGAAGAATCTTTCACCAACATGGATAGCGGGGATGCCATTCAACATAGCATTAGCTCTATCAAAAAGATCTGGAAGCCGACCTTTCTAAAAACTTAAATTTTTGTAAACCCTAAGATAGGGGCTAGCACATTCTTTTTGGTACACTCTGTATATATGGCATTCTTGCCTCTTTGTAGAGGTTAGCAGAAATAGAGGAGATAATAGAGTAGACAGGTCTAGAGATAGATTTTCAAGAATAGGAATTTTCTGAAGGATAGAAGAGACAAAGCTGCATCCGTATTCTTGAAATAGGAGCTTATTTTTCCTTCTTAGTTAGGAATTAGATTCAATAGAAGCCAATAATATATCTTTCCAGTTTTCTTAGTATAGATGGAAACAAGTTGGAGTCATGGATTTTCTGTACACTAGTGATTGTGCCAGATTTGTAAATGTTGCTTATCTGTTTCACTAGCAGTAGAAGCAACCAGATAAAAATCTACTTCATGTTGTGTTCCAGAATGGTGTTCGTCTTGAGTTGATCATTTGATTTTGAGAGGCTTTCAAGGAATGAAGTTTGATTCTATGTTTTGTTTAAATGGTAACTTGCAATCTGTTATTGAAATTAGCACTGTGAATGAATGAAACTGTGTTAATCACAAGTTGATTTTGTTCTGCATTTTTAATTAGGAGTTCCTTGAAAGCTAACAAGTTTGGTTAAATTGGATGAATTAACGTTCTTTTTATGTTCCAAAGCTCTGATCTATCTTTTTTGTTTCTTTAAAAACCCCAATTAAGATAGGTTTGAATTTATGCTTGATCTTAGAACGATCTAGAAGCTCAACACTAGCAGGCCCCTTGAACATTATAGTTCACATCAATCATTGAGTGAAATCAGCATAGTTGAGAACCAACTAAAAAGACCTTGGGAGCTAAGATATCCATGTGTTGTCTTTCTCTTTCAGCAGAAACCGAATAGTAATATTCTGTTTACATGTTGTTGTGCCATTAGACATGTCAACAAGAACATTCTGGCCCCGTGAAAATGACAAACCTAAACCACCACCCGATTCTTCCGACCTATGCTTTCTTAATCCTAAACTCCCCCATGAGCCCAATTTACCTAAGATCATTGAGGATGGAGATTGGATGGAATCCTCTTGGGATCCTGATGATATTTTTTATCTTTACCCTTTCAGCCTCTTTTTGCATGCTCTTAACATCCTCTCTGCCCTTTGCTAATACTAAAGATGGTATCTCCTTGTAAGATAGGGGGACCAACCACATTCAAGGCCCCAGGTCATGGAGAGCCAAGAGTAGAAGGCTTCCCTAACTTACCTCAGCTTAAAGGGGTTTTTTTGATATGAGGGATAAGAATGACAAGGACTATAAGGTCCTTTAACCACTTTGTAGACCCGAAATCCAAGATGGGGCTAGGCGAGTCAGTTTTCGGATTCAACACTGTGCCTCAGGTAGCTCTTTGCCCAAGGATGAAAGTGCAGTTCTGGGATGACAGCGTAGCGTGCTAGAATCTCTCAAGTGCATTAGCGTCTGTACAACTAGAGGACAAAAAAGACAATGTGAACTGCCAGAAAATAGGTTGACGGCCTACCTAGTCACTTCTAAAGGGACAAAATAGAGCTATAAAGTATGACAGATACAAACGAATATGATAAAGAAAATATATGAGTTAAGGTGACAAGAATGATCTCACAAAAGTACTCATTCGCCAACTAGCTCCAAATGCATGTCCACCTACACATAAGGAGGAAAATTTTTGGGGAGTTGTATAGGGGTCTACCTCAGTCAAACCCCCATTTTGGTGTTTCCACCTCCACAGACAGCCAAGATAGTGATAATGGAGAAAAGTATAATAAAGGAAGGATGAAAGTAAAGAACACAATAACACTACAAAATAGTATTAGGCTACCCAACTGAATCGTAGAGGAGAGGAGTGAAAATATTACAATCTCCACCAAGATCTCACTAGCTAATGAAGGAGAAAATGAGAGGACTCAAGCCCCTGTTGCAATGGTGTTGTTCCACACTTGCTCTACAGAGTTAATGGAGTGTTGTTATTGCTGCTATGGAGTGCAAAGTGTTGCTTGAGAGTTGAGAGTGCAAGAAGTGAATGCTAGAATGTTGCTTGAGCTTGTGAAGAAGATTGCTTAGAAGTTGAAATGAAGGAATGAAGAGTGAATTTGAAGGGAGAATGAGAAAAATGGCCATATTCGGGTTAGTTGGTTGAAGAGAGGCATTACAAATCGACCCTAATAGGAAGTGTAATGCCTCTACAGGCTTCAGACGCAGGAATCTATCAGGGACGTAAGCATGTTGCACGGAAGTCTACGTATCGGGCGGGCATCCATGACAGTTATTCTTCAACGCACAAAATAGTCGCCAAGTAGAATGAAGGCAACGGATTGATGTGGATTTTCGCCTTCGGATTTGGTTTTCTAAGGTGAGGAAGAGTAAAAGGGGAATTTGTGTAAGGGGTGCAAATTCGTGCCTATACATTTTCCCCCACTTTAGTGAGCACGAATATTGATGAGTGTTTCAGTAAAGTAGAACAAAAAAGTAGTAGAGTTAGAAATGTATACCTAAATCATTGAGCAAGCAGACCACAATCTGGCGAACTCGAGAGCGTAAGACAAGTAAAGGACTTCATAGCCCCGCATAACTATGAAGCTGAAGAATGAAAGTGTCTTATAGGCCCACGAAACTGTGAGGAAACACCCAAGAAGAAAGTTTCTCACAGGCCCGCAAACCTGCAAGGAAGGTGTCCTCCAAGATCTCTTACATGAAGGATACCCAAAAAATAACCTTACAGACCCATAGACTTGCAAGGAAGTGTCCCTCAAGATCTCTCACATGGAGGAAGTCAGGAAAGCACCCTATAGACCTGCATACCTAGAGGGAAGGTGTCCTTCAAGATCTCTCACATGAAGGAAACCCAGGAAAGTGCCCTATAGACCCAAAGACCTGCAAGGAAGGTATCCTTCAAGATCTCTCATATGAAGGATACCCAGAAAGTGCCCTACATACCCACAGACCTATAGGGAGGTATCTCCCAAAATATCTCACATGGAGGAAACCCAAAGAAAGGGGACTCCGCAAAGTCAAAAAGTGGCTTCACATGCACACTTGTAAAGTGACATGTTTATCCACAGATAGAACATGTCAGAAAGCAGCCACACAGGCAAGTAAGTAGACAATCATGCAGACCATCAACAAGTTAAAAAAATTTCAAAGGGGTCACTTAGGAACCTGACGTAAAGAAGGGGTCCACTCAAGGGATGCGCTATTTGAAAGTATGAAACAGATGTTTCTTTCTCAAATCAATTCATCATCAATGAATCCTTTTGAAAGATGTTCACTTCATCAAGGAATTTGAAAGGAAAAACATACCCCCACACGAGGGGAAGGTCAAAGTTGTTCCCACTTCGAAGGAAGGTTTTCAAGTTCTTTCTTTACAAACCCATGATGAAGGAAACATGTTTCGTTAAGGTTTCAAGTCAATAATGTGATTCTTGAAAGGAAGTTTGTGAATATTTTTGAGAGAAGATTCGTTGGCAATGAATTTGTTTTCTAAAAATTTAAATGTTGTAGAAGTGGAATTTTCACACATGAAAGGGAAAAATCAAGCAAAGAAGAGAGAAAGATAAAGGAAAAGAGAAAAGAGAAAAGAACATAAACATAGGGCACAGGGGTAGCCTGATATTTCAAGGTCAGAACTACTCATAAATAAATAAGTATAGTAATAATATATAAAATAAACTATCATCAACCCCCTACTATATAAGACCATGTGAAGAATGCACGAGAAGACAAAGAAAATAAAATAAAATTGGGTCAACATGGAAGGGAAGCCTAAATGCCCCCAACGCTTTGCATTGTCCCCAATTTATTGAAAATCAAGTCACAAACAATGAAGAATGATGATACAAATAGAAGAAGGTTTATGATACAAAAACCATGCTTGTATCCAAGCACCAACAAGGGTGACGAGGGTCATCTAGGCACACATAACATGATCACAAGGGAACACATCACAACACACACACGCACACACATCTACTCTAAAGATAAAGAAGGGGCCTCCTCCTAACACTGATCAACCAAGAGGTCATCTGCTTCCCACTCTATATCATCGTAGGGGGAAGGAGGACAAGCCTATAGTGGTGGAATGTTAAGAGGAGGAGCATCGGACCCTCTCGCAACAAGGGCTAAGGAAGAGGGCCCCGAAATGTCCTCTCCACTAAGCTCCTATGGAGCTAAGGTCAATGATTTTGTGAAGATCGTTGACAAGGTCGGAACCTCATCTAGAGATTTAAGGATGCACTTAATAGGAGTGCCATGTTTCACCTCAACGGATGGAGAAAGTTGCACTAAAGATTCACCACTGGGCTCGCTGAGTGATTCAGGAGTGGTGATGAACTCAAGAGAAGTCAGGACTGGTTCCATCACTAGGACAGAACAAATCAATGCAAGACCACCTTTTGAAGAAGGTGGGCTCCTCTTGCATCCTTCGTTGATAGAAGGACCACTCCCCACCTTCTATTTAATCGAAGGATGCAAATTCCCCATAGACAAGGCAAGAAATGTAGAGGAGGAGGAGGAGGAGAGAACTGCGGTAGATACCACCAAAGTGTTTGTCATATCTATGGGTTTTGGGAAAGGCACGACATCCAAAAGGGACATCAACAAAGGTGGCTCCACCGAAGGAGCAATGAACACCTGCACCTTTTTAGGGTCAGGCGCATTCGTACTCACAACGGAATCCAGAAGTGAGACTGAAATAAATTAAATGGAAGCAGTGGAGAGAGAGGACACAGTAGGAGGCCCTGATACAGGGGTGGTCATCTCCTCTTCCTTCCTCTGTAAGGTGGCCTACTCAACAGTGAGAGCCTTTCATCAATTCTTGCGCTCACACATAAGGAGATTTTTGTGACTCTTCAAACTAGAGGCCAAAGGCTACGAAGGAACAGAAGGCTCCTACTCATCCATGGGACTGTCCACTATAGTCATTTCCGACGGAGGAACAAACTCCTAAATGAGAGTAGGAGGAGCAGGTTGGGAAACAACAAGGGGAGTTGGCTCTAGTGCCTTGACAACATACCTCTTCTCATTTACTACTTTGGGAGCTGGAGTGGTAGGAGGCCACAAAGGTTGAGACATAGAGGATTCCCCAAGAGGACCTTTCTTCTTGTTATACCAATGGGCCTAGGCTTCGTGGGAAAAACAAGAAGCTCAAACGTGAGACACTTGGGCTTTCCCAAGTGGGCACCATAGGATTCTCCAGTAAAAGTGGAAGAAAATCTGATGGTGCCTCAATGGGGTGAGAGGAAGAGTCGGGCTAAACAGTAGAAGAGGAAGAAGGAGGTTCTCGAGACGGCTTCTCTTCTTCCCTTCTACGTGCCTTGGTAGCATCACTGTCATCTTTTAAGCAAGCCCTATGTGAAATAGCATAAGGCAACGGAGGGTATCTCACTTTTGGCCTTACGCGCCCTTTCTTATAATTTTGATATGTTCGGTATAGGAGGTCTGTCCTCAACAGGAGAGGACCAATGGGCACAGGCCAAGAGTAATCCAAGGAGTAGCTACCATGAGCAACCAGTGGTTTATAACTAGTGTCATGAATCACATGCACAGAACCCTCGTGGATAAATTTTAAACATTTATGCATGATTGAAGGCACCTCATTCATAGCCACTAACCAAGGGATACCCAACTTCACTCTAAAGAGTTCAGACTCAGGGATAATGTCAAACAAAAGCTTCATGAATTTAGGTCCAACCAAAACTGACAGGACAATACTACCCAAAGGGGGCACGAAAAGTTTGTCATGTGTGTGGATGGTGCTCATGGGTGCATCGTACCCATCTTTGTGCAAAAATTTGATTAGCATGATCTCCTTAGTTATAATGTTTACTTGAGACGTCGGATCAATGAGAACACCTACTACGATGTTTTCGTTAATTCGCACAGGGATGTAGAGAGGAGATGGTTCCCTATTAAAACCCATCGGCAGGTCTTGTGAAGTGAAGGTTATACTAGCACCACTACTCACAGGCTGTGTAAAGGGGATAGGTTGATGTAGGAAAGAGGCCATCGCATGTAATGAAAGATACTCTCTCAGGATCCTCCAAAGGTTGCAAGGATAGTGACCCAATTTAGGTTTCATTATGCAACACCTTTAGAACCTTCCAACTATGCCTACTAGGGGTCACAGATTGGGCTGTAAGGGGTAAGCCTCACAACACTCACACCTACAACACTCCTAGAATACAAGGAAAGGAACTTTCAGTATCGCAGAATGGAACCAAAATGGTTCACATCAGGTTCACCAAAAATGTAAGAGAGGGGGGCCAACCACATTCAAGGCCCCAAGTCACACAGAGCCAAGAGCGAAAGGCTGCCCTAACTTACCTCTACTTAAAGGGGTGTTTTTGATATGAGGGACATCAATGATGAGGACTATAAGGTCCTTCAACCACTCTACAAACCCAAAATCCAAGATGGGGCTAGTCAAGCTAATTTTTGGGTTCAACATTGTGCCTCAGGTAGCTCTCTGCCTGAAGATGAAAGCAGAGTTCTGGGATGATAGTGCAATGCGCTAGCATCTCTCAGGTGCACTAGCATATGTACGACTAGAGGACCAAAAAGATAATGTGAATCACCAAAAAAATGAATATAATAAAGCAAATATATGAGAGTTAAGGTGACAAGAATGATCTCACAAAAGTACTCATTCGCTAGCTAGCTCCAAATGCACATCCACCTACACACCAGGGAAAAATTGTTGGGGGATGTATAGGGATCTAGCTCAATTAGACCCCCATTTTGGTGTTTTCACCTCCACGAACATCCAAGATAGCAATAATGGAGAAAAGTATGATAAAGGAAGAATGAAATTAAAGAACATAATAACACTACAAAATAGTATTAGGCTACCCAACCGAATCGTAGAGGAGAGGAGTGAAAATATTACCACCTCCACCAAGAGCTCACTAGCTAATGGAGGAGAAAATGAGAGGACTCAAGCCCCTACTGCAATGGTGTTGTTCCACACTTGCTCTATGGAGTTGATGGAGTGTTGTTGCTGCTATGGAGTGCAAAGTGTTGCTTGAGAGTTGAAAGTGCAAGAAGTGAATGCTAGAATGTTGCTTGAGCTTGTGAAGAAGATTGCTTAGAAGATGAAATGAAGGAATGAAGAGTTAATTTGAAGGGAGAATGAGAAAAATAGCCATATTCAGGTTGGTTGGTCGAAGAAGGGCATTACAAATTGACCCCAATGGGAAGTGTAACACCTCTACAAGCTTCAAATGTAGGAATCCATCAAGGACATAAGCACGCCGCATGGACATTTGCACGTCGTGCGAGTGTCCCTTACAATTTTTCTCTGTCGATGCACAAAACAGTTGCCAAGTGGAACAAAGGCAGTGGGTTGATGTGGATTTTTGCCTTCGAATTTGGTTTTCTAAGGCGACGAAGTGTAAAAGGGGAATTTTCATAAGGGGTACAAATTCACACCTATAGACTCCTCATATACCCATAGCTCATTGACTAGGATCAACAAGGCCCGCCCACCATGGACACTTTTCAGAATGACGAAGCCATCACTGAATTCATGGGACTACATGATGAAATACCAGGATAGGACCATAAAGCTAAGTTTACTATAGATCTCACTTCTGCAGCATATTTCAGAGGGATTGTGCAAGCCTTTAGTCACAAAAGTAATAAAAATAAAACAAAAAAAGATGCGTCTTTAGGTGAAAACCGCAAGGCACCTTCTAGAGGTACAAAAGTAAAAAGAAAAGACATATGTGAGGGTGGAAACCTCTTTGAGGTGCCTAAGGATGGAGGGTTGGAATTTCTCCTCGTTACTCAAGAGAAATTGGCCATGCTAATTGAAGATACCATAAAATTCAATTCAGGAACACCGAAAAATCCCAAAATGGTTCTCCTCGTAGCGTCGTTGACAAAAAAGGAAAAGCCTGAATTCCAAGAATTCTTCACAAAACATCAGGTCAATTTCACTTGGTCATATACAAACATGCCAAGACTAGATCCAACATTAGTCTTAGATCATTTTCCCTTACTTCCATAGACCAAACTAGTCAAACAAAAACTCTAGAAGATGCACCCACAAATTGCTTTGATTGTCAAAGATGAGCTCAAAAAGTTGCTAGATGTTGGTTTCATAAGATCTATAGATTATGTCGACTGGATATCAAACCTCATACCTATCACCAAACTGAATGGGAAAATACACATCTGCATAGACTTCTGAGATTTGAACAAAGCTTGCCCAAAGGATGATTTTCCCCTCCCAAACATAGATATTAGAGTGGATCTTACAATAGGGTATGAGATGTCTCTTATGGATGGTTTCTCAGGATACAACCAGATATGCATCGCCCCAAAAGACCAACATAAAATGGAATTTACTTGTCCTTGGGGTACATACTACTGGAACGTCATGCCTTTCAGACTAAAGAATGCAGGTGTCACTTACCAGTGGGCTATGACCACAATCTTTCATGATCTGATGCACACATTAATGGAGGACTACATTGATGATCTCCTAGCAAAATCCCTAACATGAGGCAATCACCAAAAGGTGCTAGACAAGATCTTCAAAAGGCTAAAAGAGTATAAGGTTTGGCTCAATCCTGAGAAGTATGTCTTTGATGTAACTTCAAGAAAACTCTTGGGATACATAGTTTCTCGCTGGGACATTGAAGTCGACCCTACTAAGGTAAAAGCAATCTTAGATATGCCTCCACTAGAAGGAATCAATGAACTTGGAACATTATAGGGTAGATTGCACTCCATCAAACATTTCATTGCACAATTGGCCAATAAGTGTCAACCATTCCAGTACTTTTTACACAAGGGAATCCCTTTTGTGTGGACAAATAAGTGTCAAGTTGCTTTTCAACAAATCAAAAACTATCTTCTAACACCGCCAATCCTCATGCCACCTATTTATGGGAAACCTTTGATATTATACATTTTTACAACCAATTTCTCATTGGGGGCATTACTTGCACAGAGCGACCATGAAGAAAAGGAAATATCAATATACTACATCAGTCGCACTTTGGTTGGATATGAGCTCAACTATACACCTTTTGAACATGCATGTCTCACAGTAGTCTTTAACGCTCAGAAATTGAGACATTATATGTTGAATCATAAAACAAAATTAATGGCTAAGATAGATCCATTGAAGTACCTTCTCAGTCAGGCAACATTAACAAGATACTTGGAAAAATGGGTCATGGTACTGAGTGAGTATGTCATATAGTATGTAGAATGCAAACTGATAAAAGGACAAGTCATAGCAGATCAACTCGTTAACACATCTACAAAAGATGATCACCCCTTGGCAACTAATTTTCTAGATGAGTTTTTCTTTCATGTAGGACCGAGATTACTTTGGAACTTTATTTTGATGGGTCACATACAGGTCATGGTTATGAGCAGGCATATTATTTATCACAGCGCAAGGTGATTCTATTCCTAAATCATTTCACATTGCCTTTCCATGCACTAATAATTTTGTCGAATATGAAGCATTGTTGACAGGACTCTGAATGACATCTCAATGGAAAATCAAAGAACTCCTATTTTTTGGCGATTCTTAATTAGTTATCAATCAATTCAATGATGATTACAACACCAAGGATGAGAAGCTGATGTTGTATAAATGCATGGTGGATAGTTTCATGTCATACTTCCATATGATTGATTTTGAGCAGATTCCTTGAGAACAGAACAAAGCAACCGATGCTATGGCCACAATTGAATCTCTCTTGGATATCCCCAATAATGTGCCACAATTTGAGTTCCTAGTAAAATAGTTGTTGGTTCCCACCTATGACATTCTTGAGTTTGAAATGGTTAGCAAGCTCTTTGGTCCCAATTCCCCCTGGGATCAAGACATATATAATTACCTACATTCCTAGATGTTACCACCCAACCTTTCCAATAACAAACGCAAGTCCTTTATTCATGAAGTTGCCCACTATACCATCATCAGTGACACCCTATATAGACACAGCTTTGAAAATACCCTCCTTCGGTGTCTCGACACAAATGAAGCATAAACAACCTTACACGAGGTACACGAGGGTATATGCAGATCTCATTTGAGTGGCCCAACCTTAGCCAAGAAAATCATGAGACTTGGATGTTGGAAAATATGCCTCAATCTCACAGGCTGAAACCTCTAAGAAAGCTTAGTCGTTGTGACATTTCTGTTGTCTGGCCGAATGGCAGTTTACCTTGTGTTTTTCTCATGTCGCCAAGACAATGCTTTTGTCTTGCCGAAGAATCCTATCGCTGTGACTTGTGGCCTTCACTGTGATCTCCTATCGAGTGGAATGTCTTGGCGACATAAGGGTTTGTTATCGAGCTTTGGGGAGACTCATGGTGACTTAGAGTCTTTGGGATAACAAATGGATTTGGTAGGAAGTCATGGCAACTAGGAGAAGTCTCATCAATAAGCAGGTTCGAGATGACTTGAACTCTTGGGAAGATCTCTTGGCGACTGAGGAATGTCTCATCGACGGTATACACTCGGGCTAACTCAAGGGTCTCAGTGAGAAGTCTTACCGAAAGTAACATGTCTCGGCGACAATGTTGGAGCTTTCGGGGAAACTCTCGGGTGATTGGTATGAGGTCTTACCAATATGAATGTCTCGCCGACAGTGGGGATACACGTGGAATCTTCGTGGTAACTCAAAGACTTCGGCGTGAAGTCTTGGCGACAGGATGATGTCTCGCCGACAAACAAATGGAGACATCAGGGTAACAAAATGGGTTCGCTATGACCTCTTGGCGACAATGGAAAGTTTGGTTGACAAAGCCACGTGTGATCAGATGTTTTTGGTGAGACTCCTAGCGAATGGAGTCATCAGAGAAACACAAAGTCTTTAGTACGAAGTCTTAGCGAATGTGGAATGTCTAGCCGACAGAAGTCTTCAGGGTGAAAAGTGAAGCTCATTATGACGTCTTGGCAAAAGACGATAGTCTTGCTGATAGATGGATGCCGATACGAATACAATGGGTTTCGGCATGACTTGAAGACTTGATGTGATCTCCTGGCGAATGTGCAATGTCTGGCCGATGGTAGGTCTTCGGTATGACTTAAACGCATCGATATGATGTCTTGGCGAAGTGTGTTTATCTGGCCGATGAGGCAATCTATTGTTGGTATGACACAAAGAGCTCGGTATGATCTCTTAGTGAAAGACAAAAGTCCTAGCGACTAAGGAACACTTTGGAATGACTTGTGAGCTCAGTGTGATGTCTCATCGAATGACGATTGTCTCACCGATGAGAATGCTGAGTTTGGTATAACATGAAGCTCGATGTGATCTCCTGGCGATGGCGATTGTCTCGCCAATGAGAATGTTGATTTCGGTATGACTTGTAGATATTGGTAGAACCTCTTGCCAATGGTGTCGACTCTTGGCGACAACATGTAATCGAGACTTGTGGCATCAGGGAGACACTTCTAGTGTCTCACCAACATGCGACACAAGTTGTTCACTATTGACTGAGTAAAGGTTGTCCGACGTGGTATGATGTGGACCAATCCGAGAGGGCAGAGTGAACCATTTTTCTATGAGACCGTTGTGACCATTTTTGTGTGGAAAGGAAAAAAAAATCTACACGAGGAAGTGGAAACATCTTCGAGACGATAACGATGTCAAGCTGGAGGTTGCTTTCTAACTGTTTGAGAACGAATGCATATATGTATGCATTGGACGTTCTGGAAAGCTAGAGTAAGAGAGAAGGAAGCTGATAAGCCAGAAAGCTGAAGAGTCGAGAGCCAGAGAGAGATCGATAGAGAAAGGCCGAGTGGCTGGCTAACAGGCCGAAGCCATGAGGCCAAGGCAGAGAGTGAGAGAGGCAGAGTTATGCTGTTGGAATCTCTCTTGATCATGAATGCCATGTCTGATCTCTCAAGGATAGTATGTTACCAATTGTATCTAGAATGAACAAGATGAATCTCTGAAGAGGCTATGAGCCTGAATTTGTATTGTAACCTTTTTGTTGCTAAATAATAAAATGGCTCGATCTTTGGAGTGTGGGGTTTTTTATCCAAAAGGATTTTCCCCACGTAAATCTTTGTGTTCTAGTTTTATGTTTCATCTTTAATGTCTGTTGGTTCGTAGTAGAATCTGTTAATGCTTGTTGTTGAGTTTTACATGTGTTTCTCTCAGATGGATCAATGTGGGAAATGAACTGTGTCTATTCCACATTTGGACATAGTTGTACGTATCTTTGAGGCAACCTAATTGAATTGAAAGTTACCGAAGGCACTACTGCATGGATTTTTCACTAGATGCACTCCTAGATTTCCTTACAAATGGTATCAGAGCCTTCTTCTGGTTGTTGGTTTTGGGTATTTCTCCTGTGAAGATTTCTCAGTTTGATTGGCTGGAGGAAATCTGGAGGAATGGACTAATTAATTGATCCTTTGATGAGTGGAAGCCTTGTGGTATTCTGAGATAGCATGCAGCTTGAAGGATCGTCTAGATGGAAAAGGGAGTTGATCATGTTTTTTGTGATTTGTGTCTCCTGACTAGTAGAGGTATAACCTTTGAGTATGAGGTGGATTTTCTTACTCTGTGGCTATGTAGCAGTAAAGCTTTCATATTGGTGTCTGTGTGATAGGCTCCTGGGTGATATGGAGAAGCCTAGATTTTTTCTCAGTCATGGAAGAGAGTGCTTATGCTAGGTGGTGGTTCCTAGTGTTGGAAAGCAATGTTTCCTGTTAACCTCGAATGTGTGAAGGCTATGGAGTTAATCATTAGATGATTTGCAAGATTTTGAAATAGCCTTTCTCTCTTTCTCGGATGCATGTACATGGTGGTGGTTTAAATTTGGCCTGAAAGGGGCTTGGATTCTCTTGAACTGTTGTTTTCTTTCTAAGGATGCTTTGTACTTGCATGGCTCTGTGGTTTTGCAGGTTTTACATGGTTAAGAAAAACTTGTGATCATGTGGAGTTGTTGTTAAGCTATTGTCTAGGCACTAACCTTTTGGGGTGTTGTTGGATGAGATAGTTGCAGGTCTGCATGCATGCTTGGTGCATGGTTTCGAGGAGGTATGACTCTTTCTCTGCATGGGAGTGTTGGTAACTGTTTTGTCACTCATCATTCTTGTGCTAATGCTTGTGGGGTCCTTGATTATGGTGCTCGTTGTGGACTAATTGGAAAATTAGATCTAGCATGATTTGATGTTTGAGTCATCTTGTCTATGTGGTTATTCTCTTTGATATCTCAATGTTGCAGTTTTCAATGTGATAACGGGTTTGCATGTTCGATGTTTGTAATCTATGAGTTATGAAGTTGGTGGATTAGCTACCCATTGGCTACAATGAGATAACTTGGATGTGGACTGTCTTTATCCACGAGGTTGATTCATTGGTGGTGCAGATTTGTTAGTTGGCCTTATCTATGGTCACTTGTGCCTTGGTGTGATTGTTTTGAGATGAGAGGATGGATATTATTGAGTACCTAAGTAGTCAGTTATGGGAACCTAAAATAGTTGGTCATGATGCTTGGAAAGCTCGGGTGTCACGTTTCAGTGGGAGCTCTAGTAGTGACTGTGGATTCATCACATGGTGGTGAATGGTCTTCTTTAGTGTTGCAGAAGGGTTCTTTCACTTTTGCATGGACATTATTTGAAGATGTGCAACATCTTGGAATCTTAGAGGACGCTTGGAGTCTTTGGCTAAGGTGTTAGTGGTGCTTGACAGGTGATGTTATTCTTAAGTTTATTTCTTTTATGTCATGGTATACTCTTGTTTGTGAACTAGAGTTTTGGCATTGTGCATTGTACTTGAGAATATGGTGGAGTCACTTGAAGCATGGTATCTCCTATGGGGATGAGTAGATCATGGTGTCATGATAAGTTTCTGATTCAGATGATTGGAGCTTTGACAATGGTCTGGTAATTCTTTGTGTATTGGGTGCTTTGATTATTTGCTTGATACTTCATGATAGTGCAGTAATGCAGATGGAGTTTAGCATGAGAGGATCGGTTGCTAGTACTCATGGATACATGAAGAGTAAGGTGAGGTTGTCTTTCTCTTGTGAGAAGTGTTTTTGCTTGTTACTCTTGTTAAATTTTAGTAGCAGAAAGTCCGAGAAGCCTACACCTTGGTTGAACATGAGTTCAATAAGATACCTATGAGGATATTGCTCTTGGATTAGTCATAATGGCTTGTATATCTTGGAGGAGTATTCTTGTTCCCACTCTTGGTCTACTCGACAGTTTATCTGAGAGGTATTTGGCTCATTATATCTTTCAAATGTATCTTTTGTTCACTTTCATGATATGGATCTTGAATTAGTTTAACATTTGGTTTTGAAGGATTCATAGTGGAAGTTGTATTGTTTATATTATCTCCTTGAGATTTTTTGTTATGTCATTTACTAATGAGAATTGGTAGGAGATGATGTATGGACTGATTTCCTAAAATGGGAAATGCTTTTAGCTTGATCTTCTTTGAGAGGTTTACATCCATGTTTTTAAAGTTGGTTTGATCTTGGTGATTGAACAGATGGATGTTGTTAAGGTTTTCTTTTGGGATGTGAAGAAGATCATTCTTGACATAGCTGGCTGTTAGAAGTGTATGTAGGAGGATGTTTCTATAGGAAGATGATGTGCAGTGTTTTTTCTCTATGGCCGTGAAGGTTTGTGGTGAGAGAAATGTTTCTTGTGGTAGGTTGTTGCAGGTTGAGCATATCATTGTGAATTTTTCCTTTGGTACTGCAGGGTTAAATTTTCTATGTGCTGGTATTGGTAGGCTTGCAATGCCTTCTGATCTTTCAGATCTAGATTTCTCAGGCAGTGGGAGTTCCTGTATGTGTCTTGTCTTCTTCAACTGGTTGACACTGGAACTTGTATTTGCTGTTAATGGATTGGCAGAAGTTTACTAATGGTGATACCTATGAGGTATGTGAGATTGGATAGTATAGCACGAGTTGTGGGTGCTATTTTTCAGTCGCGTGGGTTTATCAATTGGATGGAAGTAGTCAGTCTGATTGTTGTTCTAACTGGTGATGTTTAGTTTCTTATTTCTGGAGATTAACTTCACTGTTGTGTTCTATTTGAAGCTTTGAAGTTGATATTACTTTTGTATAGTGTTTGAGCATAGTGAAGTGGTAGCAGTATCTTGTTGGTCATATCACTGGGATTTTTTGCTTGTGTTCATTGGAATGGTGCTTATGCACCTTGGCGATGTATATTTCTTCCACATGTGGAAGATGACAGGATTATTGCTTGAATGGTGGACATCTTGGATGTTGGAGCAGAATTCTTGATAGAACATGAGAGCATGTTGAGATCTATGTGGTTTCCAGGAGGGCTGTGATCAGTTGTTTTGTTGGTTAGTGAGTTGCAGTTGGTTGCCTAGTCTTTGTTGCAAATTGTATAATGGAATGTTATCTGTGGAATCATGTTGATTGGGTGTCTTAAGTATTGTAGGGTTTGAACTGGTGGCGCTAGTGTGTTCTTAGTTCTTGGTTGCTTTGGAGGTGTTTGTGTGATCTTCGTCAAGTGGGAGATTGTTGGAAAATATGCCTCAATCTCACAGGCTGAAACCTCTGAGAAAGTTAGTCGTTGTGACATTTTTGTTGTCTGATCGACTGGTAGTTTACCTTGCATTTTGCTCATGTCGCCAAGACAATGCTTTTGTCTTGCCAAAGAATCCTATGGCTGTAATCTCCTATTGAGTGGAATGTCTCGGCGACATAAGGGTTTGTTATCGGGCTTCGGGGAGACTCATGGTGACTTAGAGTCTTTGGGATAACAAATGGATTCGGCAGGAGGTCATGGCAATCGGGAGAAGTCTCACCGATAAGCAAGTTCAGGATGACTTGAACTCTTGGGAATATCTCTTGGTGACTAAGGAATGTCTCATCGACGGTATACACTCGGGCTAACTCAAGGGTCTCGGTGAGAAGTCTTACCGAAAGTAACATGTCTTGGCGACAGTGTTGGAGCTTTCGAGGAAACTCTCGGGTGATCGGTATGAGGTCTTACCGATATGAATGTCTCGCTGACAACGGGGATACACATGGAATCTTCGTGGTAACTCAAAGACTTCGGTGTGAAGTCTTGGCGACAGGATGATGTCTCACCAACAAACAAATGGAGACATCGAGGTAACAAAAGGGGTCCGCTATGACCTCTTGGCAACAGCGGAAAGTCTGGCCGACAAAGCCACATGTGATCGGATGTTTTCAGTGAGATTCCTAGCGAATGGAGTCATCAGAGAAACACAAAGGATTTGGTATGAAGTCTCAACGAATGTGGAATGTCTGGCCAACAGAAGTCTTCGGGGTGAAAAGTGAAGCTCGTTATGACGTCTTGGCGAAAGATGATAGTCTTGCCGATAGATGGATGCCGATACGAATACAATGGGTTTCGGCATGACTTGAAGACTTGATGTGATCTCCTGGTGAATGTGCAATGTCTGGCTGATAGTAGGTCTTCGATATGACTTAAAGGCATCAATATGATGTCTTGGAAAAGTGTGTTTGTCTTGCCGATGAGGCAGTCTGTTGTCGATATGACACAAAGAGCTCGGTATGATCTCTTAGCGAAAGACGAAAGTCCTGGCAACTAAGGAACACTTCGGAATGACTTGTGAGCTTGGTGTGATGTCTCATCGAATGGCGATTGTCTCACTAATGAGAATGCTGGGTTTGGTATAACATGAAGCTCAATGTGATCTCCTGGAAATGGCGATTGTCTCCCCGATGAGAATGTTGATTTCGGTATGACTTGTAGATATCAGTAGAACCTCTTGCCGATGGTGTCGACTCTTGGTGACAACGTGTAATCAGGACTTGTGGCATCGGGGAGAAACTTCTAGTGTCTCACCAACATGCGACACAAGTTGTTCACTGTTGACCGAGTAAAGGTTGTCTGACGTGGTATGATGTGGACCAATCCGAGAGGGTGGAGTGAACCATTTTACTATGAGACCATTGCGACCGTTTCTGTGTGGAAAGGAAAAAAAATCTACACGAGGAAGTGGAAACATCTTTGAGATGATAACGATGTCAAGCTAGAGGTTGTTTTCTAACTGTTTGAGAACGAATGCATATATGTATGCATTGGACATTCTGGAAAGCTAGAGGGAGTAAGAGAGAAGGAAGCTAATAAGCCAAAAAGCTGAAGAGTCAAGAGCTAGAGAGAGATCAATAGAGAAAGGCCAAGTGGCTGGCTAATAGGTCAAAGCCATGAGGCCAAGGCAGAGAGTGAGAGAGGAAGAGTTATGCTGCTGGAATCTCTCCTGATCATGAATGCCATGTCTGATCTCTCAAGGATAGTATGTTACCAGTTGTATCCAGAATGAACAAGATGAATCTCTAAAGAGGCTATGAGCCTGAATTTGTATTGTAACCTTTCTATTGCTGAATAATAAAATGGCTCGATCTTTGGAGTGTGGGGTTTTTTATCCAAAAGGATTTTCCCCACGTAAATCTTTGTGTTCTATTTTTCTATTTTATCTTTCATGTCTGTTGGTTCGTAGTAGAATTTGTTAATGCTTGTTGTTGAATTTTACATGTGTTTCTCTCAGATGGATCAATGTGGGAAATGAACTGTGTCTGTTCCACATTTGGACATAGTTGTATGTATCTTTGAGGCAACCTAATTGAATTGAAAGTTACCGAAGGCACTACTGCATGGATTTTTCACTAGATGCACTCCTAGACTTCCTTACATTAGATACTACTGGCCAACCATGGAGAATGATGCTCTTCAATTCATGAGAAAGTGTCATCAATATCAGGTACATAGTGACCTTATTCATGCGCCCACACAAAAACTATGACCAATAACTTCTCTTTAGCCCTTTGCACAATGGGGGCTTGACCTCATAGGTAAATTCACCCCACCTCATCCAACGGCCATATATTCATTATTACTGCAACTGAATATTTCACAAAATGGATTGAGACCATACCTCTCACCTACATAACCAATAAAAAAATTTCCAAATTCATCCTTAACTACATCATATGTTGGTATGGTGTTCCCCAATCCATCATCATAGACAACAATCATCCTTTTAAAAATCAAGATGTATGTGAGCTTTGTGAGCGATTCCATATTCAACATCATGTCTCCATGCCATATTATCCACAAGGTAATGGAAAAGCTGAGGCATCCAATAAGAAAATAATCAAACTTCTTAAGAAAACTGTCAATGACATTGGCTCTGACTAACATCTCCAACTTAACCCAGCCCTATGGGCTTATCGCACCAACATTCGTATGCCTATGGGTGCCACTCCATTTGCCTTAGTCTTCAGATCCGAAGCTATCCTACCCATTGAGGTTGAAGTCTCCTCCTTAAGGGTCTCCATGAAGGGATTAATCAATGATGAGGAATACCGACAGTCCCGATTGCATGAGATGGAATTATTAGAAGAACGTAGGAAAAATTCCTTGACTCACTTACAGGCATATCAAAATCACCTTTTTCAAAGTTATAATAAAAGAGTTATGGTCAAAATATTTGACATTGGCGACTTAGTGAGAAGCCTAGCAAGTTTGAGCCTACTTGGTTGGGCCCATATGTCATCACTACATCCTTTGGTTTTGGTGCTTATCAATTATCTGCTCTAGAAGGGGAACAATTACCATAACCCATCAATAGTTTGCACATGCATAAGTTCTATACATAGCTTTAGAGAGCTTGGCCAAGACCATGAAAATACAAAAAAAATAAAAAATTCATTACCTTGATGAAAACCTAGCAATTAGGTGTCTTGGTAACACCAAAAAAATTAGAAAATATCAAAAATAGTAAAGAGAAATAATTTGTCCAAAAGTGAAAACCACTTCGATGGCGCTTTGGATAAGTACCATGGTGAAAACCTGGCAAACAGATGCCATGCATAGGCAATCTTTACTTGGCCATCTACTATCACTCCACCTACCTTTGTCCATAATAAATACCCATTCATTTGACACCCTCGCAACTTTCATTAGAAAATACTACTATTTCTTTCCATGGTTGACAACGGTTGACATTATGTCTCGCACATCCTCCACTTTTCATCCCAAGCATGTCCTTTTCCATCTCATTCATCCTGGTTAGTCCTAGACCTGACTGGGGGCAACACCCTTATCACTTGATTGCAGTGGGTCTTGCACATGGTCCCGTATATTGTAAAATGTCCTAAAAAATCCATAAAAATTAGAAAATCTCCCAAACAAAACCCAAAAAGAAAAAAAAAATCAAAACATGTCAAAAATAAAAATAAAATTGAAAAACACAAAAACATCCAAATAACTTGCAAAAATCACAAAAACAAAGTCACAATCAGTCAAAGTCGAGTCATAGTTAGAATAGTTGAACTACACAGTCTCTACGCATTTGCTACGTAGGCAAGGTCATCATTTGATGTACCTCTGAGGCCACCTAAGTCAATGTTTTAAGTCTTTAATGTCAGTGGTCATTTGAGTCCAATAAATGAGTTATTTTATCTTTGTTGAGTCAGTCATATCAATCAATAAAATCTATCATCTTTGATCATGGTGTCAGTTGAACTACGAGGTCTCTGTGCATTTGCTACATAGGTAAGGCCATCATTTATGTGCCCCCAAGGCCCCCTAGGTCTATTCCCTTAGGGTTCATCAGGTCAAGTCAAAATATGTCAATTTTTCTTCAATATGTCAGTCACGTCCTTGTCAAACTATGAGGTCTTTGAGTGTACAACGTAGACAAGGCCATCAGTCGATGAGCCCTCAAGGCTACCTAGGTCAATCCTTTAGGGTTCATCATGTTGATCAAATAAGTCAGACATAGTCACACTCGGACACAAGACATTCATTTGAATTTCAACATTCAAATCGCAAACCAACAGGCAACATAGTCTAGTCAATCATCAAGTCAAGCATCAGTCAAATTGCCAAAAACAATGTTGATCTAGTCACTTTATGGTCCTCTCCAAGATGTGTCCTTAGAATTGGGCCCCGTCAAACTGCAATTTTCCTTTTCAGGATGTGTCTTTCCTGATGACAAGATTCATCACATAGTCATTGGCCTTTTTAGGATGTGTCCTTCCTGACGACGGGCATCATCAAACCGTCAAAACTGTCAAATTATTCAAGTCGTCAAACTGTCAAACTGTCAAGCAATCAACTTTCGACAAAAAAATATTGGCAAACATATTGAATGGTTGTTGATTTTGATGGTCTATTTTGTCTTATATTTTTATTGTTTTGCCTCTTGGTCATGTTACTAGCTACCTTGAGGATGTACCATGAAAGATTTAGAGGTGTGATGATGTCTCATCACCTATTTTTCCTTGATTGTTGTCTTTGGTGTGTCTTGACAAAAAGACTGGGGCAACTTAGCCCTTATTATGAGTTAGGACATTCCCTGTCTGCAACTGTCTATTTTTTGCAAGTGGATGACCTTGCACACTTTGGTATATGTCATATCATGGTTTTTTTTGTCCACTTGTCACATTTTACCACCCAATGATGATTATGCAATGCCTATTATGTTATTTGGAAAAATATTGAAGTATTCCTTTTTTGTCCTAATATCCATGTCTTTCGTGCTAACATTTCTTTTGTTCCTTCATCCTCTAGTCTTCTCATCCATTTCGAGAGCACACTCGTGTTCTTTGAACCCGCGTGTCCTCTCGAGGGGGCATACCACTACCTCCTCGTCATCCTTCCTCTCCCTACTTTCACACCGAGGCATATTTTTGGCTTGTTTTCTTTGACACAATGCAATAAACTACATTAAGTCAAAGAGGGACAAAATTAAGACACCTAAGAATGACCTAGGCCCCAAGCTACATTTTTCTATGATAAACGTCCTCCTTACATAATTAAATCATTTTATTATGTCCTAATGTCATAATTCCTAATTATTCCTCTATGACTATTTAAATCAATAAATTATATTTATTTATTTAAATACGTCACTAATTAATCCTTATTCCCTCCAATAATTATCCATTTAACCCATTTATCCTTCAATTAAATATCCTACTTTTCATCCCACAAGTAAATAATTAAAATAATTATTTATTGCCTTTTGTCTTATTCCCATTTATGAATTAAACCATTACTTAATTCATAAGTCAACTTTCCTCCATAAATCAAATAATTGCTATTATTGTTTGATTTTCCAATTACCTCTTTTTCTCCACCATTGATTTAATTGATTTCAATTAAATCTCAACCCTTCATTTCAAAGCTTTCCCTAACTTTGACATAATGTTGCCCTAACCCTAATGCTCCTCATCACATTGAATCTTGGCCTTTAATCTTAGGTTTTTATAAAATTATAATCCTGACCATTCATTCTCAATTTGGAATTCTTTAAAAGGCTCTCTTAAGTCATACATTCCCACAAAGTTATTTTTACCATGCTCGAGAACTTGAGTACTTGAGCATACAATGCTTCAATACTTCAATGTCTTACTTGTCTTAGGCATAGGTTATAGTTGCACTTCAATCTGAGGGCAATAATAGGATTTGTAGCAAGATGGAGAATGCTAATGGAGGTCAATCAATGGAGGCTTGAAGACTAGGTGACTTTGTTTCATGTTTATTTGCTTCTAGTTTTCTTTGTGCTCTATTTTTGTTAGGGGTTTAAGTTATTATGCTACTTGCAGCTAACATGAAAACTTTTCCCTAAATACAAAACCAACCAACAATAAGGTTTCAATTTACCTAAAATGGCCCCAAAATGAGGTTTGAGGATCAACAAGAGACATAAACTAGAGTATGAAACCCTATAATAGAAATCACAAAGCCTAGCGATTTGACAAACAAACTTTGTAAACCCCTAATTTTTACTTAATTTGATTAAGATCCTACTATGGTTGACATAGTAGCAAATTTTTGATAAATTTTTTCCATCAAATGTCGCATTAAGTGTTTTAAATATTTATAATTATCCATCCAACCAATCAAAAAAATTCAAATGGAAGGATAATAAAAACCAAGAAGAAAACTTGGAATATCACTTAAGAATCTGAAAGGAGATAGCTTTGGGAACTCTAAAAATCATAATGAGATATGAAGTCAAGTTGCATGGATCTCCATAACATCAAATTTAGTTCTTCAAATGCTTTAAATGACTTCAAAATTAATTCCAAATGTTTAAATACCCTAGGTCAACTACCCCCCATTAACACTCTATAGGATATGGTGGGGAGCACCCACTTACGAAAATGTGACACTCACTTGTCTTTGTGGAAAATTGCATTCCCTTTAACCTTGCATAAAAATAACCCTTTGTGATCAAATACGTGCAAATGAAGGTTTTGTGGGGAATCAAGAGATCCCAATTTTTGCAGATTATTGAGCATGACTCAACCCTACAAAAATGCAGGGGGAAACCAAATTAGTATCAAATATTTGAAAATTACTCAAAGTATTAACTTAGAATGCCTAAAAGGAACCAAATCCAAGAAAAGCAAGCACCCAAGCCTTGAAATCACACAAGCACCTACTTAGAAAGGAAAATAAATCTAAAGCACACTAACCTAAAATGAAAAAAGTGAGAAAAGCAAGCAAAGAAAAGATGGGATCCTCATTTTAATGGGGCATGTGTGTAGGGCACAAAATAACCAAAACCAATCCAAAACGATCTAGATGACCATTAGCACCTTACATTTAGATGGAACCCTTCATTTCATATCCAGATGAAGCCCAAACCTCAACATGGGTATAAATTAGTCAATTTTCATCCTTTGTCTACCAAATTGAAACTGGATGTACCCATTTGGGCCTTCTACCAAATGAATTATTCACTTGGCTGAAATTACCTCAAAAATTTCCCAAAACTAGACTAGAAAAACCCCACTAGAACACACTCAAAATTGAACTAGAAAAGCTAACTTTAAAATATTTTTGGTTGATGATGACTCCTCATACACCCAAATGCTCCTACATTAGACACACTTAGAAAGAATTTTATAAGTATAACTCACAAAATTAAATAAAATTGAGTAGTAGGAGTACCCTTTAAAGTTGTAAACAACTTGTAGCATACCCCTATGTTGTAATAGGTAACCTGTAATAATTTTTCTTCTTTCTTTTCTTCCAACATTTGGAAGAAATAGATCCTTTCTTTGTCTGCCAAATTTGTTTTATTCTTTTCTATCTATTTGAGGATCTTTGTCCACCATATCCTAACCTCCTCTAAAATAATTTCTAAATTATCCTTTCTCTTATGGGCTTCAACCACCTATAAATCATTCATATCCTCCCAATGCTTCTTTTTGCTTCTTCTCTTATGGTATTTGACTCATCGTATAATGAACACCTCTACCAAATCCCACTCTCATATTCCTATTTTGTGTGAATTAACTCACCACAACCCATCTGTTGCATAGGCAGTTTCCATTGCACCAAAAGATCAACTTGTCAATGACCGATACAACTACCAAATTTATACAATATCCAAGATCCACATGAGGCTATTAAGCCATGTAATGAACCCAAGCATCACGTTGCACAACACAAGGAGACCAAGGGCGAAACTCTTTCAACAATCCTCCCAACACAAGCAAGGGGTTCAAACTTGTGACCTTGGCTCTAATACCAATTGTTTCACAAGTGGTTGTCGTTGCACTAGAAGATCGACCTATCAATTCCCAATACAACTACTAGATTTATACAAGATCCAAGATCCACAGGAGGTGGTTAATCCATGTCACAAACTCAAGTGTTGTGCTACACAGCACAAGGATACCAAGGGTGAAACTCTTTCAATAATCCCCCCAACGTAAGTGAGGGGTTCAAACCTATGACCTCCACTTTGATACCAATTTTTACACAGGTGACGATCATTGCACCAAGAGATCAACCTATCAATGCCTGATACAACCGCCAAATTTATACAAGATCCAAGAGCCATAGGAGGAAACTAATCGATGTCATGAACCAAGCGTCGTGTTGCATAACATAAGGAGACCAAGGGTGAAACTCTTACAACAATCCCCCCAACATAAGAGAGGGGTTCAAACCTATGACCTTGGCTCTAATACCAATTGTTGCATAGGCAGCTATCATTGCACCAAAAGATCAACCTGTCAATGCCCAATACAACTGCTAGATTTATACAAGATCCAAGATCAATAGAGGCAATTAAGCCATGTCACGAACCCAAGAACCATGTTGCACAATACAAGGATACCAAGGGTGGAATTCTTGCAACACCATCTTCCTCCACCTAGAATCTCTTTATTCCTTTACAAGTAACATATCATCATTAAAAATATTATGTAAATCATAAGTTTCCATCTTCTCCTTCTCACCTACTTCCTTTTAACACTCTTTGTCTTCATCTACTTCTTCCTCTTCAAACTCTTCTTCCTACACACCCCCATGCTCGTTTGTGCTCTTCTACACCACAAATTCTATCAAATTCATTATATTCTCTACTACAATTATCCTTTCTTCATCTATCATCATTAATTATTCCTTTCTATCATTTTCTCTTACTCTCAATTGTATCATTTTCTTCAATATTTATTTCCTTGAATGGACCAACCACTCATACATATTCATTATCATTTTCCTTAGAAACGCCTCTTTCTTCACCCCAAGACTTACTCATCCCCAATTTCCTCTATCTCTACTATATGTAATCTAGCATAATCTTTACAAAATTTAGAAAAATCCACCATGCCTTGCAATTCATCAATAGCCAAGGTAAATTGAAGCAAAGGCATATGAAATGGGTGGAATTTTTATAGAGTTATTATTTTATTTGAAATATAGAATTAATAGTTGGGTAAAAGCACAAAGATGTGTCACACTTTCAACAAACTAAATGGTTTCTATTGAACCATCTTCGGCTAGAAAGAATTCAACTAAGAAAGTTTTGGTCGAATCCAGGTGGTGGTGGCATGGCATTGACGTGGTAGCAAGTTATCGGTCGAAAATGTTTCGAGTAAACTATGCAAATATAGAAATTAAAAAAAGGAGCCAACGTATTTTTTGTAGACTTGGGTGTTAAGGTGAATCATTTGTGGGTGATAGTTTTTCAACCGAACAACTATTGTAGGTAGGTTTTATTGATTTTTTCTCCAATCTTTTTTTTTCTTGTTGCAATGAAAAGAAGAAATAAGGAAGGGAGTTTTTAACATGTTTTAAACATTAAAAAGTGATTTTCATTTCCCACACCCCGGGACAAGAGAATGATGCCCAATAGTGGTTTGGGAGGTTATTAAAGTTTTTTAAGCTTTATAGAATGTTGTGAAATCAACACTCACATCTACCCATGCTACAACCATTATTTCAAATACCCTTGCAAGTTTTAAACACCATAGCACACAATAATGTCCTTGCAAAGAATAAAATCCCATTATGATTTAAAAATTCCCTAAGGTACTACTAAAACGTACATCTATATACTGCAAACTACAATGACCCTAAAAAGCCTTGAATTCCCTCTAGGGTTGCGAATCTGGGTTGGTCACATTATCTTAACATCACAATTGACTTCCTATGGTAGAAATTGACCACATTTCCACTTATAACTCGTTGACCAGTAGTATACTCAAAAAGGACAAAGAATAGGCATCTGAATCATTGACATGGACAATAGGAAACACATAAATCTTGATTTTCACATCATTGGTGTTTGTAACAAACCATATCTATTTGAGATTATTCTTAATGCTTACCAGTCTCAATTGAAATTTTCTCTTTGAACGTTATTACTATCCATAAGATAATATAAGAAGTTTTAGGGCCTTGGTATTTTTTTAAGCCAAGCATAGCTTTTTTCATACTCTTGTTACTACTACTTTTTAATATAATTATTATATAGATGATCTTCTCTAAAAGGTTGTAAATTGATGCAAGCAACAATCCTTCTATCAACATCCATGAAAATATTATGAGACGACCAACCACTAGTTATCTATGAGCATCAGTCAATTTCAATAAAATAGCATAAACACATTATTTGAAGGCATAACCACCAAGCTAGGCAAGTAACTTGTAATAAAGTGTTGACGCATCTGTACACTAATACAAAATGACTTGAACATTAAGTACCAACTAGTCCAAGGGAAGGGAGAAAAGTAACATGAGGGAACAAGGCAATAGCTTTCTGATAAAGTAGAATTAAACATTTTTTTCGTCATATTAGTCTATCAAATATGCTTTTATAAATTCATAAGGTTTGGTGACAAACCAAATGAATGGCTTCAAAATTATGCACATGAATGAGAAGATGAGCTTCTAATGAGAAATTTTTTAGTATCTTGGTCCTATCTACAACATTATGGAACTTGTGGAACATAAGACATATTTAGGGATAGAATAAAGGAATATCAAAAAATAATTTAAGAACTAAAATGGATGTTTCGCTAAGAGAATTACAAATCTCTTACAAGGGCTACTATATTTCCATTTCTGAATTTAAAGAAAAATATTAAACATGGTACTCCATTAACAGTTGGAATAAGGAAATTCAGCATGGTAACCACAAAATAACATGGTTTGCAACCAACCTATGTGCCCTTTGCAATTTATGCCTGAATGACATTCATTATACAACCAACTAAATGGTGGGTAATTAAGCAATCAAATTCCCTGTATTCTCTTCCATAATAGTGGAAACCTTTTTTTGGAGACCCTTCTTACCAGCTCTAATGCCATAGTTTTGAGTAGAAGAACAATAAATGACTTGAAGATTCTTTAGTTATTTTAGCCTACTAAATTATGTTTTGGAGTAAGCAACAATTTGTGTACTCCTTCACAAGGTAAATATCATCCCAAGTTATGTAGTTTATAAGTTTTCTTGTCAAAAAAACCATGGATTCCTATTGTCCTTCAAAATATTACTAAGAAAATCTTAGTCCATATTATTATCACCTACCCAATAAAAGAGCCTTACAGTGATAACATTCAATTGTTATAGACCTCAAAGATGATTTTAAATTATTTGAGTTATTTTCACTTCAAGAAACACAATCTTGTAATCATTCACATTTTAAATATAAATACAAATACTAGCTAGCTATTAAGATCTAGGTGCAAAACAACAACAACAATATATATATGTGTGTGTGTGTGTGTGTGTGTGTGTATTTTTTCAATATATTATGTCCTTTGTCTGTCACATCAAATGCACATGCACACTTTGAACTACTACTCAATTATGTTCATCTGGAAATGTATCATGATTAAGAAATAGCTATAGTAGCTGACAATTCATCTTATGAAAACCTTATCATCCTATGTTTTACTTTCTAGCAGTTAAAAGTATCTTGCTTTGATTAGGTATGCACGATAAGTCCTTAGACATGGTCAAGGCTAGATCACTCTTTTCTAAAGCCCTGATGATAAAAAAAAAAAGGCTAACCAATTGCTTTTCTTTAAGCCTCAATGAGCTACTTGTTGAGAAATGGTGCCTTAAATGTATTGGTGTTTGGGCCTCTGCATTGTCAAACAAATAGTTGAATATCGCCAGGACAAAGTTACTAGTCTGATCGAAATCCCATTAGCGAGAAACGGTTTGTTACTTAAGTCGTTGGGTTCCAAGTTTTTCTAACTTAAGTCGTGGGGTTCTAGAGTTTCTTAACCTCTCGACTTAGCGGCTTTGAGGTTCTCTTTGTTGTCGGTGAGTCGCAGGTTTTCAAAACTTTATAACCTCTAACAAGAGGTTTTGAGGTTCAGGTTTTCAGCAACTTTGAAGTATGTCTCTTCGACATTCCATGGAAATTTGAAGACTTGGTGGGTCTTGTTGGTGAATTTTGAACACTTGCTGGTATAACCTTCGTCGGAGCGACATCTTTGTTTCAACATGAGACAAGAGGATGACTCATCGAAATGACAATAAATTGCTCACTTCACATTGAAGTTGTGAAGTGGATGCAGCGATGGTCATTTTTGGGTGACATAGGGTGGTCGGAGGGACATGGCTTGAAGTCTCTTTGATGACCCAATATGACTTTGATGGCTGGGAGTTGATGACAATTATGTTCGTTGGTGATGCTCGGCTGGCATGGAAGGTGTAATGACTGGTTACTAGAACATTGAAGAAGTGTGTATGAATTAAAAAGAGCCAATGAAGAGGATTGAAGTGGATAGGTTTGAATTGTATTATAACTATTTGTCTATGAAAGTTGAATCAAACCATTTCCTATTGGTTAAGAACGAATGCTATAAAATGATGAACATTCTGCAATGAGGGTGTGAGGGAAATAGAAGTAGGGTTATGCTGTCAGATTCTCTCTAGATGGAATAAGATGTAAATCTCTTAAGAAGGCTTAGAGCCTGAATTGTATTGTAACATGTTTTTGTTGCTAAATAATATACTAGCGATCTGAGCTTTTGGAGTGTGGGGTTTTTTACCCGTAAGGATTTTCCCTACATAAATCTTGTGTGTTCATGTTGTTTGTTTCATCTTTCATGGTAGTTTTTTCTATTTGTTGAATTTGTTAATGGTGTTGTTAGAACTGGTTTAATTAGCATTAACTTTTCTCTAAGGTTCAATGTGGGAAATGAACTATGTCTAATTCTGCTTTGCGGCATAGTAGTACATGTCTTTGAGGAAATCTAAGAAAATAAAAGTTAATGAAGGCACTTTTTTTCTTAGATTTTCTTTTTGATATAACCAAACTTTCCCAACACTACTCATGACCCTCTACCCAATCTCTCAACAAACTAATTTGAGAAACAAGTCCTCTAAAATGTGCTTATGTGGATCAAGTTCAGAAATACAGTACTTGCAAGCTTTGAGCCCCAAGATCTTGACAACTACAATTTCCAAGCTAATCTTGCCTATTCCATCTATACCACAAACCAAAAGTGACATCAATAATGACAACTACCAAAAATCAAAAGAATAGACTGTCAAACTATGGTGCTGATAAATTAACACTATAAATATATAATTGGCCATCAAAACATGAGATATCTATGTGAGAGAAGACATCAACACCTACATGAAGGGTGGAATGAGGATGACCAAGCATTAGATGCTTTATTCTGACCAATTATAACTCAAGACTCCTTAACTCAGTAATTTGTTATATTTGCCAGTTTGCTTCTTATACCTACAATGTTGACCAAACAATTCTACTAGGATTTTGGACCCCCGAACCCGTTTTTGTCCGTTTGAGGCTTTTTTTCATCATTTTATTGCATTTAGACATGTTTTTAGCCTCCCGGACCCCTTTTGGACCTGTCGGGCACTTTGTCACCTTTTTTTTGCGAGATCACCCAAAAAATTGAAATTTTCGTCCGATCTCTCGAGGGGGAATTATAATGGCATATTCTCTCACCATGCAGTAATGAGGCAAGCTTTTGAATATTGAAACTTTTTTGGCTTTGATCGAGATCGGTTATTCTTTGAACCAATGCAACAAGTGCATTGCTTCAAAATGTAGACATAAAAAATGTACTGATTAACATCATGCACCTGAACTTACTAACATCGTTTCTTCCTAAATCATCCCTTGGTCTAACCGTTTAATCAAATTCCCCTATCTGATTAAATTCATCAATATTCGTCCTTTAATTAAATAAGTCATTTTATCTAATTAAGGTCATATCAATCCATTAGATCTAATTATCTCTATTTAATTAAATAATCAATTTATTTGATTAAATCTCTAAAGTGTATCTATGGATTTAATCTAACACCATCCCTTTTAATTAAATAAATCAAAATCTTTATTTAATTAGCCTCTTATCATATTCCTCTCTTATTTGATTTAAATAAATCCATAAATCTAAGTCCACATCATCAAATAATGATTAATTTAATCTAATCTCATGTCACATCCTCTAGATAATGCACATGAAAATAGATTTAATTCATTTATTAAATCCCTATTTTCCTCACAAGGCATCTTTTGGAATATTCTCTCAATTTGAATTCAAAAATTCCAAGTCAACATGTACATCCAACAAGGCAATAACTTCATCTTACATGTCCTTTGCCTTGAGCCAAGTGGCATTTATTGCATTTTCCCTTCCCTCTTACATGTCATTTCAACAAATTTGAAATTCAAATATTGGCATTTATTGGCACAAACCCCAAATCTTGCACAACCATCATCCATTCATAACTTGACAAGTGGCACCATATCATTGGATGAATGTTAGTCCCACATTGCTCAAATTTGGACATTCATCCATCTTGAAATCCTATAAATGAAGAGCTCCTCTCTTCATTTTATCATCCACAATCCAAGCAAAGTTATCATGCTCAAAAATCTCTTGAGCTTCACCATTATCATTGAATCATAGCTAGGTTATTGTAGATTTGGCTTGGAGCACTCACCATTCATCCTTGTCAAAGTGGATCAACATCATCTTCAACATTTGAATCTTGCATCATAGGAATTGGGAAAGGACCAATTTTCACATCAAATTGGCACCAATTCCCCCATGGGATTAAGAGTTTGCATATCTAATTAGGATTTTATCTTGTTCTTATCACTTGCATTTGTGTTCTTCAATACTTTCATTCCTAGTTTTGATTTGTAAATGGATTTCATGGGGAATCCTTGTTTATGCTTGCAAAATATAACTTAAGGTGTTTATTGGCTTTGTTTTGCAAGTACCTAGGCTTGGGTTCGCACAGGCACTGAGAAATTTATATCTATTTCTAGGATAGTTTCATTAAATAATGTGATAACATGTTTCATTTTTATTAAAAGGGACAAGATAGAGTTAGAGGATATACATTTACTAGGTGTACAAATGAGCTTGTTTCTCCTTTTATATATCCTAGATGGTTGGTAGCCCATCACAGATGGCCTCGTAATGGTGATCTACTGGTGAGGTGGGGAACCTATCACCACAATGACATTGGTTGAAAATAGGAAGATTATTATTAGGCAAAGTTTTTTATTTGATATACCATGTCAAATAGATTCACACACATATGGTTGATATCCACCATGAGGATGAGCACATATCACCATAATGACCTTGGTTCTATTCTAGAATAATTATTTAGCTTTCTAGTTAAGAAATATTTAACAAAAGAGGTTCATTATTGGATAATTAATGCATGTATTCACCACAACTTAAAAACCTATAGAGTTCCCAAAATCCCCATTCCTAATATAGACTACTTAAGCTTCATTAATGCACTCAAATCTCAAATTAAATTAAGCAAAGGAAGGAGGTCCCCTCTATTACTAATGAGTTCATTAATTTATAGCTTCAAAACTTGTAGTTATTACAACATCCCTTAATAACACGACCATTCCAACTTAAACAATGTAGTTAAATTTTAAACCAAATTAGATAAGGTGGTTGTCAATGTGGTCATTTACCCCCTCTATGTTATTTAAAGTTAGGTAGTGATGTTATCTTAAGTTAGGCATAATAGTTATTTTTTAATTTCGAGTAGTTACAAAATTGGTAAAAGCATGCTAACAAGAACAACCAACTATAAATAAATTTTAAGCTAGCTAATCAAAATCACGTGTAATATAGTACATCTAATAGATTTAATTCTATGGTTAGTTTAGAATTGTATAAATTAGGGATCCCTTCCTCTCTTTATAAAAAATATGGTGGAATAGGGTGGAACATGAAGGATATGAGAGAGAAGACAAATGATGGTGTGAGGATACATTTTATCAAGTTATATCCATGAGAAGAGCTTATTCAAGAGATTACCCATATAATATAAACATGTCATTTTCCTCATATTGAGTATAAATTTATAACATTTGGTTTGTATTTATGGTGATTTATTGGATTGATATAATTATGAACCTTTTCTTAAGCAAGTTGAGTACCTTCAAGCATGGCATGATAGTTCACGCTTCCTTCAACCAAAGTAACAAAGGGCTCACATTTCAAGGAAAGCTCATTTTATGTCTTTCATTATGTGATGTGAATGATCAATTAAAAACTTATTAACAATGCTCACCAATCAAAAAATAAATCAAACCTTTACACAATATCCCCTATGAACACCCAAATTTGTATTCCTTCTTTTAATTAATAAAATAGTAAAAAGATGATCCCCGTTACCATTATATTTTAAATGGTGTTTAGATTTTGACCAGTGTAGAGCTTATAAGGTGTACTTATTTAATAGAAAGTGACATATGTGATTTCCATGAAACCACAAAAATAAAAACAAAGACATGAAAAACTACAATAATTTCAAAGGTATTCACATCAATACCTATTCAAAAACATTTTGTTTCACCATTTCATCCTGTAGAGGAGGGGGACTGATTGCTCAAGGACTCCAAGTCATGGGAGAGTCTAGAATAATAGGTTTCCTTGATCTACCTCAAGCTAGAAAAACAAATTAGGAAGGTTTAAGGTTTCAAGGGCTAAAAAGGAAAGACAACTGGTCTGTCACTTCCCTTCTGCTAAACTGAATGTTCCAAGGGATCAGGAGAGTTGGTTTTCAAGGTTCAAACTGTAACTCAAATAGCCCACTACTAGAGGACTACAACATGAATCATGGACTCCAACACAGTGCATTGGGGTCTTAGGGATGTGATGGTGTTCGTACGAGCAAATAATGTAAAATACAATGCAAAATGCCAAAAAACCTACTAAGTCCCTGATCAACAAAGTTTTATGCTACAACAAAGATAGAAAATGCAAAAATAATAGAAATAACAAGAATAATACTTTAACAATATTGAGCTATAATTTGACAAGAGAAAGGTGGTAGAAACGAACCTTCAAACCTTGAAGTTGAGGCCTTCAAAAGCTTCACTTGACAAACAACATGCACACTCAAGAATGAGAAAATGTTGGGGTCGTGTTTAGAGGATTGCCTCAGTCAGTCCCCCACTTTGGTCTTTCCACCTCCATAGATAGCCAAATAACAATGATTGTAGAAAGATTATGAAGAAAGTATGGGAATACCAAACAATGCACGAACAACAATATGCTACTATGCAAGTAGATGATGCAAAATAAAATGGAAATGGATGGATATCACCTTCTCAATCATGTGCACTCAAGGAAAATGGAGGAAGATGAGAGCTCGCAAGCTCTCCAAAGCCAACATTGCTGCAACAACGAAGAGGAGGAGCCAACAAACTAGCAACTTGCAGCCACAATGATAGTGGTGAAATGTGAAGGAGCTAAAAGTGAATGTGTCTAATCAAGAAGTGTTTCCAAGATTGAATAAGTGTCAAGAGGATGGATTGAATGGAAGAATAACTAATTTGAATGAATGGAGGAGGTAAAATCCCATTTCAATTTAGTCTAAAGAGTAGTGAATGTTACATTTCATGTCTAATGGAGGAGTGTAACACCTCAATGGATTCTAGAGGTGGGAATCCTGTCAGGACAAAAGCACGTTGCATGGATGTCCATGTGTCGTACTAGAATCCCTGACAGAAATTCCCCCATTGACACATAAATAAGTTTCCAAGTGGATGGAAGATGGAAGTGGATGTGGAAAATACATCATCAGGATCACATTTTCTAAGGTAAGGGGTATGTAAATGGGGAATTTGCAAGGGGTGAAAATTCATGCCATTACATTTTTCCCCCACTTTAGCAAGCATAAGTGTCAATGAATGCATGGTAAAGTAGAGTAAAAGAAATTGAAAAATATATACCTGAACCATTGAGGAAGCATACCACAATCTAGAAAACTCAGGCGTAGGAGAGAGAGAGAGAGAGTTGGCTCTACAAGTACTCTATCCTATGGAAATTTGAACAAAAGCATCCCAGGTGCTCAATCCTACAGAAGGTGAACAAAAGGCTTTGTAGCTGCTTAGTCCTGTAGAAGGTGAACAAAAGGCTCTATAGGTGCTCATTCCTAAAAAATTGGCTCCATGGGTGCTCGGTCTTGTAAAAGATAAACAAAGGGTTCTATAGGTGCTCGGTCCTACAAAATGAAAATGCTTTACAAGTGCTCGGTCAAGCAAAGGAGGCCAAATGTGAAAGGCTCTATAGAGTCTGATTGACCCTTACAAGTGCTCGGTTCTATAAGGAAACATGTTAATCCACAAACAAAACATATTAGGCAAGCAAAAGACACACAAACAAATAGATATTCATATCTTAGAACAAGCAATTGAAGGAGAAGCTTTCAAAGGGGTCCCTCGAGAACCCTTTAAAAGAAAAGGGGTCCGCTCAAGAGATGATTTGTTTAAAAAGTGAAATATTATTCACAATGATTCTAGCATCAAGGAATTATTTTGAAAGATTCTCTTTTATCAAGGAATTTGAAAAAAGAAGGGCCTTCGCAAAGGCAAGCTTTCCAAATCTTTTTGTTATGAATTTGATTTCAAAAGAAAATATTGCTAAGGGGATCAATAGTGAAGGATGTTATTTTTGAAAAATGCAAATATTTTCAACAAGGGATTCATTAGCCACCGAATGCACCTTATTGAAAATTAGAGAGGTAGGAGCCCCCCCTTAGGGTGGTGCGTGTGAATCAAAGGAGCATGTGGCATCTTAAGGAAAGGAAGAGAAGATGCAAAGATGTCATGTCCTTTCATACATGAAAAGATGTAGATGTGGAAATTTTTTTGCACACACGAGGGACAACACATAGGTACCACAACAAATCAAGAAGCAAGCAAAGAAGAGAGAAAGAAAAAAAAAAGAAAAAAAAGTAAAGACAAAGAAATCAAGAGACAGGGGGATCTCATAATTTGGGGTCAGAACTATTCATAGATATAGATAGATAGATATAATATAATATACATATGAACTATCATCAATCCCAAAATGTATTAGAACATAAAGAAGAGCACATAAAAACAAAATGAAAATAGAAAAATTGGGTCAACATGAAAAGGAAGCCTAAATGACCCCAACACATTGCATTGTCCTCAATTGTCAAAAATCAAGACACAACATATAGAAGAATGATACAACAAATAGCAAAAAAATTATGACACAATTTCACTCCTATATCCAAGCACCTACAAGGGTGACAAGGGTCCTCTATTAACACATAAAAACAAGCACAAGAGAAACACAACACACACACACAAATCTAATCTACAGATAAAGAAGAAGAGCTCTCCTAGTCCTTATCAATCAGGAGGTCATTGTTCTCCCAATCTAGATCATTATAAGCAGAGGACAGATGAGCCTTCAAGGGTAGGATAGCAAGGGGAGCACCCTCTGACTCTCCTATGACAAGAGCTAAGGAAGAAGGCCCTTCAAGGTCTTCTTCACTCAACTCCTATGAGGTAAACAACATTAATCTTCCAAAGGTCGTCGATAGAGTTGGGACATCATCAACCAAGTTAAACATGCACTTGACAGGAGTGCCATGTGTTAACTAAGTGGGAGATGAAGGAGGCACTGAGATCCACCATCAACCTCATCAAGGGAGACGATAACAAACTTGAGAGACGTCGGGGCTACCTTCGTCACAAGGATGGCATCAGCCAAAGTGAAACCCTCTTCTGAAGAAGGTGATCCCTTCTTTTGACCTCCATTAGAATCAAGGCCCATCCTCCAACTCACACTTCATCGGAGGATGCAGAATCCCCGCAGAGGAAGTGAAAGGTGAGGAGGAAGAGGACAAGGCCACAATGGACACCACTATGGTGTTTGACATGTCCATAGGCTAGGAAAATGGAGGGATGTCTAGAAGGGACATCAGAAGAGGAGGCTCCACCAAGGGAGTGATGAACACCTGCACCCTTTTGGGGTGAGGTTCATCAGCGTTCGTGGGGGGAGCTGAAAGCAAGATCGAGGTGACGGGAGCTGAAGCAAAAGAAGCAGAAGAGGGAGCCATAATAGGAGATGCTGAAACAAGAGTTACCAGATCCTTTTTTTCCTTTGCAAGGTAGCTTTCTCAACAACTAGAGCCTTCCTTTGGTGCTTATGCTCATTTGCAAGCCAATTTATTTAGCTTTGGGAACTATAACTCGTTGCTTGAGAAGGAGCAAGGGGTTCCTGTTCAGCCATAGGCATGTCCTCCACAACTGTGACTGGTGGAAGGGTAGGCCCCTAGATGAAAGTAGAGTAGGAAGTGCAAGAGCAGAGAATAAAACAGATGGAGAAGCAAACTCAAGCACCTTGATGACAGGCCTCTTCCCATTCACCACCTTAGGGGTAGGAGGAGTAGGAGGCCCTAGAGGCTGAGACATAGGGGCAACTCCACAAGGGCCCTTTCCCTTACCATCGACAAGCCTCGACATTGTGGGTAAGATAGGAAGCTCGAATACTTAACACTTGGCCTTCCACTAAGCAGGCACCATCAAACTCTCCATGTAAGGCATAAAAGCAAAGGTCAAAGGCACCACAATTGAATAGGAGGTAGAAGCGAATGAAATAGAAAAAGAAGAGGAAGGCTCCTGGGTGCAAGTAGACTTCCCCTTCCCCTTTTGAGAGGAGGAGGAGGTAGCTTGCTATTGTGTGATCATAGATCCTTTAATCAAAATAGCGTAAGGGGAGATAGGGTAGGTCACCTTCAATGCTATGCCCCCATTCTTGTACTTAACATAGGTGTGATACAACAGGTTCATCCTTGGAGGAAGCAAACCAATAGGGAAAGACTAGAAGTGGTCTAATAAGTAGCCCCCACGCGACACTAGAGGTTTATATCCAATATTATGCCCAACATGCACAAAGCCCTCATGAGAAAACTTCAAACACTTATCAACTATCGAAAGGATCATTTGCAGTCTTGGGTCCTACTAGGATTGAGAGAGTGATGGAACCAATTAGAGGGATTGAGAGTCTATTGTGCATACATATTTTGTTTTTTAACTTTTCATATTCCTCATTATGTAGAAAATTTAATAAAAGAGTCTCCTTCATTACTACATTCACACAACTCATAAGGTCAACTAGAACACCAGTCATAATGCTCTCATTAATGCAAGCAAGAATATATAAAGGAGAAGGATGCTTGTTCATGTTGATATGCAAGTCTTGCGATGTGAAAGTTATATCTGGTGATTCAGTTGTAGGATATGTGAGAGGAATAGGCGTAAATGAAACCACGTTTACATACTTCAAGAACTCAAGGGAAGTAAAACCAAGAGGTTCAACAATTAGGTTTGCAAAGTAAGATGGAAAGGGATCTGTGTAGATCTACAAATCGCTATTATCCTTTGCCACATACTTGTTTGCATTTTTATTTTTTCCATTGAGGCCAATAGTACTGTCATTGGTGTGATCCTATATCTTGTGATGCAGGTGCATGCATCTTTTGGTATCGTGTCTGGGAATTCGATGGTACTAGTAGAATGTATTTTCTTCATACCAATTAGGGTAAGGTTCAGTAAGGGGTCAAGGATCTGGAAAGGTTATCACTTTTTCTTTTAATAAACTCTTCAAGATAGAAGTGTATGATTCTGATAACCTTGTGAACAGTTTGTTGCGTTTGAGGCCTTTGTCGCTAGATGCAACAACTACATTCGCAATAGATTTACCTTTACCAGAGATTAACACGATGGACCTACCCTCAAGATGAGAATGTGAAGAAGATCCCCCAAAATGGGGAATCATCTGCTAGTATTCTTGTAATGCAAAACAAAGATGTGCAAAATAAGGATATTTCATCAAAGAAAACTTCTCTTGCCAAGTCCTCTATAGGTTTCCAATGAAAACCTTATGCACATCTGAGTTGGGAAAAGGATAAGATATCTATGAAAATAACACTGATATTGAGTGATGAAATTAGTTATCTTCTCATGCTCTCCCTTCCTACACTGAACAAGGTCCGAAAAGGCCATCTTTGGTCCAATGTTCACCTAGAATTGCCAGAGAAACTGATTTACAAGTTGATTAAACAAAAATATGAATTTGTCAGGCAAGGAACAGTACCATTCTAGGGTTGTATCCTTGAGAAATCTTGGGAACAATTTATCCATCAAGGCATCTTGGTGGAAGAAATCTATACACATGGAATAAATGTGAATACATGTGTTTGTGGATCTCCTTTATCACCATACTTCTCAAAAGTTCAAAATCTCCATCCCCTAGGGGATAGGAGTGTTTAGAATTGATATTAATAAAGGACTACGATGAAAGAAAGGTTAGAAAATCAGTTGGGAGGTGGCTTGGGACAGGTTCTCCAATTAATTTTGCATTTGGCCCATATTTTGTAGCACAACATTCAGAATGGGGTTAGACGATGAAATAGGACCAATGGAACTGCCACTAGAACCACCGTGGGAGCCACCAGAGCCACTGCCCCCATTCCACCAAGGCTTCCATTGCCAGAGCCTGCACAACCCCTAGAGTTACCACTGCTACAATTAGAAGGAATAGCGCTGAAACCCAGAGGGATTTTGTTTGCTTTGACGGTAGGAGGTGCCTCAAGCATAAAGGTTGTGTCGACGGAAGGGCTTGATTCAACCATGTATACTGATGTTACGAGCATCAAAACTCCTATCTACCTTTTAGAAATTTCATGCCTAGAACCTCGGGTAACACCTGATCCGAAGTTGTATGAAGGGACATATGTTTCCACTATGTCGGTGATGCCTCAGAGAAGCTCTAGGCCCACCCGATCTTTGTCTAGCATATATTTGATTTCATTAACAACCTTAGTGGCCCTAGTCATGTTTCATTCTTTTCCCAAATAATTTGTGAGATCCAACTGTGATAGGTCAAATTTGGGTGGTAGAAAACGAGCAGCAAACAAAGTAATGCAAATACCACTAAGAACAACCTACACCTCAAGATTAGCCTAGTTGGAATCAACACAAAACAAAAAGAACAAATGAAACCTTTTACCTTGTGTTGAATCGATCCTTTGGTTGGCCCTTCGATCTTCAGTATTGTGTGCTCCTTGGATGGCAAGAGATGCAAGCTAGATGATGATATGAAGGTGGATGCAAGTGAATGCAAGCATGAAAATGGCTAAATATGGATTCTAGAAAAAATTTGTAAGAGTTTGGCTACAATGCATGATCTCTCTCCAAAATGAGAGAAAAGAGGGGGTATTTATAGAGATTTTGAAAATCTCTAGGGAAATTGACGGTCAAGATTGAGCCACCAAGATCAAGATGTAGGGCCAAGGTGAGTTGAGAACTCACAAGCCCTTACATATTGACATGTGGCATGTGATATGGCTTAAAAGGGGTGATGTGTACATGAGGTGGAAGGATAGGACATGACATGGAGAGGGTACATAGTACTTTGGGATTGGGACAAGATCTCCTCATAAAGGAGGTACTTGTCCCCATGTGGGATAGATGACAAGTGGGGAATTAAAAATTCCTCAAATATTCTCATGGGGATGAGAGAAGGAATTTAAAATTCTTTTAAATGCATTGGGGGATTAAATGTGAATTAAAAATTCACATAGGGAATGGAGATGCCTTGTCCAAAAGGAGAAAGCATTTAATAGGGTTGACTTGACTAAGTGACATGGAGTGATTAAGGTTGTGCAAGTACATGATTAGACTAATTAATGACATATTAGAAGAGGGTTAGATTTCAAATGTGACTTGATGTGACAAGTCAAAGATCACATGGGGAAGAGAAAAAAGGAATTTAATATTCCTTGGAAGGATAAAAGGAATTAAAAATTGCTTGAGAGGTTGATTAGGCTAGTTAATGAAGGATTAGAGGAGGGTTAAGTGGCTAAGAGAGATTAGAGGCCAACTTGCAAAAGTTGGAGGATGTGACACATCCTAATTAAGGATTAGGCATGTGCACATCCTAATGATGAGATTAGAAGATGGATTAGGATTAAATAAAAATGATGGAGGATGTGACATAAAGGGAATTAAATAAATGGCATATTTATTTAATTCATTTGATGAAAGGGGGAAGGTATTTAATTATTTAACTAGATACTTTAGGGATTAGAAGAACTTTAGAGGGATTAATTAAATGATAGTGATATTACTTAATTAATGTGGATAAGGGGATGTTTAGACGAAAGGGGATAAATTTGGATAAATTAAGCGTCTAAATTTAGGTGTCTACACCAACAACTTCCTATCTCGAGTGATGAGATGCTCCACAAGAATAGCAAGAGCATCATCCTCGTTTAGAAGCAGGGTTGTAAGAGAAACGAGAGGGGTAGGAGCATGAGTGACCTCCCTAAGGAAGCTCCCCTCCATCTTTGAAACCATTTCCTGAGAAGCAAAACTAGTAGTGACCTTTGGGAATTCCATTTCTAGATGTCGCACTCTCCTTCTAACAATGTACTTGGAGGCTATAGATTGGGTCATAAAGCTCATAAAGCTTCACGAAACACAAGTCTACAACCCTCACAAGGTGTGAGAGGAAGAATCTCAACATAAGGAAATAAAATATGCGATGTTCACATCAGGTTCACCAAAATGTAGAGGAGGGGGGCCAACTACTCAAGGACTCCAGGTCATGAGAGAGTCTAGAACAATAGGCTATCTTGATCTACCTTGAGCTAGATAAACAAATTAGGAAGATTTAAGGTTTCAATGACTGAAGAGGAAAGACAATTGGTTTGTCACTTTCCTTTTGTTAACTCAAATGTTCCAAGGGATTAGGAGAGCTTGTTTTCAAGGTTTAGACTATAACTCATAAATCCCTCTACCAAAGGAATACTACATGGATCACAGACTCCAGCACGACACACTGGGGTCTCAAGGATGCGTTAGCGTTGTACAGACAGAGTGTAACGTATAGTGCAAAACATCAAAAAACCTACTAACTACATAATTAAGAGATTTTTACGCTACAACAAAGATAGAAAATGCAGAGTAATGGAAATACCAAGAATAATACTTTAACAATACTAAGCTAGAATTGGACAAGAGAAAAGTGGTAGAAACAGACCTTCAAACCTGCAAGTTGAGGCCTTTAAAAGTTTCACTTGACGAACAACCTACCCACACAAGAATGAGAAAATGTTGGGGTTGTGTTTAGAGGACTACCTCACTCAGTCCCCCACTTTGGTGTTTTCACCTCCACAAATAGCAGATAGCAACAATTGTAGAAAGATGATGAAGAAAGTATGGAAATGCCAAACAATGCATGAACAACAATATCTACTATGCAAGTAGATGATCTAAAAGAAAATGGAAATGGATGGATATCACCTTCTCAACCACGTGCACTCAAGGAAAATAGAGGAAGATGTGAGCTCACAATCTCTCCAAAGCCAACATTGTTGCAACAATGAAGAGGAGCCAACAAAGCAACAACTTGTAGATACAATGGTGGTGGTGAAATGTAAAGGGGTTGAAAGTGAGTGTGTCTGATCAAGAAGCTATCAAGAAGTGTGTCCAAGATTGAAGAAGTGTTAAGAGCATGGATTGAATGGAAGAATAGCCAATTTTAATGAATGGAGGAAATTTTTTTGTTTTAATTCTGTCCAAAGAGCAGCAAACGTTACACTTCGCATCCAATGGAGGAGTGTAACCCCTCCATGGATTACAAAGGAAAGAATCCTATTAGGATGGAAGTGTGTCATGTTATTAGGATGGAAGTTTGTCGTGTGAATGTCTACATGTCGTGCTAGCGTCCCTAATAGAAATTCCCCCACCGACACACAAATAAGCTGCCAAGTGGATGGAAGATGGAAGAAGATGTGGAAAATGCATCATTGAGATCATGTTTTCTAAGGTAATGGGCGTGTAAATGGGGAATTGGTAAGGGGTGCAAATTCATGCCATTACACATCCCAAAACTTGAGGCAACCTAAAGATACAAAAGTAGCTCTTGAGCTAAAACTATACAATCTAAACGTATGTGGAGAACTTTGAAATGGACAACCCAACAAAATTCAAGAAATTTTATAGAGCATGTTAGAGTGGTGTTTATGCAGATTTGATGCATCTAACATAATTGAATTTGTTTGTAAAGAAAAGGTGCGAAGAATGAAAATATAATAATATTATGTTTTCAATATATAACTATTTAAAACATTTATATTTCTCATGGTTTTGTTGGATTGTGGTTGTGTTTTAATTTATGAGTTATTCATGTATTTTGTGTGACGACTATTTTATTTTTTTAGAATTACTTAATTGTTTACAATTTTATGAAATGCTACCTTGGTTTTGCCAAATAAATTTGGTTGTTGGTTTGAGTATCCCCATCAAAACAAAAATAATTAAATAATGTGTTTTCCAATAGGTACACAAAATATTTGAAGGAAAGGTTTTATGTTGATCAAGTGGAGAGGATGACGAAATCAAAAGATTAATGGGGTGTGCAAATTTTTTTTGTCTTGGGATTTATCTAGATCTATATATAGAACAATTATTTTACTCGTATGTCATATAATAATAATAAAACTTTTATGTCAAGCTTTTGAGGCAAGTTACATTTGAGTTTCATTAGTGCTTAATAACTCTTTGTTTTATCCCACAAGTGGTCTCACCTAATAGTGATAGTGGTTTGTCGTATGTTATCTCACTAGTGTGTAGAATTGGTAAGAGTTATCATCATTTAGTACAAATTTTGTTTCTAGAGATATTTGGTTTACTATGATTTTGGAAATTAGATGTTTGAGCAATAATTATGCATTATCTCTCAATACATTTGTAGAGTGAAATCTCCTTTTATTTAGTTTTGATATCAGTTTGAAAATCTTCAATGCAATGTCATGGCATATTTTTTGACTTGGAAACATGGTTAGGAAACAATATTTATTTATCCTAATACTTTTTTCTTTTAAGGACAATGTTTGGGTCATTGAGAAATATGAACTCAAGTGCCATAACACACCTTCAAATAAAAACTTGGAAGATCAAAGTTGCTTGGAATGGTTCTAAGCCAACAACACTTGGATATTAGCTTCTCCCAAGGTGACAATTACTAAACAATGAAAACCCTTGTTCAAAATTTGTTTAACATTCAAAAAAATTTCAAAATTAAATTAGGTACCTAAAATTTATAATTTTTAAGTATATATAGAAATTTTTTATTATACAATTATATACCTGACACCCATTAATAACATGTCCTTATTGATTTTAAATATAAAATATATTTGATAATGGAATTAAAAGAATGTATGGTTTTTAATAGTCTATTAAGGATTAATTCTCTTAGAGTGTAATATCATAACATGAGGTTTCCATTTAGGGTGAATTTCATCCACCTATAACAATTCATATAAATTTTATCATAAATTATGGTAGATATGTGTAAAGTTGTGCCACTTTATTTACTTAAAAGTAAGCCAACTTTAATAGCTTGTAAAATTAAAGACCAATGGAGGATAATTAAAGCATGTGAAGACAACAAAAAATGAATAAAATGTGTTAGACTAAAATTCTTGATAAATTGCATATAAAATAATACAACACAAATATGTGTAGCTCCTTCCCAACAACTACAATTCACCACAAATAATTATCATAATTTTGAAAACCATTATAAAAAATAAATAAGATGTCTATCTTATGGAAAGACAAAACATCAAATCTAGTTAAAATGAGACCCCTCACCATCCAATCTAAATAATAGTGATTCTTTGGCCAAAGAGGAGCTCATCTCTTCAAATGATACTATTATTTTACTTATCACACCGTGGACACCAATATCTCAAACATTCATGCTACAAGGATACTTTTCAAGTCTTTGAAACACATGAAGAGGGCAACTTTTTAGTGAAATGACATTTTGAGGTTGATCTCGTTGTTGATCATTCCAAAGAATTTAAAACTAATGACTTTAATTTACATACTTCTATATTTTATTTAGTTCTATCTTACTTTGGAAAGCATTTGCATTATTCTTAATGCATCCCTAAACTATAATCATGTATCCCTAGAATTAAAAAAATAACATTTGTCTTTCTTCTACTCTCAAACCCTCTTAAAACTACAACTTAGATCACATGTTGCAAGTAACCAAATTTACTCTTAGTTTTTTAAATAGATTTGTTTTTTATTAGCGATAAACAAGTTTTGAAGGGGCCTTGAAACCTTGTACAAAAAAGAGCAAAGGCAACAATGATAAAGCAAATTGGCTACCCAACCAAACACCAGAAAATAGGTTGATTACATAGCAATCAACACCCCATCAGCTGATAGCAAAAATCCAAAACAAGAAAACCATACAAAAAGAAAACAAAACAAACAACATTTAGAGAAGTTCTTTAAGCATTTTGGCTGTTTCCAGATCCTTAGAGATCACCTTGTCGTGCATTTCCATGACCTTCTCCATATTCTTCCTTGACACCATTTTGCACTTCTTGGTTTTGCTCGAGTGCGAATGCTCGACCCCGTGCCCAATTCTATAACCTATAGCTCCTTATCAGCACCCTCTCCCACCTCCTTGTTCACTAACTCACTAAATAGAGATCTTCTAGTCCACTCCCTCACCTTCTCATTGAGGAACACAAGCCCTTCAACTGAAGATTCCATTTTCTCCTTGCTAAGATTGATAATTGTATCAAGGTATTTACACAACAAAAAGTAGTTCCTTTCCAAAATTGACAATCTCGACCCATAATCTCTCTTTAAATTGGCCATGTCCTCCACCAACAGGCCTAAACTAGAGTTCAACAATTTAACCAAACTAAAGATGGAATCATTTTCCTTTAGGCTTTTGAGAGTAGAGATATTGCATCATGCAATCATGTCATGTTTATTATGGAGGTTTTGAACCTCCTAAACCAACCACATAAGCAAATTAAAAGAAATATTAGCCCCTTCCTTAACCAGACTAGAGGCTTGTGTATAGTCCAGGGCACCCTAGAATATTCCCCTCCCCTAATGGGAACTCATGGGAGGATCGTCATCTTGGAAACCTTCAGGAAAATCAACCTTTGTCTTACCCTTCTCTTTAGAAGCTAATGCATTAGGAGACTCATCCACATCCACCACACTGTTCACTTTCCCAACAACGGGGGCCCCACAGACATCGCCATGACCCATGTCCTTATTGCCAAGATCTGCCACCTCACTGACCTAATTAACCCCTAAAATCTTCTGACAACTTTTCTGCATTGTCCTTGGAGCACACCGACCCCTGTTTCTTAGCCTTCCTCCTACTACCTTTACCCTCCTCAACCTCTTCATCGCAAGCCTCCTGAATTTTGCATTTAACACGCGGGTTAGATGGTTTCACCTTTTTAGTAGAACATTTATTCCCACCGGAAGAGGGGGTGTAGTCCAAATCTGTGTGGTAACCATCCAACCAAGCATTAGACTCCTCATTTTTTGTACCCGCACTCTCAACCACCTCAATCTGGCAATTCCCACTCCCCTTCTTCTTCTTCAATTTTAAAAAATTAACATGACCAGGGGATTCAATAACACAATTAGCCTTAGTATGATCCATAATAAGCAACATTAAACCCTCATGTAAGAATAGGTTCCTCAAATTCTTTCTATAATTTATAATTCATTCTTCCAAAGAAAGCAAAAGATAGAACGAGAAAGAGATGAGCTTACTGTGGTGAAAGTGATTGAGCATCACAAAATGATGGCCATATAGAGCCGAATACCTTCCATCCAATGTAAAATAGCCCATCAACGCCATGAAAACCTCACGCCAGATAGGTTTGATTTTGGACCTATCATATCCCCCATAGTTAATTTTGGCTCCCTCTCTGTCCTGAAGAAAATTCAACCTAGCAATCCCCAACAAATTTTTGTCCCTATAAAACTTTCTTCCTTCAATCAACATCCCAGTGACCTCTACAATGAATTCCCCATTGATAGTGGTATCCCTACCAAACATGCTCAACACCTAGCTATGCCAGGCATCGATGAACTCCTTGGAAACATTTGTTTTGAAACCATGCAGTCTCTCCATGAAAGGCATAACCCCCCCCTTCTACAAAATCTCCCACACCTTGGCATTGGCTTTGAACTTGTTGCATGAAATTGGCTCAGTCCTACACCTATCCCCACCCATCATCGAATGCAAGCACTCCACAAAAGCAAAAAAAAAGTATACAATTGTGTCTAAACACCAGGGAAATAGAAAGAAAAGCACCAAAAAGCGTTTAGGCCTACCAGCAACGATACTAAAGACAATAATGGCAAGGAGCCTCCTACATTTACAAATTGGATACCCACAAATTTTGATGAGCTTCACAAGTATGAAGTGTCTTATCAACCTAAGTTACACATGATTATCATGCAAGCCTTTAGTCAAGGAGACGACTTCCTCCAATGTGCTAGGATTTTTCATTATTAAGTAGGGTAATTAAATCTATGGGAAAATTATCATTAGACTCCCAATATCTAGCTAATGTCACCCCAAGATTTGCCATCTAGTCAGCCACCCCATTCACCTCACGAAAAACATGGGAAATATAAACCTCATTAAAATCATGCAGCATAGCCCGAGCATCCACAATAAAATTTTCAATTGTCCATGACAGAGGTGAACAATTCCTTAGGCAGTTAATTATATTTAGAGAGTTCCTTCGACCCATAACTTAGTGACCCCCTTCTCTGTAGCCATCTTGATGCCATGATAAGCTATTGCTTTCTAAATAGATTTGTTAACTTGATTGACAAGTTAATTTTTTATTTATGTTTCCTTTGAATGTCATTTAATATTTTTCAAGTGAAAAAACATCAAATTTTTTGAATTATATCTCCATTTATAAGACATGCTTATGCCAATAATATCATCATTCCTTAAAAAATAAAGCTACAAATATAATATTCTATACATAAAATAAAGTAAACTTATATATCATATTTACATTGAAGGTGTTCCTTATATGAAGTGAACACCTGAATTTTGAAAATCAATGGTCGAAAATTGTAGAGAAAGATGCAAGACTATTGAAGTGATCTCAACCATCAAATTTTCTAAAATATTAAAAAATATAATATATAATTAGAGGAAAAACAACTGCATTCTTGTCTTAACTTTAAATTAAGAAAAGATAGGATAAGAATCATTTTTTTCTTTTAAACTTCTTAAACTTAGATTTTTAGACAAATAATAATAAATTTAATAAATATATATATTTTTAAATAATAATATTAATAATAATAAATTATTAAATTACAAATTTACTTTTTATCTTTGAAAATGTTTCATTTTATTTTCACTTTTTAAGTTTGGTGTCACTTGTAGTTTTTAATATAAAAGTTTAAATTTTACTTTTAATAATTTTAATATAGTTTATTTTTATTTTTAATATTTTATTTGAAATATATTTTTAATTTTTAAAATTTAATTTATTTAATAATATTTTATAATATTTTTCATTGGTTAGTATTGTTTATAATATATTAATTATATTTTTTAGGTACATATTTTATTAATATTTTAATTATAATAAATTAAAAAATAATTTTATTTTTTTATTTGATCATTTATTAACTTAATAAGTTTATTATTTGTTATTAATTTTTAAAAAAGGGAAAAATAGGTTTTGATGGCACTTGAAACCAATTACAAACAAATTTTGTAGGGACTTGAAATCCACAAAAAAGAAAGCTACAAATAGATAAAGACACAGACCATCAAAATCCCAACATCATCAACAACCCAAAAATTACACAAGACAACCCATGCTATAAAGAGTAGGTTTAGAAGGGGACCTGAAACCCACAACAACCAGGCTTTAACAGGGACCTAAAACCCAAACAACTAAGAAAGACTACTTGAATCGGCCATGCAACAAGAAACTGCCAAAATCAACCAAGCAACAACACCGCCAGACTGCAACAAACCATCCACTTGGTAACCACAACACTAAGATAAAAGGAAGATGGCAACAAGAACTCCCTTTTAAACAAATAGTCCAAACAAACTCCCTACCTCAAAAAGAGAATTACAAAGTAAAGTTGAGAAAGAGGTAGAAAGAATTCCATTAAAACACCTATCAATCCAATAGACCAACTCAATCTCCACCTCAAAAGGAGAGAGCTCCCATCTATTAGAGAGAATGTCATGACAAAATTTTCCATTAAAGCCTAAAATTTCCAACAACCTTGATCTCCACCTCCATAGGAGAAGCTTCCACCTCAAAAGGAACTTGACATCTGAGGAAACCAAGAACTTCCAACCAACTCCACAACACCCATCTCCACCTCAATAGGATTCAAGGGGAAATCTATCACTCTAGAAAAAAAGGAAACCATTCCATCCTTTGACAATCTTGGCAACATGAACACAAGGTGGGGAAAGAAATAAATCCTAAACAACAACCATAGGGCCACCTTAACTTCTTTTAGCATATTAATCATTTGGGTGTTCAAGAAAAACATGAAATCCAACCCAAGAAACAACCAAAAATAATAATATGATAAGAGAAATACCACAATCCGCAAAAAACCTTATGCAAACATATTTCTCTTAACCAACAAATCCACTAGGAACTAGTTGTGAGACTAAAAGAGACCCAAAAAAGATTTTCCAAAAAGGAAAAAAACTCATAAGTAGAATAATCTTCACAACCCAAAGGGGGTTCACAACTAGGAACCAAGATTGGATGCATATGCAAACCAAGCAACCTTTCCAGACTTCATAAACCAAAGCCAACAAGAAAGCAAACCCCCTTATTAAAATAATCAACACGATCCAGAAGGGGTAACAAACTAAACACTAAAGCTGGAGCAAAACACAATTCACATAACTACAAGCCTCATAAACCATCTCCATTAAGAGAAGCTAGGCAACCACAACCCCCTCAACCAAACCAATAAAGCACCATGGAGAAGGAAACAACATACCGTACCAAAACAATAGATGCAAACCCAAGAAAATAAGATTCCATCCAAAAACTGCCACTGAAGAGAAGCCAAGAAAGGCCCAAAAGTAAACCTCTCTCCCAAAGCCAAAGCAAGAGAGAATGAATCCCATTGAAGAGAAGTTGCTAGTCCAGTACAGAGGATTCCACGAGCTAAAAACCAAGGCACCAACATAAAATCAAAAGCTTCAACAAGCCATGAGTGTAGACTAGTATGGCCAAAAGAAGCAACATAAAGAGAAACTCCTAAGCCAAAAAAATCCCAAGCTCAAATGGAATACAAAGAAAAAAAGCAACAAGAGTTAGAAACATGCACACAAACCTCCACTGATAGCAGGACAATGCAAACCACCAACAATACAATATCCTCGACATAAGAGAAGAAGCCAAAAAAAGGAAGCAGGACCCTCCGAATAGTGCCCTCCAATCCAACAAAAAGTTGTCTCACCTCAACTAGAGAAAACTTTGCATCATTGTCATCAGATTCAAAATCTCCCTCCTCATCTCCTTAAGAAGAATTCAAATGCCCAGCTCCAAAATGCTTCTCGCCCAACCGCACCATATTTTCATTAGAGTTTTGGGTCAAAGACATGTTTTAAAGGGGCCTGGAACCCTTTACAAATGAAAGCAACTGATATAAAAAAGAAGAAACCATTACACAACAATCAACCTAGAAACAACAAAAAAGTAGCCAAAAAATAGCCAAAAGGACATAAACTAGACAACAACCCTACATATTGTTTAGGATTTCAACAGCTTCCATTTCATTCTCGACCATCTTCTGCACATTCTCTAGAGTATCCAATGCTTCAACAGAAGCACCAGCCTGAGCTTTCATTTTGTTCCTAGTACGAACCCCCAACCCACTAGTCTTAACCTCATCAATCAAAACAAAACCTTTACCCACAACTTTCTCACCTTCCCCTGCCATAGTCATCAGCTTCCCACCAGCCACAGTATCATCTACAGAAATGTTATTCTTTTTCTTTTTCATCACAGGAGGAATAACCTTAGCAGAGACTAGAATGTCCACACTCGTAGAAGCATCACCCTTTTTCATAATAGCATTCCTAATATCATCAATTTTTTCCTCAAGAGCAGAGAATTTTCTCTCCCAATTCTTTTTCAAACTAGTAGTCTCCTCAGCAATAGTATAAGCAACATAATTAAGAGACTCCATCAGATTATCAATCTAGCTTTGGACAGAAACGTCCTTAGCCTTACTAGCAACACCCCTTATTTTGATGTTAGTCCTATTGATCTCATGAAAAAACCATTTAAATAGTTTAAACAAAACATTGGAAGAATCACGAGCTGAACCTAACACATCAATCTCCTCACTATCAAAATTATCAATATGCTTACCAATAACCACATCCTCATCAGGAGTACAAGGAGGAGCTCTCTGCTCGGAAACATCATTACCTTTACCAGCAGGAATGGGGGTCTTCAACATCCGTTTGGAGCAAGCAATTTCCTCAATGACGACCTTCCTTTTTTGCATCCTATCTGAAACCTCTTTACTAGTACCCACCTTCGCAATACCCACGCCCCTTTCCCTACCTTTTTTCTATAACACAACCAAAACACTAGTAAGAGCCTCTCCATCAACACCACCAGACAGGGTTAAAGGGACACCCTTCTCCAGAAAAGAGTCCCCACTCAGCACTTTACGTTTCTAGCTACCTTCATCCGCCTCCTATACAATTCTAGTCATAGGGGGAGGGGAAGAAGCTTCCCCATAAAGGTCGCATTTGTCCTTACCCCTCCTATCAGGAATCTCCTCCACCTCATCACTACATGGCATGTAGCCTGCTTTGTCCCCCAGCTTCTTTTTTCCACTTTTGCCCACAATAGGGGAGATGGGGTCCTCTTCCAAAGAAGCATAAGAATCCAGAACATAGTCAACATCACCATCCCTGTTCGACTCTGAATCCTCATTTTAAATAAGCTTCCTCCTCTTAGGCTTCTTACCACCCCTTTCATCCCCCGAATCCATCTCATATCCCTCCCGGGGTTTAACAATTTTATCGTGCGAGGCAGTAGGGATTTTATGAACATCAAGAGCTTAGACATGCTCATAGATAAGTAGAATCAACCCCACATATACAACATGGTTCTTGGGATTTTTTAAATGCTCCTTAATCCTCAAATCCAACAACATAAGCAAATAATAAGGGAAAGAAACCCATTTTTTGTGATGGAAATGGTTGAGCAGCAGAAAATGATACAAATTGATCACAATATACCTTCCTTCCAGAGTAACATACCTCATAATTTCCTCAGCCACATCACACCAAAGCACTTTCAACGAGCTCCTCTAATACCCGCTACTATTAGCCGTCTTCATCCTTCTTGAAGCAAATGTTCATTGTTGTCTTTGCTTCTTTATTATCCCTAAAAACCTTCATCCCTCGCATGAAAAGGCCAGTAATTTGGGCAATAAATTCTTCATCCAACACAATATCCCTCCCTTTCAGGTTCACAGACCTCCCCTTCCATCCTTGAACAAATAACTCCATAACTTGGGGATTATTTCCATGCAACTTTTCCATATACAGAGTAAGGCCACCCTTCTCAAGGACTTCCCAAACCTCTTTCTTCTTCTTCACAGTCTCACAGGACCTTAGCTCAGCCTTGTTTCTATCCCCTCCCATGGTATAAACTTTGACACACAAAGACCCAACACTCAGCCAAAAGCTAAAAATCATTATGTTTATTAATATTTGGATTTTGATATATCTTGAATTTCTATTTAGTTTATTTTATTTTAGTTTTTAATTTAGATTTAGATTTAGATTTTACTTTTATTATGTCTTTTTATGAAATTATAAATAATAATTAAAATTAATAGAATTAATTTAATTTATAATTATTTATCTCATTAAAAATTTAGTTGTCGTAGAATAATTATATTTTTGGATTTTTTATTTATTAATAGGCAGTTATCTAGATATTAAATTAAGATAAAGATACATATTCACAAAAAAAGATGGGTGGTAAGAAGGCACACCCTAAGAGTCATATGGGCAGTGCCCAAAAAAAGCAAAAGATCACATGGGTCAAGCCCAGAAGTCCAAGATTACAAAACATATAAAAAGAGGGCCATTAAGTGGCCAAAGTAGTGTCAATAGAGCTAGGAGGGTCTTTATCATCCATGTTCTTCCCCTAAACATTAGTGGGGTCTAGAGTGATGTCAGGAGGAGGACCCCAACCATCATCAGCATCTTTTTCCTTCCCTTTATCTGTATCCTCGCGGCGGGGTGAGATTGCAAGCGCTAGACGCGAATTTTTTTTACTAGTATATGGCCAACCAGAGCTAGAAGCAGGAGGGTCATCAAAAGGCCACCTAAAACTGCCACCGCCACTCCCCGAAGCACCGCTAGAAGGCCACCCTTGGCTAGCCTGCGGCAGAGGAGAGTGGATTTGCTGAGGAGTGTGAGAATCCTCCCGAAGCAGAGGCTAAGAGCGAGGACACGCAAAACCACTCCGATGTTGCCCCCAAGAGGGCAGCCGATCACGGGAAGAGGTGGGCAAAGCGGGCATCCGAGCAATAGTACATGGGGCATTGCCCCAATGATCCAACATCACTTGAAGGCGAGCAACTTCAAGTGCAACTTTGTTAGCTTGCACCTGAATCTGTAAAAGCACGTTAGAACAAATAGTAGCTTTAGCATATAAAGATACATTAATATCCATTTGAGAATGAGAAAAAAATTCAAGCATTTCTGTCTTTCTAGATATCAAAGAGAATTTCCACCCTAAAAGTGTGCCAAAGCTGGGTGAATTTTGCGGGAATTTTGGGAGAATCTCCCAACAAAACCATATGCCAGGAGAAAGGCTCTGGCCTAAAGGGCCAAAAGAAGTCATGAATCCAAGTCCAAACCTGTTGAGCTTTAGGACAAAACTAGAAAAGATGCTTAAAAGTCTCAGCTTGCCCACAAAAAGGGCAATGAGGGTCCTGGACCCCCAGGTGAACAAGTCGAGAACCCATAGACAAGCCTTGGAAAAGAATACACCAAGCAAAGTGGGCAAGTTTTGGCTCAACACTTGCAGACCAAGTGGCAAAAAATCTTTTACTCCAGACATGAGTAGGAGATTGAAGAAGCCACCTCTGGTTCAAACTCTGAATCATAGGAAAGTGTGGTGAAAGCCACCTGTAACCAAGTCGAGGCTTGTAATTCCTGAAAGGGGTGTCTGGATACCACTTCCAGTCTTTCCACCAAGGTTTGGTCCCATGAATTCCAACCTTATGAAGCATTTATAGAAGAATAGCATTCACTAGACCATCATAAGTAGCACGTTCTTGGTTATGAAGCTTGTTCTGGGCAGAAAAATCTTCCCACGACATGATACACATGGTGGGTCTATGAAATAACTGTTGCAGGGTCTGGATACCCTTCTTATGGAATATGAGCGCCTTAAGCCAAGGCGACTTAGCCAACAGTTGGCCATTACAAGCAAAAAGAGGCAACCACCAAATATTTTGCTGGTTGAGAGAAAGCCCATTTCAGAAACCATAGCCAACCCAATAGAGCCAGGGCTTGACAGCCTCCCAAGCTCGCTAGATACTTTTGGCCACAAAAGTACCAACAATTTGGATTGGTTCCTCGATGACCAAAAGGGTTTGAAAGCCAATCCTCTTCCAAGTGGGTCAATGGACAAGAAATCCTGATTGAATACAATGCCTGAGAAGAATTTTCTAGGCCTTGTCCCCAATAAGGGCATGAATAATCCATTTAACACATAAAGCAATCCCTTGCCATTGAGTGGAAAGTAACACAAGTCCTCCATAATCTCTAAGAAGGCAACAAAATTCCCAAGCCACATTATGAAATCCTCTGTGGGATTTAGAGGAGGCCCAAAGAAAGTCTCGAAGTAAATTTTCAAGCTTGTCGTAGGCAGCTTTGGAAGGGGCCCAACAGGAAGAATAGTAGACGTGGGTGGCTACTAGAACTTTGGAGCACACTTGAAATTTCCCCATCAGAGAGGGGCTTGGTAATCCAATAAACAAGCTTTTGCTCGACTCTGGAGAGCACAACTTGCCAAAGCTCAGCCAGGGATGCTTGGAAAGCAAAGGGAATGACTAGAAATTGAAAATTCTCTCTTGGCCCAATCCACCTTCAATCATATTGTTACAACCAAGGAGGAGAAGGAAAGATAGACTGTCTGTAGCACAAAGTTTTGTGCCACTAAATGGAAAAACCAGAAGCAAGACAAAATATGTTAAAGCACTCTAGGGCTGCTGTAATAGTATCTTCTTCCTCCAAGAGAGTGAGGAAAAATTCATCTAAAAAATGGCCATTAACTAGCTGAGCTTGAGAGTTGGGTAGAGAGATGCCCTTGACACACTGCTGGGAAATCACGTTGTTCAGGAGGTAGCCAAATCCCTTAGCAACAAGCACATACAGAGAGGGGGCAAGCGGGCACCCTTGCCGAATGGAATGAAAGATCCCAAAGGTAGAGGATTGATGACCATTAATAGTGATGCAAGCAAAGACATCCATAAAGAGCATTCAAATAGTTTGAATGAAGTTAGGCCCAAAACCCAAAGCTTGCAACACAGTAAGAATAAAAGGCCATTCAATACGGTCATAGGCCTTCGCAAAGTCAATTTTGATAAACATGGCTTTCTGGTTTGAACGCCTGGCCCATTCCATGCCTTCCCAAACAACAATAATATTGTCCAGAATAAACCTAGACTTGATAAACCCAGTTTGCTTCAGGCGCACAACCTAAGATAAAAGATGGCAGATCTTTAGAGCCAAAGCCTTGGCGATGATCTTGTAGGAGACATTGAGAAGTGTGATAGGTCTCCAGTTGAAAATGTCTTTCGGGTCACTAGACTTAGGTATGAATTTTATATTGCCTTTGTTTGTTAAGTTACCTAGAGAATTAGCACGAAAAGCCTCTAAGTAAACATGATGCAGATCTTGCCCAACACAGTCCCACAGGGCCTTGTAGAATTCACAAGGAAACCCATCAATCCTCGGGGCTTTGTCATCATCCATGGAATGGACAACCTCTTTGAGATCATCAATTGTTAACAATTGATCACAAATTTTTTTATGGGTTGAGGAGAGCCTATTTGACACTATAGCAAGGCAATCTTGTAGGGCTTGTTGTCACACAGGCGTGGGTTTCTATGTAGTGAAAACCTACTCATAATGACGCACAAAGGCCTGAAGAATGTTAGGAAGCTCAGAAAGCACCTGAACGCCATTTTTTATTTTTTTAATGCCCAGGGATGAGTGCTTGGCATGCAAAGCCAAAAAACCTCTTTGGAGGCACAATCACCAATTTTTAAGTAATATAACTGGGCTTTGATTTGTGCACCTTTGGCAGCATAATTGTCTGCAACTTGCTTTTTGTGCCTTAATTTCTCCACCTTGACTTGTAATTAAGGAGAAAAAGGGCTGGCCGCCAAAGCCTTAGTAGATGAGCGAAGGTCAATGGTGGTAGCCTCATAAAATTGCTGGTGAAAGATAGCCAGTTGGCGCCCATAAATGTGTAAAAATATAGTCGTGCGAGTGAGAGCATCATTCCACCAAGTAATCCAGCCTGTATGATGAGCTGGCTTGCACTCCAAATTTTAGACTCTGCTAACGTGGGCTAGGGTGGGCTTGTGGTAGAGTAAAGACGTGTTTAGAAAAAAATGAATTTTACATGTGCGAGGCTGTCTAGTTTCCCATTCAATGCGAAAAGAAATGGGGAAGTGTTCTGACAAAGTCACATCCACTAATGGCTTAACTAGATTAACCAAAAAGAGAAGAGCTATCAAAAGAGAAAAAAGATTGAGCCAAGATCATGGCACGATCAAGGCGCTTAAATATTCTATCAGAACCGACCTTGAAATTACACCAAGTGTGCCAGAGTGAATGAGAATGGCGGTGGATAATATTGGGATCAAAGAGCCCCAATTTATTATGCATGTAAAACTGTGCCTCCCTTTCGCCAACTACCCATCTGAATGGCAAGGTGCCAGTCATATGCCATCTCAACCATATTGAAATCCCCACACAGTAACTAGGTAGCAATTGGCAATGAATCAACAATCTAGCGCCAAAGCAAAGAATGTTCCATAGCATCATTAGAAGCATAGACATTAATAATCCCAAAGGAATGATTATCATTCGATTTTTGTTATAATTTATATTATAAAATGAATTTCAAACTTAAAATATAAATTAAAATTTATAGAGTGAGAGAGAGAAGGAAAATTTTCATTTGTCATTTCATGCCAACAATCCAAGGATAGCACATCCCTAGGGAGTTATGATCAAGGTAGTATGCCATTTGATTAAGGATATGATAATTCACCTTTAAAACCTCTTCAGTGTACCCATTGCACACTTAGGAGGAAAATAGATAGAGAGATAAAGGGAGAAAATAAAGAGAGAGAAATAGAGAAATAAAGAGGGAGACAAAGAGAGAGATAGAAAATAGAGGTATAGAGATAAAGGAATAAATATGGAGAGACAAAGAGATAGAGATGGAGATAGATAAATAAAGAGAGAGATGAAAAGAGAGAAGATGAGAGACATAGATAGATATAGTCACATAAAGAGAGAGATAAAGAGAAATGGGAGAAAAAGATATATAAAGGTCGAGAGATCAAGAGATAAAGAGGGAAAGGGGGACAAAGGGGGGAGATAAATGGGGATAGAAAAAATTGTAAGGGGAGAAAGATAGGGAGAGGGAAATAGATAGAGATAAAAATGAGAGAAAGATAGATAAAAGAAGAGAGAAAGGAAGACAAATATAGAGAGAAATAACAAAGAGAGAGGAAGAGAGTTTGAGAGATCACACAAATATAACGATAGAGAGGGAGACAAAGATATAAAGATATCTCTCCCTCTTTCTCTTCACATATCTTTCTATAATATCTTCCCATATGTACCTCTGCCTACCTCTCTCTACAATATCTCCCTCTCTCTACCTCTCTATATAACTTCCTATCTCTATATTTTTATCCCTCCATCTCTCCCTCTCTTTATATCTCCCTCATTCTATCTCTATTTCTCTCTCCCTCTCTCTCTCTCTCCATTTCCATCTCCATCTCCATCTCTATTTTCCTTTCTATCTATCTCTCTATCTCTATCTCCTTAGCTCTCCTTACGTCTCTTTCTTTCTTTCCCCTATATCTTTACCACTATATATAGATCTATCTCTCCCTCTTTCTATCCATATCTCTCCCTCTCTCCATATCACTCTCTCTTTCTATATGTCTCAGCTTCTTTATCCTCTCTCTATTTCTCTCCCTCTCTCCCTCCCTCTCTATCTATTTATATATATCTCCCTCTCAATATCTATCTCACTTAGACACGCACATTCCTTGTTTCTCCTTCCCTATCTCTATCTCTATATCTCTTTCACTCACACACACACACTCATTGTTTCTTCCTCCCTATCTCTATCTCTCTCCCTCTCTATTAGTTGTCTATATCACCTCCTTTATCTCTCACTCTTCCTCCCCTCTATTTCTATCTTCCCATCTCTCCCTCTTCCTCTCTATTTATATTTCATTATCTCTCTCTCTCTCTCTCTCTCTTATTTACTCCATCTCTCCATCCATCTCTCCTACTCTCTCTTTATATATATATATCCCTCTCTCTACCTCCCATTGTTTATCACTTCCTATATCTTTATATTTCTCTGTCCATCTCCCCCTCTTTCTATCTCTATCTCTCCTTCTCCCTCTTCCTATCTCTTTCCATCTCTCCCTTTATATTTATCTCTCTCTATCTTTGTCTAAATGTCTCTCTCTCTCCCTCTTTATCTTTCCCAAATTATATTTATCTCTTTATCTTTCTTTTATATTCCCATTTTTCCTCTCTCCCTCTCCCTCTCCCTATCACTTCCTCTTTCTATATCTCTCTACTTCTCTCTCGTATCTCTATTTCTCTCCCTCCATTTGTCTCCTTCTCTATATATTTATACATATCCATCTCCCTCTCTATCTCTCTCCATATCTCTCTCTTACTCATCCACACACACACTCCTTGTTTCTCTCTCCCTATCTCTAGCTTTGTCTCTATCTCTATCTCTCCATATTTACATTCTTGTATATCTCCCTCTCTCCCCCACCCCTCTCTCTCTTCCCCCTATATCTCTCCCTCTTTCTATCCCCATATCTCCCTATTTCTATCCCCATATCTCCCTATTATAAACATAACATGAGCCTATTCGTAATGAAGCCTTATTATCTTCTTAATTTAGAGGTTTTGTTTTAGTTGTGTTTGTACCCCTATAAGCAGATGCATATTTGAGTTGAAGCTATCACTTCTCCATTGAGACCTATTTTGCACAAACAACATAATTTTTTAAATCATGTATACTACACAAATGTATATAAAAAAAAACCAAAAAGTTCCCTCATTGACCTTCCACACTTCTTCGATGTACCCATTGCACACCAAGGTGCGATTGCTAGTTTAAATATTACTTTCAATATCAAAATTGATAAATAAAATTAGTATATCTTTTATACACAAATAGAATTATACTCTTTATCATATTAATTTCTATATATTTTTCTATAGAATAACCATTGTTGATACAAGTACTATATTTAATTTAATTTTTTTTATTGAATCAATGTAATGAAATTTGTTAACACATTCAACTCTTCACAAATGAAGTAATAATACTACTCTCAATTCTATAAAACATTCTCTCTCTCTCTATATATATATATTATTAACCTAATACTACTTTTAATTTTATAGAACATTCTATATATAATTTTAAAGAATCCTCATTGAGGTGAGCTTCGCATGTACTGATCATTTCACAAATACTTGAAATGTTTTGCTGATACAGAGTCCTCAAAGTAGGTACGGCCAGGAATTTCTTCTGGTCGAAGTCTTTCATCTCACATCTCATTTCATTTATCTGTACAGGATTCTTCTGTAATAAGATTTTTTTTTCAAACCCTAGAAGCTTTAAACCAATTAAAATTAAACAGATGCAGTAAACCGTAGAAACCCTAAGCAGCAGCAAGCTCAGGAATGGCAGCAGCCGAGCCTCTTTCCTTTGTTTACGACACTCTTTCACCTCTGCTGGGCCATGATGATCTCTCCTGGGATTCTCTTTCTGGAAAAAATTTGCTTGACGAAGCTCCCGATGTATCTCCGAACACTAAATTCAGCAACAGAAAGTTTAAGACTAAAAAATCTTCATCTGCCATGGAAGCCGATGAAGAGCTCAGATTCCTCAAAAAAGCGAGGGTCTCTAGTCCAGAACCGTGGTTGGAGAGGGTTCCTACGGTTTTACGTCGGGAGATAGGTGACCCAGAAGATACTATGTGCAGGGAATCAAGTGACGGAGAAATAGAGTATTTGTCCCTCGAGGTCTCAGGTTCGAACTCACTGGAGGATCCCAGTGCTGAGCCGGTTACCCCTTTGACGATTTCACCGGTGGAGGACAAGTTAAAGGCTGTTATTGAGTTTCCCTGGAGTGATTCTCACAAAAAGATAACGAGCCCACTGCTATTGCTTCATCAAGGTATTGCTTCTTAGCTGGTTCTGTTTTAACACGTTATATGAGCGTCACGATATTCGCATTCGTTGCCTATGTCTTGCTTTCAAGAAAATGAATGGCAGTCGAGAAAAGTGAAGGCAATTTGCTTGGTCTATCAAATAAATACATCAGAAGCATTTGGTATAAGATCTTATACAGCCGTACATGAAAACTTATCAAACATTTGGTACAGCAGTGCGAGCTAAAACCCTGGTTGCATTAATTTGCAGAAAAAGAAAAAGAAATACATGGCCGAATCAGAGAAAAGAAAGGCTTCCTTGTTTACAGTCATACCCTTCACAAAATTTGTATTTCTCATGGTTTCTTAGAAGTAAAGCTTTTTTCAGATTAGAGCCTTGCTCTCTTTATTTGGTTCTATAAGCGGTTGCCTTTTAACACGAGATTCAACATGAGACCTCCTTTTCCAAGATAATAATTTCGTATTATATGGATTTGCATATAATGATCTCTCTGGGGTTTGTCTGTATAAATAAATTTCTCTTTTCTTTATTTTCTTTTTATTTGTAGGTTTATTTCTGTTGTTAGTTGTCTACTTTATCTTTGGTTGTTGGAGCACATTTATCACTTCCGATTTGCAGTTGGAGCTTTTTGTACTTTGGAGTCTCATTGACTTCCTTTGGCAATTTCGAGCACATTTCACACTTCTTTGTCATTGCATCTTCCCGAATCTTTGGAGTTTAATTGACCTACTTTGGTCATGCATGGGCTTTTCTATATTTTTATTCCTTTGATTCTTGTTGTCCTTTTTAACAAGCTCCTCAGAGTCTGTTTTCTCGAATTCTCCACAAGTTCGAGTGATTATCCTTCTTTCTCATGACTATCTGTCCCGACAACTGCCCTCCATTGCATTTATATTACCTCTATTTATTTATTGCAGTTATTTTCTTTCAACAGCTTGTTCTTGATTTGCTGTTCGATGAACAAAAGTAGGTATTGACTTATTTGCTCTCAGTCTGGCTTTGAGGACCAACAGTTTCCCAACTGTTCATGTTATCCTCATCCTATTTTTCAATGAGTATTTGGGATTGGACCACGTTCTGATTGGGCTCTATTCTGTCTCTCTATATTGTGACAAACTTATATAACATCCACATGTTTATTTTAGGCCCAGGAAGCCACTCTTATTGTAAAAGGTTTTGTTTTTTTCTATATTTAGTGTTTCAATCATTATGTTTCTGTATCAAACTCATTTGGCTTCAAAGTCCAATTTGAGTTTCTAGTTGGGAGACTGAATTTGAAAATCAAAATGCATGTATTGTGGAGCCGTTTCTCAACATTGAAAGCTAAATTTGACGAACTGTTGAATCTGATTCCTAGCATTTGCTAATTGAACAATGAATATCGGACATTAATGTCAGCATGATCATGCACTTTTTGGAACGAATACTGTCATGCCATTGCAATTAGTAGTTTGTACCCTTTTTGAAGAGACACAATTGTCATAATAGCAAAATGGTGAAATACTTTTTTATGGTTAGAAAATTCACACCAATTCCCATTTTTGCCATGTTTTGATAATTAAATATGTCTATTATTTATTAATATCATATACAATCTATTAAATATTTGCAACGTCAATGTAAATGTAAGACTTGTCTTGGAGTTCAAGTTTGAATCCTTTATGCTGAATCATAGTGTTGAAATGCAGAAATTATAGACTTTTGTCATTTTCTTTCACCAACTCCAGAAGAGCAAGCAGCACGCTTAGCAGCAATTGGACGTGTTTCGGAAGTCATCAAATTTATATGGCCCAATTGTGAAGTATGTATCTTGATCAAGGCATTTGTGAGCATGAAATCATATATCAGTTACATATTTGCATACCTTTCCTGCACAAGTTATATTTACAGGTGTTTGCTGCAAAAAATTTAGTGTTTTGCATGTTTGTTATAATCTTCCGTATGTGATTGACATGCAGGTGAAAGTCTTTGGATCATTTGAGACAGGGCTGTATTTGCCCATCAGTGACATTGATGTAAGTCGAAGTCTGCATTTTATGGATATATGCTTCACTCAAGAAGAGTTAAATATTCATAATTGGTTGTGACACAATTGCATAAATTAAGAAAGATTGTTTGTTTGAATAGACAGATGCATAGGTACTAGCAATTCTGGTGACTGCATTTCTATATAATATAGCCATATCCATATTCCTTTACTCATAAACCCTATTTTGGAACTTTGAATGGCTTCACCATCCCTGTACCAGTACCCATACACCATGTCTCCAGGTGTGTATGGACATATTGCTTTCCTCCTTGTTATCTTCAAATATTGTCTTGCTGAAGCAGACAAAGTTGTCATTTGCATTGGTTTCAGTTTTCTGTCTGTGGATAGCCAACTGTATTCTGATAGCCGACTCTTAAAAATAGTGTCTTGTTGAAGCAGACCAAGTTTTCTGTTGCATTGGTATCAGTGTTTCATTAGCTGACAACCAATTATTGCTTCCATTTCAGTTAAGCCAATTATTTGATAACCAGAGCAGATAAGGCGTTGAGTCCTGACTCCTAATATAAGATTGATTTCCAAACTGTATTTAATTATGTATGATAAATATTCTCTTAATGCTTAGGAATATAGGGTGATTGTCCTCTTGTAGTCTGTCCTTACTTAAGTTCCACTAAACAAGCAACAGCAACAAGTTATTGAGTATTGAAGCCCTTCTTGAAGCCATAGCCAAAATAATGCAATAAAATTTGCAATTTTTCGTAGGCAGTAAGGCAAGTTTATGCAACAATTTTAGGTGGTAAGGCCACAATAACTAGGAGTGGTTTAATCCGGACAAATATTATCACTACACTGCAATATTCTATCACAGTACACTACAATGCAAGTATAGTAGCCAAATTCCATACAACTCAAACTGGGAAGTTATTTTTGAAGTTGAGAGCACAATGAATAGGGAATCTCTCAACCAAGGAATGGGCTTGGAAGATGTATTAAAGAGTTAGAATTTGAGATTAATACTAAAGAGCAAGATGTACTAGGAAGATGTATACTGAAATGTTTGAAATGTGGGGAATTGGGACATTTGTATAGAGGATCTCTCTCAACCAAGGAATGAGTCTGAAGAAGTTTTGTTATTGGTGTGGTTTGGGGAACCATTATGACATTGAATGGTCCAACTGCAAACCTACGAACTTTGTTCTTAAGGATTCTTGAACATTTGCAACACAAATGAACAATCAAGTAAAGGCGGCATTTTAACATGACTCGATGACTAAGAAGGCTCAAGTAGGCAGTTCCAACAAGGCATTTAGAAAAGCTCATGGGAATGGAATTACTTAGAAAAAAAGATGTTAGTTAAGTATAGGCCTAAATAAAGAATGCGCATTGAAAAATTGTTTGTGATGTTAAGGGGCAAGAACTTTTGGGGGAAGTGTGTAGGATGTCACAAATAAATTGCATAGGAAATAATTGAAGGGTGATTACTAATTTGCCCCTTCTAAGTAATGTAATTAATATCCCATTGAAAGCATGTTGACTTTGAGTTTAGGGACAAATAGAAGCAACTAAAATAAAAAGTAGCCCAATTTTGAGGATTCAACATCATTTTAATGGTTGCTTTGGAATTTTAGTTGATTATAATAGCTTAATTACACGATCCACAATTTATAAGGATGATAATAGGTTCCTAGATATGCCTTCCACTAAGGTTCAAAACTTCTAACCCTTGGAGGCACTGCTTGGCTATTTGTTGTTGAGGTAGGACAAGTTGTATGGTATTGTGGTAAAATTATTTTGACTATTTGTCAAGAGGCCACAAAAACTGAAACTTTAATATAACTTTGCTTGAACAAATTCAGGAAGTTGAGAGTTTAGATGGTGAAGGCAAGTCACAATGGAAGTCATCTAGCTTATAATCAAATGGACATATTTAGCCATTGGATGTAGTGCTTATGTTGTAAAGTTTTTCAAAGGGTGAAGTAGACTTTGATCTAGTGGCCTATTTGGCTGGCTATAGGAGATTAAAAGATAGGTAATTTGTAAGAGTTGGGTTTGCAAATAGCTGGCGAAAATTGGTTTTATTGGCTATGCTTGGCTAGTATGTAAGGATGATTGATTTGATTGTATACAGAGGATTGAATGGGGCATGGGAGTTGAATCTAGCTATATATGCCTTCATTCCTGTTTATAATGAGTAGAGACCACGGCTGGATCAGAGAAAACACATGCCACAAATATATATCTTTACAAGACAAATTGTGAAGGTTGTCATCTAGCTTAAGAGTTAGGCTGAGATATCATTTGATTTAGTGGCCTATGTAGAAAACATCTGGTGTTCTTGGGTGAAAACATATGGTTATTAGAGTTAGGTGGTGAAGATAAACAATGAAGGAATACATCTAGCATAGTGTCAGAAAGACATATTTAACTGATGGATGCAGTAGGCATATTAAACTGATGGATGCAGTGCAGAATGTGGAATATGAAGAACTTTTGACATTTTAACTTTTGAGTCATTGTAGCACCTTTGTAATTGGACTATGTGATAGTGGAACAAGGGTTTGCTCTCTTTCTGGAGTTTTCACACATTCAAGGGTTTCGCCAGGATAACTTGCTTGTTGCAATCGTTATGTGTGTGTGTGTGTGTTATCTTTACATGTTTTGCTATTGCTATATGTTTCTTTCATGTTTTACGAACTATATGAACATATTTAAACTATGAATACCATCTATTGGGATAGTTTGACAGTGTTTTGGAAGGTGTTTTTTGTGACTGGATAAGCATATCTGGTTGGTGAAAGCTAGGAGAACATCTCCAAGCTTTTTAATTACAGATCATCTAATTTGTCTGATATGTGATAAATATGATTTGTCCATCCAAAAAAGAGAGTGTTTTAATAAAATTGTCATTTTCAGAGACTTTTTAATTTGCTACAAGAATTTAGGTTCATGGCCACCAAAGGGACTTGCCTACACTACAGTTCTTGACTTTGCCCTGAATTCCTTAAACTTTGAAATAATTCGGTCTGGTAGATTGCGATATCTGAATTTTTAGGTATGATTGTCTGTGGATGTTTACAGAGGATCATTATCAAGCAATGTTTTGTTTGTATTTTCCTTTTCCATTGTTTCGAAAAATCAGTTTCTGCTGTTATTATTTTTCAGGTGGTTATCTTAAATTCTAATGTTCAAGTGCCTCAAAATGGCCTGCGAGCCCTTGCAAAAGCACTGTCAAAAAGGTCCATTGCAACTAAAATGCAGGTTGGAAGCATTTTAAACTTCTGGATTTGATTTGAATCTTAGCAAGATTGGAGAAAATCTTCTTTAGTGGAATATTATTCATATCATGTTTGTTGATTTTAACCAGGTTATTGGAAAAGCTAGGGTGCCAATTATCAAGTTTATTGAGAAGGAAAGCAATGTGGCGTTTGATATCAGGTTTGTGATTTTTAATATTTTATAACATGTTGAACTCTCTGAAAATTCTTTTTAGTTTTCGAATCCTAACTTTGTTCAGAATTCTGGCCATTTTTGTTTAGTGCAACTTATTTTAAAGTTTCTTTATTAAATTACTTGCATGAACTCTTTTGGATATATAGTTTTTCTGGAATCAACACAGTTTCTTGGTCTGACAATTCCAGTTCGCTACTAGATTCATCGTAAGGGAAAGAAACCTATTTTTGTAGAGGGATAGAGAAAACAGTTTATCTAATATACCATAGATTGGTCAAGGAGAGGAAATTGGACAATTAACTATATTAAAGTATAAATGCAGATATGTTAAATGCTTATTAATCAATTGTTACAGTGATTGACAAGCATTGTATTCGAGAAATAATTAGATAGTAACTTAACTAGTTAAGTAATTACTTAATTTAATCAATTAGTAATCTAATTAGGGGAGAGGACCCAGTAGTTGAGCATGTTTCAATAGTTGTGATAGTAGTTGTTTATATAATGCCCAATAGTTGTGACTTGACTACCCATAATTAAACAAAATGTATTCCTTTGATCTAAAAGCAACCAATCATGTGATGCCACATCAGTGCTCAACTACCCATGATGAGAATGCACAAGTATTGGTCTCACATTTTTTTGGGCCTTTTTGGACACCTTGACAAAAAGCATGCTGATGTGGCATCATATTTGATGATGTGGCCTTGAAATGAAAGTTATAAGCAGGGGACTTGCCAAGTAAGCTGCTGTAAAAAAATGGGAGTGATTTGAAATTTTCATGTAGGATAATTAGAAGGGCGAAGTTAGGGTGCACAACTACTAGGTCCTCTTCCCTAATTACTAATTAGTTAACTAATTCATGGATGAACAAGGACATGAGGTCAGGGAGACAAGAGGGTGAGAAGAGAAGAGGAGGATTAACATATCCTTTAATTATTTAACTGAGGTTTCCATGTCTCGTAGTTGTCTTCGTAAAAAAAGAGCATTTAACATAACAAGAAAGAAAGGAACAAGATCAAGGAAGAACAAGAACATGAGGTAAGTAGACAAGAGGAGGCTTAGGGTACACTTTAATTATGTAATTGAGTTTTCCATTTCTAATAGCTGCCTTGGTGAAAAAAGAGCATTTATCATAACAATAAAAAAGAAACAAGATTATTTAGGTAAGTAGTTTATATTTGGTTAAATATGGTCTGATTTCTTCTATATACAAAAGAGAAGAGGAGGCTTAACATATGCTTCAATTTTTTATCTGAGGTTTCCATGTCTCATAGTTGTCTTCATAAAAAAAGAGCATTTAACATAACAAGAAAAAAAGGAACAAGATCAAGAAAGAACAAGAACATGAGGTAAGGAGACAAGAGGAGGAGGCTTAGGGTACACTTTAATTATAAAGTTGAGGGTACACTTTAATTATGAAGTTGAGTTTTCCATGTCTAATAATCATAACAATAAAAAAAGAAACAAGATCATATCGGTAAGTAGTTTATATTTGGTTAAATATATGGTCTGATTTCTTCTTTATATATGTTGTGACATGCCACAGGCTGTTGTCTAATCCTATGTTTGACAAATTTCTGAGAAGCTTTTCATTTCCTCTTTTGTAAGCATAGGATATTTTTTTGTTTCGTGACTATGAATGCATGAGGTTATATTTCCAATAATTGTTAGACTTCCTTGACTTGCTACACACACACACACACATGAATGCATGATATGTTATAATGTTAGCATGCATTTTGTTCCTACAAGGATATATTAGAGGCAAGTCAACTGCGATGTTGGAAGGGTAGTAGAGACCAAAGTTGTAAGACATGGACTCGACAATAACTCGACAGGCCCATTTTTTTTGAAAACTCAAGACTCGGCAATAACTTGGTAGGCCCAATTTTTTTGAAAACTCAGGACTTGGCAATATCTCGGCAAGCTCAAATTTTTTGAAAACTCAGGACTCAGCAATAACTCGGGGAAAAACATGGCAATTGTTGGATATTCCATCATTCGCACCCGTATGGTTTGGTTTGATTGTTTTTTATTGTTTGTTACTATATTATGTTAATAGTTTGTTTTAAGTCTATTTACTCCGTGAGTTTTTTCCACGGAATTTGTTATAGGCTCAGGTTATTTATACCCAACATCTAATAGAGAAATGTAGGGCGTATTCATTGGGAGCTCACAATAATTTCAGATTTTTCGCAATATTCTCTAATATGATATTAGAGTGGCTGAGATCCAGGGGGAATCACTTTTGTGAGCAGCAATTTGTGAGATGTTTGAGGCGATTGAAGAGATGCAAATCCATCTACAATCTTGGGAGAATATCTTAGTGTTGTGCATGACAGTTTAGCATTGGAGGACGTGGAGAGTATTAATCATCATTCTTATGCGAATGATTCATTTCTTGCATATGTTTTGAATGTTACACATGCTTCTATTTATTGCAAAAATAAGAAGAGACAATATTGAGCTCTCCAAAGCACAATTGAGTGAGCAGGAGCATATCAAGAGGCCAATATTGTTAACGCCTATTGAAACCATTCAAGATTAGAAGCCGATCACTATTCTAAGCAGAGCCTTCGTTGCCTATGCCGATGAGCTTGTGCAAACAACGAAAACTATTGCATTGCCTGGATGTGGTCTTTTTGCAATGCCTCCATTGACTTGCAACATTTGTCATTGATTTCAAGGCACAGTTTGTTTGCTGTGTTCATGTGGTAATCATATGACTTGCTCTTAATAGTCTCTTCCAGAGCATATCATATTATGAGTAGATCGTATTAATGCGCAGTAGAAGTCACATGTAATCGTTTCCATCGTTGAGAATTGACTCGCCTTTCTTAGCATGGTGGTCTAACGTGGTGATGAGGGCAGACTTAATGGCCACAAGACTCCCTTGCGAGTGAGCGCTTTTTAGCAATGCAACTAGTTAAAGGAGATTGCTATTCATTCCATCAAGTCATGATACTATTGAATTCTGCGATTAGAGTTATGGTGCAACAGAGGTACCCACACATTTTGACACTTGACGGATCCTTGTTCGACATTTAAATTTGAAGCAATTTTCTGATTTGTATTTTTGAAGTTTGTGAGAAATAGAGGGATATAGGGAAGGTGATATTAAAATGTATTTTTAGTTTAATTTTTTGTCATGTTCAAGTGCCATATTTTGAGTATAAAAGAACTCAAGAATGAGTTGTTGTACACTACCTCTTGAAGTCATTTATTAGGGGTGTTTTTATTCAACTTAGTTATATTTACAAGGTGTTAATTTTGTTCCTATATTATCCTCTCCTTTGCGACAAAATGTTGATCTGAGTGACGAGAAATAGGACAAAATCACATCCATTTGTTGCTCACAAAATGGCAGGAAGTTCTCCAAAATTTCTTCTTCCAGATTCCCAATTGCTACGTGGAAATAATTATTCTGCATGGAAGACCAAGCTCAAAACTCAACTTGAGTTTGAGGAAGTTTGGAATGTGGTCAGTGGCACCACAACATGACATCTAAGTGATGTTGATGAGCAGAAGAAATTTGATCAAGCCAACAAAAAGGCCAAATTGATCATCATGTTCAACATGTCTTATGAAGTTCAGCCTTTCATCCGAGACTCGTTTACAACCAAAGATGCTTGGGACAAGCTCCAAACAGTGTATGAGGCGAAGAATTAGAATTGGATCCTGAATTTGCAGAGTCAGCTACACAGCCTAAAGATGAAGAATGGAGAATAGTTAGAATCCTTCCTCAAAAGGATTGTTGAGTTGAGAGCTTCACTACAAGCGTTGGGAGAAATTGTTGAAGATGCAATTATCGTGCATATTGTTCAACGGGCACTACCTTCCAAATACAAAGTGTTTGTAACCACTTTGAATGTCATAGAACAAACACCCACTTTTGAGAAGCTTTTGAACCTACTTGTGAAAGAAGAATCTCTAAGCTAGGTTCATGGTGAGGATGATCATGCAATGACCACACGTCATAAAGACAAGAAGCCTATGAAGCAATTTGGTTGACCTCCCAAATTTGGTAATTCATCCAGATCTTAGACAAAGTGTCCAATATGTGATAGGATTGGACATGATGTGAAAAATTGTTTTTACAATTCCTTGGCCAAAGGATCATCCAACAATAAATCGTATCCAAAGAAGTCGTTTCAAAGCGACAATAAACGATGGGAGTAGAAGAACAAACAAAAACATGGTAATGTTGCTGAAGAAGAAGATTCTCTAGAAGAGGAATATGTGTTTTGAGACCACACTTCAAAAGATAGTTCACAATCAACCTTAATTTGGTATGTGGACTCAGGTGCTACAAAGCACATGACTGGACAAAAGGAGTGGTTTCTCACATTGAAACCTCATCATGGTAATGTCTCTCTTGGAGATGATACCACCTATGACATTCAAGGTATTGGTGATATCTCCTTGTAGTTTTGCATTCATCATTGCTGACTCACTGAAGTTTTGTATGTGCTAGGACTAACCAAAAATCTCCTATCTGTTAATTAATTTCTTGATCACAACCTAGGGGTTGAATTTGATAAAAACCAGGATAAAAAGGTATGTCTCATCCGAGATAAGTCTAAAAGTGCAAAGATTGTTGCAAGTGCTACAAAAATTGGTAAAATGTTTAGGCTTGATACAATTGCCAATAATCAAGCTCTAGTGATTAAGGATAGTGATCTTGCTATGCTATGGCATCGTAGATTTGGCCATTTAAGCACTAGTTACTTGCTTACACTTAGCAAGAAAAGCATGGTCAAAGGGCTTCCCTCACTTGAGAAGTCGAGTGCCATTTGTTCTAGTTTTCTTGTTGGAAAACAACATAGAGCACCCTTCTATCCGAGTGAGCATCATGCAAGCCAACCTTTGCAATTGGTGCATACCGATTTGTGCGGGCCCATGACACAGTCACAATGGTTTCAAATATTTTCAGCTTTTTGTTGATAATCACAAAAGAAAAATGTGGGTATATTGCTTGCAAAGTAAAGATGAAGCCTTTTCCTACTTCAAAGAGTTTCACACTCTTGTTGAGAAAGATACAAATTTTTGAATTTGTGTTCTCCGCTCAGATCGAGGGGGGGAATACACCAACATTGAATTCTCCACCTATTTGAAGGAAAATGGAATTCGATGTCAACTAATTGCAAGATACACACCTCAACAAAATGGAGTTGTTGAACGGAGAAATCGCATCATCATGGAGATGGTTCGTAGCATGTTGAAGGATTCTCACTTGGGACATGCTTATTAGTTTGAAGTTGTCCATACAACAACTTATCTTTTTGAATTGTGCACCGACCAAAGCACTTGATGGCGTCACGCCAGAAGAAGCATGGACAGGGGTAAAGCCATCTATTTCTCATCTTTGTGTGTTTGGTTGCACATTCCTAAGCAACAAAGAAAGAAGCTTGATGAAAAATCCATGAAATGTATTCTTCTTGGTTATAGTAGTGAGTCTAAGGCATATCGTCTTATGGATCTTATCACTAAGAAGATATATATCAGCAGAGATGTAATTTTTGATGAGAAGAGTGATTTAAGTTAACCTTCCACATCCTCACCTACTTCAAATAGTGCTATTTTCAACATGGATGGGAAAAATAATGGGGATGTTGAGAATCAAACTAACTTAACACCTACAAATATCACAAGACCTTTGCCTAAGTGGTATATTAGTACCATTGATGATGCAAAGTTAGATGGAGTCCCAGACACTTCCACTTTAGGACCAAGGACTCGCCACATGGCTCGCAATGAGGTAAATCTAGCGCTAATGAGTTTAGTTGTTGATAATTTTGAACCATCTAATGTTCAGGAAGCACTAGAATCAAAGCCTTGGAAAGAGGCTATGGGTGTAGAGTATCAATCCCTCATGAAAAACAAAACTTGGGAGCTTGTTGATCTACCACTTGGTAAGAAAGCAATTGGATATAAATGGATATTCAAAACTAAGTATAAGGCAGATGGTGGTATAGATAAATACAAGGCTAGACTTGTTGCTAAAGGTTATGCCCAGACAAAAGGGATAAACTATGAAGAAACATTTGCTCCCACAACAAAGATTAAAACCATTTGAATGATTTTTGCTTTAGCTGCACAATTTGGATTGAAATTATATCAAATGGATGTAAAAAGTGCATTTCTCAATGGAGGCCTGAAGGAGGAAGTCTATATGAGGTAACTAGAGGGATACATTGCACCTGGCAAAGAAGAAAAGGTATGCAAACTTGTTAAGTCCCTATATGGTCTCAAACAAGCTCCAAGAGCTTGGTATATTAAAATTGATGAACATTTGCTAAAACATGGTTTTACTAGGCATCCATATGATCCAAATCTCTACCTCAAGGAATAGGGGGGATATTGTCATTATTAATGTATATGTTGATGACCTAATTATCATAAGCAGCTCAGAAAGCAATGGTTGAGACAACCAAGACTGATCTCAAGAAGGCATTTGATATGACAGATCTTAGGCTCTTACATTATTGTCTCGGCTTTTAGAGGTATGGCAAACTAATCACAATATTTTTTGTATCTCAAAGAAAATATGCCAAGACATTGCTTGAGAGGTCACCTATGGAATCAGGATTGCAATTATTTGTTTCTTATCCATCTCCTTAGGTGAATGCAACTCTCTATCGACAAATGATTGGAGGTTTGATTTACTTGACTTACTCTAGATCAGATATCAGTTTTGCTGTTAATTATTTTTCGAGATTCATGCAAGAACCAAAGATATGTCATTGGAAAGCAACAAAACAAGTCCTAAGGTATATACATGGCACACTAAATCATGGTTTGGAATATAAAAAGAATGATCAATTCTTCTTGATAGGATACACAAATGCAGATTATGCAGGTTCTATTGATGATGGAAGATCCACAATTGGATTTTTTTTTCTTAGGTTCAGGACCTATTTCATGGGGAAGTAAGAAGCAAGCTACAGTTGCTCGTTCTTCAATAGAAGCAAAATATTGTGCAGCAAGTGCAATAGTTTGTGAAGCACTTTGGCTACGTCACATATTAGAAGGATTGGGTGTACCACAAAATCAACCTACAATCCTCTATTGTGACAATCATAGTGTTCTCAAGCTTGTTTGCAATCCAGTGTTTCATGAACGAACCAAGTATATTGAAATTGATTGTCACTTCATACGAGAACATGTTCAACAAAATAATATTCAGCTTCAATTCCGCTCTACTCAGGAACAACGTGTTGATATCTTCACCAAGCCTCTTGCATGTGTGAAGTTTGAAACTTTTCAAGATTCTCTTATTAGTACTTTAAAACAATGATGTAATAAGGGGGAAATGTTGGATATTCCATCATTCACACCCGTATGGTTTGGGTTGATTGTTTGTTTGTTTTAGTTTGTTATTGTTTGTTTCCATATTATGTTAATAGTTTGTTTTAAGTCTATTTACTCCATGAGTTTGTTCCATGGAATTTGTTATAGGCTGAGGTTATTTATACCCAACATCTAATAGAGAAATGTAGGGTATATTCATTGGGATTGAGCTCACAATACTTTTAGATTTTTCGCAATATTCTCTCTAATAGCAATAACTTGGCAAATTTATCTACATTTGAAAATACATAATTTATTAAAATATTCTTCAAAAACACATATATATTGAATTTGTAGAACATATTATTGATTTCCATCATATATAAATCAAAAAGTTTAATACATATCATAGACCAAAAAACAAGTTCAACCTTTGAATACATATGAATTTAAAGTTTTGATATCAACAAAAATTATAAATCATAAATTATATCTATGACTAAAGCTCAAAAAAGTTTGTTGCTGCAATTTGGCTGTTGCTGAAGTAGATGGTACAACTGCAATATCCTCAATAGGAGTCTCAACAAGTGCCTCATTCATGGTGATAGGATCAAGTTTTGTGAGGAATCTACCCCTAATGGTTGACCAACCTCGCCTTCTGCCTCCTCATATGCTGCCACTTCTACTTCCCATTTAGTTGCCTCCCTCTTCCCATTCAATTGCCTCCCTCTCAAAATCAGCTAATGCATCATCAGTTAACAATGGATCCACATCAACATCATTAGGTTCGACATATCAATCGGAATAACGATTAATGATGTGAACACCCTTGTACCTTCTTTACATGCAATTGAAGGTTGTACTGCACATAGGCAAGGTCATTTAAGTGCTTTTGAGTCAACCTATTGTGCTTCTTTGTGTGAATGGCCTCAAAAAAACTCTAGTTGAGGTCTCAACCAAAAGCACTACAAGATTGAGATAAAATGTGGATGGCAAGAATTTGGGAAGGCCCTTATTATCAACCAATCTCTTCATACATGTGTTGAGGCCACGAAGAACCTCTGCATTTGCGTTGAAAGTAGGGGAGAAAGAAAACTTGGGGTTCAAATAGTGGGTAGTAGCATGAATATGTTGGAGTTGTCGGTGCCACCTCCAATCAATTATGCTTCATATGGTTTCATATTTTTTCTTATTTGACCCATACAAATGCTAAATGGTCTCTTTGGCCTTATCCATGGCCTCATATAGATACCCCTTGGGGTTTTGATCCCCATCCACCAATCATAGAACCCTAACTAATGGTTTTGACACCTAAATATCAAAAAATTAACAAAATTGGCAAATTGTAATATTATAAAATAAAAAATAAATCATCAATCAAAGTTTGAAAACTTACATTGATGATCTCCTCCACGACTTTGACAAATCTATCATCAAAAAATGGTCTTCACGACCTTCTCTGCTTCAACCTTCCTACAATAAAGACTCTCCAACCATCTTTCACTCAAAAACATGCACTTAAGGTTGGGCAATGTAGCTAATATACTTTGCAAGGTGAGGAAATTAGTAGCAAAGCATGTGACTCTTGATTGCATGAGATCCTTACCATTGGTGTGCTCTCTCGTAAGATTTAAGATCCCTGTGTGGTTGTAGATGTACTTTGTGATATTCCTTCCATCTTCAACCACAATCTTCACCCAACTTAGTTTCCCTATGTCCTTGAAGAGTAGGTCAAGATAGTGGGCAGCACAAGATCTCCAAAATAATGTCAGGTGCCTTGCCTCTAGAAGTTTACTGGTTGCCACATATGCAACTGCATTGTTGGTCACAATTTGAATGACATTTTGCACTCCCACTTCCATCACCGCTTTATCCAGCATGTTGCACAAGGTCTCTGCATTTTTTTATTTCATTCGAGGCATCAACTGATTAAAAATACCAGCTGCTCCCTTGAAGCCACTAAAAAGTTGATGAGTGTGCTATTTCTGCTATCCATCCAACCATCAGATAAAATGATGCAGCCTTTCTTTTCCCAATTTTTCTTTTGTTTGTCTACTACTTGATGTGTGTTTTGGATGTCATCCTACAATAGTGGCCCACTCAGTTCATGACGACTTGGGGCCTTGAACCCCTTACTTCCCACAACCAATGAATGGAATATTATTGTAGTACCAAAATCTTGCACATGCCAACTTTGCTTCATGTGAAACTCTCTATTCCATGCAGTACCTTCTAATGAAGTTGCTCACCAAGAGTATTATGAGGAACAAAAAAACTAGAATTATGGCTGCCCACACTTCTTGATACTTGCATCCGTGGCCCAATAGAAGAAGAGCCCTCCATATCTCCTTGCGACCATGTAGAACTGAAATTTGGGAATGGGGCTGCTATTGCCTTTGCTGTTCTCTTTTTATCTGCTTTCCTTTGCTCATATGTTGGAGTGCTTTCGCCTCCCTCTCAACCTTTGCACTAGCTTCTGTAGGTGGCCCAAAATCTTGGCAAGGGATCCGTGCAAGGTGATATTTGAGTCAATTTATGCCACTGTTCATAGACGTAGTGCAATGGATACAAATAACCTCTCCTTGCATTGCACTTGATGTCCGATGTTTTCAAAGGATCCATTAGTTTGCCACCAGTTCTTTTACTTGTAGAAGCCATAATCCTTTAGAAAAATACAAATGAAACCTAGCAAAAGAGAGACAACAATCAAAATTAGTAGATTCTTTAAGAAATGAATTATAGACACTACAAAAGAATCGATTAACTACACTACTAAAGGAACATATTGGTAGTTTTTCTAAGATGCAATATTGATGAGCTATGAACTTATGCCTTATGATATCAGTATTTTTTTATGCTATGATTAATTATCTACAGGCTAAGTGCTAGTATTAACGAGGATCTGATTACCTATAAGCAGCTACAACTATACGTTTGTATATTGCAGTGAATTTTTTTGTTTCCATGCAATAAACATTGCAATGTGTTTGTGGAGATTACAAGTTATGTATCCGAAATTTAGACATGCATGTACGTCAAATAAAAGTGATGTTGCAACAAAAGATTTCAGAGGATTAAATGGAGGGTTATTGAGTGTGCTTCTCTATAGTTTTGGCATCCATTATATTGGTAGAGGTTTAAGTTTTATTCCATTTTAAATTTGAGGGACGAGTTTCAAATTCTTTGTTTGGTGACTGCTTTTATAATTTTATTCCAAAGTTACATTTGTACGATTCATAATGTTAGTTTCTTGAGATATGTTGAGGCATGTTTTATTGAAGTTAATGTGGTTGAGATTGCTTATTGCCATATTGGCATAGACAAGCTGAATAGATAAATCATAAATCTAATAAGTTTTTTATGAGAACTAACCATACCAAGTGAATCTAAAGTAAAAGACATATTAAAACTGTTCTGGACAGATTTTACATGTTGGGTATTTCTTCAGATTTCAAATATCAATCATGTTACACCAGTACAATTGTAAATTTGTAACAATGTAAAGCATAAAATTGACAAAATTGTAATGTTTATGGAGCGTACACTATACACTAGTGACTATACAGTATATTAGTTACAGTGTACACTTTTACAGCTTATTGAAAACTGATTTTTTGTATAATGCAACTAATCCATGCTGGTTATGAATGTCATTTTACATGTGCATGCATAATAGTGAGTCGTGAAGAGAACCTTAGATTTCTTCCTATCATGTCGTGCCAAACCATGGTCACGTTTTGAACTTGTCTGTCGCATTGCGGAAAACCCATCATTGTGTCACGAAAAAACGTCAAATGGCCTTTAAAATGTTAATGTTAAGTACTTTTTGGCTTTTATATTCGTTTTAGGTGAGTTTTTTGGGACGAATCACTATGATTTTTGACAAAAAGTGGCATTGAGTTTTATCGCAAGTTACTTGCCGTCAGTTTAGATGTGTGAGTACTTGCGAGTCCTGTGAGTAATTGCAGAGTTTTTCAACCCTGGTAGAGACAATAATTTAATACATCATTTTGTGGTTGATCTCTTGTACTTATTGAGTAATTAACTGGGGGAAGCCACCTTAAAATTAGGGCAGACCAAAAGTCAAAACAAATAATGCTAGGTTTATAATCACCGAGGGTGAGTGCATAGAGAATGTTCTTATAGCACATAAAGCCAGCTCTTCATGATGGAAATTGTTCCTTGCACATTGAGAAGCAATTCTTCATTCACATGTTCTTGGTTGTATCAATTTTTGTTTCATTATCTTTCGGATTATTCAATGTATTGTGTAGTTAGCGAGGCTTGAAATGTTGGAAACGAATTATACTATACAGTTGACTCCATAAATCTATTAAAATAATATTCTTTATTTATTTATTAATGCTCAACTATGTAAAATATTGTAAAATATCTAGATAAGATCATCTTAGTTGTTCGAGATCTTATCTAAAGTTTCTTTTAGAAACTTCCTGCTTTTTCCTGAGATAAGATCGTGTTTGATCTTATCCTGTAACATCTTGTAAATTATTTATTGAGCACATTGCTCATTGTTAATACATCGAATATTTTACCAATTACCTGTGTAATATGGTATCAGAGCCAACACAAATTTTTAATTCATAAAAATCGTTCAAGATTTTTTTAGTTCTTTGAATTAAATTTTTTGAAGTGCTAAAAATTTCGAATTTTTTTCGAAATCTTTTGTGGTTCTTCAGAAAAATTTGAAGGTTTTTTGATCTATATTTTTTCGTGGGCATTTTGGAGTCGGTTTTTTGAAAGGTCGTTCTATTGACGTGATTTCTGAATTTGTCTTGGCGGCGCGAACTTCTTCTGGCATTTTTTGTGTGACCTTCTGAACTTCTGGCTCGTGTTCGTGTTTGATTCATACACGCGTTTTCTGGAAACGACTTTTTTGTCTGGTCGCGCCAACGGGACTTTGCCTTCTGAGCCCGTTTTTGAAGCTTTTTTCGGCCTGCAACTTTGACTCTGTTGGTCGCGTCTGCACGTTTCTCAAGCTCGCGATTTCCTCCAGGATAGACGTGTTTTTGGCGCACGACTTTGTCCTTTGGCGCATTGAAATCTGCACGCGATTTTCGTGACGCAAATCTGTCACGTTTTTGGTCTTTTGGGTTGCGATTTTATTCTACGTTTTGAAGTTTTTTCTCTGCACAGTAAAATGCGACCTTCAGCTTCTTCTTGCCAGGTCTCTGTGGAGTTTTTCAAGCAAGTTTCTGCAAATTTTCTAAAGCCTTCATGGCGGCTAGGGCATCTTGCAATTTCGACTAGGGTTTTCACTTTTCAGATCACGTCGAATTTTTTTTTTTTGATTACAGATTCTTGGTGGGTTTTTCGAGAGCTCAACTGGGTTGGTCTCCGAATTTTCTAGGTGCATCGTTTTCCATGCCTCGAATTTTGTGCCATCCGTACAATGTACTTTCTGCAGCATGTACTTGTATTTGCCTTTGTTTTTGCATTGGAATTCGTGCCTCGAGTTTCGTGCATTAGCCTCTTCTTGGTACCTCGTTTTTCGTGACTCGAAAAGCGTGAAGATGGCCAGTTTAAGTAATTTAATGCTGTAGGGCAGTCAGAGATTTAATGGCAAAAATTACAACACCTGGAAGCAGCGGATGTTGACAATTTTTGAATACCGCTGCCTTGATCAGATGATCCTCGGCAAAGCTACTCGTCCCGAAACGGCGGGTAAGGATCAGGAGAAGTTTGATGAGCAGAATCGTGAAGCCGTCATGCTTATTAAGCTTTCGGTTACTGATGATCAGCTCCCTTAGATTCCACTTGGAAAATCAACTAAGGAGATCTGGGATCACTTGAAGGGTTTGCATGAAACTTTCGACAAAAGCCGTGTGTTTTTCTTGAAGAATATGCTGTTTTCTATCATGATGGATGAGAAGACAACTCTGCAAGCGCACCTGAATAAAATCCAGAAGATCAAAGATCAGTTGGAGGCGATTGGTCGGAAAATGGAGGAGGAAGACATGGTCGTGATCACCCTGAAGAGTCTACCGAAGTCCTATGAACACTTCATTGAGACTCTCAACATTACGTCTGCTAATGTTGATCTCAAGTTTCTGAATTTGTGCACTATCCTGTTGCAGTAGGATCGCTGGAGACAACAGTTCGGTAGCAGTGAATCATCATCCTCCACGGAGTAGGCTTTTGCAGCTAAAACCCATCCGAAGCATCAAGGGAAAGGTCAGCCTTCTCAGCAGAAAGGCTCAAGTCAGACCTCCACCAGCCCGAAGAAGAAAAATGTTCAGTGTAACCACTATCATTTCATTCGGAAGATGGTTGAAGATGGATCAGTTCAGTTGCTGTATGTTCCGAGAGAGGATCAGACAGCAAACATTCTCACCAAGTCGCTCAGTACAGATAAGTTTGTAAAATTCAGGGGGCATCTTGGTGTAGTTGATAGATTGAGCATTAAGGGAGGGTATTAAAATAATATTCTTTATTTATTTATTAATGCTCAACTATGTAAAATATTGTAAAATATCTAGATAAGATCGTCTTAGTTGTTCGAGATCTTATCTGAAGTTTCTTTTAGAAACTTCCTGCTTTTTCCCGAGTTAAGATCGTGTTTGATCTTATCCTGTAACATCTTGTAAATTATTTATTGAGCACATTGCTCATTGTTAATACATCGAATATTTTACCAATTATCTATGTAATAAAATCCCTCCCATTGAACAATATAATATAAATTAATAATAGTAATTTGCAAAAATGTCAATATACTAATGTTATTTTATTTTATGAAATAATATATACAACTAAACAGTAAATACTAAATACTAAATATTCATATTTAAATATAAATTAATAATTTAATGATGATATTAATGTTGATCTATAGCAAAGATTATCATTCCAAGGCCATACTTCAAGCAATTCAAATTCGATTTATTAAATCGAAGAGGGAGATAGCTTTGATCACACTTCACATTATGTTTATTCAGTTTCAATATACTTTTTGATTAGGTTGGATATGGTGGAAATCTTGTTGACACTTGATGCACAGGGATATTGCACCAAATGATCTGGTCAATAGAATAAGCTACACTGAGACGTGGGGAAGAGGGACAGAGATGCCATGGTGCTAGGTTTTTAGCGGTGGTGAATCCAAAGAGGAGTTGCAATTCAGAGGCAGTCTATTATATATTGTAGTTGCTATTTCTTAAGCATTCATAGCTCTTTTCTGTTAGAATATTATATTCTACTTGTATTAATGGTCAATACTACTGTTGCTACAGTAGTTAGTAGGTGAGGTAGCTAGACATCTTAAATGTCTACAGTGATCTACCTCCTCTATATATTGTAATCATCTCCTTTGTTAATTTAAGCAATTTCTAGCCCAAAATTGTTTCATGGTATCAGAGCAGGTTTGAGCCTGCCTCCCTTATGGAAGGGCTCAGGATTCTAGAAGGGTTTTGTTTTCTGATTTTCGTGAGGCATTTTTCTCATTGAAAATTATAACCCTTTCTTTGAAAATTTCGAGGGCTTTGTAAAATTCGTGGGTTTCTGGTCGTAGATTTTTCTGCAAACCCGCGTTGATTTTGGGCGCCGTATTGAAGAAAGACGCATTTCTTTTTGGCTGCGCGTCTCTGGTTTTCTTCTAAGCACAATTTACTTCTGCATTTGGTCGTGATTTTCGTCTATTTGAAGGCGTTTTTCTGTTTAGGGCCCGCACGACCTCTGCTAGGCGCATGTTTTTTTGCATTTTTATGGGATTTCAGATCTAAAAATCGCGTTTTTCGCGTTTTTACCTAATTTTTGAGCTCGGTGGAGGACGTCTTTTTTGTCCTAGCTTGGTCGCCCCTCTACTCAACTTCAGTTTACCACGATTTCGTGGAGTTTCAAGCCATTTTTCTGCATTTTTCGGCAGCTAGGGTTCATAAATTTTCGTCTAGGGTTTTGACCCTCTGTTTCAAGGCGATAAATTATTTTGATTTCAGATTCCTTCTGGGTTTTCCAAGATCTCAATTGGGTCGGTCTTCAAATTTTCTGGGTACCTCGTTTTCTGTGCCTTAGTTTCAATTCTAATTTTTTTTCTAATTGCAGATTCTTGGTGGGTTTTCCGAGATCTCAAATGGGTTGTCCTCTGATTTTTCTGGGTGCTTCGTTTTCCGTGCCTCGATTTTTGTGCAACTTTGTTCTGGCGGCTAGGGTTCCAAACCCTCTGTTTTTCAGCCGACAATCGATGGCTACCTGTTTCTGGGCTTCTGTAATTAGCAGTGTTGCGTGGGATTCCTTTGTTGGGTTTTTTAAATATTTTTTTCCCTTAAAAAAAAATAAATTGGATGTATGGGTTTTCATAACTTTTTCCCTTAAAAAATTCCTGAAAGGGTTATAATTTTCTCCTCAAAAATTAAGGGTCAGTTCTTGTTTACTCTAGTCAGGGTTTCTATTGTACGGGAGGGCTCTCTGGTTTCTAAAGGGTTTTACCGTTTTTCCTTAAAAAACGATGTTTTGTATGCTGATCCGTGTTTCGGATTCCAAGCCAGCTGCTTTTTGGGTTTCTGTAATTCGCAAAATGCATGGGATTCTTCTCTGGTTTTTACCCTTTTTTCCAAAAAAATGATGATTTGTAATCTTGGGTTTGGCAATTTTTTCCTCAAAAATTGTGGTTTGTTGCAGTTTGTTTTTGTTGCACCTAGAGTTGTTGGGGCAAACATCTGTACAACTGGCTTCTTGCAGTCTGTTCTCGAGCGTTGTGCTCATCTGCAAATTTTTTGATGGTTTGCTGATTTTTCCTCAAAATTGTGGCCGCTGTTCTTGGTATGTCTCTAGTAATAGAGAAGAACAACTCTGTTATCCAACATCAGGTTGGACGTTTTCTGGTATGAAGTTTTGCAGTTTCTGGGAGGGTTAGTGGCGGACTCATCTCAAGTGGCAGAGTCAGTGGCAGGCTCTTGTCTCCTGTTGCAGAGCTTTCTAAAGAAGGGGCAACCTTCTTTGTTTTTGGTACTCTTGGTCATCAACATTCTGCAGATCCAGGGAGGGTCTCCGTAGTAGCAGAGTGTTTTGAAGAATTTGTGACCAATTGATCTGCAGATTGTTTTCTGTAGGCTAGTTTGACGATTGACCATTAAGGAAGGGTGTTAGAATATTATATTCTACTTCTATTAATGGTCAATACTACTGTTGCTACAGTAGTTAGTAGGTGAGGTAGCTAGTCATCTTAAATGTTTACAGTGATCTACCTCCTCTATATATTGTAATCATCTCCTTTGTTAATTTAAGCAATTTCTAGCCCAAAATTGTATATATTGTAATTATCTCCTTTGTTAATTTAAGCAATTTCTAGCCCAAAATTGTTTCATTTTCTTGTTCTTGTGACTTCTCAAACTCACAAAATGAGTTAGTTGATGTCATTTAGGGTTTTTTCAGTGGTCAATAAGTTAGAAAATGTGTTGAAATTTTTGACTGCCTCTGAATCATGATGGAAATGCCTTCAATGACCTAGAATTACCCATGTTTGTTCTTACTGTCCAAATGATTCAGACACAAAAAATGAACCCTTCCTGAATCCATGGGCAATTCGTTTTGGAATCTTATTCTGGGATGAATCATACCTGGAAATGGCCTGTTTTCCTGTTGATTCAGTAACAGAGTAAAACAAGTGCTGGCCATAAAGAATTGGTTTTTTGTATTGAAACTAGATATAAGTGGGAAAGACAAGTTTTCACATTTAAAAGAGTGGGTTGCCAACAGGGAAGGCTTTCTACAATTGAAAAGTAGAGGACGAGGTGGGCAGCAGGGACAAGGGTTGCTGAATGAGATGTTTAGTTGGGAGGTAGGGTTTTGTGGCTGAAATAGTTTGCATGACAGTAAGGAAGAAAGAAAGAAATTATATCAGTGTCCACAAATGACCCAAAATAGGCCAGCGGGATTCAAAGACTACTTTCAGATTTAATAGAGAACTGCTGGGGTGAAAAGGCCCTAGATTGCAAAGAGTACTAAATAAAAAATGGTAAAAGAATATAAACATAACAATGGGGTAAGCTTTAAATGGTTAAATCTCCAAAATAAAAAGGCAAGTATAAATATTCCCGTGGTAAGAATCAAGGAACTGCATAGCGCTGATGAAGATGAAAGGGAGAAATCACTACAGTGCACTGGTAATGTCATGTTGATATGTAAACTGAGTGAGGTACTCCCAATCAGGTCAATAACAGATACCTCAATTTTGCATCTCATAAATTCCTCCTAAATGTGCTTACCATTGTGTTATAACAACATACACTTAAACAAACATTAGTTGCAGAACAAATAATTAGTAAACATCACACAAGGAATAAAATGAACAACTCCAAGAGAACATGACAATGACTGTACATAAGGGTCTGACCTGGAGAAATACCCAGTTTGGGGTGAGCTTTAAATGGTTAAATCCCCTAAAACAAAAAGGTAAGTATAAATATTCCTGTGGTAGTACTCAAGGAACTGCATGGCGCTGATGAAGATGAAAGGGAGAAATCACTATAGGGTTCTGGCAGTGTCATTTTGATCTGCAAACTGAGTGAGGCTCTTCCAATTAGGTCATCAATAACAGATACCTCAAAGTTGCATCTCATAAATTCCTCCTGATGTGCTTACCATTGTGTTATAATTGTTGTCATGAGGATTGTACCCTTGCTAAGTGTGAAACATGGGATCATCTTCAAGTTGTGGGTTGCTTATGGTGAAGATGAACCTCCAAGAGGGCTGGTTCCCTTGATGGATCTCCTATAAACTACTTCTTTGACAAGGAAAAGGGATAGAAGATAAATATAATTGAGAAAATTATTTGATCCTAGGAGGTGATGCACCACAAAAAATAAGACTATACTGCTGTTTCAACTCACAATTTCTCTCAAAAATCTGGCCTACTCTATGTACAACTCAGTTTCTGCAAGCTCACATAACAGTGTTTCATAGGAAGATAGTATTTCACATTTTCTGAAGGAAAACTGAATGTTTTCACAACTAGAACTGCTGAATGTATCAATACAACCTATGACCTATATGAGTTTTGCTTATTCCAATATAAAATGTGTTCAAAATGAGACATAATTTAAGGATTTGAGATTGCAAAATCACAGAAATTAGATCAAATCATTTAAAAAAGACATTAACACATGAATTTGGAAGGCAAAACATGCTGTTTTTATTGAAAATATGAATTTCCAAAGTACAAAACTGAAACTACTTTAAAATACATAAAATTACTGTTTCAATATTGAATATCTCTCTCAAAAACTGAGTTACAAACTGCCTTTTCTTGCTTAGAGTAGAAAAGAATAGAAAGAACTAACTGAAAGAAAAACTAGGACGCCTGGTTTTGATGAAAGCCACCTCCTTCATAACTGAACTTGTCTTCGAGGAGAGGCTGAGTCTGCATGCTTGAATTTAGGCATTGGGAGGTAGAACTCCTCGTTGAACTGCTTGCAAATCATGCAAAATGCCTCTTGAAATGTGCTCCAACTGAACTTGAACAAGTCTTCAAAACAATGCTTGATGATGATTGGGAGAGCTGTCTTCTATAATTTTGCATGAGATTTCAGGTTCCTGGGCGTACAAGGTGAAAAAGCCTTCTTTGAGGGCTCAAAACTGCTTGCTTGTGCCTTGAAAACTTCACTAACTCAAGCCCCACCCATGCAGCCTATTTATCAGCTCCTAAACTGTTTGTAAATGCCTCCAAACTGAACTTTTAACCTCCTTTTGTCATCAATTCGTGAATGCTTTTGCATGATGGCAGGTCATATGGAGTTATCTGAAAATGACTAGTTTGAAGATGGCCGGATCCTTAAGTTTATTAAATAATGCATGCTTCAGGAACTTCAATTTATCTCTTTATATACCTTGCCCTTCTCAATTGACCTGTAGCTGTTTTCTGTGATGAATATCAACTTTTTTTCTCAAAGGACTGTCATATCTTCTTGTCAAAGCCATTCATTTCTGCACCTGTCACTTTCATGGTCTCTGCATTATATGACTATCCTTAACAGCTTTCACTGTCATTTCAAAACCCTAACCTAGGTCTTAGCTAGGGTTTGGATTATTGTTTATTATTCATGAAATGTTACTGCCCTTTTAATTGAGCTTTGGCTTTCATGATGACTGTGTTCTTTAGGGTGCTCTCAATTATATGGCTGTGGACTGCCCTTAAACCTTGTCCTTTCATTTGCCAATGTTTGGTATGACTGTCCTTTGAATGCATCCTTGTGACTGTCTTGATTCATTTTTTGTCGTATTGTGGTAATGACTGTCCCTTTGTTTTATGACATTACTGCCCTATGACAGTCATATAACCATTGATCCTTGTGTATATTGTCCATCATGGAGATGGGCAGTTGACTGCACTGTCTTCCACATATTTTATATGAAATGTCTGCCCTTCATTGGTGAATGCCATGCTTAAATTAGGACTGTCATCATTTGAGGATGTGAAGGTGACTGTCCTCTGAGATTACCTAATTGTAAACTTCTGTCCTTTATCATTGACACGTCTACTTATTTGACCATGTGACTGTCCTTGAGTGCATTTGGAAACTTCGTTATGCATTGACTGGGTTTTGCCTTCTCATAGGTCTCTATGGTGATCCGTTCTCTCTTGAAATGAGCATGTATCTCTGTGACTATCTCGTTCATGCTTTTATGGCCACTGAGGCTGTCTTCTTGGAAATGTCTTGACATTTGGTTCACAAGGATTGTATTGATGCTAAGAAAGGTCTGCTATCTTATGAAATATCAAATATAGGGACCGTCCATCTTTTGAAGTCTTTGTCATGATTGCCTGAAGGAAATCTTAGCACTGTAGTGGTCTGCCCTGCTTCTAGGTATGCAATACTACCAATGACAATGTTGCTGTTCATCACAACTGTCCTTTTGCTTTAGACTGCCCTTACATGTTAACTCATAGGCACTCATATGACTGTTTTGTTTCATTTTATAGGCAGGACTTCATCATTCGTTGCTACCTCACTTTTATTTCAACCTTCAAATATGTATAAACATATATATGTGACTGTCCTCTTTATTGAACTGTGACTGCTCATGAAAACTGTGTCTTTTTTGATAGGTCTGTCTCATAGTCCTAAGGACTATCTTGGACAGTCATGACTGTATTTTCTTTGTCATATCTTCATCATGCTATGTCTTTGATAACATTGAAACTTTCCTTGAAACTTCCTCACAAATTCATTCAATTACTGTTATCTTTCATATTTAGCTTATCACATTATGATTGCAAATGGCTATGAGCATAGGTTAGGGATTTCTTTGAGCTTGAAACTAAACTCATACTGGGACTGCCCTCCCATCTATCATGAAGATTTTTCATTTATTTCTTTCCTTATTATAATTTGTGGGGTAAACTGGTTTGAGCATACTTTTTCAACTTCTAAATGCCTATCATCTCTTGCAATCATCATTTCTAAGCTTTTGAACAAATAACATAATTCAAGGGTTTCAAAGGACCAAACATACAGACCTGTGCATTAAAAGCACCACAACTTCAACTATGCATGGCTGGGCGTGATTGAAAACACACAACCTCAGAGGATCTGTAACTCCCTTTGTCTTCAATAAAAGATAGTCCAATGCCCAGTTTGCATCCAATGAACCTCAGGAAACTGGATTTCTAATCATCGTTTGAACTTGGCAGCATGAAGGAGTGCCTCTATGTTATGAAACCCTAGAAAAAACTCAAAGAAGAACTCGAACTTAGCAAAAGCTAAACTTCCTTCAAGAGATTTTCACTCTTTATTGCTTGTAACGTGGAAAACCTTACTTCTTTAGTTGTGGGAAAAGATAACTTTGAGGTGAATTTTATTAAAAATCCCTTTTGCACAAGCATTAACTAAAGACATCATGACCAATGCATCTTTTAAGGATATTGACTCAAAACAAAACTATCTAAACCAAACATTTAATAATTGCCAATGACTATTTGAGAAACGGACAACAATAGCAACATACACTTAAACAAACTTTAGTTGCGGAACAAATAATTAGTAAACATCACACACACAATAAAATGAACGACAACTTCAAGAGAACACGACAATGACTGTACATAAGGGTCTGACCTGGAGAAATACCCAGTTTGGGGTGAAAACTCCAACAAGAGAGCTAAAAGCTCCTTGTATCCACTCTAAAATCAGTCAAATACATTGTAGTATGATTTATACACATCAAAATGAAGCTTCATGTGACAACAATGAGCTTGTACAATTTACAGTGGAGTCTGCAGTCCTCAAAACTCTGTTATCGTGTGAGATTAACTTACAATCACGAAGTTACTAATAGGAAAACACGAGTTCCAACCTTTGGCTCTGTTACCCTCATTTTGGCCACTGAAAATTTTAAAAATTTACCCCTGCCAGAATTTGTGATCTCAAGCAAAATGTTCCCTTGCTGACTATGGGCTATACTAATCACAATTGATGTCTATGAAAAATATGTCTTAAGGGTGTATAAGAGCTTTAAGCATGCAGTACTTTCGTTATCTTCGTTGAGTCTCACTCAAGCAAAAGTTCACTTTAAAGAGCGTGGATTGGTAATCCAAATGAGAATACCGTGTGCATCTGGATTTCATTCAAATGTTTGTAGTTCCTCAAGCAATTACAATAGTTCACAAAAAGACCATGAAAGACACGTCTGCAATACAAAGAAACTCCATAAACTAATCACCCCTATTGTGCAGCCTGAGAGTCTAATGTCATCGATCAGCTCATCAATATTGTACGAGAAGATGCCGAGGTAGTTCTACTTGACAGATAAGATAGTTTCTCAGTCGTTTGATCAGTTGTCATATTATGACACATTGTTAAGGTGATTAACTGGAATTTAAGCTGAATTTGAAAGCTTGGAATATTTAACAATTCAAGTTTAATCAATACAATCACTATTGGGTATCAACGCCATATGACAAACCAATGCCTGAGGATTCAAGATGGATTCTATCGAATCAAATCTAATGAGCCATAAGGAGTTCAAACCAGTGGTGATCAATGTATTTGATCATCATAATCTTCTGAACAGTGGATGGCATGGACACAGCGGATCTACATTCAAATTTGGATTGCTACCGATCAATCAACTGAGGATTCAGGTGATAAGAATTGGGCAGAGTGCTCTCATCGTACAAGTCTTAAAAAAAAAAAAAAACAACATTAGTTTATGGAAATCAACAACGAAGGAATTTAGTGGGGCCGTGGGCAAAATCTCAGGCTTATGCTTCACAATGATTGAAACAGCAATGATAATATTTCTTCTCCCTATGTCTCAGATGATACATATGATTGTGTCGGCAACTAGTAACGGCTAGGCGGTACTTCTTATAGTTAGCATAACTTGTCAAAAGCCCGCCAACAATGCAAAGCAGTGATTTTGCTCAGATGAGAAACTTGCCGCTGAGGTTAGAAGAACCTATCAAAACACCGCTGACATCATTAAAAGGGGTTAGCAGTGGCTTCATGCTATCATATCGATTATAAAAAAAAGATGAACTCCCAGTTGTATTGTGCTCAATACTGTGATCGCATTTACAATAGAAAATACAACAATGTGATTTGAAGAATCATATACCATGCGCATTGGGATAGAGATCGGAGGTATTGAATTGTGAGGACGTGATATTGGGTCTGTATTTATGCTTCTGGAACATTCAAAAATTAAACGTTGTGGCAAAGTTTATGGGCGTCATTGTCAAACCACAATCTGGGAATTGATTCCCAAAGTGGTTGTGATCAGTCGTGGCTGAACAGTTTGGAGTCCTTGGAAGTTATAAATGGTGTGTTAATGAAGGGCTCTCATAAAAGGTTGGAGAAAATCAAGTTAGATTGCAATATGTTTGAAATTGCGAAAGAGGATATTATTGCTATCTTCAGAATTGGAAAAAGCTGAAAGATTTTGTCCTTAATCGCTCTATAGTAATTGTTGCGCATAAGAAAAGACTCTGTAATTAGCAAGGCTCCCCATCTTTCTGATTTTATGGCTGTCAATACAAGTCATTTTCTATATCACATGTGAAAGGCTGTGAACCAAGCAACGAAATCTCTCATAGCGAATATAATTGGAAGCACCATGATAGATCATCACAATTTGAAATACTCAATAAGAGAAATCAGTTACAGATTAGATGTCCATAGAAATTTAGTTGTTGGAAATAAGTTTGCAGGTTTCAAAAGATGTGTTTAATATTGGTTATAGTGACTTGAAGTCCTCGGTTTCACTTGCCACGCATTTGGCTGCCACGTCTTTGGCAGTCTCAAGCTTTTCTCTGTCTTAAATGCAGACTTGAGCGTTGAAATCATCACTCCTTCCATGAAATCCTGATCAGTTTTGCAAACATGATTCAGGTAGATGCTTGTTATCTTAGAAGGGGCTATAATCTACAGCTGACATCTGCTTTAGCAACGGAAGAGGTGCACCTTAGGAAGATACTCGACCCACTTCGTGCTATCCAACTATCAGAATTCCATGGTCAAATGTTCCCGAAGATATGTTATATGGCAGATGAGTTCAAGATTGTTATTGTGGAAGCTATTAGATCTGTGTACTTAAGATTCTCAGAATTTGAAAAGTCATTCATGATCATTCATTTTTCTGTATGACCTTTGGATGGAAAATTCTTGATATTCCTACTCAAGCTCTACAAATATTAGAATCTAATGGTTTACTGGGAATTCAATTGAGTTCAGAAGGAGAAGACAACGAAGAGTCACCTTTTAAGAGGTCTAAGAATTTTTGGAATTCGAAGAGTCCAATTTCAAGAACTGGTTACACGATAACTGAAAGGTCTTCTTTGGGGACTTATTTATTGTAGAGCTGAGAATGAAGGGGGATCTTTTTGGCTGTAACACGAGAGCCTCTTTGCAGGCTGTAATTGATCTTTGTTGTTCGTCTGAAAAGGGGATACAATTTCCTGAGCTTATTGATTGTACAGAGAAAGGAGAGTCTATGATCTTTGTTTTCATAAAGAATAAAGGAGGCAGTTTTCTGAATCTGTGTGTTCAAACACTTTCTTCTGGTTGTTGATTTTCTTTTTAAATTCACAATTATTCTTTGTCATTTCTCTGTTATATCACGTTTTGATGTGTTTGTTGAGAGGTCTGTGAGCCTTGAATCATTCACACAATTAAATGAAGTTGCTGCTTTTCCCCACTTTATCATCAATTCATGTTAGCTGGTCTTTGGGCCAATATCTTTATCATGCTTTCTCTGCACTTGATATTAGGAATCTTCCTAATATTGGGTTTGGCCTTTCCTGCTTTCGGGTTAAAAACATACATATGAGTATTTAGTTTAGTTAAATTCTTTGAAGATCATAAGAGGGAGCTGTACCTCTAAAATTCAGAGGACGATCGTTAATCCAATAGCGATCTCCGGAGCTGTGGGTAGCAGATTTGTCTTTATTACTGGGCATTTTGAGTCATTTATCTGATTATTTGAAGAGGACAATCTGTTAACCAACAGGCTCACATCCTGTTAACCAACAGGCTCACATCCAAAATTGTTTGATTTAGACTACCATACATCCCTCTGGTCTCCAAACACGAAAACCAATGCATAGAAGTCAAAAATGATTTGAAAGTTGAAACCCATCACATTCCAGCCCTCTGTTTGATCCATATTGGAATTTTTTGCAATCACCATGGTACATAAGTGTTTGCTGCGGTGTTTGATGAGCTGCAATTTTGCCAAACCTGGATAACTGCATATGTCACACTTCTTTAGGATGCTTGGGATCATCTTAAGTCTGAATTTGACCTATACACAAGTTTCTCATGCTCTGCTATTGAAGAAAAATCTTCTCCTTTGTGAAGGTGCTCCTGGAACTGCTTCTTGACCTATAGTGGATGTAAAACTGACCTTTCGATTGTGACATGGATCTACTTTTGGATCATGTGTGTAGCAAGGCTTGGGCCTGGAGAACCAAGAAAAACCATTAATCACAGTAAAAGAGTTAAAGAACAAGGTTCTGTACCTAACATGGGGAGCAAGAAGTTTCTTGTGTTATTTGCATTGCTTTATTTACTTTATTCAACAGATGGATCACCCACGGCAATAGACATAACAAATGAGAAATTTTTCCCCTTTCAAAGCATGCCACTGGATGGGAGAGATTTGGGAGGATGTAAATATTGTCAGCCGAGCTGCAAGAATGTCATGGTGTGTGCCAATGTACTTATTGGTAAATGGAAAAGTTGTTTATAGGTCCCAATCGACATAAAAAGTGAATCTTACCGATGGAGTTCTGAGGTACAAGGAAACTGATTTTTTTCCACGAGAGGTTTTTGCAGCAGAGTAAGTGGGAGCTTGTTAATCCAAAGCAAGGAGGTTGAGATTGAAGCTTGGATAGAGCAGAATTCTAGAGTAATTTCAGGATTGTTCTTGAATTTTTCACTCTTCATAGTCGGCATTTAGAATGATATTAAATTGTTTTACAGTTCAGTTAATTAATCCGGCTGACCTTATACTAGTACATATCTACACTCTGTTTTTTCAGTGCTTTTCAAGGTTTGGCCACCCTGTCCAAGTGGTTGATTTTAGTGCTTGCATTCCATTCCAATTCCCTGCTTTTTCAATTCAAACAAAAACTGTAGTTTTGGAGTTGGAAACTTCTATTTTAAGCTGCATATACCTGTAACTATTGCAATTCAGTTCCACTTGCATGCTACCTTTACTTCTTTATATGTTTATATTCTGATTTATATGAAATTATTCATTAGTTTTCTGGCTAACTTTTTGTTTGCCCTGGAAGTACTTAGCTATTTTTAGTTGTTCGTTGGTGGAATCTGGTGATCAACTGGACATGATCTCATTTCGTTGTCTTTTTGACAGCTTTGATGTTCAAAATGGACCGGAGGCTGCAAAATTTATTAAGGTATGATAATTTTAATGATATTCAGATACATAAAAAATTCTTACATATGAATGTGCACATTTATGTGTTTCTCACATAGACCTATCTGTTTAGGCCTAGTATTCTCATAAATATGCTATATGGAGAAAGGGTTACTTACATGTCTCATTGATAATTTCAAGCATGTCACACAGTTAGTCAGATTTTATTAGAGAAATTTGAAAACCAATTAACATTTAAAAAACCTCAAAATATTGTTAAAAAATGCCATTAGACTTGTCATACAAGGTTGTATGGTTTGCAGCAGCATTAAGGGTTTTCCGGGTAGTATGGCATCGAGGGCTTTTTTATCAGAACAATATAAAGAAGGAAAGAACCATACCAGAACTACACTTATTGCGATTTGCACTCTCCTTTAAGCCTAATAACTACAAATCTAGTGTGATAAACTACTTCGCATGACATACATTCTGCTCAAACTTAACAGGATTTGAAACTGTGACATATCTATCTGTTCAGCTGTAAGATGCTTTTGTTAACATCTCCTTTGGCTATCATTACATTGCTTAAGTTTTTTTCCATCTCTTTGTAAGGCTTTAAAAAAACTTCTGTTTATAACATTTTACATTTGCATTTAGCTTTTAAGTTTTTTATTAATAATTATAAATCTATTATTTATTATTAATATTTAATATATATAGGCTAGATTTCAATTTTAATATTAATTTAAATTTTATATTTTAAATTCATTTAACTGTTAAATTTTAAATTCATTTAAATTTTAAATTGAATACAATATATTTAAATATATATTTTCCAGATTTATATTGTTTGAATTTATTCATTTTTTTTTTCTGAATTATATTGGTTGACGGACTTGTTCTGATATTTTTCTTCTCCAAACTTGAACTTGAACCATATGACAGATTTCAAGTGAAGGAACCGTATAGAACTCTTGTGTGAGTTGTCTCAAAACGGACCCAGACCAGCTAGAATCTGATTGAAAGGAACCCTTCATATCCATAGTAATAATGATTGTTCTTGGACCTTTGTGACAAGCTTTGATAATAGTGTTGCAAGCAGAACCTTACATTTCCTTTGGTAAAAAGCTAATTGGGCCTTCCCTTAGGAATTGGGTTCACAAGTTGGTTTAATGCACAGGAGTATTTTAGATTCTAGAAAAGAGACTCAAGATTGATGGCTACACCTAAAAGATGAATTTTAATGTTTGACATTATAGAAGTTAACTTAGTTTTGGAATTCACTGATGGACACTGCTGGGATTTTACATCACCAATCAGATTGAGTCTTCATTTTCTTATAGCAAAATGGGAGAGTATATGATTTCAAAGGGATGAACCCTCTTGTTGTTTTTGCATGTCTCCTAAATGAATGAAATAGATGGTTGTTGTTCAGGTACTACCAAATAATCTTTTTGACTGATAAGAGGGGTCTCATTATGAAGTTCAAACCCTCTGAAGAACCTATGGCTGTAACCTCTTATCAATATGGACAGGAGTAAGATAGAACGGGTTGTCTCAAAATACTTGAAATTCAGGATCATTGTGCTCATATAGAGCTTATTCTTCAATGCTGATCTATAGATGCAAAAAGGATGGCTTCTCACTATACGTTTGGTTTATTTGGCAGTAGGCTAGTTCACAGACTTATTGACAGCACATTATAAAGTTCAACCACATAGAAGTCAAAATTTCTTATCAATATGAACACAAGTCAGATAGGATGGGCTGTCCAGAAATTCTTGGAGTTAGAAGTTCATTGTGCCAATTAGAGCCTTTATTCTTCACTACTGATTTATTTGCAAAAATCATTGTTTCTCACTAAACTTTATTTGACAGCAGGCTAGTTTACAGACTCTTTCAGGACAAAAGCCTTTTTGAAAGTTAAGGACATGTTGTGCCTTAAACTATCAAACATTGAGATATCGTATATAAATAAGCTATCATTGGTGATGTTGCAAATAGAGGATCTCAAAATTAGATATAGGTAAAGTGCTTAATTGACACTTAAGTTTTCAGGTGCTTTCTAGTTAGCACTAAAATAATTTTGTTTTATAGCCATAGAAAGTTGTTTTCACTAGAAGAGAGCCATTCCACCTTCATATAATTATCCAATTCAAGTGTTTACTGTTTATTTTCAATTGTTAAGAGTGTGTTGTCAGCTGTTTGGCAGGCAAATTCTATCAGAGCCATAATGGTGTGCAAGCATCCTCAACAATAACTGTGCATGACAAAAATCCATAAAAAACATGATAATAAAAGATATTTAAAACTATTCCGCAACATATATTTGTAGTGTAAATTTTACCTAGTTCTCCTTTTGCTTAGGTGGCCAAACTTTGAAATTTTGTAGTCTACCACTGTTGCCAATGGAATATGACTTAGGAACAGGGACAAACAAACAAATTTTCACCTTGCTACTACAAATGCCATTTCTGTGTTAATGGTGGGGGACTTGTTCAAAAGCTACCGATACAGTTAGGAAGCCGAGAAGAATGTGGTAAGAAGGCCATCATTCCCTTGCATCTCCTCCTACTTCTCTGTCCAATAATGGCTGTTGAGTATGTGCATAAAAATGACAAGTGTTTCGGTGCTGTTTATGTTATTGTTGGTGCTGCTGCTGTTTTGTATGCTGCTCTTTTACTTTTATTTTATTTTTCTAAGTTTCAGGGATTTGTACAGCTGTTTGGGGTTTTAAAATTTTTTATGGCTTGTCTTTTTACAGTAAGTCTGGGATTACTACCTGCTGTATTTCTTTGTAAAAAACAATGATGACTGGTTTCATGCTAATAAAAGAACACATACTTAAACTGTTTAGCACCTTTAGGCATCCACTGCATTTGTATTTTTATGGTGGGTTATATTTATTTAAAACGTGCTAAATTTTATTGCTTACAAATGTCAATTCTTTACATTTAATTAGTTTTTAGTCTTTAATTGTTAGTTTACATTTATTAACATTTTCTAAATTAATTTGTATTTATCTATGTACCCTGGATGCATCTGCTACATATTTTGACTCATCCCTTATAAGGGGCATTTTGGGGATGCAGGGATGGGTTAGAAACACTCATACTTAAACTGTTTAGCACCTTTAGGCATCCACTGCATTTGTATTTTTATGGTGGGTTATATTTATTTAAAACGTGCTAAATTTTATTGCTTACAAATGTCAGTTCTTTACATTTAATTAGTTTTTAGTCTTTAAGTGTTTACATTTATTAACATTTTCTAAATTAATTTATATTTATCTATGTACCCTGGATGCATCTGCTACATATTTTGACTCATCCCTTATAAGGGGCATTTTGAGGATGCAGGGATGGGTTCGAAACACTCTCACCATGTTCCTGCTTTTGTTAAAAAACAGAAGTGCTTCCGAAATTTCAAAATTTAAGTAGGAATGATAGGGGATGGCTAGACATTCTCTATGGCCCAACCACATAAAAAGCAAATTAAAAAATTAAAACACAAAATTCAAAATTGACATAAAAAGAGGATGCCCCACCTCTTTACATTGACTCTAACACTAACAAATAAAAACATAAAACAAATTCATTTTGTTATTTTCCAAATTGTGAAGAAGACAAAGAAAGAGAACATTGGGAATAAAGCAAGAGAGCATCAAATCTACGTCATTTGAGGTAAGTTGACTATTTGTTTGTATTTTTTTTGTTTTATTTCAAAGTTTCAGACACTTAGGAAAGATGTTTGTTTTTTGTCTTTTGTTGGCACTTGCAGTTGTGTTTTGAATTTTCAACAAAAAACAATGAACAACAATAAAGTTGAAGAGATTTAAATTCAATAAGGAGGCCATAGAAGTAGTATTGGGTGTTCTTTTGAGAGTGGGAGTGTTGTAGGGATTTTGAATCAAATAACTCATTTGAATGCCCTTCTGAACTCCTCAAAACTTATGCAAAGGGCTTATTTAATTAAAAAAACTTCTTTTACAATTTGCAACAGCCATAGATAGACAAGAAAAAAATTTAGGGGGGAGGAACAAAGGTTATAGGGGCAACTACATAAGGGTTTACTCTCATTTTTTGTGCATGATTGGACTAGGGTTAAAGGTTTTGAAAAAAAAAACCATTGCAGAGAAGGTTGAGGTGATGAGTGTAAATTTTAGTGAACAGATTAAATGCACAGAAAAATAATTCAAAATCAGAAACAATAACACAGCAGATACCCTGGGAAAACCCTCCTCTTGAGGGAGAAAAACCCAGCAACAAAGATCTCTCTTATATTTATAAACAGTGGCAACAATTCTCTTTACAATGAGGCCTAACACAAAGCCAAGATTCAGCACCTGTGCAAGATGCAAGAACAGAAAAACAAACTGACTCTTCTTCAGATTCAATTCAGCCTTAGAGGAAATCGCAGTCTGCTCTTGAACAATTCGCAATCTGAACTGGAACAATCCGCAATCTGTACTTGAAGCTCTTGAAGGAATTCACTTCACAGATCGCACTTGACTGAAATCGCACTTCACAGTTCGCACTTGAAGGAGTTCGCACTTTAACAGAATTCGGACTTGTAGAATTTGCTCTTGATAATATTCGTTATCTCTAATAAGAAATTCGCACTAGATGATAATGCAAGCGAGTCAATTGATCTCCTATATATACAATACTATGTGAGAGGTTGCAACTCTACAAGAACAAAGTCGGCCTCAAGAAGAGATTAAACAAATAACAAGTCGGCCAAGATAAATTATAATTTCCAATGAAGGTCGGCCCAGAACTATAATGTTGCCAAGAGAGAATATAATAACAAATAAGGAATGAGGTCAGCCTCATAACATTCGCGCCTCCTCATTAAATGTAAGTCAATACAAAATTGAATATAAATTAAATAGCCGAAGGGCTATCATTTAATTTATGTTTCCTCCAATTGGACTGAGCTGGAAGGATCGCCTGAAGCTGTAAATATCATTAACAATGAGGTTGTACATGGAGAACATGGAGGGTGAGGCAAAAAATAAGGGAATAACAATAAAAAGAGACTATGCAACCTAATATGTCATTGCTTACCCAAACCATAGCTGTTGAGAGTCAAAGGGGAGAGGTTTCTACCAAGAGAAAGAAAAGAGTAAAAAGGTTGTGAAAAAAATAGCCCAAGTTGAGAAGGTTGAGGTGACTAGGTTGTACATAGATGCAAACTTTCAGGTCCACAGTTAGGGCTAGCCACGTGCTTTTTATATAAACCCTCTTCAGTGAAAGTAAAATAGATATTTTAAAAAGTACCATGCATTTTTTATGATCAGCATTCCATATAATGTATAATGTCCTTTTCTTTCCATATGCACTATATTTGACATTAAATAATAAAATTAGTTTGTTTCTCCCTTTTAACAATTAGTACATTGTTATTTAGTTCCTATTTTTTACCAAGTTTTTCCCATTTTTAAACACTGGTAATTGAATTTCATTTATACTTTTACAATGTCATGTCAATCCTAAATGGGATGCTACTATGATTGGGAAATTACATCAAAATGGTCAATACATGGAATGCTTTTCTGTTTGGTTGAGCAAATCTCTTTGGAGACATCCTACGAGTCTATACTATTCCTTGGTTTCGGACTTATTTATTAATAGAAGTGGCATCTAAATCTTCTTTGTTATATTGCCAAATATATTATGTCTCCTTAGTGACTATTATATTTCACTTTTCAGGATGCAATCTCAAAAATTCCTCCTCTAAGACCACTATGCCTCATATTAAAAATATTCTTGCAGCAAAGGGAGCTTAATGAGGTATGCAATTTAATAGAGCTCAGAATCATTTATTTGAAACTAAAAGATATAATAGCTAAAACCTTTTTAAGCTTGTTCCCATTTGATTTAGTAACCGTTCAAGTGTTTCTTTATGGGTTAATTTGATGATGTGGATGGTTGTAAGTATAATTGCTGATCGAGTAGTGAATTCACAGACTTTGGGCTTTCTGTTTGGTTCACAGGTTTATTCTGGGGGCATTGGGTCGTATGCTTTGCTTGTTATGTTGATAACACATTTGCAGGTGAGTCAGATTGTTGTACTTTTTTGTGGTTAATTCAGTTTTGTGCTTTTAATTATAGAAATGTAATTTGTCAGTTATTTTCTCCTGGTAACTTGGCAGGTGCATTGGAGTCGACGATGTTCTACAGGCAGGTCTAAACTTTTGGAATGTAACCTAGGTATTTTACTGGTAATTATATTGAATGCCTCTTTTACTAAAATTTTAGGTCTTTTTAGGCATAACTCTTTGTCTCTGGCTTTTTCTTTTGGATAATTAGGTTTAATGTTAATAACAAATAGTTTTTATCATTTTGTTCTATTTAACAAGATTTCTGTTCTTGTGGTTCGAGACAAGCAAATGGACAAATGATTATTGGATTACACAATTTTTTCATAGTGAAAGGAAACAATTTCACCTATAACTAAAATAGTAAACAGTAGACAATAGTTGTTAGATAGATAGATATTATTACATATGCATCTTCTTAAAAAAAATAGTATCATGCAACTTTGTTTTTTCTTCTAGAAGTAGTTAGTACTAAAACAACCATTTTAACAATTTTTTTTTTCAATAAATTGATGCCCGGAAATTTTTGTTGAAACAATGTAAGACTTTTCAGTCCGATCTTATGGACTTGATCTTTGTGCTAGATAATTTCCCTTGGTTGATATCAATTATGAATGCTTAAATCTTCTATATTTGATGTTCAGTTCCAGATGCATTTCACTTCAAGTTTATTTTTTGACTTGAAATAGTTCATTTTGAATGCAGTTTTCTTTTAGTAACTTGAAGTTTGATTGTGGTGCTTGTGAACAACTAGCCTAGTTATTTTTGAATGCTTCAATATTCTTGCCAATTGAATTATTATCTAGATGTAAATCTATTACCATGCTGGAAATGTTTTTAGCATGCAATTTTTTTTAGTTGGAAAAAAAATATCAATATTTTATTCAAATGTGCAAGGTCTAAATTATATGAAAAATAGAATTAGAGGTTAAGAACTACTGGCAACCAATTAGATAATTGTATCTACCAATCAACTTGCTATCATACTTATAACCAGCACTGATGCCCTGATCTGTCTATTCTTAAGAATTACATATCTGGATAATATCAATGAGATATCTGTCAGGGGAAGACCCAAGTGCCTCAACCAGCACCAACAATATCCAGCAAGGGGATCCTTGAAAAATCTGATGCATGTCCATGGGCGATTAGCAAACTCAATTCAGATTGGAAAACAAAGTTTTTGATGTTTTCAGAAACTGCCAAAATCCCTACGAATAACAGCATTCACTGGGGGGAAAGGGACCTGTACTTTGCTGAATTTCAATAATTTCATCTTTAAACCAGTGTTCCATGAGGATGCACCACTTGAGATCCAGGGTGCATCCCTGACATTGTACCAAATAGGAGTGGGATTGGGATCAGGAGTGGCTTTGGGACAGCTAGGGCACATCCTGTTGTTCACAGGAGAACCCATGGGCACAAGATAAAAACGCCCAGAATTGAAAAAAAAGCATAATTTTTATTTCCAAAGATACTCAAATAACTGCTGTAGAGGACAGTATATATGCACTCCGAGCTTTCTGCAATGAATCTGAACCTTATTGCTTGGTTACTTGAGTTATTGCCTGCCACTGTTGCAAAATAAAATAGCTGTAATCCAAAAGAACTTACCCAACAACTTATTAAAAATAACCCCCAATAAATAGTGTTATTTATATTTTTAATATAATTTTTATATTATTTAATGCATTCTATTATACCTTATTTATACATTATATAATAATATTCTAATTATAAATTATATTATATTATTTATTATTTGAAGATATGTATAATATATTTATATATATTAGATTTATGTATTTTTAATATTTTCTGTACATATTGTATGGCTGAATCTGGCTGTATCAAACCCAGAAAAAAATTCTGCTGTGCCATTGTACCGAACCCTCCTGATCCATGTGGAGTGAAAAAATATGCAGGAAGACCTTGCTTTCCTGTCAACTTCAAGATTTCCATCTTTAAACATTCTCCATCTGTCCCCAAGCTGCAAAAATATACCAGAGTGCAGATTGTTCTTAAACAGCTTCCCAAAACATGTCTGTCAATGTTCATGCCATTTGTGTCGTTTCTTGAAAGCTAAGTCACCAGGCTTGTGTTTTTGTTCAGGATTCATCAACTGATAAAATTCAGAAAAAAAAATCATAATTAAATATGGATAATAAATTTTAAAATTATTCTAAATTTGAATAATATAAATTATGCTAAATTAAAAATATCAAAATTTAAAGTGTGTTAAATTCTAAGTTACCGATTCGTTTTTGGATTTGGGTATGGGTACGCGAATCCGGTATGAGATTTGGTCAAAATTTTTTTTAGGGTTGGGTATGTTAATACAAAAAAATATAAAAATCAGAAATATATACATATTTGCAGCAGTAATTAAGTTCAGAATACACCACCATATTAATAGTCAAATAACATAGCAAAAATACATCACCACTTTCATAGTCAAATATTAAAATATTAGTGATACTCGAATGTCATGATATTAAAGTTCTAACATAAAAATGTCAAGTGTTTACAATCAGCCATTATTCATCATTGATCAATCTCAATCATATGGGTCATCAAAAAGAGCATCATCAACATCATTAGATGCTATATCATATTAACCTATCTTCACTTGAGAAGCAGCTCTTGTTTATCCATATTGTCCCATGCAGAAACTGTATCCATATATATTTAATGTTGGTGATTTGCTGCCTAGTCTCACTTAGGGTTTCACCCTCCATACAAACTCCTTTTCTGTTCTGTAAATATTATTTATATACTCCTGTGTTGCTTTCAACATTCTGGAATAAACTTTTGATTCTGGATAGTAGTATGAAAATTTGCTTGAAAGGAACCTCCGTGTTAAGGATTTAATATCTTTGTTCTTTCTAGATTGAGGTTGAGGGATCTGTCATTTTCAGACCAATATAAACAGCTCGCTGCATGATGAAAAAATATACCATGTTGCCAATTTTTGCACAGATGGGGAAAAATGTCAAGCTTTCGGATCCTTGTGAGGCAAAGATTAAGGTTGGAATGAATATTTTATCATTTAGAAGTAAACTTTTAGTCAAAAAAATATTAAAAAATGCAAAAAAGACACTTTTTCCGTGAAACAATTTTGGGCTAAAAATTGCTTGCATTAACGAAGGAGATGATTACAATATATAGAGGAGGTAGATCACTGTAGACATTTAAAATGTCTAACTACCTCACCTACAAACTACTGTAGCAACAATAGTATTGACCATTAATAGTAGAGAATATAATATTCTAACACCCTCCCTTAATGGTCAATCGTCTAACTAGCCTACAGAAAACAATCTGCAGGTCGTTTGGTCACAAATTCTTCAGAACACTCTGTTGCTATGGAGACCCTCCCTGGATCTACAGAATGTTGATGACCAAGAGTACAAAACACCGTCTAGAAAAGAATAGAGAAGGCTGCCCCTTCTTTAGAAAGCTTTGCAACAAGAGAGAAGAGCCTGCCATGGACTCTGCCACTTGAGATGAGTCTTCCACTAACCCTCCCAGAATTTGCAAAACTGCTGACTAGAAGTCATCACAAAACGTTCAACCTGACGTTGGGTAACAAAGCTATCCCTCCCTGAAACCAGAAACACACCGAGAACAGCTGCCACGATTTTGAGGATAAATCGGCAAACCGTCAAAACTGTTGGAGATGAGCATGACGCTCGAAAACAGATTGCAAGAAGCCAGTGGTGTAGATGTTTGCCCCAACAACTCCAAGTGCGACCAATACAGACTACAACCAACCATGATTTTTGAGGAAAAAATCGCCAAAACCAAGATTACAAATCATTGTTTTTTCGGAAAAAAACGGTAAAAACCAAAGAGGAATTCCACACATGTTGCGAATTACAGAAACCCAAAAAGTAGTTGGCACGGAATCCGAAACACGGATCAGCATACAAGACATCGTTTTTAAGGAAAAAATGGTAAAACCTTTCAGAAACCAGAGAGCCCTCCCGTACAATAGAAACCCTGACTAGGGTAAATAGGGATTGACCCTTATTTTTTGAGGAGAATTATAAACCCTCTTGAAATTTTTAAGGGAAAAAATTATGAAAACCCATACAGATTTTTTTAAAGGGAAAAAATATTAAAACCCAAAAATCCAGATTTATTTTTTATATAAGGGAAAAAATATTTAAAAAACCCAACACATCGATTGTCGGCTGGAATAATAGAGGATTTGGAACCCTAGCCGCCAGAACAGATCTGCACAAAAATCGAGGCATGGAAAACAAAGCACCAAAAAAAATCGGAGACCAACCCATTTGAGCTCTCAAAAAACCCACCAAGAATTTGCAATCGAAAAAAAATTCGCCTTGGAACAGAGGATAAAAACCCTAGACGAAGTTGCAGAAAAACCCTAGCCACCATTAAAACTTCAGAAAATTGCAAATAATTGTATGAAGTCTCAGCAAAAAATTGCAGAAGGCTTGGACGACCACGTCTCCCAAGTCCAATGAAAAATGCGTTCCAAAAAGACTAAACCAACAACAAAAACGTGTTTGAAATCGTGCAGAAATGAAATCGCGTTTAGACAAGTGCAGAGATCTTCATCGCTAGAAGAAAGACGTCTGTTGCGGCTAGACAAGAGGGTTCATAGATAGTAGGCCTAGAAGAAACAAGTGAAGGTCGCGCTAGGTCAAGAGAGCGATTTGCAACCAAAAGGTTGTCGCAGACAAATTGCGGCCCTAAGAAAAAACACGCGACTTCATGCACACGCCAGAGAACCACGTTGAGGGTTGCGTGGGCTGCAAAAATCATGTCCTCTTTCACAGAAAAAAGAAAACACGAAATAGAGAGAATGGGTTTTCAAAGAGAACGCTCTCAAAAAATCGCACACGCCAAAGATCTTGCTCACACGATTTCATTCAGCAACCCTAAGCCACGACCTTCAAATTCCGAATGCATGCTGGAGAGCTTCAGGAAAACGTGCAACCAAAAACCCTTGTTCAGACCCTCCAATATAAAACGAAAAAACAAATTTTTGGAAAAAAAATTCCAGATAGGAGGCTAATTTTTTTTTTTTAAAAAAAATTCTCCAAATTCTGAAAAACCCCATTGGCTCTGATACCATGAAACAATTTTGGGCTAAAAATTGCTTGCATTAACAGAAGGAGATGATTGCAATATATAGAGGAGGTAGATCACTGTAGACATTTAAAATGTCTAACTACCTCACCTACAAACTACTGTAGCAACAGTAGTATTGACCATTACTAATAGAAAATATAATATTCTAACATTCCGCGGCCTGGGCATTTTGACGTCTGGATTCGAGTTAGATTCATGTCGGATTTTGCTGGGCGTATCCTAGACGAATCCACAGTGGCATTTCGAATCTGCAGCAAATCCACAGTCCAATTTTCGTACCCTGTGCGGATTTGAATCGTATCAAATCCGAATTTTGAATCCGGTACGAATCGTATCGTATCCAGAGGCTAGGAGCGACGAATCGGTAACATAGGACTTAAATTAACTCTTAAATAATATTAAATTTTAAATATATTAAATTCAATTAAAATATTGAAATTTAAATATACTTGTATTAAATTTTAAAATATTAATGTTTAAATATTTTATTAAATCAAAAAATATTAAAATATAATATAATACATTAAATTTAAAATATTACCCTATTCATGGGGTGGCTCGCATTAAATCAGCCAGGGAAGACACAGTTTGGTTGCCACTAGAAGGATGGGTAAAATTGAACTTTGATGGTGCATCAAGGGGCAACCCAAGGATATCTGATGTGGGATGTATCTAAATAAATAACAGGGGGAAAGTAATAAAAAAGTTGTGTATCCAGTTGTCAGAAGGGGCAAATAATGAAGCAAAACTTGCCGCCCTTTGGCATGGTCTGAATGAAGGCTCAAGGATGGGGTTAAAAAAGTGGAGGGCGATTCATTCCACAATCAACGCACTTCAAGAGGGTTGATGGTTAATTGGAAACTTAGTAAAGTGCTAATTGAATGTTGTAGGTTTCTCGAAGGATTTGAGGACTTTTCAATACTGCACATCTTTAGAGAGGGCAATTGAGAGGCGGATGCTTTGGCCAACACGTGGCACGAATGGGATGGCGAGCTGGTAGACTATTAATTAACATGTTAAGTCTAGCATGTGATCGGTGGCGAACACAAACACCTTGTATTAAGAATGATTGTGGGACAACCAAAGTTTGTACGAAGAGCATTTATGCAAGGTGGTGGTGGGCTTGAAAGTGGCAAGCCATGGTGTAAGCGCCTCACCACATGGCATTGGAGTACAAGGGACTCATGCAATATGCACTCTCCATTTAATCCTCCCTCGTGTGATTGAGATCACAGTGTGTGGATGTAGACAGGAGGGCTATAATGGTAAAAATCCTCACTCCATGTTGAAACATGCAAAGCGTGCCTAGTGGCTATTTATTATCAAATGAGGGGTATGCGATGGGCATTTGGTAAAAATTGTGGTGTGCTTCGGTTCTATAAAGTATGCATACACTTGTGAGATTGACAAGCCCGTGTCGACAAGTTGCATTCTTAGCCCTTAGGCAATATCACGGATCTAGGGCTGAAGCTTGTCCTCAAAGAGCGGAGTGGTCTCATCTTGAGGGCAATGAAGTGGGTGTTGGGGGACGATTTCCTAAGCGATGATAACTGGTACCGAGTGAATACCAACATAGCCTCCCGATTTGTGGCCTCCCTCTTGGACTTGGGCGAAGACAAAGAAATGATGATGGAGCTCGCGATGGAGTTGTTCAAAAAGAAATACTTGGGTGGGTTGGAAGAAGTTGTCCATGTCTCCCACTATGGTGTAGGCATCCTGCAGCCAAGTGACATACCATCGGTGGTGGAGGAGGCAGCATTGGTTAAGTGGCTCCCATTTCTAGTGAACTTTTGCACCACAACATTAATGCGACATAGAGTAAGGTGTGGAGGGTGTGTGAATTCTTGAAACAGATATCCAATTTGGAGCGAATCTTTGACCTCAATTGGCTCCATGAGTTTGCCTACCAGGGTTTGGAGCATTTGTGTAAAAATCTTTGTGTAGCTGCTAACATAAATTAAGAGGCAATAACATAGTCTAGGTTATTTCCAGGATGTATATTCCTTGGACTTTTGTAGTTTGCTAATGTAGCCACATAGGTATATAGCATAGTCTAACACTATTCCAGGATGCTTATATTCCCCAGTTTTTTGTATGCATGGGGTTTTGGCCCATAACATGTAAAACTTTTTTATAATATAATGTAAAGAGCAGCCCCTAGGCTGCAATTCACTGAGTAAAAATAAAAAATAAAATATTAAACTAAATAATTAAATAAATAAAACAATAAAAAAACTAACCTAAAACTTAAACGTAAATAAATTATGTATTAATTTATTAAATATTAACTACATATTTGTAAATTTTCTTAAAGTTAGTAAATAATAATAAAATAAACAAAATAAATATTAACAAAGCTATAAAAGTTAAATTTTAAAAAGTTATATATATATATATATGTTGTTTTTTGATCATTAGAGCTTTGTTGCAATTGTGTACTTGAACCATGGTGGTCCTATGGCTGGGCCAATATTGCACCACTACTTTTGAAAATTTGGTAAGAGCTTGAGGTCTTGGAGCTTGAAGAAGTCGAGTTTGCTGGAATGCTGGTGAAGTTTCAGATTGTTGCATGTTTGAATCTGAAACAGTAAATCTGAGAAAGTTCTGTGCCTATCTATTTGTGTGAAAGATCCTAGTCCTAAGTGGAGGATTGGATGCACTTGTTAACTGCAATACCCAGTAATCATTGTAAATGCAGATGAAACCCAAAGTGGAAATAGTCATTTATATCATTGTTTCACTTTTTCCTTATCAGCTAGGGCAAGATCAGTGACTCGTAGTTCTAATTCAGTTGGCCCAGATGCAGAGAGTCAATTGAAATATGATGCATCGTCTCCTCTTTGATGACATATGATATTGATTTGACGAACTCTTGGTGGTGGGGGTTATGTTTGGCATTGTAGCCAATGTGGAACTCAGTATAAGAGCTCGTACTTTCGAGTGAAAGCTCACTTATGTGCTATTCCTTTACAAGGAATAAAAGTTTGCCGGGGCCAAATAAGGAAGGGTTGCCAAAAGACCAAATATTGGCTTATATTAAAGAACAAGAGGAGGCTGACATGGCATGTAATAAATCAAAGGCTATTGCACATCCTCTTGCCAAGAGAAGCTTGCAAAGACCTAGTGGTTTATCACAACCGGTTGGCCCACATCCTTTCATGCAAATGCCACCATCTTTTGAAGGAGATAATGTTTCGATTTCACGAAAAAGAGGCCCATTGGAGAATGCCTTCAAAAATGAAGTAAGGGAGATTGCAGATCAGAGCATTGCTCACTGCATTTATGGCAGTGGGCTTCCTTTCAACCTTGTTAGATCACCTTATTGGCGGCAAATGGTGACGGCTATTTCCAATACAACTTCTGATTATGTTAGTCCTGGGTATGAAAAGGTGCAAACCACCTTATTGGTGAAGGAGAAAGCTTCAGTAGAGACATCATTGAGAGTAATCAAGGATACATGGCCTGAAACGGGTGTGTCCATCATTCTGTTAAACTAATCCAAGGGTATGTGGGGTATATTTAAGGGACCCGACAACTTAATTAAATTTTAAAAAGTTATAATTTATAATTATTAATGTATATTAATTATTATCAAATTTTTTTGATAAAGTCTAAGTTTCCGGTTTTGGTAAAGGGTCAGGTATGGGGTTCTGGTATGCCGATACGGCAATTTTTTTTCCTTGTGTACGGTACATTGGGTACAACTGTGAGTATATATATATATTATACAACTATGGTGTTTTTTGATCACAAAGCTTTGTTGCAATTGTGTACTTGAACGGTGGTGGTCCTATGGTGGGCCAATATTTCACCACTACTCTTGAAAATTTGATAAGAGTTTGACGTCTATTGGAGCCTGAGGAACCTGATTCTGCTGGAATGCTGGTGAGGTTTCAAATTGTTGCATGTTTGAATCTGAGACAACAAATCTGAGAAAGTTCTATGCCTATCTATCTGTGTGAAAGATCCTAGTCTTGAGTGAAGGATTGGATGCACTTGTTAACTGTAATACCTAGTAACCATTGTAAATGTAGATGAAACCCAAGGTGGAAATAGTCATTTATGTCACTGTTTCACTTTTTCCTTATCAGCTAAGTTATGATCGATGACTCATAGAGAGTGAAGAGGGTCATTCAGATCTAGTCTTTGCTTAAATTCCTTTGTTTAACTCTAAGATAAGGTTACAGGGTTTTGATCAAACATACCCTAGCTAGATAGAAATGTTTAGCTCTGAAGGAAACATTGAACAAACCCTTTCCAACAACTGCCAAACCAAATACAGTCACAAGATTAATTTGCAGCTAACAACCCCACTGATTTTTCATTTTCAACTCAAACAGAATAATCGTTAGTAGATAGCACTTAACAAGTTTAACATCTCAAATCACCTTTACAACCCACGATCCCAACACTAAGATTACAAGAACTGTTAAACAAGAAGAGAATGGGTTGTGTAGGTTTATTCTTGCACAAAGAGTAAAACATCATTAATACCACCAACACTAAACCCTACACTTAAAAGATAATCTTGAAAAAGTCTTAATACCTCTGGACTATCTCATCAACTTTAATATAGAAGCCTAGGTTGTCACAATCACAATAGCATAAAATATTTCACAACACTAGTACTTCTCTGAGACAGTCATCAACTTTAATGTTTTAGAGTTTAAAAAACCACATTCAAAGTGTTTCTAGGTATGTGTTGCCTTTGCTCGCAAGTGGGAGTGCCTAGGGAACATTAGGGATCCCGGGGTGTTTGGGATGCTACCAAGGCTCTCTCATTGCCACTCTCGAGCCTGATCCAGTTGGGTATGGGAACAAGACCCAAAGCAAGAGAACTTGGCCATGCGTATCCATAGGAAACTTGGGGCAGCTAGGATGCTCCTTGGCCACTTCTAGGGTGTTCCTGTCACTGCTCCTGAGCCTAGCTTGATTGGGTATGGGAATAGGATCCAAATTAGGAACCCTTATAGAGACTCTGGGCCCACCTTGAAACTATCCTGATTCTTTTGCATAAAGAAAGTAAATTGAAAGAGATCTTTTTCCTTTGGATGTGAATTTTTTTTTTGTATTTGCTTGCTCCTCTTATAAGTTGTTCTATATCCCCTTTAAAATTATAGCCCTTGAGTATTCTTTGTTTTTCAAACCTCTATTCAAATGAGACTGAGTAGTTTGAACTACATCCTCAATATCAATATTAATTAATGATCATGCTACCTTCTTGTTAATTGGGACCTTAGTATTCTTAGTTCTTATCGTCTGTTTCTTCTTTGGAAAGATGAAACCTTCTGTATCCTTTTACTCTTCAACCTTCATTTTTTTAATTTGGGAATTTCTTTGAATAGTGGAACATAACATTAGTAGAATCACTCCTGATATGGTTCATGGCTTAAAGCATATTCATTAGCCTGATATATTGATGGAATAGATAATCAACCTTAGTAAATCTTATTAAGCAAGAAGAGTTGTACAGGATATAGCTCCAAAGTTGAAATTGCCTAACCTTAGTGATCTTGTGTCAAACTCCAAAACCCAAATAAGCATGGAAACAACATCAATGGAGTAGATGGAGGTAGCCTACTCTCCTTCTTGGGATTATGGTCTGGCTAGTATATTTGGATGGAGATTGTATTTCATTCATCTCTTTGAATATTTTTTTATTTCTTGCCAATTCTTTATTGGACTCTACAGAATCACATAATTTTTAAAACATAACTCTTCTCTCCCTTCACATTTTTGGTTGCAAACAATGAATTTGGGTTGTTTACATTTTTCGTAGACAATAAATTTGTGAGACCAAGTTTTTATTATCTTCACTGATTACCAAATTTAATTACAGGATCTATCTGTAACCAAAAAGTTGGGGAAAAGTTTGATATAAAAATGCTCCTTACAAATGCAAAACGAGCTTTGTTAAGAACTACAAGTGCCTGAACAATTTTAAACAATGTAATGGAATATCAGCCTATATACTATGCTCATGTTACATGTAATCATTGCAATGTGATCTGCTGTGTAGAAAATTTCCAAGGAAAGACTTGAAATTAGGACTCCTTGATTGACCACCTTGTTTGTTGTTTAGCTGGATTTGGATGGTCACTACCAGCCTGATGTTTCTGTTAGTTTTAGGATCAGAATTAAGTCAAGCAGAAACACAGAATAATAAACAATAGAACACAACACCTTTACCCTGGGAAAACCCTCCTTCTCGAGGGAGAAAAACCCAGCCACAAATATATCACTTATATATTTAATAAAGGAGCAGAAATCTGCTTTACAATGAGGCCAATCACAAGGCCGATCTCATGCAATGATAACAGCACCACACCTAATACACAGCCAATAAAGAATATCAAACTTCTGCTGATATGCGAACTCCCTTGACTGATTATTCGATCTGCACAATATCAAACACCTTTGAATAAACTCGCACTTCACTGAAATTGGATCTGAATGAATGAATGAATGATAATCAACTAAACAGTATCTCTTATATATACAAGTCAAAGAGAGAGCTTCCATAAATCGCGTCCTATCATAACACAAAGTCAGCCCATATATGAAAGATTGAAACTCATACAAAGGTGGCGACTCCCAATATGAAGTCGGCGTCATACAATGAATATAAATTAATATTAAGTGAAGCGCGTCTTCACTAAACTCGACAACATTAAATATTTATTATTATTTATTCTTCTAAGTGAAGCGCCTCTTCACTAGTGGTGTCTCGAATAAATTAAATAGCCGTTAGGCTATATTTTATTTATTGCTTGATAAAACCGTGGCTGGAAGTAAGAGGCCCATGGCTGTTTACATCAACAATTTCAAGTGGCATTTTTTTTGATGGTGAAGCCTGTTAGTCAGTGGCAATTGTTTGCTTAAGGTTATTGGGGACTACAGGTCTAATTGCACCCAATGATTTGAAGAATCTCATGGGCTAATTTGACTCTTTTTTGTGTGCTTGATCAACATGTTATAGAACACTGGAAAACTGATGTAGAACAGCAAGCAAAGTGTGACCTGAATCTGGTGGGGCGTTATGTAAGCTGCACTTTGTCAGAGAGGCTCAGTGGCTTCTGCATTGCCTGGAAAACCTAATCCTTTATATCAAGATTATTCTTGCTTTTCAAAATTAAAATATTCACTTGACTTGAGATAAAGCCAAAGGTTCAGTTTAAGTATTGCAAGAATATGCTACCATCTAAATGTAATTTTTTTAATGGATACAACTGAGCTGCATATACATCAGCATCTCTGCCCTTAAGTTGCTGGTTAGGACATGCGAATAAGGCAGTATGCATTCATCTATAACGTAAGTCTTCTTCAGCTAAGTTGCCACAACTAGGGGTATCAATTCCATCAAAGTTACCTAGGGATAAACTTGGCCCTCTCTGTATCATGTGTCTCAAGGGATTTGCACCTTAGTGGATGGCATGACACACCATCATCCTCACCAATTGTGCTACAAACCTGTGGACAAAACGGGACATTGTTATGACAGCATAGTGTATGCTTTCTGTGTGTATGGTACCTTAGTGTAATATGACTGATAACAACAACAGCTAGATTATTTTATGATCCAATGTCATTGGAAAATTATTGCTTGAATTTGTGTTTGTATGTATCTGCATTTGATATTATTTGCTGGATCATGAGTGTTATTAACTATAGTTATTTAATGAAATAATGAATGACTTGCCTGTAATACCAGATCGATTTTTTTGATCTCTATGGCCGTAAGCTCAATGCACATGATGTTGGAGTATCTTGCAGATTTGGTGGACAGTTCTTCCGTAAGAATCTAAGAGGGTAAGTGTCTATAAGAATGCTTTTCTTTTCAGGGTTTGCAGATTATGCAGAATACCTCAAAGAGGCTGACAATTTTTCAATTTTGCAGATTTCTCAACCCAAAGCGTCCACACTTGCTCTCTGTGGAAGATCCCCAAGTATGTTGTTAATATTATCTTTAGTTTTGGTCATATAAGATGTCTATAATTTGCTATTGTATATGTATATTCATTAAATGCTTATTTGGGATTGAAGTGGAATTCATTAGTCTTATGTTTATATCCAGGCACCGGAAAATGACATTGGGAAGAATTCATATAATATTTTGCAGGTGTTCTTTTCTCTTTTCCCAATGGTACCCTTTTTTAATATATTTTTGCCCTCGAGGAAAACTAAGAATTTATATACAGTATAAAACCCATGTTCAGATTGTTCATTATAGTGGGGTATTTGAAAATTGAATTGGCGGTTTATTACTTCTTATTGCTTACACTTAAAAAGTAGCTATACTTTATCCTGTTGTATTTCATTCAATTACTAGGCGCTTGCCATTGCAACTGCATGATGACATTTAAAAAATTACTAGGTGTCCTGTACATTGATAGAACATACATTTATATATTTAATAGCTATTACAATGTGTTCTTGTTGCATGGAATGGGAACTTTTGATTCAAGTCTTTCTAATGGTAGCATTCAAAGGTAACAACCTTATATAGTTTGAAATGTTAAGAAGGCCTATAAGCAAAAACCGTGATCCATGTCTTTGATATTAGAAGCATAGGCCAGTTAATGTATATGGGAACTTATTTTGTCTTTAAAATTTTGTTCTAATTTTTGAATCTGAAGTTACCTAAGAAGGTGGATTATAAGCATGCAAAGCAAAGATTTTGAAAAGCTTGCTCTATTAGTTTGTGCACTTAAATATTTTCATTTGCTTTTATTTTTATTTCTCAGTGAACTAAAATTTGCTTAACTTACTTGAAGAATTTTCTGGCAGGTGCGGGCAGCATTTGTAATGGCTTATCGAAAACTGACAGATACTCATATCGATGATTTGATATCTTCCCAGAATAGCATTCTGGGGCGAATAATTAAAATAGATGCTAAATTATTGGAAAGGGTGGGTCGGTTGATGAAGGGTCCACAGTCGGATGCCTTTTTGGCAACAAGAAGTGATCATGCGATTAGATATATATCTGATTCGGATGCTGATGAAACAGCACTGCACCCTCTCATGAAAAATCAAGGGTTTTCGTTAAACAGGTGGGAATTGTGTGATGATGAGCCATTACCACGTGGGCAGCCTAGTGCCAATAGTGGGTTGAAAAGAAAATGGAATGAAGAAAAGCGTCATGCCAAGAGATTCAAGAGGAAGAACGATAATTTGCAAAAGCATTTTTCCCCGAGTGCCAAAAATTTCACCACGCAGAATTCTGAGGGCCACAAATCTAAGAAACGTAAATATGTGAGTGTAGATGAAGTAAATTCCCCAATAAGACATGGATCACGCTACAAAAAGTCTAAAATTTCTAGTGTAAAAGTAGAGCATAAACATTTAATAAGTGACTACAATAACAATTTTGGTGCAAGAACTACTAGTAATTTTCATGCAGCAAAATACAAGTACTCTTAGGTTTGGTAATTTTTGAGCTTGTACAATTGTCATTTTTGACATGTAATCAGGGGTTTCTATTCAATTCATCAATTATTTTTGTTTTATCAGGTTTCATATCAATGAAATGCTTGTAAAAGCTTGAAGTTTCATGCTCTGTAAAACTAATGCCTTGAAGTGTTTGATATTCATGTTTAGTTTAAGTCTTCTCTATTCATTTTTATTTTTCCGTTCTTATCAATCATAAGAATTGTGTTTCACAGATTTGATATATTGTGAAAACACAATCCAATAATATTAAAAGTTTCATGGTTTATATTGACATATCTTTGTAGCTATATTAATCTGGCAACACCATAGAATGCCATGATGCAGTCCTTAAAAGCAGTGCTGGGAAGTTGGTATATACAACCTGTATATGGAAGCGTAATGCCCAAAATGCGTGGCACCAACATTCAAATGTCCAGAACATTCGTACTCGGAGACATTTACAAAAAAGATAATCTATTTGCTTTCTCACACTCCTTTATCAATGAGGTTCTTATCAATTTTTTTTGTATTTAATGTAAGTTTTAATATCTTATTTTTTTGGCGTTACTTTAGTAAAACATAATTTTATTTATAGTTAAGATAAATTTATAAATTTTTAAGCATAGATTTGTAACATCAATATCTAGATATTTTTGTATAATTTTTTGTTGCATTTTTTAATATTTTTTTTAATTTTTTGAAATGAAATTAACTATAATTCAAGCATAGGTTATTTCAATAACACAATTTTTTTTGTTGAAATAAGAACATTAATATTTAATGCACAAATATTTTTTAGAATTTTTTTCTTGATTTTTTTATTTTTTCGCGTGTGAAACAAAGACCTTGTGTATAGCAAAAAATCTATGTTTACTAGAAATAAAAAATAAATATATTAATAAAAAAATATATTCAAATTTATATTTTTTGGAAAGTTTATAGGAAGGACTACATATTTATAAAATCAAAATTTTAAATGATTTCATTTGATCACTAAAATGATGAATCAAAAATGATTTTTTTGATAGGTTAGAAGGAGACTCCATTGAGGGTTTGATTTAAGATTGGGGGTTTTATCTTAGGGGGTTTGATTTAAGATTGGGGGTTTTATCCTAGTGGGTTTGATTTAAACCTCTTTAAATAAAAGCTTTTAGATGTAACCTCTTAAAGTTTATATTATTAAAATTTTTAAAGTGTACGTGATTTTAGACAAAAATTAGGATGACACACAAAGTGGACACACTATTATGGCAACATCCATGTTGCATAATTTCAATGTTCAAAATTTTTGGTACAAAGAGAGTAATGACTTTTTGAATTAAAGAAGTTACATAGTTCTCGAACCAATTGGATTCTTAGGATGCAACTATGCAACACTTTTTCATGTCATGAATTGGTGAGGATAATACACTATCAAGGAACTATATAAGTTGCTCATTTCTATTAAGTTTGGTTCTACTTGAATAACAGACTCAATGTTCAACAAGAGTGGTTTTTCTTTTGTAATAATTGTTGAGCAAGAATGGAGGCAATGCTTTTAACAAGTTTTAACAATTTGTCTATTGTAATGGTGATCATTGTCTAGTGACATAGGTAGGTGTTCACTTGAGGCTTTGCAAAATAACTATTTAAAGTATTAATAAGTAATGATTTGAGAGCGTAATGTACGACTAATTAATCTATTTGTAATGTTTTAGTTTGAAATTTCAAAATTTGATATAGATATTCGATTATTTGTTATGTTTTCAAAGAGAAGTGGACGTAGGAATGTTACTGAATGGAAAGATATAATGATTAATCAAGCAACCAAGAAAATGGAAGATATGAGCTCTAGTATGTAGTTGGTGGCTATATTTGGAACTATCGTATAAATAAATGATAAAGACTTGGAACATCTTAGACTATACGAGAGCATTGCTTTAAATGGCTCATTTTAATAAAAAACTCAAAAGTGGTTCATTTTTGTAAATTGAGTTGGCCTTGTTATGCAATATTGTAGTGTTGATTTGAATGTAGTGAAATAATCACCATCTGTGATAGTTAATTGGATATTGTCATTTTTTGTTGTTGATGTTTCTCTAATATAAATATTCATCTCGCAAATACACTATTGTTATTTAATTAAATTTATGCTAATATGGATCTTGATATCCATTGCTTCATCGTGTTATTGCCTTTTATATAATATTCATGAGATTCTTTTCAATGATGAAAATCTTTCTTTTGTCTCATATTTGAATGACTATTAGGGGTTGTTCTTGTCCTAAATTTATAATATTAATTATGCTTTTTGGTCAACTGTTAAAAATAGTAGTGAACTAGTTTCTAATATACAATGGTTTATGCCATTAAGTTAAAAATATAAGATTTAACAATATTTATGAGTATAATGTTATCAAGTAATAATTGCTTCTATAAAAAATTGAGAAATGAATATGATTGGAGAGCATTCTTAGAAAGAAAACTTGAACATGAGTTAAAGAGCAATTTTGGAAGCTCCTTTATTTTAGTAGACACCTGACCTTTCGACAATCCAGTCTTGTGGTATACTGGGTGCTAGACCTTGGAGAGGCCTTATGTTTTTCTGAAGGACCCAAAATTGAGCTATGTTATTAGTTTGTGTATTCTTTTGAGTGGAGATATTGGTGAAATCAAACTACAAGATGACATGGTGATGTGGTTACTTAACCATGAAGATGTCAAATCATGAACTTTAGCATGCATTAGACCATCTTTCTCAAAATTACTCAAAATGAAGTGCATTTCTTATTTCACTAATTTGTTTGCGAAAAAGATAATGACAAATTATAATTAGAACCATGGCATGAGCAAGCCAATGCACAAGGGAGGACAATACATTCTTCCTCTTTTGGCTTGGCTAGGCCAAGGGAGTATTCCCTAAGGTTGAAGACATGATAATTAAAGAGAAATAACTCAAATAGCTAATCTTTCTAACGAACCAAGCCCTATTGCAATGAGATTATTCAATGGATGTCAATAAGTCTCCATGAAAGTTCCTATCATAACTGCCTTTGAGTAGAAAACTAGAGTGTGCATGCAGCTCAAGATATGCAAATAGATTACTTCACACACTTTCAAGAGAGGCAAAAATGCAAATTTATGAAATGATTGGTTGACCTTTAGACTTCCTTATGACGTATTTCATGAGACACTATAGACACTTCTAGAGTTGATGGAATAATTGATTCTAAAATTGATATAAAGATGCTTTTGTTGTATTTGAAATATGGTGTGATCAAGGGGTTGAAAACAAGATTGGTGCCTTGATCTATGTTGGGTGACAAAGTTGAGTTTTAGGTCAAGAGACAAATACATATGGAAACCATAGAACTTTCAACACAATGGAGACAAGGGCATTAAGGACTAAATATTGCATTCCCACATAAGCTATGCTTTATATAAGCCAAATGCACAAACCTAGACATGTAATAGTATCAAAGATGAAACATACTTCATGAACTCATCAACAAACAAATATACTTTTTGTTTTATGTTGAAAAGAATAATTGGAAATGATTCACAAGATTTTTATGATCTTTGTGATGATCAAATAATAAATCAAAACATTTAAACTAGGGTATATAGCAAGAGGAATCACATGCATTTTTGAAAACATACTAGGTGTTCAAGGAGACATTAACATCAATGACAACATTATAGTTATGAACATTCCTTTTGGATTATGAAATGTATGATCTATTAAAATAATCCTAAACTAAGAACCTTTGACATTCTAGAATGCTTGTAGAAACATGGGACAAAGAAATTCTTTGTAGTCTCTTTGGGACAATTGACTAACAATAACCATTTCATTTTGAAAATTTTGGATATATAGCTTGAAAGTTCATCTATCTCAACAAATATGGTGTACACATGCCTTAGCAAGTCATATCACTATAGGCCCTTGTTTACTCCATACATTACTATAAGCCATTGAGAATTTCATAAGGAAAATCCATAAAGGATAAACATATTGAAATGGGAAACTAGTGCAATATTAACATCAATAAAGAGGAAGTAGATCAACAATGAAAGGGAACTCTTGCATGCTTAACACATCACCTTGACCCCTTCCCAGTGATGTCATGTGGCCAAGGACACTATGAAGAAACCCGTGACCATGGAATACTTTCCAACTTGCTAGAGGAGGAGAAGTCTTAATTTGGCATGGCTATGCAATGAGCATGACAATGCAAAGGGAACTCAACCATCAATAATAAAGCTTCAAAATCTTGGAGTCCATAGGGTGTGGGCTATACACCATCAAGTTTAACATCTCGTTGAGATCCATGATCATAGTAATGTTGAAGAGTAACAAAATGGACCAAAAGTCTTCATGCCTCCACAAAGGCATGAACAACACTTTTAAAGTCAAATGGGTCAAGCCAATGAGAAATAACCCCATCACATGCATAAAACATGAACAATTGCATGATTAAGACCTTTGTTAGCACTAAGGTATGTTTAGGACATGGTTAAACAAAATAGACCTAAAGGACTTAAAGGAGCCAACCTTCATCATTTGGCATGTTCAAATAGGCATATCGTAGACCCATAATCAAAATCCTAAGAATAGAGTAAGTATGAAGATATAATCATAAAATATACAACACACTAGGGTAACAAAGACTATTGAGGGCACAACTCCACATCAAACTAGCAATACAAAAATAGTGCCAACATAGGCTTTTGTTGGGAACATGTTTATCATGTGGATACAATGAGAATCTAGGGCTATCTTTGAGTGTAGACCAAAATGCACACTTGTAACAAGGTAGACACTAAAACAAACTATAAGAGAAAACAAGAAACAATACAAGAAAGAGAAAAACCATGATTCAACAAAAGAAATAAAAGAGATACAAGAGTATACAAGCCATGGGATTATCTTAATCATAAGAATTCATTTTTTTAGATGTTGGTCATGAACTAATACCTCCACAAGATCTCCATTAGATTCATGATATAATATATTTTTGGGCCACAATTGTCTACAATCTCATAGGGTCCAACCTAAATATCTTCAAAATTTCCATGCCTGCCCTTGTCTCTTGATCTTGTATTCCACATAAGGACAATGTGTGCCACTTGGAATCACCTTTGAATTTCCTTCTTATCAAACAAACAATTCATTTTTGATGTTGTAGAAAATTTCTATTATGTGCAACTCTGCTTACTTCATCAAGTTCAATGAGTTCATGGATCCTTTGAGATATAACATCACCTTCATGTCCTTATATTGATTCTACTAGCTTAGAGATTGGTAACTCTAAGCTAATAGGTAATTGGCTTTAAACCCATATACCTAATCAAAGGAACTTCTTCCAATGTATTTCTTGTGGGTGATTTTATTAACCTAGACAATAAAGTTAAGCTTATAACTCCATCTCTTTTTGTTTGACTCTATTGTTCTCTTTATGATATTCATGCGATTCTTATCGCTTGACTTAGCTTTCCCATTCCCTTGGGGATAAGGGAAAAATTATGTCAAGCTAAGCCCATACTTGGAACAAAAATATGAAACCTGATGAGCTCTAAATCACAACATTTTCAACTATTACTCTTGTAGGTACATCAAACATTGTGATACATTGTACAACAAGACACCAACGACCACTCTATTGTTGCATTCCTAATGAAAAAATTCTTTAAACCACTTGGTGAACTAATTAGTTGCCATAAGGATCAACCTATTGCTAGTGTTTGATCTCTTAACAATATCACCTACGGAATTAATGCCCTATTGTTGAAAAGGAATTTCATTTGAAATGGAGGTGAGAGGGAAATCACTTACAAAACTCATCTTACTTGAGAGCCTTTGACAAGCATCAAATTTTCATACCACTTTGTCCACATCTTTGAACAATATAGGGCACTAATAGTGTGCCCTCAATATTTTATGGGCAATAGTTTTTGTCATAAGATGTCCACCGTAAAATCCTTGGTTGCATTAATTTATTACCTCAATAGATAGTTCCTCATTTTGGAAAAAAACAATCTATCATGGTGTAATGTTCAAAATTGCATTTTATGCAATATATCTTTCCATAAACCTCCCCTTTAGATAAATTAAATTTGATAGTGCAATATCCCCTTAATTTTCTCCTTAACCCTTTTATTCTTGGCCATTAAGATGATTTTTTGTCGCGGATGAATGTGTCGCACAAACATCTACATGTCATATGGATGTCTTGAAAGATTCATGACTGTAGTAGCCATTTGGACGTTACACTTATCACCTATTTACAAGTCTAATGCCTCAACAACTCGTTGGCATGCCAAAATTGCCCTTTGCATGCATATACCTTCTTCCAAACTTCATTTTTCTCTCTCATTCATTCAATCTTACATTCATTCTCTCATTCTATCACTCTTAGCAAGATCTCTATTCTCTTCTACATCACAACAACTTCATTTTATCACCTTTGTCACACTTTCTCACTCTCACAAGGCATCTCACATTGCTCTTTCAAGCTTGGAGATTGCAACTTCTTCCTTTCAACATTCTCACATGCTAAAGGAGGGTAGCTGTAGTTTCTTTGTTACATTATTTATATTGCATTGTCTATTTATCTTGTTAGCATAATATTCTAGCATGTCTATGTTTCTTTATCTCATCTGTTTTTCTATCTCAAACATATTTGGGTGTCCATGGAGGTGGGAACACCTACGTGGGGGTTCGACTAAGACAAGACCCTAAAGCAACCCCAACATTGTTCTCAGTTCTATGTGTGTGCAAGTATTGGAAATTTCCCATAGCTGAAGGCTTCATTCTTGGACCTCTTGTGAGTGCTTTCCTCTCATTTCATTATGTGTATTTCGTTTATTCTTTAGTTTAAATTATTTTCATTCTTATTGTTTCTATGTTATTTCTCACATTCTTAAAGTCTTTAGTAAACAAAATCATCAATAGGCTCTTAGATGTTTTTTATTATAAACTCGAGTTTTAGTCCGTACAAGACACTAGTGCACCGTTGGGGACATCTATGTGCCGTGCTTTCATCCTTGGCTAAGAGCTCACTAGTTTTTCCAGTGAACCTCTGTGGCTTATTCTTTTTGTTTCTAAAACTCACATCCTTTAATTTTGCATAAAACATAAACAGTCACCTTTCATCACTTCATCCCATCACCTAAGCTTTGATCCTTGAGGTAGTTGAGGACCATTTTCCCCTTTAGACCTCGTCATATTAAGAGTGTCAAATCTCCTCTAAATTTTGGTGAACTCAACTTGAGATCGTCTTTACTTTGGTTTTTGTTGAAAGTTTCTTTTCTCTTGTTTGGAAGTTCATTAAACTGAGTGTTATGATACTCTTATAAGATTCACGACCCAACCTACAACCTTTAGGCACATAGTAAGAAGAATCCTTCCATAATCAGACATAGGTTCGAGATGTCAGTCAATCCAACCTATCAAGGTCCTAAATTTGATCAATTCACCATGGATTTGTCACCTGGCTATATGCCTCCTTGTGTTTTTTTCCATCCATCTATAGAGGTTCAAACAAGTTATTAACCGAGTAATCCTTTTGGATCTTCTTCTCCTATAGATCATGAATTTTCTCTTAGGGTGCCCTTTGAGTAGGTTCAATCTTTAGAGGAAAGTATTAAATAATTTGAGTAATTTTTAAATAAATATAACTAATATACTCAAGCTACTCCTATTGTTTATGGTTTGAGGAATCTACTCATCTCAGTCCATAAGGGTCTTGAGTTTCTTTGTGGAATAACTAATTTAGTAGACTCATGTACCTTCATACACATCAGTCTTGAGCCACCCTTAGGATACCCAATTGAAGATCAATGGTAAATAATTGAATATTTCTATGCCATAGGTTTTCATTCACATAGTGGATACTAATCCCTCTATACCTTCTCTCACTTCTACTAATAACACAAACACTACGCCCCTTATTAATCCTGGAGTCAATATGAATCACGTTTCTTTGGGGCATGAGATTCTTGAATCCACATCTCAAACCTTCATTGCCACAACTAATCAACCCTCGCCTCCGCCATCTAATCCTGTCTTAAACACCCTATTGAAAAATATGGGTAAAATTTAGTCACAATTAGCTAGCCTAACCAACACTGCTTCTCATTCCACCTTGCAACCCTATTACCATTGTAGCCCCTTGGCCTTAAATATTCTAAATGTTCCCATTCCCCAAGGGGTGGAAATTCAAAAATTTGAAAGTACAATGGTAGGGGTGACCTACAAACTCATGTCCCATCATTCACTGCCTTGTGTAGTGAATTTCTCTATGAGGATGTGTTGTTAGCCAAACTATTCCCACAATTTCTTAAGGACATTTGTGTTTGAATGGTTTTTCTCCCTTCTTGAAAATTCCATCATCACCTTCGAGCAATTGTTTAATCAATTCTTGCAACGATTCCAAGCTAACATTGGGCTGAAGGTCACCTTTACTGATCTCACCCATAGTAAGCAGGGGGCTCAAAAGGTGGTTGATTTTATTGCTCGCTACCAGCCTTTGTTTTCTCAAATCTCTTATGCCCTGCCTGATTCTAATGTCCAACATGTGATCATGGGAAATCTGAAGCCATTGAGAGAAAAGGTTCTCTTAATGAAATATCCCTCTTTTTCTCATCTATGTATGATGCTTAGAGACTACCAATAGACAATGACATAGTAAGAGGCTCTTCCTCATCCTCCCATCTTGATAATCAGATGGTTGTGTCTATTTCTGAAGAGTCCAAAAAGAACAAGGTAGTAGCGAATGTGGTCTCCCTTCCTACTGAAAAGGACACTGCAAGACAACCAAATTTTCATGAAATTATCTATATCTTACGATAGTGTTCTTCAAATACTATTAAAATATGGTTTAGTTACTCTCCAAGAAATTAAACTGCTACCCGATGAAAAACCATATCCCAATTGATATGATGCGCAAAAGCTTTTCCAATATCACCAAGTCTTAGGCCATGGCACTAAACACTGTGTGCATCTTCAACATGTAGTCTAAGACCACATAGATAACAGTGCCATCCGACTTGATGATAGAAAGCAAAGCTCAAACAAATATGTAGCCAAGGCTAATAGCCAACTACAAATTTACACAGATCCCTTTCCTTCTCATTTCACTAATCTAATCATATCCACTTCCACTTCTTCTAAATATAACTGTTGTGTGTATGTGAATATGGTCTCTTTCACTCCTATTTCTCCCATGAATCATGTGGATAAGATTCCTGATACAATTTTTACACCACACGACCTTACCCTCAATAAAAATCCCTCTCTTGCATACATCCCTACTTAGGTCAACGGTAACATTATGACCAGTGTTATGGTTGAACCTGCTAGTTGGGTCAATTTTTATAATAGAGGAGACTGTTTTTATTAACAATCTGCATAAGGAGAAATATGAGGAATCAAAGGACACAATCCATACTCATGGTGGATTTTTTGTACCTCCTATTGGTTCCATTTCCTTATCAGTCTTGGTTGGACCCAAGTCCTTGGATGTTCCTTTTGGTGTGATTCCTGAATTCAACCTATTTAGAGTAAGACTAGGTATTCCATGGCTAGTCTCCATGAATGTGGTTGCACCAGTAGTCCATAAATTCTTGAAGTTCCCTCAAGATGGAAAAGTGCATACTCTTCATGAAACATGATACAAACCCCTTGTGTCACATGAGGGCTATTCACTAGACCATTTCTAGCTTGCTCCTATTAGACCTTTACTGCCCCATGGAGCCATGTTCTACAGGGCCTATTTTAGGTACAAGATGGGAGTTGCGGCCCCTAATTTTTTCTTTTCCCCTTCATCTCATGCAATTTCCATGAAGGAATCTATGTGTGTGTAATTTTGTGTCTTGTCCTTTACACCTTCCTCCTTGAAGGCTATAGAAAAGAACACTCCCATGTATAGACCTTCTCTGACTATGATATCACAACCTCTAGTGGAGTCCTCAGTTCCGTCTACTATGCATAGCATAAGAAAATGAAATGTGCCCATGTTGATAAAATTTAAACCTCAAGTCTTCCAACTCCCAATCTTTCCCACAATTCCCCACCCCACCCTATGTGGTAAGGGAAAGCATGCAAGTGGAGTTAGTTCATACTTTGTTGCTCCTGCATCTTGACCTTTGAGGCTTTTCCACCTACTTCCAAAGTGGAGAAAGGAAAGGAGCCTGTGGTTGAGATTCAAATCTCTATTTTTGTAGCATCTCCTATCCCTCCTCAAGAGACTACTCTTCTGTTGGTAACAACTATGAAGATTAATCCTTTAGAAAAGTAGGACACCCCAGAGTCTTCTTAGGCTTTTATTCCTGGTAGTCATAACCATCAAAATTGACTTGCATGTGAGCATAAGCGTCATTGATGGGAATTGGTCTGGGAATGTGTTTTCTTATAGAAGACTCAGGGTGAGCCTTTTATATTTGTTCCTATTTTTATTTTTGTCTCTACTAGCTCTGCTTCCATTCCCATTGTCTCAATCTTGCTTTCGACTTCCTTAACGAATCCTAATGGACCTCACCCTAAGTGGGTCTATGTGTTCATCACTCCTTTAAAGCCTCCCTTGATCACTTCTCTACTCGATCTTCCTCCTTTTCCCCAAGCCCATGGATATGTCTCACACAAAGGTCGTGTCTACTATGGCTCCTTTTGCTTCTTCTACTTCTAATGAGAGGACTCCACATCCTCCTCAAGCACAAATAAAAACATGTCCTCACCCTAACAGACAACCATAAGAAGTCTTCTTCTTCTTCATCTTGTTCTATCTCAATTTGTTCTGTTCTTATTGTAGAGGCAAACTAATGTGTTATGGAATTAGTAAATTTTACACAATTCAAGGGTGTACCAAACTGAACAATCCTCTTGACATTGTAGGCCTACATTAAATTATCGACCAAGATGCGTAAAATTATGATGACACTCCACTATATGTGTCTTCATAGGCTTGTACTAAACTAAATTACTTTACTCCAACTTATTCAAAGTATTCTACTTTTCTGGAATTAACAGAATTGTAAAAAAAGTAAAAGCAGTTACAAAACTTAGTGGCTACGGGTACTTGCAGCATAAGTTGTAGGTGTCTGCTAAAAATCTACAAATGCAAAATCTATCTAAAACTATTTAAAATCATAAGATAATCAATCCTAATCTTTGGAGAGCTATTTTCTATCTCTGTTCATGAAAAAACACAACTTCTAATCTTAACTAGTAAAAATTTACTCATAATACACGTATAAGATAAAGGAAACAAAATTAATGAAAGCATATAAATGACTAAAATGTAAATGAAGTGATGAACAATACTTGAGTGGCCAGCTCAAAAGACTACTTCACTTAACTAAAAACTATATCTAATTCAGATTCTCATACATCTATGAGTCATACAATGCCATTCATTATACAACACCAGATATCAGACAAAATCCTTCTTCAGATTTTATTCCATAACTTCATTGTAACATGTCTTTGATTAACTGAAAAACTACTAATTGCTGAGAGTTTGTAACAAAATCAACTAACTAATCTATGAGCTCATCACCCGACTTTATACAAAATGGGGAGAGTCTTATTCAAAATGCTAACTAACTAACTAACAACAATCATAAATCTCACTCCTAGATACGAGGAGGTGAAATAATGATTTGACTCATTCTTCTAACTAGTTGGAAAAAGAGACCTATTCAGATAAAAATAGCTTGCATGTGAAACACATGGATAACTACCCAACATTTAAGAACATATATCTTCTAGCATTTATTCTTCTATAATGACCACGCTCAACTCCATAGCTCCCTTCACTTGATTAGCTCGAACTCATTAATCCCTTGCTTTGAAACTTGGTACTTGCTATAAATACTCCTCCCTTGCCACCGTGTGTTAAGTTGCAAAAGGGTTTAGCCCATCCAACACATATATATATATAGGTAACTACCATAATCAAATCATAGCATCCATGCACATACATATATATTCATATTTAATCCATGCAATTATATGAATAATTCACCATATTTCATTTTCACAAAATGGGTCCAAGGTAGCAAGGTATGCATAATAGGATAACATACTATGGGGATATTGTCTGAGAGATACTTCAAAAACATAAGTAAAGCGTCTTAAAAGTATATAAAAAGCAATAAAAAGATGTTAATAACCAGACTCATCACTTATGATGGAAGAGTCTCTTTCTTCTCTTGAGTTTATCATTGTCTCTTCTCTGAAAGTAGGAATGAATCCTCAATTCATCCACCTCCTTTTGCAAAGTCACTGCACTCCTTAGGGAAGTGCATGTTCGACTCAATGGAGGACATCTCAACTCTATCAACCATCTTTGCATGATCTATGACATTAACCTCACAAGAGATTGTTAATGGGGATGTTGAGGCAACCTCCTCCTTGGCTATTTCTACAGGCGAGTCAACAAACACTGCTCTTGTTGTCCTCCCTCTACATGCTTGTCTTCTCTCCCCTTATAATGATCTAGATTGGGAGCAAGATGACTTGTTAAAAGTGTTGGACTAGTGCAGTGCCTCTTCTTATCTTTAGATTAGATTTGTGTGTTTGTTTATGTTCCCCCATGCTTGTTTATTTATGTTTGTGCTCTCCCCTAGAGGATCCTTGATACCCTTGTATGTACTTGGATACAATAGATAAAATCTATATGCTTCATCATTATTTTATTTGTTGTAAAATTTATTTTTCACGTTGGGAATGATGCAAAGCGTTGGGGCATTAGGCCTCTTCCATGTTGACCTGAATTTTTATTTGTCTTCATGTGCTCTTCTTCTTGTTCCAATCTCTTTGGGGGGTGATGGAAGTTCATTGAATTTGCACTATATATACTTTTATGATCAATTCTGACCTTGAATACTTGTATCCCCATGTGCTTTCAATCTCTTTTCTCTATGCTCTTCCTTGATGTTGTGAATTATATGTATTATCCCTCATGTGATAACATTCCATGCATACATCTTGCTATGTATTTCATGACACATCTCTTTGTATTTCTTCTCCTTAGAATGACATGTGCTCCTATATGTAGTACACCTCATTCTAAGGGGGGGATATCATTACCAGATTATTCTTATTTTTTAAAAATATGCCTTAAAAATCTTGATGTCTTATGATCTCATCATCTAGCTTGGGGGCAACCTGACTAGACTTGTCCTTTTTGTGAATGTCTTGCAATGCAGTTTGTAGCAACCATAGGCCTATTCACTTGTCATATGGTCCCTCGAATAACACAACTTTCTAGCCATACTTATCAATGATGTTTTTATATCTAATCAAATTTTATCATGTCTATTTTTTGCTTTTTTGCCTAACATGTTTGTATGCAACTAACATGTTTTTGGTAAATTTGCAATCAACTTTGCAGGATAGAAGACCCATGTCATCTTCGTGTTTTGGCTCAACTTTTCAATCACATATATTGAACTGAAGATCCATGTCCTCTTAATCCTGGGTATATTCTTTCCAACCTCCTTCTCTCTCTACTTTAGCTCACATCTATTAGAATACAAATTCTCTCTAAAGTGGGGGAAAATGTAATGTCATAAATTGCATACCATACAATTTTGCATTCCATAAACCTCCCCTTTATGTAAATTAAATTTGATAATGTAATATCCTCTTAATTTTTTCCTTAACCATTTCGTTCCTGACCATTAAGATGAATTTTTATTGAGGATGAATGAGTGTCATGTAGATGTCTGCACGCCCCATGAATGTCCCCAAAAGATTCACAATTGTAGTAGTCATTTGGATGTTACAATTCTCACCTATCCACAAGTGTAATGCCTCAACAACTTGCTGACATGCCAAAACAATCCTTTGCATGCATATTCCTTCTTCAAATCTTCATTTTGATCTATCATTCATTTAATCTTACATTCATTCTCTCATTCTCTCACTCTTAGCAAGTTTTCTATTCTCTTCTACATCGCAAAAAATTTAGTTTATCACCTTTGTCACACTTTCTAACTCTCACAAGGCACCTCACATTGCTCTTTCAATCTTGGAGATTGCAACTTCTTCCTTTCAACATTCTCATGTGATAAAGGAGGGTAATTGTAGTTTCTTTATTATATTATCTATATTGCATTGTCTATTTATCTTGTTAGCATAATATTCTAGCACATTTATCTTTCTTTATCTCATCTATTTTTCTATCTTTAACATATCCATTTGTTCATGGAGTTGGGAACACCTACATCGGGGTTTGACTAAGGAAATCCCATAAAAAAACCCCAACACTTTTCTTGGTTCAATGTGTGTAGGTATTAGAAAATTGTCATAGCTAGAGGCTTCATTCTTAGACCCCTTGTGAGTGCTTTCCTTTCATTTCATTATTTTCATTTTGTTTAATAAATTTAGTTTAAGTTATTTTCATTCTTATAATTTATTTGTTATTTCCCACATTCTTAGAGTCTTTAGTAAACAAAATCATTAGCAGGATCTTAGTTTTTTTGTTATAAACTTGGGTTTTGGTTTGTACGAGATGCCAACACATCATAGGGATATCCATGTATCGTATTGTCATCCTTGGCTGAGAGTTCGCTAGTTTGTCTAGTGAACCTCTGTGTCCCACTCTTTTTGTTTATGAAACTCTCATCCTTTAATTTCACATAAAACATAAACAATCACCTTTCAACACTTCATTCCATCACCTGAGATTTGATCCTTGAGGTAGTTGAGGACCATTTTAACCTTTAGAACTCGTCATCTTGATCAGTAGGTTCTTAGTTTTTTTGTTATAAAATTTGGTTTTGGTCTATACGAGATGCCGACACATCATAGGGATATCCATGTGTTGCATTGTCATCCTTGGCCGAGAGCTCACTAGTTTGTCCATTGAACCTCTCTAGCCCACTCTTTTTGTTTATGAAACTCTCATCCTTTGATTTTTTTATAAAACATAAACAACCACCTTTCATCACTTCATCCCATCACCTGAGATTTGATCCTTGAGGTAGCTGAGGACCATTTTATCCTTTAGAACTCATCATCTTGAGGGTGTCAAATCTCCTCATCTACACATGGTTTCTCCACACGTGTTCACCTTGCACCAACACATATCTTTGGGTTGAAAACTTATATATTGTTTGCTAGTTCTCACTTAGTTTGGGTAGACAACTCGTATTTACCAAGTAAAATACTATATTATTGTACCAAGAATCACATTTAAACTTGAAAGGGGTAGGGATATCATTACTTACATTATGTATTTTAGCTACCTCAATGTTTACATCAACAATGATCTTGGGCAAACTTTTTCTTGTCTCCAAATTTGTAGTTTATACCTCTGTGTCAAACTCTTAGATCTAATTGATGCATCCGTATCTCTTACCAAAATCATCTTGATGGGTGAAGATATCTCTCATATCTATTTGGCATAAATACATCAATCTTAGCCCCTATAAGATAAGGGCTTAAAATATCAACAACGATAATGAAATAAATTGCACACAAGAGGAATATAATATGAAATATTCTATAGATTCTTGATAATAATTGAGAATAGCAAGCCACTTCAAGGGGGAAATAATTTGAATATCTCCAATGCGAACACACTTCACCATCTAATGATCAAATGAGACTCACTACCTCCTATATATACCCTACTTATGCTTGGGATATCTCCCAAATTGACTTAGACAAAAATATATAATCCTTAGGTTGGCCTAATTAATTTAATAAGAATATAATAGTGGTAATATAAATTAATTAACACAAGAAAAACCTATAACTTATAAGGGAAATCGCTCAAGAAAGAAGTTACAACAACCTCATTCAATTTTTTGATGTTTTTCCCTTTATGGTATTTAATCTTCACTTTCTGAGAAAATATTGATTATTTTATTTTTTCTTTGGGGTTCACCAAACTTAGTCAAATACTACTGGAAACCCCAAAATGTAGCCACCTTCTTCGACATATCATCAATTTCTTGTTATGTTAGTTGTTGGTGAAGGAATTCTATGGCATATTTGATTATTCTTGTTGTTGGAAGAACTAGGGATGGGTTCTCCTAGAAGGTGCAAGGAATAGCCTTGATAAAGGATTCTATCTTGGTCATAACATCATCTACTAAATTATTTCTATTATTCAATTTATCCTTACATCTCTTAAGTACCTTCACTTTAAACCTTCCTACCTATATCCATTCTGCTAACAACTCCTAATATTATTTATCAAAAATTCCTATTTGACTTAACTAACTAAAAGGTATTGTCTTCATCCTCTACAAAATTGAGAGATATTCATCCCAAATAAAAATTTCCTCATCAATATCATTTCCACATTCAATTGTCATTCTTCCATCATCCTTGATGTTTTGATAGGATCTGAGTGCTTCTTTTATTTCCCTACTACCTAGGGCCTTCAACCCATCTCTCCATATTGAAGTAGCAGGGATGATCCCTTCTTGATCTGTATGTTGAACATCCTTATTCAAATTTTCCAAAATTGATGGATCAAGAGCACAATGTCAATGCGAACCTACTAGATGATTGATGTAGGAGGTGAGCTATTTGACACCTGGTTCTTTAGCTTCTTTTTTGGTTTCATCTTTCTTCATGCACTTAAGGATAATGGAGACGGATACCTACAATGATTTCTTTTCTTATTGCTTGGTCTTGTATCCTAGGTTGACTTGTTTTATTGAGTAGTCCCCAAGTATCATATCTACTTATTTTTCTGCCATGGGATTGGCTATATGAGTAAGTCAAACACCCTATCATTTATAATGTTTGTGAAGAGTGCATTTACTTCTTCTAATATAGTTGGGCCTTGAAAAACTCTACCACAATTGAGAAGTCCTCCTCCTCCTTTATATATGTTCTTTGTATCTTCTCAACAACATTATTTAGCCAAATAGGGAGCCCTAATGAATCTACCCACGGAGTGTGAGGCGGAGGAGTGAACATCACAATACTAATAGTATGTAGGGTTCCTTCACTTTTTTCATCATGTTTTGAGGCCAATTCTTGATCAATATTTTCAATGTGTACCTTTGAGGTAAAGGAATCCTCAATTGGCCGATCTCCCTCTAGCTGCTCATAATTACCTTCTAAATATTTTTTTTGGTTTTGTAGATTGAGAAGGTTATGGTGCCTTTATATGGGGTGGTGAAGGTGGAGGATTTTGGATTGGTATTTCAAGAGGTGGATTTGAAAATTATGGAGGTTATTAAGTTGGAGGGACTAGATCTTGGTGGGGATTGGATATGTGAAGGATTTGGAGGTGGAGAAGATGAATGTGTGAGGGGTGAATGAATAGTTTCCCTAGAGGTAGGAGATGGAATATATTGACAGAAATGAAGAGGCTAAGTAGCCATCATCCTTCTAATAAAAGTAACACGGTCTTCCTCATTCTCATTGGACTATATCTCAATCATATTTTACTTTTCTATTCTCTTGGTGGTAGTAGCCCTTATTTCTCTTTGTTATTTCAGTTTTTCCTCTTCTACTATTACCCTTGAAGACTCTCCCACTTTAACTTATTCTTCTTCTTTTGAGTCCTTATGGTAGTATATGTATTTAACATAGCATAAGGCTTCTCTAACCATTCTAATGACTTGTTAAACACCATTTTTTCTTTTGAATCTATTGATGAGTCCTCTCTCATAGACCAATCAATAATTTCAATTGGCTCATTAAAGGCCTTATCTAATTTGAATGAAGGATGTAATATATTACCATGTTCCTTCATGTTTTTAGGTGGCTTAGCCACATTATAGGCCCTAATCATGTCAAGCATTAGCCTATAATAATCTCTTATTATTTCCTCATGTTCATCTTCAAACATAGAAAAAGGGGAACCCTAAGTTTAATGTATAAAACCTAGAATTTATTTGTGTGTGTGGCCTTTCTCTAGGGTTTCATTAAGATAGATATCAAAAAGTTGAATAGATTGAATTTCAACCATGAAGGTGAGCCAATCAGACCTATATCTGCATATTTTTGATCCTTGTAAATGGATTGGAATTGATTTGACTTGGTTAACCTAATTAGACTATGTGACTTAATATGAAAATTACAAGATTCCAACAATTGACACTATAATAGATATTTGCAGGCAGATCTTGGAAGGGCAGAGTGTTGTGTACCTATCAGATAAATTTGGTATCAATTAGAATATGAGGACATAGGTGCCCAAGGGAATATTTAACTTAGTAGGGGTGTCTTGGATCTATTTTTGTAGTCCTCTGATATTGGATTTGATCTCTCAATTCTTTCTTGCAAATTTGTCAAATCACTGTCAAATAATTCTGTAGATGAGTTTTTGTGAGTTGACAAGGTGTAGGGTTTTGAATGCAACAATGGAAAAATGATCTTCAAAGTTCCTTCATTCCTCTCCAAACCTCAAACCCGTGCATTCAAAAAAAGAGGAAAGGTTGTGCCATTTAGGGGCTTCCCTAAGTCAAACCTCGTGTTAGTGTTTCCACTTCCATAATGGAAATGTCAATGATAGAAATGATAAATGATAGGAAGGAATGATAAATCAACAAAGTGCTATAAATCACCACCCTTCAATGGCCTCCTTGAAGGACTGAATTCATGCAAATCACTTCAAGGTCTTGAATATTTCTTGCTTGAATGCTTGAATTGTTCTGATACCCACAACAAGGGTTAGGTTAACAAAAAATTGATAACATGAACATACATGAACTCACATAATTTTTGGCATGATGCTTCAATCTTGAGTTGTAATGAATCTTTGAAATATTTCTCTCGACTTGCTTGGTAATGCTCTTAACAATAATTCTCGCTCCCAAATTGTTGTTAGATTTCAAATGATGCAATAACTAGGTATTTATAGGAATTTATTCAATTTCTTGTAAATTAGATCTTGAAAGCCGACATTTGCAAATTGAATTTCAAATGTTAAAATGCCGACACTGATATATTCAAACTTTGAGCCCGATAAAATAGGGGGATAGAGCTGCCCAAGGGCATCCCATTCCTAGCCCTATTTTTTGGGGATTTAGGTGTTAGGGGAAAAACATTAAATAAATGCATTTGTTCTATGCTTTCAATTTATCAGAAAATGGAAAAATAGGCCTCAAAATGCATAATTTGGGAAATTAAGGGGTCAATCAGGCTCAATAATTTAAGGGGAACAAAATATAGTGTGAAATTTTCAAGTGTGACAATTTTCATGTTCACTATATTTAGCCCTCACTTTAGTGAGAATATGAACTTATGCTCAGATTCACATTGAAGTAGAAAATCTATGTCAAGAGGGATTTGATTGTCCAAATGTTGAAGAGATAGGATGAATAAGGATCTAGGGCGAGTGTACAAACCAACATGAGTACAAAGGAACACAAATGTATAAAATGCAGTAAGACAACATACACAAACATACATGTCAAAAATAAGAAGCATACATGATGAAAAAACATGAAATATAATATAACATATAGATGATAAAAAATGAACATAAATACGATGTAAACACAATATAAACATAGATAAGACACACAAAAAGATACAAAAGAAATGCAAGGTTAGTACTAAAGGGATTCAAGTTGGTAAGGTAAAGATACCCCAATCTTAACTTGTCTCAAATACCAAATTTCATCCATCAAATAAATGTTAGTTAAAGGAATGTCCCCATGAGGACTAACAAGTTGCGTTATGCCACATCAATCATGAGGCACATTGATCTACTCGGTATACAATTGTGTTATGCTAGGTGTCCATGCAATATGATGGGTTCCACAAGGCTAGCAAGTTGAGTTATGCTAAACACTTATGAAAAACATAGCTTTACTGGAAAGGAAGTTGTGTCATGATCGGTGGCCATGTTAAGGAATTCATGACACACCATAAAAAAGTTTGATATTTTATAGGTGAATCACAAACAGAAGGCACCACGG
>VDFB02373365.1:26292903-26313576 GCA_007258455.2 Sequoia sempervirens | reverse complement strand
ACTTTCATCTTTGTTCATGCATGCATATGGTGAATGAAAGATGAAATATTCACAGACCTTAGAAGATAGCACAAATTCCATGAAACTGTGAGATTTTTGGTTAAGTGGAATATTGTTTCTAGGAAGTTGTCCATTGCAGGAACTCCATGATCACTGTTCATTCATAGTTTTAGATCCAAGAACCTTCTCTCTTCCCTACGCTTTTTTCCTTTTTTTTTTAATAAGTACCTTAAGAAAGGTTCATTGCACATTGTAAAGCCAAATCCAATGATAAAAATGGAGTTCAAGATTGTTGTTTGAACCTACAACAAACGCATAACAACTTCTCCATCTTAGGAACTCCATTTCAATACCCAAATTCCCATGCTTTGTAACTCATTCGTAAGTTCACCTTGTGATTCCAACAAATCACATCAAACAACTCAGGTATTCCAAGCATTGTCAAGACCTGACATTAGAGACCTTGGGATAGTGTTTTGAAATTTGATTGTGGAAGGTTGTCTTTCAAGAAAGGTAGTGCACCTACGCACTGCCTGTGTTGAGAAGTGCATAAAAAACACATCAATAGGTTTCTAAAAACTGAAAGTTCAAATGTTTATTATACTTTCTAAGGGTTATGTTTTTGTGTGCAAATGTGTCCACAACTGAATATTTTTCTAGAATTTGCTTAATTTAAGACAATGTAACTCAAATACAAATGTGTAACAATGCTTGAACAAAAAATTTCAATTGTGAATGTAGATCTCACCTATATGACTAAAACTAATCCTATTACAACTTATGACACAATATGATATGCAAATTTTTTTTTGAATTTTTTTATCCCTTTTATGAATGAAAAATGAAAACCCTAAATGAGAAATGCAATACAATGTGAAACTTTAGATCTAAGGTGAAATTTCAGAAGGTATATAATGTTAACATGTCAGGTTCACCAAAATGAAATAGAGAAAAGGGGAACCCTAAGTTTAAATATATAAAACCTAGGGTTAATTTGTGTGTATGGCCTTTTTCTAGGGTTTCATTAAGATAGGGATCAACAAGGTGATTAGATTGACTTTCAACCATGAAGGTGTGTCAACCAAACCTGTATTCACATCCTTTTGAGCCTTATAAATGGATAAGAATTTCTTTTCCTTGATTAACCTAATGAGAATGTGTGGCCTAATATGAAAATTGCAAGATTCTAAAAATTGATAAACTGGAACAAAGATTTCCAAGCAGATTTGGGAAGGACAAAGTGTTGTGTACCTTTCATATACATTTGATATTAGTCACAATAGGACATAGGTACCCAAGGGCATCTCTATCCTTGTAGGGGTGTCCTATATATGTTTTTCCTAGTCCTCTAATGTTAGATCTGAGCCCTCGATTCCCACCTACAAATTTGTTCAATCACTATCAGATAATTTTGTAGGTGAGTTTCCGCGAGTTGACAAGGTGTAGGGTTTTGAATGCAACAGTACAAATGATCTTCAAAGTTCCTTCAATCCTCTCTAGACCTAAAACCTACACATTCAAAGAGAGGAAATATTGTGCCATTTAAGGGCTTGCCTTAGTCAAACCCCATGTTAGTGTTTCTACTTCCATAATGGAAATGTCAATGATAGAAATGATAAATGATAGGAAGGAATATTGAATCAAAAAAGTGCTAGAATTCACCACCCTTCAATGGCTTCCTTGAAGGACTGAAGTCATGCACATCACTTCAAGGTCTTGGATCTTGCTTGCTTGAATGCTTGAATTGCTTGGAGACCTACAACAAGGGTTAGCCTTAAGAAACAATGTAAACATGAACATACATGAACTCATAATATTTGACATGATGCTTGGATCTTGAATTGCTGCAACGAATCTTTGAAATGTTGCTCTTGACTTTCTTGATAATGCTCTTGACAATGATTCTTACTCTCAAATTGTTGTTAGATTTTAAATGATGTAATAACTAGGTATTTATAGGAATTTATTCATTTCTCACAAATTAGATCTTGATAACTACCATTTGCAAATTGAATTTCAAATGTTAACATGTCAACATCGACATATTCAAATTTTGTGCTTAAAAAAATAGGGGGATAGAGCTGCCCAAGGGTGCCCCAATCCTGGTCCTATTTTTTGAGAATTTAGGTGTTGGGGGCTAAAAATTAAATAAATTCATTTGTTCTATGCTTGTAATTTTTCAAAAAATAGAAAAAATAGGACTCAATGCATAATTTGGGAAATTAGGGGGTCAATTAGGCTTCAATAATTTAGGGGGAGCAAAACATAGTGTGAAATTGTCAAGGGTGACAATTTTCAATGCTACACATCTAGACAATTATCTTAGTGATTTTCTAATGCAGGTTCACATTTGAAATATGCTCCTATTAGTGGGATGATACTCCTAATGAGATCATACCTACTCTTGAGATTATTGTATAAAATCCATGGCCAATGGGGCCATCTCCAACTACACTTCCTTCAAATTTTATATGTTATAACATGAGCTAAAACTCACCTTGATGTGGAGGACCCGTCTAGCCTTGTGTTTACTGGATACCAAATTTTGAATATTTTCCACCTATTTTCAAAGCTCTAGAGGGATGATTTTATCAATAGGGTATCATGGCAACTAGTAGGGTGACTTATGGAAGCCAACCAATTTGATGCAAGTGAATGTATTGAATTGGATATAATATTTTCCCTAGTTTTTCAATTCTTTTGTTGTCTCTAGGGACAACCTCCTCACATAATCACTTTCCAAACCTTTAACCATTTCATACACAAAGGCATCATTCACAATGTAGTATATTTTATTACTTTATTTAAGCTCCAAATAGGGAAAGTGATCATATACTTTGGTTTCTCCCAATTGGAGATAATCAACTCTTCCTAGTCATGGGAAATTAGCTTAGTATGGAAATAGGTAGACAAGGTATGAGGTCATTATATAGAACCCATTGGACTCTAACACTTCAACCAATTGCTCATGGAGGTTATCACTTATAATAGATCTCTAGTAAATTATCTTCTCCTCTACCATCTTCAAGATGTAGTAGCACTTATGAGGATGGAATCCTTTGGAACTAGGCTACCCATATACCCTACTTAGGGGTGTGTTGGTATCTTAAGAATCTTCTTTGAATTTACTATTATATTTCACTCTTGTCATATTAAGTGTAGAATTTCTTGGGACTACAAGAGGATTATGTTGATGAAGGTAGTGGCAGTATTAGTCTTCTTATAAAATTATAGAGCTCTAGGTTTATATCAATTTTATCATATTGTGCATATATACAAAAGCCAACAACCTTCTCAATCATCTTTGTATTGATGTCCATGAAAACTTGTTTAGAGTGGCCAAAAAAATTTCTTTTCTTATGATTGTACCTCTAGGCACAAGTCAACACCAAATCTAGGGATTGGAGTGAGATTGGGAAACCAACAACTTGCACTAGTCTAGCCTTGCCCATGCATTGGGGCCATGAAATTTCTATATTTTTTTATTATTGACTCTCTAATTGAATTCTTGAATATCCATGTGTGAACTAATTTTGTATCCCAACTATATGGTAATAACATATTGGATGAGGGGTGATACCCCTTGAAATCATACTTTGTCTCTCTATGTGGAAACTCACCTTACATTTTATTTTAATTGTTCATACAAGATAAATATTAGAAAGCATCGAGAAATCAAATGGAGAAGTGTTCTTTATGATCAATTACATTAAAACTAACACTTAACCAAAATCAAAATAACTCAATATGTATAAAAGTATCATAGTTGAGCTTTAGAGATTAACCATGAATCCTCATCCTTGATCATTGAAGAGCCAGTGCGTTTGATACTAGATAATGGAGTATCCATCATAAAGATACCAAGCTTTGTGGATAATTTATATATCATAAAATATGCCTAAAATTCATGCCAAACTTGGGAATATTGATGCTTAAAATGGCACAAGGAGATGAGGAACTCTAAAATTTTAGTGGGAAGATGACATCATCTTGATGCCACCATAATGTGATCATGATGATGATGTCACCATAAAATCACCAAGAAATTCAATTTCATCATGATACCATCAAGAGAGAACCATTAAGGAGAATCTTGATAGATTAATCCCATATAAGATATAGAGCATAAACTATTGAGATTAAATGTTAGGCCCACCACATAACTTATACTCAAAATGGCAGACCATCTAACAAGACTTTGTTAACCTAATCTCAATGTAGGAAAATAATGTGATGCATTAAGGATCAAAGGCTAGCCATACTGAGTAACACTTCCTAAAATGTTAGAGCATCAAAGAAAAGACTAATAAACCAAAAAAAAAAAGTTGTAACATAAGACTTATCAAGAGAGAGGGGTCAAACTTATCATCTAACCCATATAAAATAATAGGAAAAATAAAGGGAAATTGATCTTGGGAATGTTACCAAGTGAATGTAGTAGGCATTGGAGATCATGAGTACCACTTAAAACATACTCATATAGGGAGGTTTGATCTACCAATATTGAAAGATAGTGAATGTTAGATGCCAAAGATTAGGGATCAGAGCAACCCAAGGTATCATACCAAAAGTGGCACAGAGGGATTAAAAGGTTCAATGACCTAACAAGGTAGTGTGACATAATCACAAACAATCTAAAAAAGTATGTTAAAAGAAACATATATTTAAGCGTATAAATTCATTGAAAATGAAAGGAGAAAATTGTAGACACCGGAAAATGTCCTAACTATATCACGCATCTTGATTTCACTTAGTAACACCATTTCCTCTCATATTCACCTAATTCTCCTATTTGATTAAATAATGTTCAATTATTTAGTTAAATTCACATTATTCTCCTATTAATCGAATAATTAAGGTTATTGGATTAATTCATCACAATTCATCATTTTCTCCTTTTTGATTAAATAATTCCAAATTATTTAATTAAAGATCTTAATTCTTCCAACTTGCACAACTAAATGAATAACTAATTTTCCTCCAATCCTCCAACTTGCACAAAGAATATTCCCTTTTCAAATTTAAATTCTTTCCTTCAATTCAAAATATCTCCAATATATCTCCATGAATTAAGGGATATTGTTGAGTATCTCATGGATTATGAACCCTTTCAATTGTTCCTTGATCCACACCTTCATGGATTATGAGTCATTTATTTAATCCTTGATCCACATTCACATCCTTAATTTCCTCTCATTCATTGATTATTATTTTCAATCCTGACCATTGATTAGAATTCCTAAAATCTATAAATACCAAGCCTTCCAACATCGAATCATTCACAATCCTTCTAAGCATCCTTACTCTCTAGAATTCTTGACTCATTTCTTGAGAAATTGTAGAGATCATCTTGTGAACCAATTATCTTCAATTAATCTTTTGCAACACATGGATAATGCATAAAACTGAGCAATCCACATCCATATCACAATTATTCACAATCCACAATGGGATTGAGAGGTTTGCACATTAGTTTAGATTTAATTGCTTTAAATTCTATCTTAATGCTTTTGATTGAGCCTTTTAATGTTGTTAGTTGAATTTCATTTAGTATGGCTTTACTTGATCATTATCTTGTTTGACTTCAGTTCAATTATGCTGCTATTTGATCATCTAAGCTAACCATGCAACAAAAATAACAAAAAAATGCATTGAAAATACAAAAGAAAAAGGAAACAAGCAAAATCAACCACAAATGAATCCATACATATAAAATATGTGTAAGAAAACATGAATGAACAAGAAAGGAAAAAAGACATTCACTCAAACAAATAGGAAAAAAACCATTAAAGAATGCTCAAGGTTGACAAAACCACACCTAGTAAGGATTTAGAGAAGGAAGTTGAAAACACATAGAACGAGCCAACACACCCAAACATATCAAGATATGAACATAACTACACAAGCCTAGAGTACACCAAAAATATTGAGCTCAAAGTGAGGTTTTATAGTAAGAGATAATCACCAAAGCATTAGGGAAGCCAAACTCACAAAAAAAAGTGAATAAAGGAAAGGGAAAAATGCAATAAAAACACTCTCACACATGGGTGGGAAATTTCCTGTTAATGTAAATTACTTATCATAAATAGATAGTTGAGGGTAGGTTTGGGATATATCATATCTAGTGCCATAGATTGAGGTTTTAGGGTTTCACTTGTTGTCATGCCAAGATGATGAAATCTAAAAGTCTAATAGATGAAAAATTGATCCAACACTGACTATCGGGGGTTGGTATGGGGGAGGATTATTTAAAATCATGCCAATATGACTAAAATTTATAGGTTCATTGATACCCAGGAACATGATCAAAAACCAAGGGAAAATGTTATATTTTTAGGGATGCTTCTACTATCATATTGAGATGAAAAACCCAAAAATTATGACATCAAAAGACAAAAAAATCAAAGGAAAATGTTCAAACTTGAAACAAAATTTAAAACAACAAAGATAACTTAAGAAAAAAATGGGGTGTGAGTGTAGGAAACACCAGTCATAATAAACTATAGTGGATTCTACTTCTAGCCTAAAATATGGACATAATATATTAAGTTAGATCACTTCCTTTTATAAGCATGAGTTGCTATCATGTACAAGTTATTTTTATAGTGGACAAGGTGACCATAACTTGTTGCTTATTTATTCAATTGATCACACCATTAAAAACAATGAAAATGTATCCACTAGTGGATATTCTATTGTTGACATCTCTTTCCCAATTTGAATCCATATATCCAAGAATAAAAACTATATATATATCATATAGGATATCCGTGATGAGATAAGGAATACTCAAAAGTGCATTGAATATACATGAAGACCATCGTCACTACATCCTAATGCACTCATCCAATATTAATCAAAAATTTACTAAGGAATCCCATTGGTTGGACAATATGTGGTCTTCTAAAGATCATAGCATACTCTACTCATATCCTACTGCTTGCTAGGAGAAATTAGACATTACTCAATATATAACTTTTTCCTCATTGTAACAAAAACACATAATGACATATAATTTATCAAGTTAAATATCTCCAAAAGTGAGTTCACATACTTATTTTGGTCTAACCAAAGTCTTTATTTAGTAGATATCTTTTGATCTCCATCCCCATTATGTACCTAGATAACCCTAAGTCCTTAATCTCAATTCACAGGTAAAACCTTTCCCATTACCTAAAAGTAACAAACCATTAAAATATAATATAATAACAAGAATATGATCATTTTCCATATTATAATAGATGTATTGATATGATTTAGATGTCAAAAATCTGATAATTAACATAAAGGAATCAAATTTTTGGTATCACATCTTAGGAAATTTATTAATACCATACAATGATTTCTTCAACTTACGAACCGCATGTTCTCTACCTTTATCAATTTAATGCTTTGACTATGTCATATAAGTATCTTCCTCCAAATCACCATGAAGGAATTTTATCTTGACATCCATTTTCTCAACCTCAATATCATACATTTTAGTAAGAGACAATATAAATCAAACGGATGTCAACTTTATGACTAGGAAGAAAATCTCACCACAATCTATTTCCTCAACCTAGGAATAAACCTTTGCAACCAATCATTCCTTGTACTTCTCAACACTATCATTAGACCCTACTTTTATTTTGAACACCCATTTACATCTAATAGGTTTTTTTCTATCAAACAAAGGTACTAGGTCTCATGTGTTTTTTCTTCAAAGAAGCCATCTCCTCATCCATGGCCACCTTCAAGTACTTTGAATTATTTAAACCCATTACCTCCTTTATAGTCCAAGGCTCATTAATTTTAGTAATAAATAAAAAATACATCTCCAATTAGAGGGAGTATATACCTTTTTGGTTGTCATATTTGTCAACTGGACCTCCTTGATGATAGAGGTGGAGGTTCCATCTCTTCTTTAGAACTCTTTGAAATATTTAAGCTCTCTTCCTTTTTATGTCCTACATGGGATTTTAGTTCAACCTTCTGAATATTTGGGGTTAGTTGAACCATATATTTCTTTCCATCCTTCTCTAGTTACTATACTATGGAAGAAGACTTAACTTACCTAAAGATAACACTTTTGCTACACAAAAATATCTACACACCAACACCATATCCAATAAAGATACATTTTATAGCCTTGTTCTCCAAATTTAATTCCTTCTTCGTAGGAACATGTGCATATGCCTCACAACCAAATACTCAAAGATGTCTCAATGAGGGGTTTTTTTCAACAACACCTCTATGGGTGTCTTACCAACAAGAGGTAATGTAGGAGCCTTGATAACTAGGTAAAAAGCTATAACAACTGCTTCTTCCAAGAAAAAATATTTTAGAATGATACCACTAAGGATACCCCTATCCCTCTCCATCAATGTCCTATTCATTCTTTTCACAACTCTATTTTTGTGATATGTGTATTGATTTTTCTTATGTCTTTCCTTCCCATAGTAATTAAATAATCTATCAAAATATATTGAACAAAACTCACCACCATTATTAGTCCTCAAAATAATAATCTTCCTAGTAGTCATTATCTATAAGACACATATAGGAAGATAACACAAGATATACCTTGTGAAAACCATAAATATGGAAAAAATTAGCCTCCAAAATAATCCACACTCTATATTATTCAACAATAAAAACATTACAATGCACTCATAGAGTTTCCATGAACACTTTTGAAACATTAAACTCCTCTAATGCACTCTCTATGTGTCCAAGCATGTGACCACACATCCCATGTCGTGCTTCACATATGCACTCACAAGAGAACTCAATACTATGACAACCCAATCAACCATCTAACCTTAACCACTAAACATGTGTTTTCTTATATAGACTCAAGCTAACACAAATAAACCAAGTGGTTCGATAAAACTATGTGCCTCAAAAATGAGTACAAAAAACCATAGACCTCTCATTTAATTTTTGATACAAATATTAAATATTTTTCCCAAATAATAATTAATTATTTTATAGCTTCCACACATAAATTAACTAACCCAATGTTACATACAACTTTAAAAGTGGTCCCAAACAAATATATAATGTGGCTAAACGCATATACTAGATGTACCACAAGTAAATATATATTTATTTTATATAATAAAGAATCTGTTATGCAAGGTGTACAACACATATTCCTAACATTCTCCCAGTTGTTGCACACATTGCATACTAATCAATCAATGAAATACATCATCATATCCATACATGAAACCATATGAATCTCTAGCATGATTTCACACTCCATAAAGATACATGCAATAAAACCAAGGTGACCACCATCTCAAGCAAAAACTCCACTCATCCTCCAAATTCCATGTATGGAAGAAAATAAACAAGACAAGGCGAAGATGCACCAATCCAAAGAACACAAGCATAAAATCCAAGTGATAAAAAAGTATCCAAGTTGATGTCAAAGGTAAAAATCCCACATGACTAGAAATATCATCCACAACATATGCTAATACAATCCAGCCATCCATACCTTCTAGGTATCAATATCAATAAACTCATACCCACAATATATACAACCCATAAACCACATTACAAGCTCCATGTATAAAACTTGTCAATGAAGAACATACACATCTAAGAAATCCCATTGCATATATAATGTCAAATCTAAAAATATATCAAGGAATATCAATTCTACCAATCAAAACTCATACCAAGGTGTGGAAAATAATAAAAAACCATGTAGCACCAAGAACATGAACAATGATTCAAACACACAACACAAATATTTGTAACTCTCTCACAACATGTCACCATAACTTTCCTAAATTATATGAACATGAACCTCCAAACAATAGCCATAAATCAAAGAGATAAAACCTGTAAATCATATCATGCCCTTCTACCAACACCTCAAATTGCTAAGTTGCATCAAGTATGATATCCTTTACAACCACAAATGAAAAACATCAACAAAACCTAATCATTCAATCTCATAGATCAAGTGAAACATACATATATTTCAAAACCAACATGGGTGTAAGCCTCTCTAGCCAAGGAAGATCAAAACCAAAATATTCATTCCAAAAACTAGAAAATCAACCCAATAAATATATCCTCATAAATGAAATAAAAATAATAATCATATACATAAGGAGATGAACATGCCAAACATCCCTCAAATCCATATCCGTGAGAAGAAAAAGAAAAAAACATAATACATATGAAACAATAATGGGAAAATACCTATTGGATAGTAGACCGCCGAGTAGACCAAAGTGGGGAATGATAATGCTCCACTAGGATACCCAAGTAATCATGAATCACTCCAAGAATAATCTCCTCTATAGTTCCATCACGAACTTGCGTCCATATCTAGGTAAAAGCTCCTCAATATTATTTTTAAAAACTCCAAAGATTAACCATTTCAATAAATATCTCTAATCCAAAGAGATCTCCAGCCTCACCCAAGTCTCAAAGTATTCATGAGAACCTACCAATGATCAATCCATGCTAAGCTCTAAATGAAACATAGCACCATTATGAATATCTCAAGAAAATGACCGATTTAATCAAATACTAAGACAAACAATAAGACCAATGTCAAAGCTCCAACCACATAATCAAGAACCCATTCATGAAATTGAATGATCTAACATCTCTTCCTATTAGATCACATGCAAAAATGCACACATCCTAGTCTCAAGAGAACCTGTATCATGTAAAAAATCTAAGCTAACATCAAGAGTAAACAAAGACACAATACCAAACATACTCTAATCCAAGGATCAACATCTTTAATCATATGAAGATAACCATCTCCTAACAATGAACCTGTAAATGTGAAAGAACTCTTACTATAGCAACAAGATGCAAGAGCTCCTCCAACATATCAACATACATTGAAGAAGATCATCCATCACCAATTGATGAATCCACATCACTACCAAAAACTCCCACTAAACCATGATAAAAAGCTACACATAGTATCATGACAAACATATCCTAAATGAAGATCACCCATGGTCTAGACACACTCAAATGTAGTTCTAGAAACTGCAGAGAAGAAATAGAATCAAGATATCCAAGACATGAAGATACAACCACCATAAAAATGTTAGGAGTCAATCCCACACCGCCAAATCATCACTTTCAAAATCTCCCACTAAAATGTGTAACCAAGCTATCATGACATTGTGATAAAATAACATGCTACCCAATAATTGACTATCTTGGAACTCTAATCATCCATCCTCTCATCCCAACACAACATACCAATACACAAATGATCATACACAAGGCTGAGTAACAAATTTTGCACCAACTCTAAAACAATCACACAAATATAGATAGTTCACATCTGAGTCATCCCATTGCAATTAATAGGATATACATACCTACAAATTGCATAACTCATATATTTGAAACATTGAAACATGCATCCTTGTTTCTCCTAAGACCCCAACCTGCAAAAAGGGTATTAAAAATTTCAGCTATGAGACTAGTGATTTTGTGGTAGAATGAGAAGGGAATTCTGAGGTGAGGACTCAAATTTTGATGAGATGTCGGTTGAGGATGGTGAGTTTGAGGATGGATCTGAAGCTTCTAAAGCCTGGTCAAAAGGATATGAAATAGATATTGAGTTGAAGGATGCAATGGTGCAGTCTAGGAAGAAGAGCACAAAGGGGAAGAATAAATGCCCTAGGAAAGAAAAGTCTTCTGTCAAGAGGAAGGTGGAGATGTAAAAAGTTGTGGAGAATCCTATTTCTATCGTGAAACCTTCTTCGAGCCCTAGTAAGGCGGGTGTTGTGGAGAGCTCCCCAGTGTCTAGAGAAAAACCTTCTCAAGGTCTTGGTAAAGTGGTCATTGTGGTGAGCTCCCCTATTGTGGAGAATAGTCCTAGTGTGGCTAAAAACCTTCTCAGGTCCGTGCAGCCTATGGAGATTAATGTACAGGGGATTGTTCTAGTGTTTGAAGGGGATTGACCCTAACTAGGGTCCTCTTAACTCTCATTTAAGCACATTGCAGGTTAAAGGGAGTGTTATGAAGGCGGAGCGACTGGAAGTCTTGGCGGACTTGGAAAACATGCCAGATAAGCATAGGGTTAAAGTGGAGGATTCTCCTATTGAGGAGGAAAATGAGGATAAAGAGGAGCATTGAGAAGTCCCTGTTCATAATTTTGATTCAAATGTTGAGCCTCCTATTAATTGGGATGAGATCAATATGGGTATGTTCTGTAGGATGGTTGAGGATGGAATGCGTAACTTGCTTTCTCTGGTTAAATTGCTATTCTCAAAAGTTAAGGAGCTCACTATCCAGGTAAAGAATTGGCAGGATGTTTGTGTGGCATTGGTCCATATCAATCAAAAGGAATGGGCGGTTAATGGTAAGGTTAAAACCATGAATGTAATGCTTGATAAACTAGTTGTGGATGCTAATCGCCTTGGTATTACTCATGAGGATAAGATTTCCTCTTTGGAAATGGTGGTTCATAAGACTTTGGAGGAAAATTTTGTTAACATAGAGGACAAAATTGGTAGGTTGTCGAAATATTTGAAGACTATGGTGAACATTAGAAATAATTCCTTGAAGTTGACGACTAAGGGACTTTGTTTTAAATGAGAAAGCCTTGAAATGGATTGGTAAAACCCTGGAGCTGGGTGAAATTAAGAAAGCAATGGAGGATGTGAATTGCTTGAACTTGGTGAAAATAATGAGGATCCTACTCCAGGTATGGAAAAGGATGTGGATTTTGGCTCATGTTTGAGGATCAGGAGCAAGACCAATAAGCAGGTTGCCATTTCGTTTGAAGAGCTCAAGGATGTTATGGAGATGCATGAGGGGGTAATTGAGGAAAATTTGGCCTTGATTAATGTTTTGGAAAAGATGTTGTAGCTGTGCTGACTCTTTTGCTTGATCAACTTGGTTGCTAATGTTTTTCTCTTGGGTTGCTAACAAGTTTCTTTGTTTATTTCTGGTGTTAGCATTTTGGTTTTTTGGGCTGCAGGCTCTCTAGGATTAGTCTTTCTTGCAACTTTTCATCTTTGTAAAGGGTTTCAGGGCCCCTTCAAAACCTGCTTTTCCTTATGAAAAAAATTGAAACATGCAAACTTGTCATCACATTACTAACCTATAAATTGAGATATCAAAGAAGATATTCCTATAGACTTGAAGACTTAAACAATAAATCAACGATAGATCTAATTTTTTGAACACATAAAAAATGGGTAACCATTTTCAAGGAACCAAATAAGCATCTAGGAGATAATAAAAAACTCTTGATGTTGAACCACACCTCCACCAAATAACCACATACACAATCATGTCATGCCAATGCATAAATGTACTTGCATATAAATGACACCACAATTATCACCATCTCTGTACCTACACTCAACTCTCACCAAATTGAGATTCCAAGACCCCACACATCAACCCATGTCCTTGAACCAGAAGAAAACCTATGTATTTGTCATCATCAAATTCTAAATACTAAAAACACATGTAAACCTATATCAAGAAGCACCAAGTATGGTAGCCATCTATACCATTATGTATATCTCATAAAATATGCACTCCCTCAAATCTTTGCCTCTTGAATGGATTGCATGCTCATAGAATTGCACTCCAAATATTAGGAATCTACAAGAGATTAAAAACCTCTCTCACCACCATAATCTAAAAATATAACCGATCCATTATGTAACACACAATAAATTCTCTCTTATGCCTATTTAAAATTGAAAATTTGATTTTGATGCAAAAATTATGACCAAAACCATATATGAGAAATATTTGACTTCATGGCCCCAAAAAATAATAAAAAAGGAAAAACTAGGGAACTAAACCTATACCACTATGTAGTCTTGGAGAGAGCTTTTTGTTGACTATTGCAAGTTAAAAATATGACATCTTGGGAGAAATTTATTCCCGATTGAAAAAATTCCCAATTACATTATACTAGTGGCTCTATGGTGGCCCACCAAAGGTTCTTGAGAAGTGCTCCATTGACGGAGGGTGGCATAACTCAAAGAATATTAAATTTGTTTAATTGGGCAACAATTTTGAGTCTTTAAAATTCTTATATCCCTGCAAGGGTTGGGTAGTTGGTCCCCCACAAGACTAAAGGGATTAACCTCAATGGCTTAGGGAGCCAACAAGGTTACCAACAATAGCTGATAGGCTTGTTACATGATAGTACCATGTTAGGGCTACTAAGGTATAGTAGGTTCAGGTCTACATACACCCCCAACTTGCCCAAATTGAATAATTTTTAAAAATTTAAAAATTTAAAATATTTGTTTTGGTCGTATGTTTAAAAACCATATATATATATTATCTATAGTCAACCCTCCAATTGATCCATATGGTCGTATGGTTAGGGCTAAGGGGTAGAAAGTTTTTCCTTTTTTCATAGTGGCCAAAATAGAGCAATTTTTATATCTTCCTTTCTCAACCATCCTCAATCCAATGGTGTGAGGTTTGTTTTGTCTCAAGAGGTCATATATGCAATTTCCTCTAGAAAACCTCATATGGAAAATATCTAGCTCTTTTGAAACCTATTTTCCATGCATTTTTCAAACCCCAAGTTTGCAATAAAACTAACAAATATGCAAACCCCAAAACCCCAAATCTACAAAACAACACTTTACACATGTGTGTCATACATTGACATGTCATATATATATTTCTTGCATTACCATAGGCTCAACTTTGCACCGAATCTACTCAAACAAGGGTTATACAAAACTTGGGAGCTCATACCTCCCACAACCATGAATAAATATTTGATACCACTTGTTAGGAAATAATGCATAATACCCATAATGTTGAATCTATTTCCTACATAGCCCCATGAGAGAAAAACATACATGGAAGCTTACAAAATAACCATATACAAAGATCAAATAGACAAGCCACAAGATAACACAAGATATACCTTGGAAAAACTCTTAAGAGAGAAAAACCAACCTAGAAAAGAATCCAAACTCTATGTATTATTCAAAAATAGAAACATTACAATGCACTTATATAGTGTCCATAAACACTTATGAAATATCAAGCTCCTCCAATGAAATCTCAATGTGTCCAAGCATGTAACTACACATACCATGTCGTCACATATGCACTCACAAGAGAAACTCAATACTATGACAACCCACTCGCCGAAACAACCTTAAATACTAAACATGCATTTTCTTAAATAGAATCAAGTCCATACAGATACAACTAAGTAGTAAGATAAAACCCCTTATTTAACTTTTTATACAAATATTAAATATTTTCCTCCAAATAATAATTAATTACTCTATATGTCCCTCACATAAAATAACTAACCCAATGTTACATATATACAAATTTACAAGTGTCCTCGAGTAAATATCTAATGTGGCTAAACACATCTTCAAGATGTACAACTAAATATTTATTTATTTTACATAGAATAATCCATACATAATAAAATAATCCATGTTATGCAAGGTGTACAACACTTATTCCTAACACTTAGGAGTGTTTTTTTCTATATTTAGGTCATGTTGTCTTATAGAATAGGATGATGATACATGTCATGATATTTAATCTAATCCTCACTTAGGGTTTCATCTAGGTTTTTCTTTTATTCTCTTATAAGCATTCATTTGTATATTCTAATCTAATCCAATTGTATTAATTTAGATTAATCATCACAAAATCCATCATGATTTTCTAGACCAAATCTCTTCTCAAGGTTGCATAGAACAATCATTCTTTCTCTCTTCATGTGATAGGTGTTCTAGTTTCAAGTGATATCTGAAAGTTGTGGAGTTCACCATCAACTCCAATAATTATTTTTCTACTGGTAGCTTAGTCTCTAAATAATGAGCATCCTTAGGTACCCAAAAATGACCATTAAAAATAGACACAACACAACTCTTTATTATTGGTTCCAATAGTGAGGGTAAATATTCAACAAATCTCTTCTCTACAAGAATTGAAGAACTATTATGTTGAATTATGCATTCATCTAGTTGAAAAATATTTCTAATTTAAATAGTGTTTGGATGAACCATAGTTTCTTTGACCATATTACCCCTTCACTTATCTATTATGGAATTGAATTAGGAATCTACCATAGTAAAAAATATTTATATAAGAACTTGTAGTGTTGTAAATTGTCAGACCTAACAATTTCGCACTATTTTTGGCTCCCCCTTAAGTGCTTGGACCAATTGTGATTATTTTCTTATTTTATTAACATTTTCATAAAATCAAGATAAAATTTGGAATTAAAATTAATTATTTATTTAACGACAACTTAAAAATCAAAATAGGTTTGGTCTCTAGGGTTCCCTTGCCCTTGAACACCCTATTTTGGCAAAATATTCAATATTTTATTATCAGTATTAATATGTTTGTAAATTTAAATTCATTTGTTAGCTTTTCAAAATAATTAGTACAAGAAACGAATAAATGCATATAAATACGTGCCTTTTTCACCATTTGAATAGTTAAGCAATCTAGAAGATAATTTGAATCCCAATTAAGCATCCTAAAAAGTAGTCAAAAGTAGAATAAGAATTATTTTACATTTTCATTAGTCAAGATTCATGTTAGCAATGCATCATGTAAGATCATTTCATGTCTTATATTCATTATTTTGTGAGTAAGTTAATACTTGCAATATCTTCAATCAAGTATCAATTTCTCCTTGCACGAGATGTGTGATATGACTTTAGTCCATCAGGGAAAGAAGATTTAAATGGTAAGTTGTAACACTTGTGATTTATATTTTTTTATTCATTTGCCTCTACTCAACCTAGGGTAAACACTCTTTATCCAACATCATCATAGCCATTGTAGAGGTGGAAACACCAAAGTGGAGTTTAGCTTAGGCAAGCCCCTATACAACACAACCCTTTCTCTCATCTCTTTCTTGCAGGTGGTAGATCTAAAGTGGATTTGGGAGAATATTGAAGACCTAATATCAAGATCAAGCATTCAAACACATTCATTCATAAAATTAGGGCTAACTCAATTATTCATCAAAAAACAAAGTTTCAAAGCTAAGTTCGACTTGGAACCACCTACAAACTATAACCCACTTGTTCCTATTATGAGATTCCAAAAAACCTAATTCTCAATCTAGAGTGTTCATGCCCCTGAACAATCAATTCAAGCCCAAATTTGAATGCCAAGTTACTTTGTCTCTACCCTTTGCTTTTTTATCCTTAGTTTTTGTCGAAGAAATCTATGTAATTTTGAATATTTATCAATTTGTTGTAGTTGCATAATGGACCTAGTTCATATTTACAAAATCGCACACATCACATACATTCAACTCTTAATCAAAACCCAAAGGGGATAAAAATCCTAATTATCCATTCTCTCTCTTCCTTGAGGATAGTAGCTAAGTGGTATTTTATGATTATTTTTGTGCCCCCAACGTTGTAGGTTAAAGGTGTGATTTATTCACTAGATCCCCTTTTCCTACATCACATTTTGTTGAACCCAGTGTATCTTACAATTGCAAGCTTTTGATTTACATATCTGCTATCCTAAAATCTGAGTGAAATATTTGGCTATTTAAAAGTGTTATCATTCAAAGTGATTTTCAAGTTATACATTGAAAAAGTTAAGATTTACTTCTCATAATCTTAAAAAGTGTTATATTTATAGTATTTTCAATTAGTTATAATATTTTTCATTTTGGAAACTGTCATTTATCAAGAAAGTGGAACTCATTGCATTCATTTTATTATTTTGAAACATAAAAAATAATGCATGCATGTGTCTTATAAATAAATTAGGTTTTCTTGCATTTCTAAAATTTTATTTGGTTTCAAACCTAAACCTATGCAAACTTAGACCTTTAAACACTGTACTATATTTCTAAATCTTTAAAATTTCAAAAATATACATCTCTGGTCTAGGGTGCCCTCACCCTTGTCGTACTAATTTCACTCCAAATTTCAGTCATAGTGTTGTCTATGTAACCTTTGTACAAACATGTGTCATGTTTCTGAGATTTGTTTTTATTTTTGTCATCATCATTTGTTTTTATTTTCAATGCATGAACATTCAAGTGTCTTGAATCTTGTAATTAATTTGTGAGCTTCATGATTTGGTTTCCCATATCAAATACTCCTATGAGACATAGTTATAGACCCATCACTTCAATGTTTAAGAGTATTTAAGTTATTTATAACTTATTTATGGTTCTAGAAAGGATGTTAATTCAATTTTTGGAACCATACAAGTTCTTTAATATTATCTATTATATTGTTAATCATTTATGCGGTACCCTTGAGACCTTTGTAGAAAATGTGAAGGTTAGATTTTATCCATATTTCCTACCATCCTCATCTACAAATAACTACTTACATGGCCTCCATGCAATAACTATGGGAAGAGATGGTTGAAGGTTAACTTGCATGCTTGAAGTGTCCCACCCTCCCTTCATCAACCTACAATATTAATATCCCACTAAAACATTAGTGTTGTATATACCACTATTGTTGATGGTAATCGAGGATAGTAGAGTATGTCTGCTAATGCATGCAAACCTAATGTTGGATCTTGTGACATTAATAAATATGTATATTATTATACAAGTGGGATAATATGCAACTAAACCAAGTAAGAAGACCTTGCCAATCCCTTATGACTATATTTTTGGACTAGACCATATACTGTGGTGGAGCCCTTACAATATGTTAGGATGAGGATACCAATAATCATAGTAAACCACTTGTATTTATGGGACACACTTTGAGCATGTTGTCATATATGGGATGTCATCCTACACATACCAAATAAGGTTAGTATATTGTTAGTATAAATCTTTGTCCCACTATTGTGTGGTATGATGTGTCTCCACATGTTCAACAATCCTCTACACATCCTCTACTGTCATAGTTATCTCACCTACAAGGAGGTGGAAAGTGTTTGTATTAGAATCCCATCTCTTGGCTAGTGTGGTGAGCATATGAGCATAATAAGATAATGATAGAATATAAACCATATTCCTTAGCCTACCTACCTATTTGCATTTGTGGGGCTGAGAGATATCATGTGCTACCAATTTGTTAGTTCCATAATCTCTTGTAGATATCAAGCTTTATCTACATCCATTGACATGAAGAAACAACAATATTATAACATAATTAATCAAGAAAACCATTAGAAATAAATAAAAAACAATGTCAAAATCTATAAAATGTTTTGTGAGAGTCAATCTTGTGCCTAGTGGGTTAGATCCATGTGTACCAAAATGCAAATTAAATGAAGCTTATGCCAAAATGAGGTAAAATAGAACAATTTTCAAAATAAAATTACAAAAGTAAAAAATTTAGGGTGAAAACACAACACACTACCTTTAGTTATTCACCCCACTCAATGCTATCTTATATTCTATCACTTTATATTAGATCATCCCTTGATTAATTCACCATCATGTATACTTATAGGGTATGTTTTGAGTTATATAAGGCCAACTTTAAAAAGGGTATTGGTAACAATGAAAGTGACTTCGTTAGTCACCCTTATATATATAGTCAAATAATTTACCATTTATCATGACACTAATATTATAATTCTCATTCTTGCACACCACTAATTTTATTGATAATGACACATATTTTAGTTGCAACAAATAAACCATCACATTTTTTGAGTTATTTTTCATTGTCATGTATTCATTATGCCACTTATTGTATACTTACAATATTTACAACATAATTTTTCCTACAATATAACTATTTAAGATTATAATGACTATGATTTATGATATTTACCTATTAATATAAATATTTCTATCAATCACATTTTCAATTTTCATATGACTTATCTTTATGTCATGTGCCCATAACATTTATTACAAACTTGATTATAACTGTTTGAGTAAAAATAGAGAAACAAACCAGAATCTACATGTAATTTTATTATTAAATCTTGTTGATTTATGTCAACATTCCTATCTATTGACATGATCACATATTTGTAACTAGCACCCAAAATTTATCTTTCCTTTGAAGACCATTTTCACTTTATCATTTGCTTATGTCAGAGGTGATGATACATTACCCACATTATTTTGAGCTTCATCTTACTATCTTTCCTATTTAGGAGTAGTCAATTTTACATTTTCGTCTCACTATCTCTTTATCATGATTCTAGATCAACCTTATCACATTGGGGGCATCATAACTTCCCCCCACTAGCATGTTTCAAAGAGCTATCTATGGGAATACAATATATTTCACATTTTATTTCCCACTCACATGTTATCATGAGCATAAGCGAAATAAGAACACAAGGGGAGTATCATGCCTTTCCTTTCCTATTTTTTTCTTGAATGCCTTAGCATGTACCTAAGAGCCATATTAGGCACACCATGCCTTCATAATCTCATATATGCTTACACAATCCTTAGATCTTTCCTAAGGTTAATTTTACTTTTTGATTTTCTTATACTAGGGGCAAACATATAAATTTTGATGACTATCTCTAGTATATATGCTTTTCACACTTATCAGTCAACATGTCTTACTTTCTTGTTACATGATGATATCTATGAAGTTTATTACTTTACACCATTTATGTGCTTGCATGATTACATTACCTTTAATTTTCATGTATCAATTTCGCTCTCCTCCAATTTCTTACATTTGATGGGACAACCAATTGAAGGGATGTCATAATTTGTCTATAACATTCTCATGTCTAAATTATAGATAG
>VDFB02373365.1:26233283-26288872 GCA_007258455.2 Sequoia sempervirens | reverse complement strand
AATTATAGCCGGTAGTGATGTACAACGTGGCACATCAAACAGCTGGCAAACCAGAATAAAAACAGTGTGAAATAATCATTGGTATATCAATATTTCTATATCCATTCAAATCTGTGTTTGTTTCTTATGCTTTCATTGATTTATTTACCGTTTCCTTACCTAGGACTGTATCTTAATTAATTACAGGGCAACACTTTTCTCAAGAAATTATCTATTGCGGATTGAAAGCAAATGCAAAAAATGGTATCCTCTTGCTCAAAGCCATATTGAGTTTTTTCTTTGTTCTGTTGTTTTAGAATCTGCCCTAAATCTCTGTTTTTTTTCATTTGGGTATACAGGAAAAAAGTGGAGCATCAAGCCCATCCAAAGAAATAAGTGAGAGAGAAATCCATGATCATGAATCACATGGCCTGGATGCTACTATTGATGAAAACACTGCACCTGAAGATGTGAGAGGACCAAGTATTCTCCAGCGAATTAAGGAGGAGATCCAAGCTCTCTTTCAAACCGTATTCTCAAAGAAAAAATCAAATCCATATGAAGAGTTGGCCAAATAGTGGTGATTTTATTCGGGTATCTTTGTGATTCCTGTCAGTACAATGAATTTGGCATTTATTTGTTTTGATTGTTTGGTTTTTTGGCTACCCCGATGAACTTGTGGGCGGCAAGTTATAAGGGATATTTGATTTCTGCCTTCCCGAAATGAATGTTTGCTTTTTTAAGTCTCATGGCTTCTGTAAATCAACATGTTTATCTGGAAGAAACATTTTATAACAAGCAATGTATAGGGGTTTCAGTCTACTTTTCTGTAAGTTGGATTGTATAGTTATGTGTGGACAAGTTGGAAATGATAACATGTCCCAGATAATTCGAACTACACAAGTCTGTAATTGTATGAACATATTTCCTTCGAAGTACCAACCATGGAAATTTGATATTTTCTATTGAACTTTTTCCTTGGATCTTCCCATGTTCTTTATAAGCGTACAAGGGTAATATAAAAATAAATTCGCTTTCTATGCTGATAATTTGCTAAACTGTCTTAATGGCCGTCTTTCAAGAAAAATGGCATACTTTGAAAGTACAACAGCTATTTACGATGTTAAATTGCTCAGCATTCTCACCCTCAGTCTTTTTAATGCACCATCAATTTTAAAATAGCCATTTGGCTTTGGAAGTGACGTCAATCGGATATTTATTCGATCAGAATTTACCCAGAACCTCATCTGTTTTTTAGGTCACATTGTCAGTTATTCTAGCATTGGTAGTGTGTATACTTTGGTTTGAATCTGGGATGCCATCATGGCAATTTCTCCACCTCCCATTGGGTGCAAAAATGTTGTATGGAAAATTTGGTACCTTTTTCTCTGTAAAACAACCATTTTTGGATTGTTAAATTAGTTATCATTCTTTCCTCTTGTCTATTTTGGGAATAGGGCGCTATTAAACTCACAATAACCATTTGGCTTAAATTCAGCAACTATTGAATATTCATTCCATCGAAACTCGCCAAGGATCTGTGTTGTTATTTACCCACATTATCAGAGCTGTTTTAACGTGGGTAGCAGAAATCGCAGAACTTAAAAGAGGTCACCATAATGGAAATCGATCTCCCTTAGTACTAATCCATGACCCATTGGTTGAAAGTAAAATAATTTATATAAGAAAGGTAATAAATTAAAGGTAAACCTAAAAGAGTTGTATGTACACTGATGATGAAATGAAGTTCAGTTCCACATTTTCACTATCTTGAGAAACTAAAATATTTCTCTAACTTGATTAGATTGGCAAGCAAGTTAAATCAGAATTTTTATGAAGGAACAATTGGCCATATGTTTCCATAATTCTCATCTGTGGGTCAACTGGATCTACTAATGTTGAATTTGAATAGAAAATACATTAGTAAAATTAACTTGGTGTAGAGTAGGAAAAGAGATCCTACATCCAACAAGTAGATTAACTAGGATCAACTTCTTTTATTGCCTCCACATTCGAACACAAACCAACTAAGGTTTTGATGATTGGCTAGTTGTCACAAGGGAGAGCCAATCTCCTAGGGTTTGGTTCTTTTCAGTTGCAAAGAGAAGAATTTTGATGTGTGTTTTAACAAGCCTATTTGACATAAACCCTAGATTTGAAAATGTATTTTATTGCACAGACGAAAATGTAAATTGTTGGAACAGACACAGATCTGGAAAAGGGATACAGAGGGGAACCTATGATTGAAAACTGGGTTTGAATTTGAGAGTCAAGGGCGGTATCGCAATAGACCAGAAAATATGCTTTTTTTGAGATATACAGAACTTTGATGATGTGTTACAGTTTGCTCTGTGTTTGCTGTGACCTGCTGCTGGCAAAACTTTTGTGTTTGGTCTGCAGACATGGAAAGAGTGGGAAATGTTGTGCTGTATAGGGGCTTGCCTAAGTCAAACCCTGTTTTGGTGTTTCCACCTCCATGAACAACAAATGATGATGATCAAGGAGGGTGTGCCCTAGGTCGGGCAGAGGCCAAATAACAATAATTGATTGAAATGACAAATGAAAATGGATAATGTTAAGTTAGGTATGAAACTCTCGTAAAAGTGATGTTCACACCATAAGTTTCCACCAAAGGTTGTTTGATGGATGCTTGAATTGCTTGAAGACCTGCAAGAGGTTAGTACTCACAAAACATGATAGATTGTTGTAACTAGCATGTAGAGGATAACTCAATACATCTTCATAATAATAGCTCCTTGTTCCTAATTGCTTCCTAATGTTCAAATGAGAATGAAACTTGTTTATATATGCATCCCAATTGATATTTTTGTATATAGGCCGACCTGGGGTCACTTTACAACACACAAGGCCGACACCCAAAACATTGAAATTTGAAATAGGTCACCCTTAGGTCAGGGATGCCACCACCCCTAACTGGGTGATTTTTCCCCAAATTTGTTAGGATGTCGAGGAATTTCATTTATTTTCATAATCTGGCTCTGAAATGAATAAATTATTAAAATAATTATTGTTGTAGGAAAAATAGGTTGTCCATGTAGTGTGAAATTGTTAGGGTTGAGAATTTACAATGCTACACCTGGATTTACTCTTGTGTGCATTGCTTCAGTTTCAAAAGTTTGTGCTTTGATTTTTTTCACTTTTCAAAGAACACTTACTAGATGTTTATCTTTGATGTATAATTTGCATAATTGTACTAGCAGAAAGGAACTTAAATTCACAAATTTAGATAAGCACAAAAGTAATATTTCTTGTGTAAGACATGCGACCAAATTTATTTTGTTTTATTTTTTGATCGAGGGTAAAAGTGAGTTTTGAAAGTGCCCAAACCCTTATAGAAAGATGAGTTCAGATTTAACAATGCAGTTCAACAAATAACTGTAAAACTCTTTGAAGAGTAACAGCACCATGGCTGTTAACCAACAGCTACAGAACCAAATTAACAGTCCAAACACTGCACAAAAAGCATGAAGCTGAGATACAACTCTCACAGTGCTGAGCAAATCAAGGAAGCTTGAAGCCAAAGAGCTCTTAATTCCTACTGCAGTCCTTCCCTCTGAAACTTTGCTGCAGGAGTCAGCAGCATTTCTACTCACTGAGTTGATAAAGAAGATTTCCTTCCTTACCGATCTCCCTTTCTTGACAGCTGAACCAAGCTCAAAAGATTTCAAAAGACTTCCTAAAGACCTTATGCCAAAATGACCTCTTACAAAGACGAGTTCAGATTTAACAATGCAGTTCAACAAACAACTGTAAAACTCTTTGAAGGCTAACAGCACCATGGCTGTTAACCAACAGCTACAGAACCAAATTAACAGTCCAAACACTGCACAAAAAGCATGAAGCTGAGATACAACTCTCACAGTGCTGAGCAAATCAAGGAAGCTTGAAGCCAAAGAGCTTTTAATTCCTATTGCAGTCCTTCCCTCTGAAACTTTGCTGCAGGAGTCAGCAGCATTTCTACTCACTGAGTTGATAAAGAAGATTTCCATCCTTACCGATCTCCCTTTCTTGACAGCTGAACCAAGTTCAAAAGATTTCAAAAGACTTCCTAAAGACCTTATGCCAAAATGACCTCTAGGGCTTCTAGCATCCATTTTTCTTTTTTCCTTAAGAGGGCTGGAAACAGGACCCACTAGACCTCCAAGTCCATAATAAACAACCCCCTCCTCTCCAACCATCTTTGAATACCTCATCAATAAAGACCAGATTTCTGACTCTGTTATTCTCTAGATTATTAGTCTCTTTATCCTTATCCAAAGAAGATGCCTCTTCATTATCTCGAGGAAGATAGAGCACATTTTTTTCCTTCATTCTTCATATATTCTGCTTGCCCCTATTAGCCAGACAAGCAGCATTCAAATAGCCAGCCTTGTGGCACTTTTAGCATCTACTCCAAAATACCATACTTTGAAGACAAGGTGATTGAAGTTGGGAGTTCCTTGTTTACCTCTGCATTCACATAGAATTTGGCAAATAACAATTGCTTCCTAGATCTGGTCACAAAATCAAAAGCAATGATCTGACCAAAAGAATTAGCAATACCCATCATAATCTCTTTGTCCCAACCAATGGTAGGCCCAAAATCTTAACCCAAACACATGGATCTTGTTAATGCAGTCCTTCGGATCAAAACCTTGTTTCCATTTTCTAAAGAAGGGCCTTGTTTTCCCAAGAAATCAAGGACCTTCCAAAATGGACTTGACATAGTCATCATGACTCAAAAAATGTTTAGAAAGAAGTCCTTAGAAAAAGCCGAGATCTCAACTTGGCCATTTGGTTTCCATTTCCTCTGAGCCCAACTTCTCACCACATTAATGTTTGGCCTAGCACCTAAAAGATTTCTAGTAAGAGCATTCTACGACCTAGAGGAAGATCTTTCCACAACTGAGTTAGAGACCTTGATATGAATGCACTTGTTGATGACAATTGGTTCTAGGGGGCTAGACAAAAAAGGATTGGAACAAGACTTACCACTGGGCACATCTGCCTAGGATCTTTTGCTAACACAAAGGTCCTTGTCAACACTGACAATATTTGGAGATACCAAAGATTCCTAGCCTTGTGTATTCTTCCTTGCCACCAAAAATAAAGATCTAGAATCACCACTGACCCAACCAGAGAGGGGAAACATGCAGCTTCTCTTCCATTCAAGGATGAGGGAACCCATCAATAGCCACATTGACAACCTCATCAAACTTTCTAATGATAGAGTAGGCATGGACATTTGTGCAAGACCTAGAACCAACCTCATGCTTAGTTGCATAGGAGGGGAGGAGGAAACCCCTTTTCAACCCCTGCTATGAGCTGGAGCTTATTGCTTTACCTTTCTCGATAATAAAAAAATTATAAGGCCTTTGACATTAGAAGATGTTGCATTTGAAGGTGACTTTGCAACCACTTGCCTCAATGCCGTAGCCGGTTCGCTTTGGTTCTGGGCTCGGTCCCGTCCGGTTCAGACCGAGTCCGGGTCTTGGTCCGTCCCTCTGTGGGTTCGATTGTGGTCCTGTGATTTGAGCCTTGGTTCGCCAAGGAAGAACCCAAGGACCCGACGTAACCCGCGAACCCAAGGCGAACCCAAGCAGAACCCACGCGTCTGGGCGGCAAAAAGGCATTTTTTTTTGTTTTTTTTAATTATTTCCTTCACTTTGACTTTGACCCACGCCCATGGGAACCCTAAAAGTGACCTCTAAAACAATTAAACACCTAAACTACCTCATTTTCATTCATTTGTTTTGCAAACAAGCATTTTCATTCCAAGAGGCTGAGTTCTTATTTTAACTTGTTGGATTGACAAAAGGAGTTGAATATTGATTGTTGAAGCTTCTACAAACGATTGCATTGCCATTCCTACAGATTTGCAAGTGTTCATTGGCTGCCACAAAGATTGTTGATGATTATTTTTGCAAAGAGGTAAGTTTTTCTCATTTTTTTTGAGTTTTTTCATTCTTTTTTTTGTTTTACAAACAGAAACTTTGTTTTGCTACTTTTTTTTCTGTTCTTCTATGAATGTATACATTGTGCAAGATTCAAAAGAGCTAGGTTTTAATTTTTTAAAAATTATTATATTTTGTTTTCATTCAAATTTTGAATGTGTTGTTTGCAAAACAAATTGCCATAGGAATCACAATGTCAATGGGTTCTACCTCCGGCTCCATAGCTAAACCAAACCCAAAGTTCAAAACAAGTGCAAATTCTCCTCTATGGCAGTATGTTGAAATGATAAGACAGCTTCCAGGTGGTGGTGGTTATGTTTGGAAATGCAGTGGGTGTGATGTTCAATATTCTAGTTCATACCATAGGGTGAAAGCACATTTGTGTGGCATAAGTGGAAAAGGCATCTCACCTTGCCCTGGAAAGAAAGATGCCCCTATTCAACCTGAGACAATTGCAAAATACATTATGGAGCAAGAACTAGCAGATCAACGGGAAGCCCAAAAAGGAAATCACCCTTTGTTCAAATAAAAAATCAAAGGGAATGCAGCCCCCATCTAATCCCAATCCCAATATTGTGGTAGAAGACCACCCATTTATGGCCATTCCAAATCTTCAAGCTCAAAGTGCACAACCTTTTGCAAACAAGAGAGCAAAGGGACCTTTGGAAGTTGCATTTCAAAATGAGAGTAGAGCCCTTGCCGACCAATGTGTAGCAAGATGCATATATGCCAATGGACTATCTTTTAATGTTGTTCGTTCTCCATATTGGAAAGAGATGTTGAGAACGGTTAATGAAGCTCCAAAAGGGTACAAGGGCCCGGGTTATGAGAAGGTGCGTAGCACTTTATTGGAAAAGGAGGTTGAGTTGGTTGAAGATGCATTGAAGCCTATAAGAGATTCATGGGTTGAGACAGGTGTGTCCATTGTTTCAGATGGTTGGAAGGACTCAAAAAATCGGCCTTTGATCAATGTCATAGCGGTGTCCCCTAAAGGGGCAATGTTTTTGAAAGCCGTGGATTGTGAGGGGCAAGTAAAAGATGGGCAATTTATTGCTAATATTCTTATTGCAGCCATTGAGCAAGTGGGAGCCCGCAACGTTGTTCAAGTTGTAACGGACAACGCAAAGAATTGTAGAGCTGCAGGGTTGTTGGTTGAGGAAAGATATTCACATATCTTTTGGACACCTTGTGCGGTCCATTCACTCAATCTTATGCTGCAAAAGATTGGGAATAAAATTGAATGGATCAAACAATTGTATATTGAGGCTGAGGACATTTAGATGTTCGTCACCAACCACCACTTGTCTCAAGGGATCTTTAGAACATTTTCAAAATTGGAGCTATTGAAGGTAAGAGAAGTAATATTTACATTTGTCATTTTCTGATTTTCATAATTTGATTGTTCAATCTAATTTAAATTCTTCTTTAAAGTTTATTTTTAAATATTAATTATTTTTTTTAATTTGCAATAGGTTGTAGAAACCTGCTTTGCCTCTAATACAATCGTCTTGAGACGACTTGTGAAAGTTAGGCAAGCACTTTCTAGCATGGTAATTAGCACCAATTGGTCTATATGGAGGCAAAGCAGCACTGAAAGAGCAACAAGAATTAGGAGCATGATATTAGATGACTCATGGTGGGATCGTGTGGAGTATCTCCTTAGCTTCACCGAGCCCATTTTGAGTATGATTCGCTATATTGACATGGACAAGCCATGCATTGGACAAATATATGATGGTATAGACTCCATGCTTGAGAAGATCAAGTGCACCATAAATGCAAGAGAGCAGGACCCTGAAGAGACTTTCTTCAAACAAGTGCATACAATTGTTGAAGAAAGATGGAACAAAATGACAACTCCATTACACCTTCTTGCCTTTGCATTGACTCCAAAATACTACAGCTCTCAGGTTCTTTCACAACTAGGAAGGCTTCCTCCATATAGAGATTTAGAAGTGGCTGAAGGGTACAAGGCAGCATTTGTGAGACTCTTCCCTGATCGAGATTTGCGAAGTGTAGTCACAGATGAGTTCACTGATTTTGTGCACTCAAATCATCTAGATGTTGATGCCTCCCATGATAGGTTCTTAAAGGATGCTCATTCTTGGTGGTACTTCCATGGACAATACTTCCAAAATTTGCAGCCCCTTGCAATCAAAATTTTATCACAAGTAAGTTTAATAAATTTTCATATTTTAGTTTTAAAAGTTTCATAATTCCATTTATAAATTTTTAATTGTTTACTTTGTCTTCATAGGTTGCTAGTTCATCCGCATCTGAGAGGAATTGGAGCACATATTCTTTCATCCACTCAGTAAAGCGCAATAAATTGCTGTCAAAAAAAGCGGAGAACTTAGTATATGTGCATTCCAACTTGCGTCTCCTTTCACACAAACAACCTAACTACAAGGAAGGGGAGACGAAGTTGTGGGATATAGTGCCAGAGGATACTGACTTGGATGCTTGCAGTTCCCAACATATTGCATATGAGGATGAGGATATCCAACAGGGGCATGGGCACATTAGTAGTGCTAGTGATGGTGCCATTGGCACTTGTGATTCATCTAGTCTTCCTACTTCATCTAATGTCAATGTTGACATTGATATGGATGATCTAGAGAATCCATATGATGATTAAAACTTTGAAAGTGTTGTAATATTGAGCTTGAAGTTTGAACAATGAATATTTATCATGCATGTTTTAAATGACATTCAAGTTTATGGTGGTTTTGTTGTTTATATGATGTTATCAGTTATGTGATATTCTAATCCTAATTCATGCTTCTAGGCTGCATATATATATATATATTTTTACATATTTTGTAATTTGTACTAACTAACCCAAGATCAACCAACCCACCCCCCAAAAAAAAATTTTGTCAACCCACAACTAACCCTAACCAGCTACTTGCCTCAATGCACAAGCAATTTGTTGGGCTTCAAACCAAATATCTATTGGCTTTGCTTCCTCATCCTCATCTAGAGATCCACAACAATCATCCTCATTCTCAACTTCTGCTTCTTCTTGGTTGTCCACAAAGCCCAGCCATGGAGAATGCCCACTCGCTTGCCTATTAAGAGTTTTCCTGCTTGGTAGCATTTTGGAGACATGTCACAATATTATTCATTGCAAATTCTATTGTTAACATACCATGGCTGGAGGTTCTCAAAAATATATTGTGAATGTAATAACACCTATTAGCAAGAAAATGGGGAACACAGAGCAAAGTACTAAGCCCCAAGTAATCTCTATATGTTGTATTTACACCCCAGACTTAAAGAGAGATCAAAGATTAGTGCATAATGCGTAATAGACAGATTAATAGAATAGCATATTAACACAAATTAAAGAGCATTCTTAACTCCCATGTATCACCCAACATCATATGTATATTATATTTTCATCTTTCCTTTATACATCATGTCTTCTATATAATATTGTTCTTATCTTCTTCAGATATCTTTCTATATCTATCTTCTATGACTTATATACATTTGCTCTTTTCCTACTTCCCTATATTCCATAGTTGCCAATAGATGGTAATCGTATTGGTAATATTAAGACCTGTAACGGTACTGGTATGACTTTTTTGAAAATAGATGGGGGTACTTGGAGACGCCATTTTTTTAATATAAATAAAAAAAATAAAAAATTAAAAAATTAATAATTTATAGAAAATCTGAAAATAAAATTAGTAATTTATAGAAAATCTGAAAATATGATGACATTGAACTTTCAAAACAATAATTTAATCACTCTTAGACGCGTCAAATACATTATGCTTTAATTTTTAAAGTTTCAAATGTTTAAACTTTAAAGTTTTTTAGGTATTTTAGCGGGAGACGTTTTTCTGCAGCAGGAGAGCAGGTACTCGGGAAACTTTGGCAGAAGTCTCCACTTGAGACGCTCCGAGATGGTACCGGTCTCTCGGGGGAGACGGCTCTCAGCAACTATGCTATATTCTCTTCTCCTCTGTTACATATTATTCTACCTTATACATATACATACCTAATGGGATGTGCGTCCCTTACATTCTACAGCTCTTCTTGTAGTTGACCTTTCAGCTAGGAGCTCCACAACCCTTTTGTGGTAGTTTGTGGTAGGATTTATGCCTCTGTTCTGTCCACTGCATATTTCCTGCTAACAACCCCAGTGAAATATTTTTGCTAATATATTACAGATTTGATTATTATTACTGGATCTTGCAAAAACCTAGAATTTTTATCAATTTTTACAACACATTGACAACCCAGTATTATCAAATGCTGTCAACAAAGAAAGACAGATTCTGGATTTTTTTTCTGATTTATAATGGAACTTGAAATACATCACAATATGCTTCAACAATAACATAAACAACATCTGCAACAGCAACAACTACTAAAACTACTATGCTTAAAACCACAACAAACAACTGTCATGCCCCCGAAATTGAAACATCGAAATATGAAATATTGAAATAAAAATAAATAAAATAATATCAAAATATAAATATAAGTAATTGCAATATAAATATTATTATTATAATTATTGTAGCTAATACTATAATTATAATGCAATTATAAAAAAAAAAATAGAACAATTAATATTCACAAGGATATAATTATAATACAAATTAATATTATTAAATTATAAATATCATAGTAATAAAAATAATGTTCTTAAAAAACTAATACTATCCAAAATGTGGCTACGCCTTAGTTAAATCTAAAGGCATCGATTCCTAAGGTGACTAGGCCTTAGTAAATAAATAAATGAATCTAAAAAAAGCATCGATTAGAAGGCATACTAACTATATCTTTAAACACAGCAGCAATCACCATATTATAAGCAACGATTAATGAACAGCAGCGATCAATATATTATCAGCCACGATTAAAGGCAAACTAAACAGTGCGTTAGATGCCAAAGGGCATACCCCTTGGCAAACAAAAGGTTGGGACTGTTGGCAAAGCAAGTATAAAAGAGAAGACAGATCCAAAACAAAAGGCATTGAATAGGGGAGAATAAAATAAATAGGAAAGTCTGTAGTATATTTCTGAGTATAGAAGTAAAGACATTGGAGAGTTAGGAAAATAACAAGAAGATCATCGAATGGGAAATAGGAAGGAGAGAGAGAAGAGTCAAATAAGACAAAATTTGTCTAATTCAAAAAGAGGAAATAAGGGAATAAATCGTGATATCTACTGTAAGTAAATATTGTTGCTGCAAAACATTATGGGCGCAAAGTGTAGAACCTAAAGAAGAATATATATAGGTGTAGGTATGAATTCTAATAAATATAAGTAAAAAGCAATTATATAAAGGCATATAAATATGAGTACCAATTAATGTAAAGAAATGATAATTACATATGGATATAGTCAATATTAATAAAGGAGGGAAAATATAACAAATATATATATGTATATATGTGTGTGTAGGTAGATGTGTGAATTACTTGTGAATATACAATAATGATGCTTGCAGCAATTATTAAGCTTTATAAGTAATTATGATATTTTTATAAGTAAGGATAATAGTTTCTTATTTGTTTGTTCTACACTAATGATATCCTTTGAGTATTAAGAACACATCATTGATTAAGGAGAAGAAACATACAAGCTAAGAGACAAAGGGGAATCTATCCAGTTCCTCACCACAGATTACTATTATCAGACATATCTTATATTCAATGTGTATTTATTGCAAATCATTGCTTACATATGTACACATATTGCCTATAAGATAATAAGAGTATTTAATGAATGATTTCTTGTGTATGATGTGCTTGATTGTGGTTGCAAACTTGCTTGGGAGAAAGGGCTTGAGAAAAGTGGTGCCTAGAAACCCCACTCAAGATTTGCCCCTGGAACCCAAGGCAAGGATGGGCCATGGATGAGTGGAATTTCCACTTAAGATCCGCCCAGTCCAAAGGCATGGGTGGGCCATGGAGGGGTGGGGGTCCCACTCAAGATTCGCTCGAATCAAGGAAGAGATGGGCCATGGAGGGGTGGTAGGCCTAGACCACTTATAAGCTTCGTTGGCTTCCCCCAACAAGTTAAGTGTCTTCCGAGGTGAAGATATGGGTAGAGAAAGCAGGTACAAGTTGCCGAGAAGAGAGAGTTGTGGTTTACAACCTCTTGGGCTTGGCAAAGTACTTTGGGTGGAACTACTCATGCCACTCCTCCTATGTTTTAATAGCTGCATTTGTGATTATGTTTATATTTGGATATCTAGATATTAATGCTAACAAACATGCGTATATGTGGAAATAGTGCATTCAAATGGTGAATGTAGGTCTCAGCCAAGAATATATCATTGAAAAGTTATCCAATTGACAAGGTGAAAAACCCTTACCCTAATCAATAAGTGAATTCTAGGGCAAAGTGGGATAGAGGACATTACAAGCTATCCAATTGACTAGGTGAAATAAAACCCTAAACCTAATCGACAAGCAAATGCTAGGGCAAAGCAGGACAAGGGACATTACAACAACCGCCAATTACACAAACTTGAAGCAGCTGAAACTTGCAACTCTTGAAATCTCATTCACTTTGAGTGAGATTGTCATACCAAACTAAAGGGTTTTCATCCTCCAATCTTTGAAACCTAAGGTTTTTGTCCTCCGCTCTCCAAGAAACCTAAGAGTTTTATCCTAAGATTTGATTGCTTGAACACAAGTGCTCATAACAATTTTGACAAAGGTTTTTGGGTGTAGAATGAAAATTAGCTCTACAATGAACCTATTCATTCTTTAAATAGCTGAAATCTATGATTGGTAATGAATCTGGCTCGATTGAGTGGCTTAGATCATGCGTACACCAACCACATTATTTGGCGCTCCTTTTCTCACTTAATTAAAATTTGTCTTTATTGTGTAGGTTGAGGATTTTGCACTTTTTCTAACTTTGTTGCACTTTCAGCAAGTTTGTGAACTTATGAACTTACTGACATCTTCTTCATAGTCAGAGTATTCAGTCACTTGTGAACTTTTTCAAATTTTTAACAAATTGGTGAACCTGTAAACCTTGTTGCACTATAGCACTTTTGGTGAACTAGCGAACTAGCAAACCTTGTCGCACTTTCACACTTTCACACTTTCAGCAAATTGGCGAACTTGCAAACCTTGTCACACTTTTAGCTAATAGACAAACTTGCAAACTTGTCACACTTTTGCAATTTTCAGCAAACTTGCAAACATGTCGCACTTTTGGAGAGTTTGCAAACTCAAAAACTTAGTGAAAATCATAACTTGGAGATAGCTTGAATCCATTTCCTTCACCTTGTCGTAATTTTAGTGATTTCATGAACTTATGAACTTAGCGAAAAATAGAACCTTTTGACACTTTGACTTCTTTCCCTTCAAATTTTTGTGGCTTACGAGACTAGGCTCTAATAGACTTAGCTTATCAAAAATATGAAATGGCCTTTTGGTTCACGAGGTATTACAAGTCCACTCTTCCCAAGATTGCTTGTCCTCAAGCAATTCATTTTCAAAATGTGCCAAGTTTTCTAATTCTCCTCTAGTAGTTTCCTTTGTAGGTAGGTTCCTCTAATGAACTGGATATTTTTTGATGCTTTCATGTCTCAAATTTTTCACCATTGTGATAATGATGGCATCTATTACCAATGTGAGTAACACTCTACTATCTGTGAACAGTAAACCAATGCTAGTTAGTGGACCATAAACCCATAATGCCATGAATGAAAACATACCAAGGGATAGATGCTGAATGGTGCAGCAACAGTTTTCTTGGCGAAACCATGTGACCCTTGTTGATTTTTATTTTGAGTAATATTCCCTCAAGTATCCTTCAGCCCATTTATTCAACATTTTTGTTTGTCCAGTTGTTTGCAGTCGATAACTTGTGCTTGTAATGAGTTCTTCACTTGTCAACTGAAATAATTCCTACCCGAAGCAGTTGCAAATCTGCTCTCTATTACTGACCATATTGTCAGGCAACTCATGTAGCCTAATCAACTCTACAAAATAATTCTATCAATTGATGTGCATTGAATTCAAAGTAAATGGTAAAGAAGTATGCATACTCGTAATATGGATTCCATATTGATGTGCATTGAATTCAAAGTAAATGTTATCTTTACCATGAACCTTGGGAAGATTCGTAATATGGATTCCATGAACACACTTTCTCAATCTTGAGTATATTATATTTTCTTCATGTATTTTATATCAAGAGTATAAACTTGGATTTTCCTTACCAATTTTTGTTGCGCGTCTCTCAATCTTAATTTTTTGGAAACATGAATGATGGCAAACAGCTTCTCATCATGCATAGAGGAACCTATTTTTTAATCTTTTAACTTCATGCTCTCAATTTTTATGGAGTGCCCCTTTGTATTAATACAACCCCAATACTTTCCTAAAACACCATATTCTACTACATGTGGATGCAAGAAATCTGAAATGGAAAAGATGAGACACAAGCTGATTACCTTTTTACGCTTATCAAATATTTATCATGTTCAATCCATCTGTACATGAACTCCTTTCTTTGACATGTTGGTTAAGGGTGCTACTATATAAGAAAATCCCTTAACAAACCTTCTATCATTGCTGCATAGACGAAAGAAACTTCTCAATAGAGTTAGTGTGGTAGGAAATGTATAAACTAGAAAATTTGGAATCCTCTTAGGCTCCACCTGCATGCCTTGATCAATAATAACAGCCAAAGTATAAAATCTTTGTGAAATCAAACTCACACTTGCAAATAGAGTTGGTTGCTCTAGAATCCCATTGATCAAATTTAGGTACTTCATATGATTTTTCCATGCTCTTCTACCCATCAACATATCATAAAAGTTCATCAAAACAAACTATCTCAATTGTCCACTAAATACTTGATTCACCTTGACTTAGAAAGTAGTTGGTGCATTAGTCAAGTTGAATGGCATGACCCAAAACTCAATGTGTCCAATAAGGCCTCTGACAACAATCTTGTTCACATATTCCTTGCATATGGAGATTTGGGGGTAGCTTGATTCTAAACTAGTTTTCATGAAATAAGGAGTGATAAATCATAAAGGTATGCTTACAACCAATTTCTAACTCTATGGCCTGTTGGATCTTCTATTTGATAATGATCTTAGGGACATATTATGGAGCACCATATTATTGATTTGGAAACATTTGAATACCACCATAAGATGAGATAATATGCATGTCCTCCACCACCATGCTTCTTGTTGTGCAAGCAACTTGTCCCTTGCAAGAAATCTTCTTATTTGTGACTCCTTCCAAAGATCTGTTAGAGAAACCTACAAGTGCCACATCTTTCCTTTCAAAAGTACACTTTAGCTCCCTACTTTGATGGATTTGTAGAAACTCATCAATGGAATGCACCCAATGTACACCCACACTAAATATATCCAGTTGTATACAATAATAAATATATCATTATATACAATAATCATGATAGAGCATACCACAATATCTATTGGAACATAAGATTGCTATATTCATAGCAGTAGATGTAATAACTGCTGATTCTGCCCTTGAGTGCAGATAATTAATTCTGATCTACTCAATTGCCTTTGTTGTTTTGATCTCTTTCTAATATCCTGAAGATATTAGTTGCCTGAATGTAAATATATTTCTGAAGGTGATACCCTTATTGATTTATCATTTATCTTCATTTATCTCTCCTTGAGCCAACTTCTTCTTCCCACATATTTCTTCTTCCAAATCTGAGTATATCATATTAATGTATCAGCTGCTATGCTCAGGAAATACTACTCCTATTTCTGTCCTTATTCGCTGTTCATATATCTAATATCTGCCTTTAAATCTGATTATATTCCATTATGTTCCTTTATTCATTTCTATTCCTTGATGCCTTCATTTGATTCCACCTTCAATATTTATGCTATTCAAAAGATGTGTCATTCCAAATGGGTGTGTCCCTTAAAATCCAATTGCTGCCTTTCAAAAGATGTATTTGCCCTTTTAATTCCAGCGATTCCTTTTACTAATTCAAATCCCTTTGACCGCTGCTTTTATATTACTTTACATTCTACGATTCATAAGAATATGTGCCCTTTTATGATATAATAATATAGTCGCTGCCTTGCTATTATTAATGTCTTTGGTAATGAATCGCTGCCATTCCCTATTGTTGCTCATTTTTATAATTGTATTTTCTAATAAATTATATATATATATATATATATTATTATTTATGTTTATATTAATATATTATCTGTTTCTTATTTTACTATTATATTGATAAATTTATATTAGTTTTATATTTATGTTTTAATATTCATAGTATTATATTATAATGATTATAATAATAATAATTAAATTGTTAATATTTATATTTATATTATTATATATTACTTGGTTTTAGTGTTGCAATTTGATCATGGCAGGGCCATGACATCTTTTGGCATCATTTCATCTTTACCTTGACATTTGTGGCTTTACTCCCAAGGTTCTTTGCATGAAAAGCAAAGTTTCTTCCTTTTGAGCTCATTTCTAGCATCATCCTCTTTTCTTGTGTTAAGGTGAATTTTCATATTTTGGGACATTTTCTTTGATTTTTTCTCCTTAGTAACTTGTTTCAGTTTTCACCTCTCTTCTTCCTTCCTCAACTTTCTCATGTATTGGTATAGACCCCCTTTTCTTGACACCTTTAAGAGCCTTTCAAAAGGAAATGCAGCTTTGAAATCATCCGGCTGCTTTTAATAATCTTTGAAAAGTCTATCAAACTCTTCTTCCTGTTATCTCCCAAGTATTTCATCCTAGTTCTTCTATCTAGTTGTACCTCTCTAACTTTCTTTGTATTCATGTAATCTAAGAAAGACATTGCATTTTGGATCTCTATTGGAAATCTTTTATATTCAGTATAATGAGCAGTGATATCTACTCATTCAAAATTTGAGTCTCTACCTAGTATTTTCTTCTAAAAACTTGTTCATTCTGTATTGGGTCCTCTGTATTTTATCTTGTCTCCTTTATATTTGTAGCATTTTATCAATAAAATGATCTGCATTTTTCCCATTGATTAGAGATTTAAAGAATTCTCCCATGATTCACAACTCGACTTACCTTAAAAGGCTAGCAAGATTTTTGGCTCTGATACCAATGTAATAATCCCAATGAAATATTTTTAATAATAAATTTCAGATTTGATTATTATTACTAGATCTTGTGAAAACCCATAAATTTTAACAATTTTTATTACATATTGACAACCCAACATCATCAAACGAAGCCAACAAAGAAATATTCTGGAACTTTTTTTTGATTTATATGGAACTTGAAATACATCACAATGTGCTGCAATAGTAACATAAACAACAATTGCAACAACAACAGTAACAACAACCAAAACTAATATGCTTAAAACCACAACAAACAATTGCCAATTACACAAACTTGAAGCAGTTGAAACTTGCAACCCTTGAAAGCTCCTTAACAACATCTGAGTGAGATTGTCATATAGAACCAAAAGGGTTTTGTCTTCCGATCCTTGAAACAAAAGGTTTTTGTTCTGTAATCTCTAGCAAACGCAAGGGTTTTCGTCTTCAAATCTGTTTGCTTGAACACAAGTGCTCAGAACAATTTTGACAAAGGTTTTTTGGTATAAAATGAAAAGTTAGCTCCACAACGAACCCATTTACTCTTTAAATAGTTCAAATTTACAACTGGTAATGAATTCCACACAATTGAGTGGCTTAGATAATGCATACATCAATTGCATTCATTGGCGCTCCTTTTCCCATTTAAAACTAAGATTTGTCTTTACTGCACAGCTCAGGATTTTGCCCTTTTTCTAATTTTGTTGCACTTTTGATGAGTTCACAAACTTATGAACTCATTGACAGTTTTTGTTGAAGTAGTCAGCCTCTTGTGAACTTTGTTGGTCTTTCGACAAACTGGTAAACCTGTGAACATTGTCACACTTTCACACTTTCGGCAAATTGGTGAACTTAAAAACTTGTTGCACCTTCTTCAGCGAACTGGAAAACCTATGAACCTTGTCAACCTTTTTGCATTTTTGGCAAATTGGCCAACTTGCAAACTTGTCATACTTTTGCACTTTTGGCGAACTGGTGAACCTACAAACTTGTCACATTTTGCCACTTTTGGTGAACTAGCAAATCTGAAAACTTATTGCACTTTCACACTTTTTGGCAAATTGGCAAACCTACAAACTTGTTGCATGTTCAGAGAGTTCATGGACTCATGAACTTAGCAAAAATAATAACTTGCCAATAGTTTGAACCTCTTCCATTCGCCTTGTTGTGTAAATTTTTATGACAGATTATATGCACAGAAAATTAATTCAAAATCAGACACAATAACACAGCAGATACCCTGGGAAAACCCTCCTCTTGAGGGAGAAAAACCCAGCAACAAAAGTTCTCTCTTATATAAAATAATGGCAACAATTCTCTTTACAATGAGGCCAAACACAAGGCCAATATTCAGCACCTATACCAGATGCAATAACAGATGAAGATCTGCACTTCCTTGGACTGCTAAATCTGCCCTTAAGAAATTCGCACTTCTGCTCTTGAAGAAATTTGCACCTTAATGAGAGAATGAATCGAACTTGCTTGATGATAAAGAGATGAAGGCGACCTTGTATATATACAAGTGTGAGAGAGGTCGCACCTCTTCATATTACAAGGTCGGCCAGAATACAATAATATAATTACAAATAATAAATACAAATCATAAGGAAGGTCGGCCCAAGAGAAATTATATTGTTGCCAAGAGAAGCGCATATTCTCATTAAATGATACATATAAATAAATAGCCGATAGGCTACATTTATTTATGTCTTCACTCGTGGCTGGAAGGATGAACCCGAAGCTGCTCAATAACATTAACATGTTGCACTTTCAATGATTTCTCAAACTCACAAACTTAGCAAAAACAAAACTTGCCAATGCTTAAACTTCTTTCCCTTAAAAATTTTATGGCCTAAGAGATTGGGCTCCAACAAGCTTAGCTTACCGGAAATAGGAAATGGCCTTTCAATGCACAAACCTATGTTCCACGGACGTTTGGACGGGGACGGGGACGGCAGGGGATGCGTTTCGGGGACGGCAGTCCGAGGGCAGATTTTTGGGGACGGCGGGGGGACGGCGATATAGGAATTTTTCGATATATATATATATATGAATTTTTAAAAATATATTATATATAGATAGAGAAAGAGAGCAATTTGAAATATCAAATATGTGCAACAATATCAATATGACAATATGTGCATAGATAAAGAGTATAACAGCAGTATAACAGCGATATAACAGCAATATAAAGATAAAGGTAAACACTAACAGCAATGCCAATAACTTAACTATTAAATATAAAAGCATTTTGTTCAATTTTAGGTTGAATGACTAAAGTAAATATAATAATATTTTATTATTTAGTCAATGCCATTCAAATGGGGATAAAACATTTTTATATTTCATTATAAAACATTTAATATTTAATATTTGATAAAACATTTAATATTTATCAATTATCAAGCAATTTTTATTTAATTTGACAATAATATTAAATAGTTTGTTTAAAAATTAAATGTTTTATCAAATATAATGAAATATTTAATATTTAATATTTATCAAACAATTTTTATTTAATGAAATATTTAACATTTACCAAGTAATTTTTATTTAATTTGACAATAAAATTAAATAGTTTGTTTAAAAATTAAATGTTTTATCAAATATAGTGAAATATTTAATATTTATCAAGCAATTTTTATTTAATTTGCCAAAAATCAAAATATTTTTTACTTTGACAAAAGGGGACGCCTACGCCCCCGATTGGGGACCTGCCACCATCCCCCCCTTATCCCTTTTTTTTCCAGTCCCCCTTTTGGGGAGCCGTAGTTTTCCAGGGGATGGTCCCCCATCCCCTAAAATGCCATAGGGGATGTTGGGTGGGGACGCGTCCCCGTGTAACACAGGCACAAACATAAATCAATTGAAAACAGGACATTGCAGTGAATGACCTGCTCACAACTTGTTTTGTAAGTATCTTTAGCCATAAATGATGTTTTCCCTGTTTGCAGGGTTCTCTTATTTCCTATTCTACAAACCTTATTATTTGCTCAATTAGGCAAATAAATTGCATTATAATGACAGTATACTCGTTATATGTGCAAAATAAAATCAAGTCTGGCATAATAATTGTTGTGATGTTTGCCAAATAATGGTGCATGGTTGACTACCCATAAAGTCACATCACTTGTTTGAAAAACCAACAAAGGTGCTTGAGTTTAATTTGTGTGAATTAGGTTTTGTGTTTATATGTTCAGTTTCTGTCATCTGATGTTGTTCATCGATCTATTTTCTTGTTTTTCCTGTTTGTGATTTTGCAATCTCTAACTGAAGTAATAAGTCGTATCTGCTAGAATGAATTCAGATTATGTTTTGACAAATATTTTTATATTAGCCATATAGACAAGGTTGTTTCAGTATAATGATGAGTATAGTTTTTCCTCTAGCGTGGAATGTTTTAAAATATGCTCTATGCCCATCAATAGAGTTTTTAAATTCAGTATCTTATTTCAATGGGTCACTTGGTTGTTAATTATTTTACTGTGAAGTGTTTGTTAGAATCATGAATTTCGAAAGTAGAGTTTGCTAAATCTAATATTTTATCTATATGACGAAACAGAAGCCTTTTCCCTAAAAGCTCCTGGCCATCGGTATGAATATCTCTAGGCAAATAATGAATGACACTGGGATTAGATAGCGTTTTTAATTTCTGTTGTATTTCCTTCCACTAACCAAGCTTCACCAATCTTCCATCGGATGGGGCTGAATGTTTAGATTATTAGCTTTCTTCTTGCTTGTAAGTCAGAGGATCTATAAAGCTCAGAGAAATTAGGTTAGAATTGAAGAAAAATAGAAAGGGCATGGTCCGATTCCAGTTAAAGTTAATATATATTTTTTTATCTGTGCTAACTTCTGATTATGCTTCACTTTCCTTTTTGCATCCCAAGGATCTGTAGACCTATTAAGACCTTGATGTTTTTAATTTTAGTTATCTGCAGTTTTCTCAGCTTTTTCTATACTCGTATTTGGACAATACAAGCTTCTGTACAAGTCAATAAAGTTGAAAGAAGGTACTAAATATTTTATAACTTAACGACATCATACAAAAAAACACATTAAGTACCATTGGTTGTATTGTATTCAAGCTAAGCTGAAAGAAAAGAAATGGATTGTTTTGTTTTGTCCCACATATTCTCAAGGTCTCTTGAGGAAAGTTAGTTGAAATCATTTTCGTTCATTTCACAGTGTTTTTTTATCTTTATTTTGATCTGTACAAGTCAATAAAGTTGAAAGAAGGTACCAAATATTTAATAACTTTATATCGTCATATGAAATAATACATTAAGCACCTTTGCTTATATTGCAGTCAAGGTAAGCTGTAAGGGAAAAAAATGTGATTGTTTTGTTTTGTCCCACAGATTCTGAAGTCCTTTTGGGAAAGTTAATAGAAGTCCTTTTCATTCATTTCAGAATACATGTTTTTTATATTATTTTGATGTCATGGAATGATAACTCTTTCTTCTATACTGGTTAATGGTTCTATGGATTTATTTTATGCATGTTCACCACTATAACTTTTGACTTTCTAGTTTCTTTATCAATTCACTGATTTATGATTACGCTACACCCCTTTGGACGCTGATTTTCTTTGAACTTTCAGAGTTCTGGTTTTTAATTTGTTGAGTCACAGTGATTTTAAGTGACAATATGTTAAATGAGTAATGCAGTCAAATGCCAAGAGGTGGCATATTGCGATAGTCTCCTGTAAAATGTAAGCATACCAAACAGTTTAGGCATAATTACCGGATAAAAGTGTCATGGTTTGCAAGAACAAACTACGGTGGCATATGTAGGATGATAGAGATGCTTCATTACAAAAAAACAACTGTTTTGACAAAAAGACTAAAACTTTATGAATAGCAAGGTAATCATTATGTTGTAACTGATCTTAAAGAAATCCAGAATGTGTATCTGCATCACCAAACTTGGAAGTAATGTAAAGAGCAAAGCGATCATTCTGTTTGGTAATCACCCAGAAGATATGGAATGTGTGTCCAATAAGTGCAGAGAACATTTCAGTTGCTGGAGTTCGTGGCCCGTGTCTCCTTGAAATGGCAATACACACAAAAACTAAGGTAAATACTAAATAAACATAAGTGGAATTGTGGGCAAAGTGGAAAATACAATAGACCTAATATTGATGAATTTTTTAAGAGATCTGCAAATGAGAGAGGCTTGGTGTATGTAATGTAAATAGCAAAGTGATGATGCTGTTTGGTGATCTCCTAGAGGATATGGAATCTGTGTCCAATAACTGTAGACAACATTTCAGTTGGTGGAGTTCCTAGCCTATGCCTCCTCAAAATGGCCATAAGCACAAAAACCAAGTAAATGTAAATATTAAATAAACATAAGTGGAATAGTGGGCAAAGTGGAAAATCCAAGAGACTTAATCTTGGTCAAATTTTTCAGAGATCTGCAAATGAGAGAGGATTGGTGGATGTGTGAAAAAGAATCTGGCTCTGCGTCACTGATATTCCATCATCATCGTCACTGATATTCCATCATCATTAGACGATGGAATATCTACAATTATATGGATTTAAAAGAACAACTGTTGGTCCCCAGAGACACGTTTTAGATCCCACAACAATTATGTTGATATTCGATAACTAGTACAAATTTGCTTGCCTGAACAATTAAACTGCAGCAGTAGAATTGCCTTTGAACATAATGGATTGAACACCAAGTCTAAATGCAAATTTAACACCTGAAATTTTTGCTCCGGTACCCATAAAATTGTTTATATGATACTAATGGTTGACAAGTAATTTAAATTGTACTGGAAATATCACCAATACTATTCCCAAAGTATAAATATTTTTATACCTGCAAATAGGGATGAGTAGATCCCCTCAACCCAAAGACAATCTTCTTTCACTTGGAGATTGGCAGCACTTCAATATCATGACATGGAACTGTACATTTCTATTAAAGCTCAACTCTAGGAATTGCCTGAATTCATCTTTTACAAAATTGAAAAAAATTCAATGGTGTGTGGAAGCGGATTCTAGAAATCCTTTCTGACAAAATCCAGCTTGAATCTTCATACCATTGCAAGTGATTGAAAATGCATAGCTGCTCATGCTGCTAATGGATACGCAAGCCTTCACACCATATGGATGCAGAATCGCAGATGCAATATGACTTCCCATATATTCTTGCTGCATAAACCTGCTATAAAAACCGCTCTTTTTGGCTCCCATTTCATTCAATGATTTGAAAATGACTGGATGGAAGAAACCTGAAAGCTATAGTATGAAGAAAAGACATACATCAAGACAGGATATTGTAACTATGAACCCATTAACAGCTGAACAAAGCATATACTTGAAAATCATTGAAGGACATACTAAGAGATTAAGCACCTCTGTGTCTCCATACACACGACATGGCATGCCTCTTAACATTACCCTGGGAGTTGGATTACTTTATTGTAGTTGTCAATCTGCTATTGAATTATCAATTAGTCCTTAAGGTTCCTATTAAGTGGCAACCTTTTACTTGGTTGGCACATGTGAATGCGCTCCCTAGATGGTGGCACAATCTCGAGTGTATATTGTCCTCGACAAGGAGGACATTTTCTGCTACAAATTGTGCATTGTCCTCTTGTAGTTGGTGCTTTCTCCTTTGCGAGTGGAGTGCCATAATTGATTGGGCCAACCAGACTTCTCTCCAACATGACATGATCAATGGAGTGCCATATATGTGTTTGTCCATTGGTTTTATGTCCACTAGGTGGCTGGCCTCAATAACATTCTCCTTCGACGACGAATTACTGTTGATTGTCTCAACATGCTCATTCATCATCCACTTCATGATGATTAGGACCGAAGGAGATAGGTTATATTTCTTAAGAGTGGGATTAGGATATCTCTCAAGAGTGGGATCCCTACGAGTGTTCCTATATTGGGCACATATAACCCATTATATACTCCACCCACGATTCTCAAGATCACTGCAAGAATCATGTAGATTTGCACTTTAATTATTTCATTCACAAATCTCATCTCAAATTGGATTTGCATTCAGGAGTTTCTGCTACAAATTGTGCAATTGTCCTCTTGTAAGTTGGTGCTTTTCCTTTGCAGTCATAATTGATTGGGGATTCATCAAGTGCCATATATTTCATGTAGTGTCCTTCACGAATTACTTGACATGCTCATTCATCATCCACTTCATGATGATTAGGACCGAAGGAGATAGGTTATATTTCTTAAGAGTGGGATTAGGATATCTCTCAAGAGTGGGATCCCTACGAGTGTTCCTATATTGGGCACATATAACCCATTATATACTCCACCCACGATTCTCAAGATCACTGCAAGAATCATGTAGATTTGCACTTTAATTATTTCATTCACAAATCTCATCTCAAATTGGATTTGCATTCAAGTAGTGGTATGTGCAATTTTTTAACTCCCTACTAGGATCTAAGCACGACAACTTTAAGATTACAGTCAAATGGATTCACAACATTTCAGTAGTGTCCTTCACAATTCTTGAAATCACTACATCCATCAATTATTTGTGGCCACTATGAAATTACACTCGACAATGTTTTCTAAAATTTTAATGATGTCATTGATTGTCAAACACTTAAATCACATCACTTATGATTTTCCAAGTCTATATGTGAATTTGTAACTCCCAACATGGTTCCAGGCATATGGGTTTGCAACATTTTATTTTTCTTCCACAATTATTGAAGTTGTTGCAATATTCTTGAAAGTCCTGCAACAATCCATAGTCACCATGAAATTACACTTGATGGGATTTGTAACAACACTTTAATCGTATTATTCATTATTCTTTGTTTGTAGTATTAGATGAGGGAAATGAGAATGTATAATTATTGTTTGGCCCTTACCCCTCATATTTTCTATTGATAGAATTTGTGATGTATATTTTCATTGGAGTTAAGATTTTATATTTAACATTTTTTGGTGTCTTTCAAAAGAATTTTTAATAAGAGTATATAAAAAATCTATTTCAAATTGTAAATGCTTTTTAAAATGATAAAATTTAGATACAATATTTTAAATTATACATTTATTGTGTAAACAATATAAAATTTGAATTATTATTTTTTGGAATTGACATTAGAAAAAAATAATTTAAAAGTTAAATTGTAATTGTAATTTCAAATTAAAAATATTGAATTATAAAATGAACCTATTTGTTTTTAAAATTACAAATTAAAAAAAATTATTGTTATTAAATTAATTTTTAAAAATATTAAAGAATTGAAATGTCTCACATTAACCCCAATGCAATTCTCATGCATTTTTTACATAAGTTTTATGTCAAGGTTAACATTAGAGCTAATTTTACCATTGGTCATGCTAATTATCCTTGAAAGTTTTTTTTTAGATTGTTAAATTGTAATTGTAATTTCAAATTAAAAATACTTGACCAATTATTTAGCCAACCAAGCTAGGGCCCCAACCCAATTATCCTTGAAAGTTAATTGTAATTGTAATTTCAAATTAAAAATATTGAATTATAAAATGAACCTATTTGTTTTTAAAATTACAAATTTAAAAAATTATTGTTATTAAATTAATTTTTAAAAATATTAAAGAATTGAAATGTATCACATTAACCTCAATGCAATTCTCATGCATATTTTTTTACGTAAATGCTAATGAACTTACATCAAGGTTAACATTAGAGCTAATTTTTACCATTGGTCATGCCAATTATCCTTAACCTAGACCTAATAACACAAATAATTGTGTTTGCAACTACAACCTCTATCTCTACTTCGCTCCTAGCCTTTTTTCCATCTAGGGCATTATTGTATCACACTCTCATAGTTTTGGACAAGACCATGCATGGTAGCATCTTCCACATTCAAAAAATGGTTTCCCATCCTTATTTTTCTCTCCTTCCACATGCAAAACCCTAATATGCCCCCTAACAATAAAAAAAACTAGTTAGTGCTTCATAAACAAGGGTTAGAGAATGAATTCAAGATGACACTTATAAGGAAGCATGTAAGCACCTACAATAGCAACCACCACATGCTAGACACCTCCATGGGTGGACCTCCATTACCATAACAATGCACTCATTCACATACTTACAAATTACATACCTTTCTATTTCAATATATCTTATTGAATTACTCAGAGATTTGACTAAGGAAAATTTCCAAATGTGTCATATGCTATCATGCACATTTACTACAAGACAACCATCTTAATTTAGTTACAAGTGTACATAGTTGCACAAAACACCATCATGATCAAGTGAGACACCAACATAACTAAACACTAGCATAGTTGTCTAATATACTAGTCCACTAATTAGACACTAGCATGGTTATACAACTACCATTTCACCAAACAAGACATAATTGCTCCTACTTGCATCCCTAATGACATTGAGATAGAATACAAAGAACAAAATTTAAATCCAATAGTGTAGCTCCTCCTCTTGGTTATTTTCATCCTATAGAACCATCACCAACCATTGAAAATAGACACACATCTCTTGCCTTCTTGTTTCTTTTAGCATTTACTTTAGTTGGAAACCTTAACACTCTATTTCTTAGTATAATAATGATTTGGAATGGTTTAGATTAGTTGAATATACTTTACACTATATTGTAAATTAGACCAAGAAATAATAAAAAGGAAGACTAAACACATCAAGAAACATCCTTTTTTATCCTTTCATCTTGGTGAATTCAACGTTCTTAGACACAACTCTTTTTCCCAAAACTAACGAAAAAATCTTCTTGTTGCATTCTCCTCTGCTACAATTATAAATGAGGTTTGGATTGTCTTCTTAGATTTAATAGGTAACACACTCTAACCTTTCCTTTGCTCCACTTTCCACACGCTCTAATTCATTTCCTTCAATAAAACAAAAAAACTCCATAATGAAATTCTTATTTCCAACCATCTTGGTTTCTTGTAGAGTTTAAAGATAAGGGTTTCTTTTCTCATTTGCATTCTTTGTCCCTCTCTTTCCTACAAAACAAAACTCTTATCACTACCCTCTTGCAACTAGGGTTTTTAGGTTCAATTTTCTTGTATTTTATGATTACCTTAGTGAAACACCTTAACCTCCCTTGTCCACCCCTTATCCCTATTTTCTTTCACCAAATGCTTAATCCAATTCCCTTACCTACAAGTAAAACTTAATGACATAATTATGTTGCCATCTCCTCTATAATCACGCCAACTTTTGAGATACTTTCTTTCTTTCTATTGCTACACAAGTCTTCTTTTTCCTTGATAGTATCATGTGTCATCTAAACAATTACCCTACGTTTATTTGTTCCATAAGTACTTATTTCCTCAATTAGACATCTCTTATGTCCTTTGCCCCATCTACTAACTCTTATTTTTGAGATGATGAAAAGACAAATTTTCTCCTCTACCTTCTTGTGAAACATCACAACTTAGAGCACAAGTTGCTTGAGGTCATGAAGGCTATTATATAGATTTTTCTAGAAATAATTAAGAAAAAAATTGAGAAAAAATTCAATATATAAACCTCAACAAACCTCTAAAAACTTTACCCTTCCAACCTTGCTTACTCATTTTACATGCCACCCCTTCTCCTTGTACTCCTTCCATCACTACTTCATGTCCACCCTTGGTCTTGTATGGACCGCCTAATTCTCTTGAACCACAATCTTTAATACTTTGAGCAACCCCTTCCAATTCTAACTTTCAATCTATAAGAAACACATATGAAAGATATGCTTGGTGATAACAAGGTCTTCTAACCCCTCAAGTCCTACCTTATAACCTCCCAACTTGATGTGCACATGCTTATACTGAGAGGATGGGGTGAATCAATATAACCAAATTTCTCCCAATTTAACACTTTAATCAATCAACAATAACAACCATGCAAGATCTAATAATTAAAAACACACTAAGAACACCAAATTTACATGGAAACCCTTGTAGGAGAAAAACACATCGAAATAATGTTATATATAAAATTTCTTACAATCTTTGTAGGCACCAACCTACAAGAAACACTAGTCTCCTGATATACAATTTGTGAGCATCAACCCACTAGAGACACCAATCCCCACAACTGAGCACCAACTCAAATAAAGACACGAATCTCTTGTTGAGGCACCAACCTTCTATGCAATCAAATTACTATTTTCTTATGATATCCTCTTCAAAGGATGGTGAACAATCTCATTCAAATCATCAAGTTCTTCTCTTCAAACATAACTTATATTCTTCTCTATAGATCAACCATAATTGCTTCACAAAATCTGCCTTGAATTATCTTCTATAACCCTCTCCTTCAAATATGCTTGAGCGTATATGTTTTATTTTTCATTCTGCACTCACTCTCTTCTCCACATATTACAAACCCTTTTTATATCCTTATGCCTGTACATGAAGAGATGCATCTCTTTGAAAACGTACCTACTTTTATAAAGACATAACCTTTAAGCATTGCTTTTGTAAACTAATTTCAATCCGTAACACTTAATAAATCTTTATCCTCTTAAATAATGATCGTTGCTTTCCTTGCTACCCTTAACATAGTAATCATTGTCTTGTTAAGTGTTGCTTTCCTTAGCAAATGAAATTGTAGCCTTTGGGAATTAATCACTGCCTTTTTATTGACTAATTTGAGTGCTCCTTTCAAACTTCTTAATCACTGTATTCCTTTTAATAATTTTTTATCACTGCTTTCAACTTTTAATCATTGCCTTCTATTATCATGAAAGCGCTATTTTATCTGTCTATTTTCTGCACTTAATCACCTATATTTATATGTAATTTTGAACTTGAGGTCATGAAGGCTATTATATAGATTTTTCTAGAAATAATTAAGAAAAAAATTGAGAAAAAATTCAATATATAAACCTCAACAAACCTCTAAAAACTTTACCCTTCCAACCTTGCTTACTCATTTTACATGCCACCCCTTCTCCTTGTACTCCTTCCATCACTACTTCATGTCCACCCTTGGTCTTGTATGGACCGCCTAATTCTCTTGAACCACAATCTTTAATACTTTGAGCAACCCCTTCCAATTCTAACTTTCAATCTATAAGAAACACATATGAAAGATATGCTTGGTGATAACAAGGTCTTCTAACCCCTCAAGTCCTACCTTATAACCTCCCAACTTGATGTGCACATGCTTATACTGAGAGGATGGGGTGAATCAATATAACCAAATTTCTCCCAATTTAACACTTTAATCAATCAACAATAACAACCATGCAAGATCTAATAATTAAAAACACACTAAGAACACCAAATTTACATGGAAACCCTTGTAGGAGAAAAACACATCGAAATAATGTTATATATAAAATTTCTTACAATCTTTGTAGGCACCAACCTACAAGAAACACTAGTCTCCTGATATACAATTTGTGAGCATCAACCCACTAGAGACACCAATCCCCACAACTGAGCACCAACTCAAATAAAGACACGAATCTCTTGTTGAGGCACCAACCTTCTATGCAATCAAATTACTATTTTCTTATGATATCCTCTTCAAAGGATGGTGAACAATCTCATTCAAATCATCAAGTTCTTCTCTTCAAACATAACTTATATTCTTCTCTATAGATCAACCATAATTGCTTCACAAAATCTGCCTTGAATTATCTTCTATAACCCTCTCCTTCAAATATGCTTGAGCGTATATGTTTTATTTTTCATTCTGCACTCACTCTCTTCTCCACATATTACAAACCCTTTTTATATCCTTATGCCTGTACATGAAGAGATGCATCTCTTTGAAAACGTACCTACTTTTATAAAGACATAACCTTTAAGCATTGCTTTTGTAAACTAATTTCAATCCGTAACACTTAATAAATCTTTATCCTCTTAAATAATGATCGTTGCTTTCCTTGCTACCCTTAACATAGTAATCATTGTCTTGTTAAGTGTTGCTTTCCTTAGCAAATGAAATTGTAGCCTTTGGGAATTAATCACTGCCTTTTTATTGACTAATTTGAGTGCTCCTTTCAAACTTCTTAATCACTGTATTCCTTTTAATAATTTTTTATCACTGCTTTCAACTTTTAATCATTGCCTTCTATTATCATGAAAGCGCTATTTTATCTGTCTATTTTCTGCACTTAATCACCTATATTTATATGTAATTTTGAACTTATTAATAAAAAATATGGCCGGCCAGGATATAGGGTTGGCCTAGAAAATATAAATAATATAATAATTTAATTTTAATTTTAATTTTAAAAGTGGCTTTGAAGGTCAGTCAACAAGAATGTATAATTTTAAAAAATATTCTGTCTCGACATTAATGATATTAAATTATTACGATACAAATTTTCCCTTTGACTTAAATGACAATATTTCTAACACAACTTACTCCCACAACTACACCTGACTCTTAAGCTTCTTAAATAATATAAAAGAGAAGACATAGAAGAACCTAGAAACTTGGGTAACTTATTGTCTAGGATGCTAGTGTGACACATTATTGTCCAAAATGGATGTGAAAATCAAACTTCTATATGAATTTTGAGGATATATGGACACAAGGATACAAGGACAACAATGTATCGATGTATATATATGTGCCATTAGACTATGGTATTAGAGGTATTTAGGTTTTTGCATGTCTATGTCTTTGTTACCATTGGAGACTAAATTTATGCAAGACATTTAATATATAGGGACATACAATTATGAATTCAGCTAGTTATGTTGATAGAAAAGAGTCTAAATGTGATGTGTGCATCCTATTTTTGAGGTATGGTTAGTTGGATGAGTTAGTGATATGTTATGGTCACTATTTTAGCTTTTGTTGAGTATTTGTTAGATACCTTGTCCTACTCTAGAGGAGATGGAATTCATTGTATGTTTTTAGGTTGAAGCATGACATTCAAAGTTTGATCTTGGTTTTTGTGTCTTATGTTTAATAAGTGGAAATGATGGAGGATGAGAGTGTTGTACTCAACATGGTTTTCACTTCATATAGGAGTTAGTTGGTGTAGCATAGTTATACCCTCAATAGTTAGCTTATTTTTTTTAGTGTTACCTTTTTCTCGTAGAAGGTATATAACAAGTAGAAGAATGTTGGGATTGGGTGTTTCACACATCTTGCAAGTCCTATTGTTTGGATTATTTAATTATTTATTATTTCATGTGTCCTCATAAAATAAGATGTCCCCCTTTATGCCTTGGCCATTATTCCATGTAGGATTTATTTTTATTTTGGCATTTACATGTGTAAATATATTTTTTAAAGAATATATTTTCATGAAAGATGTGTAAGAGCATCTATGACAAAGGTATAGTGTAAAATTTATTATGATGCACAAGAGAATGATTAAGAGGGGGATTGAAAATTGGACTAAGAATCTTGACCTACTTATGAAACATGTTATGACATGTTATAGAGCATCTTTCTAAAGGTGTTAAATAAAAAATAATGGGGTGTGGGTCATATGGATTTTTACCATAGTAATTTGGGAGCTTGTTTAGGTTCATGCTAATGACTTACAATATATTTTTTGACCTCCATGACTCTATATATTGAGGTCTTGAGATAGATACATAAGAGAGGATATTTTGTAGGGTTATGCTATCAAATTTCCATCAAAGGAAGAGGATGTTGGTCTCCATGGAGGAAAGAAATTGATATTATATTATGTCAGGTTTATTATTACTAAATAATACATAGGTTCAGTGTTTTGCAGGATGATTTTTTTGAAAGGATTTTCCCATGGTTTATTTGTCATTCTCTTTTTTGTGGTTGATTTTTCTTCTAACTCTCTCATTCTTTCTTTATAAGTTTTGAATATATACGAACATGTTGCTAAAACATGTAGATCTAATTTAATTGATAAGGATTTTGTGAGTACTCTTCCTAATAAAGTGCATTATATGTGGTATATTTAAGATTAAAATAATAGGTTCAATAAGGATGTGGATATGGAGGATGAAATTACTAGTTTTGTTAGTAAGGGACATTATAGGAGCAACACTAGTAATATAATTGACATGATGATTGTCCTTTACGGTCACACCATTGAAAAAGTAGAAGTTAAGTTTATTAAGGTCAATTAAAAGTCATGATATTTATAAATTTTGTATTCTTTGGCTAACATTTATCTCATTATTTTCTACACAACTAATTATCAATCACCATGAATATAAAGATAATACCAAAGATTTTATGACTCTAGTGATCCCACAATTAGAACCTCATGCCTCAATAATATTTTTAGTGGATGCCTCATGACTCCTAAGACATGATTCTTTTTACAATTCCAAGCAAATTTCTTACTATCAGTACTTGGAGTGGGAACACGACCATACAATTGTGGCAACATATGAAGCCAACATAGATGTTTTATGATACCATCTCTCCATCAAGTTTATAGTTTCCCCTTTTCAAGATGATCAAAGAAGGATGAAATGAAAACCTCTATTGTACCCAAACCAATTTTTTTGCTTCATTAAGGCATTTTTCTTAAAAGAGTCTAAACCTTGTTAAAATGATGTCAAAATATAGTTTTTGGGCAAGTCAAGTATGGACTTTGGTCAATGTCATGTCAGTCATCAACAACAATTGGTCAATACCTAGAGGTTAGAACCTGAACCTGGGACTCAAAGTAGGACATGTTATGATGGAGAAGTGCTTCATGATATAATTATACTCCTACAAGGTCAATTTAGTGGCCAAAATAGTGTTTACGGAAGCAGAAACAAATTTTGATATTTTGTAGAAAGCAGATATGTGCCCTTGTAGCCCAGAGGCGCCCTTCTTTTTGAAGGCTCAGATTTGGTTGCATGTGCTTGCAAATATGTTCAATCTCTTTAGAATTAGTCTAGCTTTCCGACAAGCTATCAAGTGAGGTCACCTGAAGTGCAAAACTCCGACAATTGAAGTCAGAAGTTGAAGATACGAGGAGGTTGCATGCCATAGAGGTTGTCAAATTTTTAGTTTCTGCGCCCCTGTAGCCTAGGGGCACCCTTGAATTTGACCCCTCAGAGGATTGAATTTGTAGTTTTCATTTTTCAGAGATCTTTTCTAATCTAGTTTGGCATTGCAACGCATTAGTTTGCGAGATGATCCGACATTCTAAGTGACCATGATAGAGGTTCTACTGAGCACGTAAAACAAAGGGTGGAAAAATGTAGAAATACACACTTGTACCTTTGTAGGTTAGGGGTGCCTAGCCTTTAGGCCTATCAAATGGCATTTTTAGCAGTTACAGTCTTCACGATACTTGTGCGGAATTACTCCAGCTATCCAACGAGCCCAACCATCAGCCTCCAGGATTTGTTAAATGCCCGTATGTGAGAGGTCAGTGTAGAATGTTGAAGAAATCAGACAACTAGGAAAATGGCTAAGTATGGAAAATACACATCCCCTTGCAAAAGGCACCCTTCTTTTTGAGGTCTTAGAAGCAGTTTTCTTGCTTTGTCACCTCCAAAGACATCTCTTGTAAGTTGTTCTAGCTATGCAGAGAGACTAATGGTGTGCGAATCAGAGAACTTCAGTGCCCGATGTTAGGGGTCAAAGTATGGTGTTGGAATGAAAGTTATACTTTTGTCAAATTAGTGATTGCGGCTTCACAAGTTAGGGTCGCCCTTGCTTTTAGGGTTCCTAATGCAACTTTTAGGCACCTTACATACAATCGTTGGATGTAGAATTCTTCCAGTCACACAATGAACCTATCATCCACTTAGTAGGGTTCATCATTCACCAACAACGACAATTCGAAGCGTTAGATGGAAAAACAGAGAAATGGCTAAGTCTGGAGGCCTTGCATCAATTTAGTCAAAGGCGCTTAATTTTTTGAGGTGTCAAATGTTGATTTTACCAGTTGCAGCTCCCAACAGACATTTCATCCTTGCTTTGAGGCTTCGCAATGGATATCTCAGCTCGGTCACAACCTCACTCAGTCACTCAAAAATTAGAGCTCAATAGGGGCAAGTGTAACTTTCATTGGGCTATAAAGTAGGAAGTTAGTGAAAAATTTCATAACTTTTACAAATGGACACCTAGAGAGTTAATTTTTGACTTTACGGAATCAATATGCAGAGATTATTGCTAATTTATTAAAAATAATATTAAATTTGACTTTTTGCATGCAAGTATTAAAATGGCAATTTTCTTCAATCTTTCAATATTGGCGCCCTTTGTAATATTAAATTGCAAATTAGCATGTTAAAAAGAGCTGAATATTTTAATATTATTTTATTTTTGGGACTTCGAGTCAGTCTCAGTTGAACTGGAGGGGGTCCAAGCAGACAACTTTATTCAAATTCAGGGTTTTAAATCTTGCAGTGATGCTTTTATGGTGCGATTTTGCTCTATTTATTCAAGCATGGCGTCCATTTTAATTTATCCAGCTTCGCAGAGGCGAATTTCCTTCAGAGTTGGGCGAATTTTATCAGTAGAAAATTTTTGAAGACATCAAGAACATTCTTTTGCAGGTACAAGTCTAGATTCATCAGCAAATTGAAGATAAAGTGGCGATTTTAGCAGAAGAAAAGCATCAAAACCTCAATCTTCTATCTGAAATTCTTCCTTTTATTGTCTTGAATTGGAAAATTTTGACAAAACAAATCATTTGGGTTGATTCAGAATAGCTTCCTCGAGAAAACCTATGCTAGAATTTTTTAGGAAAATTTGTTCCAAAGCATCAGTTCTTGAAGCTCTCATTTTATTAACTGAATTTGCCCTGCATGGTCGAGCAGAAGTCAAATTTTCATAAATTTGACATTCTGGGTTGTCTTAGAATCATTTTCTGGACAAAACCCATACCTCAGATTTTTTTCATGAAAATTGCCCTTTGATAGGCTATTTTTAGCTTTCTAGAAAAGTTGTCAGAATATAGCCATGTTCACAGTCAACAGGCGAGTTTTTCAAAATGCAATACACTCAACTCAAATTCAAGACCAAGTCAGTCTTGACTCATGACTTCATCAAGACAGTTGATACGAATCTACATAAGGTGCTTCCAGAAGCAATCTTGGATCCAATCAAGATAAAAGATTTGATACTTCAAAACATTCAACATTCTGGGTTGCTTGAGCCGCTTCTATCCCTATCTTAGTTCATTGTGTAGAGTTTGTAATGTCTTGTGTTAAGCATTACAATTCTGTTACTCGCAAAATACAGTCAGTAGATGGACAAGTGATCTACAGTAAGCCCTTGGATATCGATAAATGTTTTGGTATTCCTCAACATCTGAGCAATCCAGTCATTTCCATGGAGCAGTGTGAGTGAGCATTCAATGCTGATATGGACAAGTGTTAGAGTAAGATGGCAGAGAGATGGTTGAAACAAAAGAACAAGTTGCCAAGCAATGTGGGTCGTGGTGAATACAAGGAGTATGCAATTTTGATTACACTTCTCAATCTCGTCTCAAGTCATGTAAATGCAAACAAATTCTAGCCCTAGATGTATTATATCATTGGTCAAATCATTTTTGAGCCTGTGCATTATGACTGGGCATCCTTCATCAGCGACGTTCTCCACAAGAAAATCACTGGTTTTGTAGTTGCTAACTAGTTTCATGTGTTCCTACCTCATATACTTGATCACTTATCAAGGTCAATTTAGAGGGTTGAACATGGTGGTCATACTCAGTGTTCAAAAAGTCTACCACTACTATGACCAGCTTGAGTTCACAAAGGTTGAACGACATTTCAAGCGTGTGCATGAGGCTTTCTTAACATACACAGTGAGAAACATAGACTGGGAGTTGCATGTTCGTATCTCAGCGATTGCTAGAGCAGTGATGGTAGATTGGGCACACTGGTTCATTTAGTTCCCTACATACACCTACATCCATGTCTTTAGATACATAGGAAATCCAACCATGCTTCCACACTATCCTTCAGATAGGACAGTCTTTATGGAGTTCCTGAGGCAACTATACGATGTTCATTGACATTTGTGCCATAAGCATAAACAAGCTGCCAACTTTCCCATGCAATTCAAAATCTATTGGTGCAGGACAACAGTTGATGCTAAAGTTGCAGGATAAGAGTTAGAAAAGTTTCACCTCAAGTACCTTATCGATGCACACACTTATGATCCTTTGGGTCATTATTCAACATGCCTCGGTGTTCGCTCATACCATAAGCCTACAATGGAGGATTATTGGGTGAATTGCGAGGACGACTTTGAGGTGCGCAGAAGTAGCTATAGCAGGTTTTCTCTCTCACAAATTTCTGTCTTCTTGGCAGAAGATGTGGGAGGTTTATCAGATGATGAGGGAGATACACTTCCTCAATTTTTTAGAGAGCAAGTTGATACACAACCACTACCAACTGTTGATTGGTTTTCCAAAGAATACACATTAGTAAAGGAGAGGTCAAGTAGAGTTATCCAAAATAGTATACTTTACCTTGAAAGCAAGAAGTCTAGGAGGGTAGTCATGCCTAGTATAGAGCTGCCACCAGTGGATGCTTCACTACCTTCCTCACTAAACCTAAACAAAAGAAAAGGAGTAACCCTCCTAAGAAGAATAAAGTCCCTAGTAGTTCGAAAGGGAAGGCACTCACCATGGAGTCAGTCAAAGAGCCAGTATAGAGTTTTCCAGTGCTCGAGGTTCAACCACGCATACCATCACCGACACTAGATTAGTCTCCACTTCCAATTCACATTGATTTCGACTTAGACTCACCACCTTGCAGTAACACATCTACATGTTCACTCTCGTCAGAGCCTCTCATTGCTAGTATAGATCCTTCCAGTGGGATTAGTGGAGACTCATCTTTGCTCGAGAATCAACTGGGAAGGAAGAGGAGGAAGCCATCCTACATTCTTGATCATTCTGATTTTGATCATGCTTGCAAGGATGCACCCAACAAGAGGATCAAGAAATAGGTCCATATGGAGAGGAATGCTAACATGGAGATCGTCATAGAGACCGCTATATCAAAGGGGAAGAGTCTAAACAAGATTGAATTTTAGGACTTCGAAGTGATCATAGTCAACCTTGGTTGTAGCATCTATCAGATAGAGGTTGATCTCTTACAAGTTGCCACGAATAGCACGAGGGATGGAATAATAAAGGACAGAGAAGAGAAGGTAGCCCTCAAAGCTGAAATCCAACAACTTCATCAATACATTTCTAGCCATGTACATAGGATGAAAAATGTCACTGCTACACTCCTACCGATGCTAGAGCCACCAACATAATAGGGCCAGCTTAATCACCTGGTTGCATATGACAAGTGTTTGGAGGATTGGGAGGAGTTCATTACTAGAAGCTGCTTTGTGCTTGCAAAATTATATCAGTTGTGGTACAATGCACGTGAACTTCGTCTACGTCTCCAAGATGAGGAGTGAGACTTAGTGATTGTTAGACCCCGAGATGAGATTATGATTACTCACCTGAGGATGGCATATGAATCAGTCACAGATGCAAAAGACAAAGAGGCTATCTACACTTGGAGGACATAATTGATCTCCAAGGCGAAGATAGAGGAGACGATGGCATTAGAGTTGGCTAAGAGTAGAGAGCACATTACTAGTACACTTTGGTACATGACAACTCTCGTGTTTCACATACCACGTCGGTATCAGATTGAGGGTGGTGCATATGTTGAGCTTGCTAACGTATAGTTAGAGCTCTAGACACTCATTCATGGAATTTTTAGTGGGGATACCTTTGGCTGTAAGATGAGTCAACTTACAATCATGTTAGCATTGTTCGATGAGGCAACCAAGAGTAGAGATGAACTTCAGTGTCAGATCACAGGCGACGAGGATATGCTGCACAAACATAGTATACTTCAGAAAAGTATTATTGCCCCAGATGGTGACAAATTCAACAACCTCATGGAGGGGTTGGTTGTTTGAGATAACAACCAGTGATCAGTCAGTTAGAACCTATAGTTGTCAGCGAGGAGAGAATCAAGAGCATGTAATTAGAACTCGACTTTCATCTTCAATTCTCTTTTCTAGGACCATGCACACATGTCTATCTTATCCTCAAAGATATTTTGCAAGACTTGGAGTTTCATTAGGGTTTTCATTAACTGATGGTAGTGTTCCAGTTAACTTTCTTTCAATAAGGACGTGCATGCTTGCACATTTTCCATTTAGATTAGATGTTTTGGTTAACTGATGGTAGCTTTATAGTTAACTGTATAGTTTGTTTCATTAGGGTTTAGCAATAAATATTGCATTCATTGCGAGACTGTAGTTGACTCAAGGTGACTTTAGGGTTCCCTAAACCTTTCGATGTCTATAAATAAGAGCTTTCAACTCATTTGTAAATAAGTTTTGCATGCGATAGTAATATATGTTGAGCTACATTTTCCTGTAATATTGCTATTTTGTATCTGTTGACTTTGGTTGGATGATCATTGTTTCATGTTCTTGTGTTTATAAGCTTTGTTTTATATCCATACCTCGGATAGGTGTCGTCACCTCCTTGGGAATTTAGAATTAAGGCTTATCGTTTGTTGTTATTGTGTTAATGAGCTTATCTCATGTTTACACCTCGGAAAGGTGTCGTCACCTCCTTGGGAATTCAGAAGTAGAGTTCATCGTCTGATGTTGTTGCCAATAACCTTTCTTTTAACCTACACCTTGGGTAGGTGTCGTCACCTCCTTGGAAATACTGTCTTAGAGGTTATCATATAAATCATTCCAGCTCCGTTTCCTCATGCTCTGATTTCTTGAGGGGATTGGATAGTATAAGCTAATTAGTTTTGAGTTGTATTTAAGACCCGCGGAACCAAAAAATCCTTGGCAACAATGTTCGAAGTTCCCTCTTCCAGCTAAGACAAAAAGATAGGAATTAGTTAAGTTTACTTTTTCAAGCATTTTGTCCACATAATGAGGGAGCTTCCCCTCCTAATTTGAAGAGCACTCATCACATAGTGTGCATAGCTATCCGTACCAACTTGCACTCCATAGGTGTTAGTTGTTACGCCAATAGTTTTTTGGTGCCCACCATGGGGCACGAGGCAAGAAAAATTCTCAAAGCTTAGGCTTTGTACGGTTATGACTATTTGGTGTCCTACTGCTCTAGTACAACAACCAGGACTAATTCTTCTTGTTATACAGCCGAATCTTGTTTTCATCAAAGCAGAGCAGTCATACATCATTAGTATCTTGCACACTTTTATCTTTGAAAATCATACATCTACCAATTAGTGGAGAAAAGTGGCTACCACTCTGGATAAAGAAGAGAAAGAAAATATTGCAGTAGGTAGACCAGTCTTGCCACCTCTCGCGTGGAATTAAGCATCCTGGCATACCAAGTATATACAAGAAAAAGGAGAGGTAATCCTCCTATCTAGCCAAATCCAGTCTTTCAAGAGGATCCTAATCAGTTCATTGAAGGAGAAATTTTTGAAGAAGATATCTCCATTCCAGTAGAAGAAATGGGTGATCATAACAACAACGACAACGACAACGGTCGAAATGGAAGAAATGCTAGACATCCAACCCCTTTTCCTTGGGGCGATAATATTGGACCGTTGGCTTTACAAGGACACCATGAACTACCCAAGGGTTCACACAATTCTTTTCTGAGATTTCATGGCGATGGTTCTAGACATCTTGATGAACATCTTTCAGCATTCACGGCGGCATGTTCCATCTTGCATGTTGCACATGAGGACATCGCAGTACATCTCTTTGTGGAGACTCTTGAGAACAACGCAACAAACTGGTTCAATAATTTTGAACCGGGCATCATCACCAATTGGGCAGTCATGAGTGAGAAGTTCTTGGCGAGGTTCAAGCCCGCTGAGGATAGTCACATAATTTTTACACAACTCTTGAATTTGAAGATGGAGGCACATGAATCAATGAGAGAATTTGTAGCAAGTTTTAACCACCTTGTTACACATATTTCTCACACTTTAAATCCATCTGACAAAATTATGATGAGTTCCTTCACCAATGCACTATCGTCAGAAATAGACTTTTTCTTGAAGATAAGTGAAGAAGATAGTCTACAACTCCTTCAAGTAGAGGAAATCAAGCTTGAAGACAATATGATTATGATAGGCAAGATGAAGGATGATTTGGTCAGACCACTCGTTCAAGTGTCAGTTGATCCGTTGCTACAAAAGTTAGCAAATGAGGTGAAAATACTGAAGAGACAGTCACCCCCTCAAGGGAAACCAACTTTTCCCACACCACCGTCATTTCAACCTCAACAACAGTACCAACCAAGAAGAAACAACTTCCAATTGTATAACAACTACAAGTCAAAGTTTTCACAAGGAGAACCAAAGCAGAACAATGAAGTTGAGAAGCCCATAGTCCTTTGCACTTTCCATGATTCTATTGAACACACCGGCGCTACATGTCCGAAGAACCAAAGAATGAATTAACTCATGGGATTTTTTGATTCTGCTCCTAGTTTAGGTTTCGTAGCTTCAAGTTCAAATGTCTTCTCATCATAGACATACGACTTTGATGGCAACTGTGCAATGAGGTATTTTGATCGAGAACCCGTAAATGAAGAACAAGAACAAGAATATCGCCAATTTTCTCTCATGATTAATCATGAGAATATCACCTCACTTGTGTTCACATGTGCACAACATTTCAAAGCATAGAAGGAGAAATAAGAGAAACAAAATTTAAATGGAAAAGGTAAGGAAGTAGCTTCTACTTCCAATCCTAAGACTTTACAAGAAAACATTGTGCCGACTACTCCAAATTCATCTTCAACAAGTTTCAACATTGTGTCTTCTATGATGAAGACAAAGGTGCAAATCTCTCAACTGGAGTATCTACATGATCATCCAAAACAACTGGATAGAATCTTAAAAGTTGTGAAAAAGAAGGTTGTTTCCTAGCCAACATTACTATAGTCCTCTGTGCTTGCAAAAGAGAAGCCAAAATTGTTTTATATATCCTTGTATATAGGAGGTTTCAAATTGAGCAATTGTATAATTGATAGCAGGGCTTCCAACAATGTTATGCCTCTACAAATTATGAATGTGTTGGAACTATTGTGCACTCCTACTCAGGAAAAGTGTTACTCACTTGATTCCAAACCGGTGCCATTAGTCGGTCAACTTAAAGATGCACAAGTAAGGCTAGCATCATGTCCTGAGAAGAAGATCATGATGACCATCTTAGTGGCTGATATTCCTACTAGCTACAGGATGCTACTTAGCAGGAGTTTCTATAAAGATCTTGGAGGAGAGACTCAAATGGATTGGTTGTTCGCGACAATTCCATTAAAGAAGGGCACATTCAAGCTAGAGCCTAAAATGAAGTCAAGTTTATGGTGGTTAAGTCCTAGGATCTACAGGCTCAAGTGTTGTATCAAGACACAGGTCCACGCACAAATGCTATGGTGTTAGAAGTAACTGAATATTGTTAGAAATTTGCACTTTCTACAGGTTTGTCAAATGAAAAATCTAAAGTGTGGACAATGTAGTTTGATGGTAGTTGCTCAACATCAGGCTTACAAGAGGGAGTAGTCATGATTTCTCCTGAAGGTCATCTATACCCATTCGCATATAGGTTGCAATTCGAATGCACCAATAACACTGTTGAATACGAGGTGCTTTTATTAGGTCTCAAGAACGTGAAGGATATGGGGATCAAACTGCTTAGAGTTGAAGGAGATGCAAAATTGATTTTAAAATAGATTAAAGATCTTTTCCAAGTCAAGAATAGTCACCTTTGATCCTACAGATAGAGGGTGTGGAATGCAATCGACTGGTTTGATGCATTTAATATCCAATATATTCCAAGAACAGACAATAGCAAAGCTAATGCTCTTGCAGTTTCAGTTGCTCTTTTTATGCCACACTTTGACTTTCGTTAGAATTACTTTGCTATTGAGCTAATTTATAGATCAATTGTAGCTGATAACTCAAACAACTAGCAAGTCTTCGATGATGATGATGATATTGAAGAATTTCTCATCATGGGAGATAACTACAAAGGATTGTTCTTTGAAGGAAGTTCTACTCCTTTCAAAGAGTCAATTGCTGAAGACTTTGAAGCTACAAAATCTGGGATCATACAACTGAAGGGAAATCAGATTCCTAAGGGTTTTGTATCTTTAGAAGATATTTTTGACAGACATGACCGATACATCCAAGATCAAAAGAGGTCAAGTGTTAATACTTCTACATAATACAATCAAGTCAACATAGGCACTGAAGACAAGCCTTAGTTTGTAAATTTAGGCAAGTGTTGTACTCCAAAAGAGACTGAGAAGTTTATCACCTTGTTCAAGCAATACAAGGGTGTATTTGCCTAGTTTTATGAAGACTTGAAAGTCTTCACACCCATAAAATTGTCACATACAATTCCTCTAAAGTCTAATGTCAAGCCTTTCAGGTAGAAACAAAGACATTACAATCTGTGAATTCAAGGAACTATCTACGCGGAGATTCAGAAGATGGTGGACTCAAAGATAATTTTTCCTATTCATCATTCCACCTGGGTGTCAAATATAGTTTCTGTGTGCAAAAAGAATGGTGAAATTAGAATTTTTGTTGATTTTAGGAACTTAAATCAATCATCCTTAAAGGACAACTATCCCTTACCAATCATGGAGCATACCTTGTAGACAGTCACCAGATCAGAGATGCTATCACTTCTTGATGGTTTTTTTGGTTACAATTAGATTGCAATGGCAGATGAGGACTAGATTAAGACAACTTTCACCATGTTATGGGGGAAATTTGCTTATGAAAGGATACCTTTTTGCCTTATCAACATCAAGGGTAAATTTTAGAGGGCCATGGACTTGGTGTTTTGGGACCTTAAGGACAAGATTATAGTCATCTACCTTGATGACTTAACTGTTTTCTTAGATAAACGGGATGCTCACTTTTCACATCTCATGGAAGTGTTCGATAGATGTAGGTATCACAAGATATCATTGAATCCAAAGAAGACCATCTTTGCGATGACAAAGGGCAAGTTACTTGGCCACATCGTTTCCAAAGAGGGGACCAAAATAGATATGAATAAGGTGGATTCAATCAAAAACTTGTCTCTTCTTACAAACAAAACATAGGTGCATTCCTTTTTCGGAAAAGTTAACTTTATCCAAAGATTTGTACCTGATTTCTTAGAGTTGACAAAGGAGATATCAACAATGATGAAAAAGACATCCACTTTTGTGTGGATAGAAGAAGGTAAACATGCCTTTATTAAAATCAAAGAAGCTATTGATAATGCACCAGTGTTGGTTCGACCAGACTTTCAGAAGGAGTTTATCCTCTGTTGTTATGCGTTGGAACACTCGTTGTCTGCTATTTTGACACAGAAGCTTAGTGGAGAAGGAGAATCTCCAATTGCTTTCATGAGTTCTAATTTTAAGGATGCTGAGATGTGCTATTCTCAAATTGAGAAAAATGCGTATGTTGTCGTCAAAGTTGTCAAGAATTTTAGGTTCAATCTCTTGAATTCTCATACAATGGTGTTTTCCACTGATCCAGTAGTTAAAAGTATGCCAACTCAACAGGAGATGGGCATGAAGAGAGGGAATTGGATCACAAAAGTTTAAGAAAATGATTTAGAAACCAAGCCAACCAAGCTAGTCTGCGAGCAAGGTCTTTGTCGATTATTGGCAGAGGATGGAGATCATAAGCTTAAGAGAAATGGTGGAGTTGATTATGAATAGGAAATTGAAGGGGACCTTCCTTTGGTCCTATTTGTTGATTCTTGTGGAGGAATGGTACACACCCTTGTGGTATTATTCAACATATGGAGAATGTCCACGTCACATGGACAAACAACAGAAGAGAACATTGAAGTTGAAAGCACATAACTTTGTGCTTATTAATAACGTTCTGTACAAGCGCAGCCTTGACAAAACTTTCCTTTTATGTGTCGGTAGAGACCAACAACAGAGATTGTTGGATGCTTTTCACAGTCAAGCATGCATAAGACACTTTTCATTGAGGGTCACTACATTAAAAATATTGCGAGCACAGTTTTATTCATCGATTATGTTCCGTGATGCGTATGAATGGGTGTATAAATGTCAGCTATGTCAACAGTTTGCTGGTAAAGTTATATTGGCAGCTACTCCACTCAGGCCAGTTATCATCAATGCTCCATTTCAGCAATGGGGTATAAATTTTGTAGGTCATATAAACCCAAGTTCCAATAAGGGGCATGTTTATGTCCTAACAGGAAAAAATTATTTCACGAATTGGGTTGAAGTAATTCCTACCAAACAAGCTACTTCTGAAGTAGTTTACAAATTTATAAAGGAAAACATCATCTCACGCCTCGAAGTGCCTCATAAAATTGTGGCTGATAATGCAACATGCTTCTCGTCAGAGGAGATTTTGAGTTTTTGTTTTGATCATGACATCATGCTGTCACATTCATTGGATTATTACCCTCAGGGTAATGGACATGCTGAATCATCAAATAAAATCAGTCACAATTGTGCGTAAGCTGGTCGAGCCAAATTGGTGGGCTTGGCACACAAAGTTATATGATGCTCTCTGGGCTAATAGAATCACTCCCAAAAGAGCCATCGACACCTCGCCCTTCGTACTTTTGTATGGTATAGAAGCGGTTTTACCTATCACTTTGGAGTTGTTTGCCTTACAACTAGCATCTACATTGGAGGATGAAGAGTTCAAAGACCCTATTCAGAAGAGAATACTGTACCTGATGAAGATTGAAGAGAGGGTGGAGGTTGTTGATAAAATCACTCAGCACCAAGAGTGAGTGAAAAATATTTTTGACAAAAAGCCTTGTCATAGAGACTTCGAAGTTGGAGATCAAGTCCTTTTGTGGGACAAAAGGTGTGAACCTAAAGGAATGCACAGTAAATTTGATTCCTTGTGGTTAGGGCCCTTTCAGATCCATGAATCCATAGGAGAGAAGACATACATTCTCTCACATCAGGATGCCCGCTTCCTTATAGTGGGCAATATCTCAAACACTTCAACCCTTCGGGGGAGGAGTGATACTTGTAAGTATTTTTTGAATACTTTTTATGCTTTATCATTATGTCGTATTGTGTTTCCCCATTCTATGATATTTTGTCTTGTTTTAGGTGATTTAGATAGTCTTGTTTTAGGTTATTTTTTAGGTTAGGTGATTAGGGAAAAGTCCTAACTTCGATGCCAAAACCTTAAGTCACCGATCTACATAACACAAAGATTCTAGGGTTCTCCTATGCCGTAAGTATCTGACATGGTCACCAGATGAAGCCTAATATTGTACCCAAACCAATTTTTTTGCTTCATTAAGGATTTTGCTTAAAAGAGTCTAAACCTTGTTAAAATGATGTCAAAATATAGTTTTTGGGCAAGTCAAGTATGGAATTTGGTAAGTTTCATGTCAATCATCAACAACAATTGGTTAGTACTTGGAGGTTAGAACTTGAACCTAGGACTCAAAGTAGGACATGTTATGATGGAGAAGTGCTTCACGACAGAATTATACTCCTACAAGGTCAAGTCAGTGGCCAAAATAGTGTTTACGGAAGCAGAAACAAATAATGATATTTTGCAGAACGTAGATCTACGCCCCTGCAACCTAGGGACGCCCTTCTTTTTGAAGTCTCAAATTTGGTTGCATGTTCTTGCAAATATGTTCAATCTCTTCATAATTAGTCCATCTTTATGAGGAGCTATCAAGTGAGGTCACCTGAAGTGCATAACTCCAACAATTGAAGTCAAAAGCTAAAGATACAAGGAGGTTGCATGTCACAGAGGTTGTCAAATTTTTAGTTTTTGCGTCCCTATAGCCTAGGGGCGCCCTTGAATTCAACCCCTCAGAGAATTGAATTTGCAGTTTTCGTCTTTTGAAGATCTTTTCTAATCCATTCTGGCTTTGAAACACATCAGTTTACGAGATGATCTGACATTCTGAGTGATCGTGATAGAGGTTCTATCGAGCATGTAAAACAAAGGGTGGAAAAATGTAGAAATACACACTTGTACCTTTGTAGGTCAGGGACGCCTAGCCTTTAGGCCTATCAGATGGGGTTTTTAGCAGTTACAGTCTTCATGAGAGTTGTGCAGAATTACTCCAAATATCCAATGAGCCCAACCATCAACCTTCGGGATTTGTCAAACGCCCGTATGTGAGAAGTCAGTGTATAATCCTAAAGAAATCAGACAACCAGGAAAATGGCTAAGTATGGAAAATACACATCCCCTTGCAAAAGGCACCCTTCTTTTTGAGGTCTTAGAAGCAGCTTTCTTGCTTCGTCACCTCCAAAGACATCTCTTGCAAGTTGTTCTAGCTACGCAAAGAGACTGAAGGTGCGTGAATCAGAGCACTTCAACTCCCAGTGTTAGGGGTCAAAGTATGGCGTCCTAATGAAAGTTATACTTTTGTCAAATTAATGATTGCACCTTCACAAGCTAGGGGCACCCTTGCTTTTGGGGTTCCTAATGCAGCTTTCAGGCACCTTATGTATAGTCATTGGATGTAAAATTCTTCCAGTCATGCAATGAACCTATCATCCACTTAGAAGGGTTCATCATTCATCGGCAGCAGTAGTTCAAAGCGTCAGATGGAAATTTGAAGAAATGGTCGTTTGTAGACCTTACATCAATTTAGTCAAAGGTATCTAATTTTTTGAGGTGTCAAATGTTGATTTTAGCAGTTGCAACTCCCAATAGACATTTCATCCTTGCTCTACAGGATTCATAATGGATATCTCAACTCAGTCATAGCCTCACTCAATCACTTAGAAATCAGAACTCAACAGGGGCAAGTGTAACTTTCAATGAGCTATAAAGTAGGAAGTTAGCGAAAAATCTCAAACTTTTGCAAATGGACGCCTAGAGAGTTAATTTTTGACTTTCTGGAATTATTATGCAAATATTATTGCTAATTTATTAGAAAAAATATTAAATTCAACTTTTTGGATGCAAGCATTAAAATGGCAGTTTTCTTCAATATTTCAATATTGGCGCCCTTTGTAATATTAAATTGAAAATTCACAGTTAAAAAGAATTGAATATTTTAATATTATTTTATTTTCGGGACTTCGAGTCAGTCTCAGTTGAATTGGAGGGGGTCGAATTAGACAACTTTATTCAAATTCAGGGTTTTAAATCTTGCAGTCATGCTTTTATGGTGTGCTTTCTAGAAAAGTTGTCAAAATATAGCCATGTTCACAGTCAATAGGCAATTTTTTCAGAATGTAATACACTCAGATTGAATTCAAGACCAAGTCAGTCTTGACTCATGATTTCATCAGGATAGTTGATATGAATCTACATAAGGTGCTTCCAGAAGCAATCTTGGATCCAATCAAGATAAAAGATTCGATACTTTAAAACATGGGTAAATGCACCAATCTGTGACATATTTTAGGTGTCAAATTGTAAAAATTCACAAAAAAAGGCTGAAATTGGCCATTTTGTGCACACAAAATTTGGCGTGCGCCAAATTGAAAAGAAAAATAAAAGCACAAAACGTATTTCAAACCCTCATTTGTCTTCAACCTATGGCTTGGCTTGGAGGATTGGAGGTCTGTAACTCACACTTTCCAAATATCATCCATTATTTGCATCGTTAGTTTGCTATCTTTCACGAGGATGCCTCCAACAGGTGGAAGATTGTGAAGAGGTATGTATTTTTATTCTATTTATTTCGAATTTGATTTAAAATATAGATTTAAATAGATTTTTATAATAAAATTTGGTTCTAATTATCAGGGAATGAATCTCCACCTTGAAACCTTGAGAATTCACAATCACCCCCTCAGGAAGAGCCTCCTATTCAAGAACAACCTGAAATTCCTCCATCAATTCATAGGCATCCTCAAGGAACACAAGAAAATGTTCTAAATCAAATTGAAAACAATAAAAGAGACATTGAACAATTAATTGGAAGATTAACTGAGCATGCCAAAACCCTCCCTTATAGGAGGGGGATTGTTGAATCATTACAGTCAATTGTATCTCATGTAGGAGAAATGAGCGAGAAAATAATTTTTTGGTCAAATAAGAGGCATGAGATGAGACAATATTATGCTAGAGGTTTGTCATATGCAGATGTTTAAAAATAAAAAAATTAGCAAATCCAACTTGTGTGCCCTATTTACAGACTCAAAAACCAACACACCTTTGGCTCATACATGTAGGAGGTTCCCCATCCATTGGTTCCACCATGAGTTAATTAAAAATAAATTTTGGGAGTGGTGGTGGATGGTATTTGACCAACCTCCATGCAATAACCATGAGGTACCACAATACTTTTTGAGGAAACTCTATTGTGAGTTTATCCTCAATAAGATGCCAAGTTATTTTGGCATCTTAGACTTTCAGGGCAGAGGTGGGGGCTCCACACATGATAGACCCGATGCACGACGTAATCCACAGTTGGCACCGAGACCCTTGGCCAGACCCATGGTGGAGCACGTTGTTATTCCTTCCATTGTTAAGGATAATGTAGAGGTGGACACGCTAGAGTCGATTGGCTTACTCACCCAGACCATTTTATAGTGTGCGAGGCCTCTAGTAAAGCATGGTGTGGAGTAGACGTGTAGGCCTCGAGCTCCACCCCACCATTGTGGCGCTTGTGGTGTAGTTTGAACGTATGATTATCAGAGTGCTCGGGATGTAGCTACACAACCTACATCAATTGTAGAGGTGATGGATTTCATAGATGATTTGCTGAATGATACATTTGATATTGACAATCAGGTAAAATTCAACAAGTTCATTTAATGTTGTTTATTAAATTATATTTTGAAATTTAAGAATAAGTAAATTGGTAGAATTTCGATTTGATGAAATTTCAGGGTCAGAGTGTTCATGAGACGTGCCCCATTACTACATACCCTTATTCATTCTCGACGTTGTGTCCACAGGTATGCAACTAGTATTAAAGATATTATTATTGCATTTGAAAAGTTGAATTTTATATTTGAATGTTTGTCTCATGACATGCTTTGGATTTCAAACAATTTCTTGTTGGACCTTCGACCTCCACACCTCACAATTCATTTCCTCAAGGACCTTACACTTAGGTAGCCTTTATTCAATAATGGTGTTGTAAAACAATGTTAGCTAGTTTTCATAATTTTGCATATACAAATCTAAAAAAATGATGATAAACAAAAACATTGCATTTGTATTCCTTGATCGTGTCACATTATCTTCTCCTAATTAACTTTTTGTTCCTTTATTCCTTCCTAATCCCATCCCATTAACATTTAATAGTTCACCCTACCATTTACTCTTTCATTTACCATTTGCAAATGTTGACATTAGATAGCCTTGGTGATGTTGGTGGCACGATGGACCACAGAGTTGCTGCAACAATAGCCAGTTCTAATCCATTGAGAGAGGTATGCAATAGATTAGTCAATTTGACATTATATTTTCTCTTTTATGGTCTATTATAGAAATTTCTCATGATACTTTTGTGTAGCTTAATTTCTATCTTGATGGTTGCTACAGGTGGTTGTCACTCTAGATCGTGGACGTGGTAATGATATAAATGTGAATGATGACTATCTATATGCGGTAAGTGATTATATTTTGTTATATGTCATTCCACAATTCAATTTCTGTGTATTAACATTTTTACATCTTATGGTATCAGTTGAAGGTCCAGAGTGAAGAGAGGAGGACTAGCGAGTGTGTTCAAAAGACCAGAGAACCAACAGTCACTCATCCAGCCAAATTTTGAAGGAAACACAGGATCTATTTCCTTCCCCTAGAGGGAAATGACTATATTAGGGTCATTTGTTGTATACCTATGTGGCATTTTGGAACATATGTTTTGTACAAGAAATATATACATGAAATTTTATGTCCATAATATGGCTCCTTTGTACTAAGCCTGTATGGATTTTTTGGATATATTCTATATACTTTTATCAATATATATCATTGTATACCTTACAACTTTTTGATTAAAAAAATCTTATGTTGCTACTGCCATTCTTGAATGATGTTATCATGCGTATTGTGTAAATCATATGCTTGAATGTTGTAGGCATGGATTTTGTTTACATCTAATGCTTAATTAATTATTGTTGATTGCTCAATAAGCTCCATCTAAAGGGTATTATGTAAATAAGCTCCATTCTTGGTGGTTTGTATCGTTTGGAATGCTTCAATTACTTGTGCCTCACTTATTCACATGTATGCTTCACTTATTCACATGTATACTTCACATATAGTGCGTTTATTCACGTGTATGATTCATGCTTCAAATGCATAGCATAAAAAATATTTTGGGGAAAAATTGACAAACCAAAAGTATAAGAGTTTTTTAAAAAGTTGGGAAAAAATCATATTTAAAAAAATGTAAAAAATCATAGAACAAGAGATAAAATCTATTTATTTTGAAATTGAAAGGTATTTCCATAGCATGTAGAGATATAGAGAGCAAATAAAATAAATATTTTAACTAATGAATTGTAATTTTTTTTTTTTGTAGTTTATATTCATATCGTTGATTACATTTTATTGCACATCTTTCAAATTCAAAGCATTACTTCGCACTGCATAACTAATAACTAGATGCTGATAGACGAAAAAATTTCAATTACAATATATTTTTTACAAAGTCAACCTAAGCAGTTATGCAATTAATTCACATTGCATAACTAATAAGTAGGAGTAGCTGCCAATTGCATTTTGTTATCGTGGCATTCTATGAAGCCAAATTTCTTTGACGTATTTTTTTAAATAGTTCATTGCCTTGTCTATGTTACCACAATTTTCATACATGTCTACCAAAGTATTTTGTCAAACAATTCATTACCTTGTTGCTATGGCTAAAAGCATAAAAAAAGTGCTTTTGAACAAGCTATATATGCTTGGAAAAAATATATCAAAAGCATAATAGCAAGCAATACTATAGACAAGGCAATGAACTGCTTGAAAAAAATGCTTGAAAGAAATGTGGTCTCATGGTGATGGAATGCCATGAAATGCAAATTCCTATGGATTTTCATGCCATTCCATCACCATGAGACCACATTTCTTTGAGGCATTTTTTCAAACAATTCATTGCCTTGCCTATGCTACCACATTTTTTGTACATGTTTACCAAAGCATTTTATCAAACAATTCACTGCCTTGCTGATATGGCTGAAAGCCTAAAATAGGTGTGTGCAGAACAAAAGCATGCCATCTTCCGCGTATGGATAGTCCATGTACTTGCATTGGAGCTTCTAAAAGAGTGTAGCTCGCTTGATCGTGTTAGTGGACAACAATCCTCATATTTTGCAATGTTAGTATCATCTGCTAAATGAAAAAAACTATGAACTAAAGAATTGCCTTTGTTACTTGGACCCATTGCATGATTACACCACTCGACAATTGATCTTGCATTTGTCAACTTTACACTATCTTTGTAGTTTAACTCTTCTCATGCAAGGGCTCTTTTGATACATGCACCTGCTCCATCATGCTCCCCCTTTCCATGCTCGGCCTCTAAGAAGTTCCACATATGTTGAACACCACTGATCTTATGCATCTTGCTCAACCAGTAAAACATTCTAGCATTCTTGAATTGTGATGTACAATTATCTGACCATATGATATGTTGATTGAATGATATGCCCCTGGTAGCCAGATTAGCATAGAACATCTTAAAGCAACCTTGCACAAACTTGGTAGAATGTGTGAGATCATCATTGATGTAAAAGTGATACTCCCTCAATACTTTCCTGTTATCCTTTGTACTATCATTTGCATGAATGAATGCTATATGTAAAAATATAGCAACCTGTGTGGAGTTCTAGTACTATGAGTTCACCTCATTCTGTGGCTGTAGTGTGTAGTTCTCTGCAAAGTTGACAATTGAAACAATTCTATGAAGTGGAAACGTGTCCTTGCATAACTTGAACTGTGAGCCCAACCATTGAACTCTATGTGTATGCCTTGCATACTCATAGATCACTTGATCACGAAAAATTCCCATAAATTGATATAATGGAATCTTATCACTGACCAATTCACACTTTGCTTCTTTCCCATCTTTTAGACTGTAGGCCATTGTCTTGTATTTGCCAAATTCGACAATTTTGTCTCCAATTGTGTGTGTACTAGCCATGTGTTGGAAAATTGGAAAATGTTGCATGCCACCACAATGATGACATGTGCCATCCAAAAATGACTTGTAATTTTTTTTTCCATCCTCTCTTTCACATAAAATGGAAGATAAGAATTCCCTTGAGGATTTAGGTGGAGGCCTTATGTTACATTCTTGCAAAACATTGTCAGTATGCGTATCTACACATATGCGATAATAAAACATCATAATGATTAGAAAACTCAATATGTACTCTACAACAACAAGTAGTGCGTGTGTGATTTATTTTGACATAAAAAGGCTTTAGCATTTCAAAATACCTTTGACATATTTTAATTTCAGGAAACCTTTGTACAAAATTAGCAAAGAAATGGGTTTGAGTGGTATCCAAATAATGCTTTGGATGTGGCTCATGGATTTTACTACCAATTCTCCTTCTTACAACATCTCTTTGATTAGGAGAGGTCCTTGTGTTATCCTTCCAATAATCTACTATTAAAGATCTCAAGCCTTGAGCAATTCTTTTATCTTTCCATGGCACTCTATCCGAGAATGCCCATAACTCATTGCTATTTGGTTCCTCCAATCTTTCACACCTTCCTTTGGCTCTCATTAGAGATGATCTACTTATTTTTACATACTTACTTGTCTTTGTAAGGTTCACCTTGTTCCTTGTTTGACTGCTTAACAGTGTTGTTGTCATCACATGTCTTATGGCACAACTATCCTTCATGCGTGAGGTAGAACCCACGCTCTCATATGCACTCATCAAGTTCTTTACAATGGAATTTTCACTTGAGTCATTCGAAACTCTCAGCCCAAGAGCCTTCATGGTGGGCCTGAATTTGAGTTGCCTCATCATTTCAACAAATAGTTGGCATCTTCCACCCTCACTTAGCTTCTAAAAAAAAACTCCATATCCTCTGTGCAACTCTTTGACATGTACATTTTGACATCTTATCAGGCATCCATTTCAAAACATTGGAATCAATATCAATAAAAAATCTAGGTTTTCTATACAAAACTCTAGGAAGATTTGTCAAATGTAAATTTGTGTCAACATTAGGAATTTCAAAAACATCGGGGATAGATCATGTACCTTCAATCGGAGGTGCAATTGATGACATACCTTGAGATTGACATGTAAATTATGTTGTACCTCCAACTTGAGATGTCGTTTGTGGAGTGACTTCAAATAGAGGTGTGTTTGCTAACGTACTTTCGAAATGCAATGTTGTTGATGGTGTGTCTTCAACTATAGGTGTGATTTTTGATGTTCTTGGAAGACCACATGTTATTGTTGGTGTGTCTTCAACTAGAGATGTGCATTGAACTTTACCTATGGTTGATTATGTGCCTCCAACTTGGGGATCCATTTGTGTCCTTCCACAAACTTTGTCCATTTTTTCCCTTTGTTTTTCCAATTGTACATCTCTTAGATTGCACATAAATTTCTGGTTGTATAGGCTGCAATTCTTTTCCTTCATGAGATGCATTTTTTGATTCTCTTCTCCTTGCATTTTTTACTGCATTTTCTTCCAGTGTTAGAGGATTTGGTCGTTTCCTTGGCATGACATTGAATGTTGCATATTCACAATCACACATAGAAAAAAAGTAAGTAATGCATTTTATGAAACATATTGATAACGCTGATTACATTGCATTTTATTGAACACACCAAAGCATTTTATGAAAGAAGGCAGTGAGTTGTTTGGATTTATCAAACATGTCTATATGCTACAACATTTTTCATACATAAATATACCAAGGAAGAACGGTAAATGGTATGAATGAATGGAAACTTGAATTAAACCAACTATGTCTTGAGTCACTTGAAATTATCTAAGTACATGATGAAGGTGAATTCTTTATGGCACAAAAAAAAAAAGAAACTTGCACATTAACATTGATGAAAGCTCTTAGGTTTTCCAAATTAGTTGAAAATAAAAGTTTTCCCACAACCATCAGTAATAATGAATTTAATGTTCAATTCTATGTGTAACAATGAAGATTAATATAATCATCAAATGAATGGTCTATAAATTGTCAAAAAAAAAAAAACTTGTGTTAAGTTGAATTTGTTTATCTAAGCATGCTGGAAATGGACTACTATAAGCAATGCAAATAGAATTCATAAGAAAATTTGTGTTAATTTGATGTCATTTATATATGTTTAAACATGAATTCATCTAAATTATGTCATGGTTTTCATTTTTTTCTTCAAAGTCATAAAAATTAAACTTTTTTACGCAACTCTTATCTAATTCAATGTTGAATTTTATGTCCAATTGTTATGATTAATAAAATCATTAAAGAAATTTAGATTATTGTCAAAAATAAACAAACATACTAAATATAAACATTTCAATATTACCAAAAATAAATATATTACCTGAGATAATGTAAAATGATGTAGAAACTTCAAAATGTCTTCATCTATGTTGTCTGCATGCAAATTGGTGGAAAAAAGGTGATGGATCAAGCATAGATTGGTACAATAGGGAGTCAAATACATAAAAAATGTGTTTCTCTATCAGATTAAGCGCTGAACCAGACAAAAGCATAAGCATGTGGGCCAGAATTATGGGGTGAACTCCTATTTTACCGTTTCAAGGTGAAAACACATTTGGTGATCACCAAATTTGGAGAGCACCAAATTTGGCGCTAGCCCAATGTGGTGCTTTGAAATGCTTTCACAATATCAATAGAAAGGTAGTGAGACTTGAGATAGAGGGAGAGGGATATGAGTGAGAGATATTAGCCCTAGTAGCGTGGTAGGGACTGAGACCTGAGAGCGATAGAGACTTGAGAGGGATAAAGAGTTATCCAATTAGGGTGGGGAGAAAGACCTCACAATGGGAGAGGGGTTGGAGTGAAATAGATTTTTCTACCCTCTACCCTTAAAATGTAACCGTAAATCCTTAAAACCTCAACCCTATAACCCTCAAATCTCTCTCTCTCTCTCAACCCCCTACCCTCTACCCTCAACCCTAAACCTTAAACCCTCTACCCTCAACCCTTAAACCATAAATTGTAAACCCTAAAACCATCAACCCCATGTTTCTCTCTCTCTCTATCTCAACCCTACACCCTCTACCCTTAAATCATAAACCCTAAATCCTAAAACCCTCAACCCCTCCTCTCTCTCTCTCAACCCTCAACTCTCAACCCTTAAACCGTAAACTGTAAACCCTAAAACCCTAAAACCATCAATCCCCTGTCTCTCTCTCTCTCAACCCTACACCTTCTACCCTTAAACCGTAAACCCTAAAACCCTCTACCCTTAAAATATAAACCCTAAACTCTAAAAACCTCCTCTCTCTCTCAACCCTCAACCCTTAAACCCTTAAACCCTAAAACCCTCAACCCCCTTCTCTCTCTCTCTCAACCCTACACCCTCGACCCTTAAACCATAAACCCTAAAACCCTAAAACTCTCAACCCCCCCATCTCTATCTCAACCCTACACCCTCTACTCTCAACCCTCAAACCTCTACCCTCTACCCTCTACCCTCAACCCTCGACCCTTAAACCCTAAACCCTAAACCCTAAACCCTAAACCCTCTACCCTCAACCATCTACCGTCTACCCTACACCCTCTACCCTTAAACCATAAACCCTTAACTATAAACC
>VDFB02373365.1:25692965-26233183 GCA_007258455.2 Sequoia sempervirens | reverse complement strand
CTCCCTCTCTCAAGTCTCTCTCTCTCACTCACTCCCTCTATCTCTCTCCCATCTAACTTTAACCCTAAACCCTAAACCATTAACCCTTAAACTCTAAACCCTTAAACCACCTACCCTCTATCTCTCTCCCACTCCCTCCCTCCCTCTCTCAACCTCCTACCCCCTCTCCCTCTCTTTAGTCTCTCTCTCTCTCACACTCTTATCTCCCTCCCCTCTACCCTTAACCCTCTACCCTCTATCTCTCTCCCCTCTACTTGGTTGTTTTTACTGTAACTAGGTTGGTCTTCTAATTTACCTATGGAATGGCCAATTCCAATCAAGGGCAGCTCGAAGGACCTAGACCAACTGACGAGGATTTTAAAGACCTCCTACACTTTGGGCTCTACAAGACCCAGGAGGGTGATCACTTAATGCATTTACAACCTCTGCACCATTATAGTAAAAAATATTAACAAAAACAGATAATCTCATTTAATAGCTCAACATAATAGCATAATATTGAATAGAATTGGTTGTTCATCAGTAATATCAACTATTTGGAGCATGAGATAACTACAACACATTCCACAATGTAAAATAGTCATTGATTTGCAATTTGTAGCAAGCGCTAGGTAAAGACAAACAAAATACTATACCATACAAATTAGTACAACTTACATCAGTGTCATATATCCATTGAGGGAGTCAAATTCATAAACATCTAAGATTTTATGACAGATTTAACACATAACATATAAGATCCTTGAGAACATTGCTTTACAATTTCATCAACATGTATTCTAACCCAATACTACTTATCAAATCCTTATACAGAAAATATCCACCTACAATCCCATTCAAGCATTTTAATTAATTCCTTGAATTAAAGCCAAAACAGAAATCATACACACCACAAGAGTGAGATGAATGAGACAACCCTTGATTATCTTATTCAAAATTCATATATGCGTGTACAATGGAGAGACATGAGTTTGAATTAATCATTTCAATTCAAATGCCAATACTGTCATAAAACGTCAAATCCCCATGAATTCAAAACATACTACAGAATGACTCAAAACCTAAATTGCATTTTCCTTAAAACCATTGAATTTTACAATTTTCTCTGCAACTCTACCTAGACTCGACCAAAAAATATCTAACTTGCTAACTTGTACTTATAGCCTTGAAATCCTTCTTATAGAAAATGAAGGAGAAAACAAACATCGGGCCAGAAAGTACCTCTCATTTCACATGCTTTTCCTCACAAAACTCTTAAGGACAGTTGTTATACCTTCTTTATTTCTCATCCTACTCCCTATTCATGCATCCTACAATTACAACAGTATCCATGGGGCCTCTTACACAAGCTACAATAATCACAAAAAGTGTATGTGCCTCTTTATATCATGTTTGGACTACAAAACCCTCAAAAATAGGGTAATCGGGTTGTATGCAAAGAAATGAAGCTTTCTAACTCAAATCAATGCCTTAATCCCTCAAATTAGATTCAAATCAAAGCTAACACATATCTTCACGACCTGGAATTGATTTCACATCAAAATATGGCTGCATGTGACCATACAGTGCTGCATAACAAGAAAAATACAAAAAAAAATTGAAGAAAACACAGATTTTTGATTGTCAAGAGCTTGTCTTTTAAATCCTCAACCATTAACAACCATTACAATGATCACTTTATGCCTTTTAAATTCCTTTACACGTCAACCTATGAACAACCACCTCTACAACTGAGTTTTTAATCTTTTGTGATCACATGAAACATAAAACACACTAATTTCAAAGTTGTTAACATCACTATTGAAATGTTTGAATTTTTTGACCTTTCAAACATTAAAAAGTACATCATTAAATTAATCATGTAATTGCATAAAAATTAAAATATCATGAATTAATTATGTAACCACATAAGTCAAATATAATTTATCAAGAAATTAATATCAAATAGATAATATAATGAAGTAACTTATACATTTCAATGTCACAATCTTTCATCCAACTTGGTCTGTATCATCCCATCCATACAACATCGTAAGGATTGGTCATATCATCATCATCGCCATCACACTTTGATAATAAAACATCATCCACACCGCATGTCATCTTCATGAACATTAACTCCTACATCATCATCATTCAGTTCCTCCCTTGACATCTTCATCAGGGACATCATCAACCAACCGCTGATCTTGATCAATACTACATCATCTTCAGTTCTTCTAAGACTTCTTTCTTCCACCGCATTATACTTTTACCGCCTTCCTCTTGGATCATGCCTAAAAACAAATGACCAACCTGGTTTACCTGGAACATCTGAGTAAAATACTTGCTCACATTGTCTTGGAAGAACATAGGGCTCATTTCTAGCTCGCTTGATCAACTTTGTATTAACCATGGTAAATCCATTATCATCTTCAATAACGCCTTCTTAGGATCATTTTCATTCAATCATAGCCTGTACCATAGGACGACAAACAAAATTAATTTGAAGCACTTAAAGTCACACTCAAGTATATCATCCAAAATCCCATAGTATCAATTTTCTGAGACTTCTGGATGTATGTCGCTTCTAGATGAAACATTAGTCACCTGAAAGACTGCAGTTATACCAGAATCACAAGTTTTCTTCATGTCATCCAACATTTTGATTCAAAATTTATGACCCTTTGCACCACATAGCCTTGTGGTGTTTCACTACAATATGTCAAACATGTAAAAAGTATTGCAATATCATCAGTTGATAAACATATTTATTCTTGGTGAATGTATGCAAAGAAAACAATCTCAACATATATATACATCAATATAATTGAAAATAATTAAATAATATGGGTGATTAATATATTTATACATACCTGTTTATCTCTTAAACCATATGCTAAATCAATTTCCCTTTGTGTAACATTGGAATGTCCATTCTAATGAGCTTCTTTAACCAATGAAGCCATACCTTCCCATGTTAATGCACGACCAGATTGTTGACATCATTCAATCCATACCATCATTCAATCAAGATTGTTTGCAAGGTACAAATGTAGTGCATCCCACTCTCGACCAACTGTATCAAAACAATTTGAAATTCACAAACGACATATAATTAGTTAAATACCACAGTAGACAACCTTAATTTATAATTGATGTATATTGAAGATTAAAAATTAAATAAGTACAATATACATAAAAACCATATAAAAAATTTATTCCAATTAATCCCCATGACCATCTTATAATTACCTCTCACTTTCCTCAATCTACCTTTCCCCATCAGGTACTCCCCTTCGAATTTGTTAATGGAGTCGGGATCCCAAATGCGATCTACATGGATCTTTGCTGCAAACTTAGGAAGATATTCACTAATGTACACCATGGTCTGGTATACCATATATCCCTCCACCATAGAACCCTCAGGATGTGCTCTTTGTCTAACCAAAGTCTTCAAAAATTTCAAGTGCCTCTAAACCATCCACATTGACCTTGTGTGTATAGGTCCACACAATTCAATCTCCTCAACTTGGTATATGAGGTAGTGTTATTGTGCATTGAAAAATGTTGAAGGTAGACACTTTTGCATTTCACACATTAGACAAGGAATTTTTCTCTTCCAATAATTTATATCTTCTTTATGGATTTCTTTAGATGATAGCCATCTACAAGTGATTCAAGGCACAAATATATTAACGAGATTTAACAAAAATATACAATATATTACATAACAAGTAAAAAAAATGGTAATTATAAGATGTATACAATGAATTGAACAAATATCGCTACTTACCTCATGTATTTTCCAAGATCATATATAACTTGTTTGACATTGTTGTCAAAGTTATTCGGAGAGATAGAGGTAAAGCAGTATTGCAACAATTATAAAATAATTTTTCATTATTTTTTCAAAAGTAGTAAACACAATACAATGAAAATTACATGCATTATACAAGTGTATATAATATACTAGAATAATTACCTTAATGAAGGTATTCCAATCATGCGTTTTCATCCCTGACCCAAATTCACCTTTCTTTGTTATTATATTGTTTATGTTCGCAGCAAATCCTGTGGGAAATCAAATTTTTTGTATGACTTCTTTTATAGCATTGCTTTGCTACTCTATTAATAACCAAGGAAGGGAACTTATATTGATTTGGTCTCCACCTCTATTTAATTGAATGACATTTTTCATTGCATGATTGGCTTCCTGAATGTCACTATAAATTTTGACAATTTTTGCTTTGTCATGCCTTCCATCCAATATTTTCCATAATTTTTTTGTTATATTCTTTCTGATATGCATTGTATCAAACAAATGCACAATTTGTAGCTGCTCATAGTAGGGAAACCTACTAAATTGTCTGGGATAACTTTTCAGTCCCTATGGAAGCCAGTCATTAATGCCTTGACGACCTTCATGAAGCATATAAGTTAAAAAAATTAACAACAATCATTGTCAATTACAACATGAGTAAACGCTGGTATTGGATTGGTGTGATGGTTTAAAGGTGGCATTGTTGTTTGTGCCACCAAGGTTCAAACCCCATTGGGGTGGTATTGTTGAATGGTTGTAATCCGGTTCATAGCTCCGGTCAAAAGCGTTTACCCCTTGAATAAAAAATAATTACAACATGAGTAAACACAACACAATATAAAAATATAAATTCAAAACATATCATAGATGATAGATAAACAATTTGATCTGATGTATAACCTTGATGATTAATTCTATTATATTCCAACTTCCATAGGCGAGGTGTCATTCTTCGTTGTTTTGATGTAGTCTCCTCTTTCCCATTGAAAAGATGTTTTTCAGTAGTTCAATACTTATGATTTCTATGGAGGAAGTGCCTATACTCATCAAACACCTGCTTTCCTAAACTTGTTGAACGACGAGATTTCATCTTTGGACCACAAATTGGACATGTAAATTTTCCCTTTGTTTGAAGACCTACAAGATCATATATAATTGATTAAATATGGCAATTTTTATAATTATATATAATGAATAGATTATTTTAAAAACATTCATGATATCTACTTCATCAAATTAAATATTGTTAAAGTTCAGTTGAACGTTATAACATACCACAAAAATGTGTTAGCCCTGGGCATCATGAATTGTCCATACAAGCATTGCATGGAATTGAAATTGTCTTTGTCCTATTGGTCTAGAGACGTCATACATAGTGACGCCATTCCATAACTTTAGTAACTCGATAAGAGGCTCGATATATACATTCATATCTTTAACTTGGTACTTACCTAGTTGAATGAACATAAACATTACATAATTATTATAACCATTTTACTGCAATATATAAAAATTAATGTACATGACTATTGAATGAAAAAAATATAAGTAATTATGCAACAAATAAGACAAATGAGATGCTACTACGTTAAAGAAAATTGATGAAAACAAATACCTGGAACAATCATTAACAACATTATATGCTCCCTCTTTATTGACATCCATGGAGGAATGTTATTGTTGATAACAAAAATAGGCAACACCGAGTAAATAGATCTTAGTTCTCCAAATGGATTGACACCGTCCGCTCCCAATTTAAGCCTAAGATTACGAGGTTCTTCTTTAAAGTGTGGCCATTTTTCCTCCATGTCCCTAAATGCAGAACCATCCACGGGCATTCGAAGAATGTCATCTCCACTTCTATTCCATGCATGGTAATCTATAAATTGTGCTAAGCTTTCACACCTAAATAATTGTTTCATATGTGGAATAATGGGAATATAACGAAGAACCTTGTGAGACACCCTTTTTGTTAGTTGATATGTTTGATATCTACTGATATGACATTATGGGCATTCTATTGCAAATTCCTATTGTTTATGATATATAATATGATCATTGGGACATGCATCTATTGCTTGATACTCCATTTCAATATATTTCATAATGCCAGATAAATCTTGATATGAGCGAGGTAAAATATTTTATGGTGGTAACAAAAATTCACCAATCAATCTACAACAAAAAATAATTTGTTAATATAAAGAATATTAATGGTACATATTTCATCCTTTATTTACTAGTGATGAACTAACAACAATTAAAATAGATTAAAAAAGATGACATATATGGGATACCTTAACATCCGTGAGATTGCTATGTTTGATAAACCATTCATAACCTTCAAGTTCAACAACAACAATACATCAGAGAGAAGAGTTGTTTGGGAGCCTTCATAAAGGGGCTCGTATGCCTTCTCAAGTACAGGTAAATCATGAACATCATCAAAGTCATCTCGATCATCATGATCAGCTCTACCACTAAATGTATCATGGATCAATCACTGATACATTTTGATCAATTTTTTGATGATGGCCCATTAGAATTTCGATGGTTGTTCGTCATTGTTATTGCGTCAGAATTTCAACAACATTTGAAACGTCAAAATTCTAGCCCGGCATCCCGTCGAAATTCCAACAGGCTATCATCAAAAATTTGATCAAAATGTATCAGTGAATGTATTTGTACCATCATCTTCAACTGTGTTTTCTGGCGCATGATCATCTTCTTCCATAGGATCATTAACTTCAACTTCGATATTCACAGCTCTATGTTCGTCCGCTTGCAAAACCACATTCTATGGGCCATGATAATCCATATCATTTGCCCTAGCACGCCCCACCTTTATAATAATGATAGACACAAATAAACCATGATCATGATCAAGTGATTATATATATATATATATATATATAATGTTAAAACATATAAACATTTACAAATTCAATCAATATAAACACATATAATGAACAACTTACCAATGGACCGATAATCATGCCCCCTTCAACGTGACCATGTTGCCTACAATGTTTCTCGGCTTGTGATTAAAAGTCATCTCGTCCTTTAAGCCCTTGCAATTATTGCAAGGACAATAACATTTCATCACCCTCTTTCTTTTCAATCTAGCCCACAATCTATCAAGTGTCTCTTCATTTTGTTCTGGACTAATATTATCTGACATGATTTTTTCTTTACCAAGCTTGACTATTTATCTTCAAAAAATATCAAACTCACACTCCAATAATTTTTATTCATAGACAGTAAAAAAATCTAATAATTCCAATATTTTACACCCAAAATTTGGCATGCAACCACCCTTGCAAAAGAGAAGATAGTTTGAAGTTAATGACCCCAAAAACACTTTTAAAATGCTAATTCCAAAACTTATTAAATTCTGATTTTACTATGATTTCCAACCGTTAAGACTCCTAAAATTAGAATATTGAACTTGATTGCAAACTTCCTACAATGATGGAGGTAGCGAGTTAGTAAGAGCAAGTGACCCATTCCTAAGGAGCAACAAGTTGGAATCACCATTGCTAATGTCAATACGGATTTATCCTTTTAGTTAAAGATGCAATGTGTCACTTCTTATGACGAGCTTATCCCTAGGGCCCTCAACATTGAGAGAGCCCTAATCGCACAAGGAAGCACACACTAGTAGAATTTGGAAAATAAATGACTAGGTGACTAAAACTTTTATTCACAACAACTAAAAATGACTAAATTTTGTTCATTTTTTCAACTTAGCTATAAATGAGTAAATAAATTACTAGTTTGGTCGTGGATTAAAAATTATTTAGTCACACAAATAAAAATGACTAAATAGTTAGTCATTTATTTAACCACAATCCATTTGAATAAATCATTTAAGGAATCAAGAATATAACCTACCAAAATACTCTAAAACTTTAATAAACATACCCTAAAACTTTTGTCAAAATCTTATTTTCAGGCGTAGCCCACCAGAATGGAGTTTTCATTTTAATAAACATACTCTAAAAGCTTCGTCAAAACATTATTTTCAAGCATAGACCACCAAAATGGAGAAGTGTTTTTGTAAAGAATGATAGAGAACGGTGAGGAGATGTGCGTGAAAGGAGGCATAGGATTCATTGATGCTTATCTCATTCCTACCATGCTCAACAAATCTTACATTGTTCCTGCTACTATTTGTAATCTAGGTATTTACTTGACATATATTTGCATAATCTCAAATTCCTTCAGAGGCTTTTGAAGTATCAATGTATCCTATATAGGGTTTAGAATGATTTCTTTTAATTAAATAAATAAATAAATGATGTATTTCCTTGTAATTAGATAATGTGGAGATCTCCTAAATCTGCCCCAACACAATATCCTCTTTGGCATGTATTCATTACTCCATCTACTAGGGTTTTGCATGTGACATCTTTAATATCTTCATGACCATGGCTTTTAAATAGATCTCAGTCTTTGCTTTAATCCTTTTCATGGTAACCCTTGAGTTCCATAATCCACCTTCAATCTCTTCTAAGAATAGTGTCTTAAGCTAGACTGCATAGTATGCATATAAAGCAAGTCCTTCATACCTACCATTGTTCCAAACCACCACTCACTGCCTTGCTTAAAATGTTGCCTCCATAAGCACAATAGCATGTTTTAAAATCATGGTTTCCAGTGATTGACCATTAAGGTCACCACTTTCACAAGATCCAATGAGATTTTTGTCTTCAAACTCAAGGCATTATGCAAGATAACATTGTGAATTGTTTGGTGTGTATGATTTTATTTTCTTGCACATTTACTGCTTTTCTAACTTCCTTTAAGACTGGGTATTGCACCCTCAGTTGCAATCTCAAACAACTCACTCACTATCACTTGAAGATTCATTTCATGAGCATCCTTCTATAAAATCAAACTATGCCCTATAGACTGCCTACTTACTACAGGGTACTCATTGTTTCATGGTATTGTAGATCTTAAGATCCTTCAACCTTATTGACACTACTTCACAATCCACAAGGTATTATTCACTATTCTCCCATCTTTGATGAGTCTTAAAACACTGCTCAAACATGCAATCCACTACCTCCATTATACATTAATGGCTAAGAATAAACATTGAACCTATGATTACCACTGTTACTTCACTTGGACAGTCATTCCCTGATTGCATTTTCCTTGTCTAACACTACCAAAAGCATTTGAAAAACCTTTAAGGTCAGCAAGGGGGTAAGGAAACTCACTATTAAAATCTCCACTTTACTATGCAAGGTTTGAGCTTTATTACCTTGTCACTACTCAGCCTCTTTTTGACTGTCACATCTCAAGTGACTGTCATTCTTCTTACCGTAGATTGCATTTACAAATGTCACTAAGCTACATAGTGTGCTTGTTATTGGCTACAATCTTTAGATTGCAAGATTTTGTTATTAGCTACAATGTCTCAATCTTTCTGGTATTGCAACCTCACTAATCCGCTAGAGTTATTGTTTATGTTTCTACGGAGGCCTAGGGTTTGTACCCTAATCATGCTCTTACCAATGCTTTTGTTGGTATTAAAAACAACCTTAAATCTTGGGTCAGAAAATTAGTTGTCTTGACAAAGTTGTGGTATGATCTTGGATTGTATCCTAGAGTGTGTGGGAAGCTTGTGTTTGATCATTAAGGTATGTAAACCTGATCAGGGAAATGTATCCTATATAGCATGGGTCTTGCTTTTAATACTTTCCATAATGGTTATTAGCAGATCACATTATTATAGTTCATATTCAAGCAAACACTATTTAAGTACATTGGGTCTTGATCACTCTCTAGAATAGGCCATTAAACATGGGTTGTGCTTGAATGCACTGATATTCTGCATATCAACAAGAGTTATAGACTCTTTCTTGCAACAAGAGGTAATCACTCTTCGATCATGCCATCATGACCAATGAATGAGATGATTGACGGATGCATTTCTATACATTATGAGTGCACAGACATTGTTCCTTTTTGTGATCTTATGGTGATTCCACACAACAAAATCTGGACATGAAATTCTCAAAACCCTAAACCTCTAAAAATGAAATCTAATGAGATGTTGCTTTAAAATATGATTTTCAAACTTGGAACTGCAAATCTGACTTCACAACTAAATTCTGCAAAAAGACAATAACTACCCTCAACTTGGCGATATCTTCTTGAACTTTTTCTGATTTTTCCCAAGAAAATCGTCCTTAGTTCTCCACAAACTGTCTCAAGTAGAGCAAAACACTATCGCAATAAATCAATGAACTCACTTTTATTTATGTCGGCCACAATTTGATTTTTTTCTATTTTTCATGTTTGTTGAAATTTAGACAAAACTGATGGTCAAAATTGCGACGAAACCTAGGTTCGTCAAAATTTTGACAAACGTCGGGGATAAACTTTCAAAAAATTGAAAATTACACATCAAATTTTACAAGCACCCGACGATACATCAAATTATACATATTTCGTTGGACATTTTCGTCGAATTTTGCAGTCAAATGAGTTAGTGATTGTTTAGTGACCAAAAAACCTTTAAGATTTTTGGTGTAGGAATAGTCATTCCAAAGTCGCTCCACATTTTACTATTCAAATTTGAAATAGAAAAATCCTTAGGATCTTCATAGCTAGGCTAATGCAGGAAGTTGGGTACACAAAAAGCTCAAAAAGTGGAAGTGTTTTTGTTGTTTTTCAGAATTTGTCAACTTGGACTAAAAATTTGAGGCACTTTCACAATGAATCTTAAAAAAAGTTATTAATATGAAATTTATCATTTTGAATCTAGTTTCCAAATATGTAAATTATTCAAATACCTAGATTATAGAAATTAAATTTTGATAGGGATCTATAAAAAACACTTTTTGAAATTCTTTGTTCTTTTACCATACCAAGCATGTGTACAGACACCAATTTTTGACCCAAATAAAATTATTTTGCTAATTCCTTTTGGGAAAATATAGCTAACAACATGAAGATTGATGTGGAATTTTTTTTGTAATTTTTTGTTGATTTATTTTTTTATTGGCCTTAATTGTTGTTTTTAAAAATCAACGTATATGGACAACATAATTGGACCTAAAGTAAACATTTTATTATTATTATTATTTTCATTGTGTAGAGAATTGTCTAAATTTTGATGCCATATAACTTTTTTTACAAGAAACTTAACCAAAAAAAGTTATTAAAAAATAAAAAAAGCCTGATATTTCAAGTTTAAGGACAAGTTTGCTTAGAAATTATTTGAAAAATAGAAAACATAATCCAATATTAATAAAAAATATATATTTGGAAAGTAGAAATCATGTTCTCTAATGGGTTTTAATTTTATAGATTGATTCAGAAAAAAAAGTCCATCAACCATATTGCCAAATTTGGACATTCTTCTTCAATCTGCCTTAGTTTTTTAGTTGCGGGTCAAAGGCTAAGGCTTGGATTGTCAAGCCTTTCCCAAGCCTAAAACCAAGGCTGCATGTGGGTTGGGAATTTAATTTTTAAATAACGCGTGCACGTTTTTAAAAAACATCTACGCGTTACAAAATGCATATGCGTTCTTTATTTTCTTGATTATTTAAAAAAATAAATACTTTTTAGAAACACGTACCCATTTTGCATTACAAAATGTGTATGCATTTTAAAATGTGTATGCATTTTTGCATTACAAAATGCCTACGTGTTTCTAAAAGGTATCTATTTTTTTAAATAGATGACTTGTATGTGTTATAAAACGCGTACGCATTATATAACGTGTATGTGTTATAACATGTATGCATTATAACATGTACGCATTTTATAACATGTACGCGTTTTATAGTGCATACAGTTTTTTTAGGCTCGGGTACCCAAACCATAACCCATATGCATTTTTTTAATAACACGTACGCGTTTTCTGCAAGATTTTTTTTGGCCAAAACTTCCCCTCTTTGTGTACCCAACTTCTTACTTTTACCCATCTTCAGGATTTGAGATTTGGTGGTCCCAAGAAGTGTGTGCTGTGGAGGGGAGCCAGTGTCTCTAAATCTCTAGTTGTTCGCTTTGTCTTAGTGTTTGGAGAAATCTGAGTGGGGACTCAGCAAGTAGTATCTTTGCATCCTAGGATTGTGCATTTTGCAATTCAGTTAAACACATTGCTTGATTCTAAAATGTTGAAACAAACATTTAACAATCATCAAAATTTCAAACCCTTTGGAAAGAGTGAATACCTTTGAAGAGTCCAATTATTACTGCTTGTCCCTATGGATTTTATCCTTAGAGGCTTCTAGATACTTGGGCTCATATCTCAATTCACTTTCTTCAAAGTCAACCTAGGGAAACTATGGCCTTAGCTCTTTGATTTTCACATAATGGACCTTATGGAATGAAAAGGAGGTTAGACATAGACATTTAGTTTGAAACTTAAGCAATACATTGGATGTGGTAAAATTAATTCATTAATCAAAATGAAATCAATTGAACCCCACACGTGTGCTTGTTATCTTTTGTCTTATGGTCTTAAAAGAAAAACATTGGTCTTTTGGTTTGAACTACTCATAGGGTAAAGCATGTTCTTCACTGTCGTGGTCTTTTAAACAAGGTCCCTCTTAGGTTCATTTAGGATCAAATCAAACACTTCATCCATCCCAAACATTTATCATCTCCATCCCACAAACAACTTTTAAAGCTTTCAAAAAAATCAAAATTCTAGACTTGGGTTAATCCTTAAAACACATCAAAATCACTTTATTTAGTTAGGAGTATGAAAATGCATCCTTTCTGATACCTCTAGTTAAATTAGCACCCCTTTGAACATTTTTTTCCAATATCATATGTCCATCTAAGGATTCCCAAGTTCATTATCCAATAAAAAAATTCAAAATCAAAACCTAAGTCTAGTATTCACCAAAGTTCATAAAAGTTCAAACACCTATATCACTCACCCTTTCATCTTTCATCTCATCATTGGTTCTAAATTCCATAGAGGTCAAAAGGGTAAAAAAAAAAGAAAAAAATGGAATATAAACTTGATTTATACATCATGAGTGATCTAAGTCAACCAAACTATCAAAGCCTTACAATACCAACTGATTATCAAAAGTCGCATTTATACAATCCATACATGGGATCATTATCTCCTACAAACCTCAATGATACAACAAATATATGTCAAATCTAAATTTTGGAACACCTTTCCCTATGGTAGATTTAAATCAAATTAAAAACCTACAAATCTATCAACCAAACAATCAATGCATGAGTCTTCAACAAAACAACATTATCCCACCAAATCAATGCATGCCAAATGTGAATATACCAAATACAAGCTTACCAAACATGAACGTATCAAATCCACACTTGGTGAACTATGGGATAGATATGTTTGTGAATCATACCAATTTTGTTCAAAGTCCAAACAATATGTTAACAACTCAATGTATTGATCCAAGTCAAGGTAACACCATGCAAAACCAAGGTTACCTAAATCAAAGCAATGTGATTCCCAACCATAACAATGTTCAATGTCAACCTATAATACAAAATCTAAACATCATCCCAAATCAGAACATTGTCCAAAATTAATTTGTGCATGATCTCATAAAAATACCACAAGTGTACATTCCAAATATTCTTGACCAACAACAAAATCAACTATATCGTGTTGCTTAAACACTATCCTTGCATTGTTGTGTATCCTCAACAATGTTATCATCATCAATCAATCAATTAGATCAATCAACCTTAGGTTGGTTTTCAACAAAATCCCAAAATAGATCATTGATATCATCACATATATCCATATCCAAATTGTCAAAACCATGCAAAAAATCCAAAAAACATTCAAAACATATCAAAATCCCAAAACAGGTCAAAAAGTCAAAAAACGTCAAAAACATGGTATCTGAAGTACGTCGTCTCTAAGGTTAAACGTAGACAAGGCTAATCTTTGATCAACCCTCGAGACACAAAAACATAAAAAAATTCATAAAATCTCATAAAACCAAAAAAAATGAAAAATGAAAATTTGGAAAATTAAAACATTTATAAATCTGAGAAAACCCCAAAAATAGCCTCAAAACATTCCAAAAACATCAAAAACATCCAAATATTTGAAAAACAATCATTTTTCCCATTTCACTTTCACCCGCAATAATCTCATCCATAAGAAACAAATAATCACACTCACCCTTTGATAACACAAATAGAAAACAAGTACAACAATCAACAAAAGCAGACTTCAAATGCAAAATCAAAATCAAAACAACAAACTTTTAAATGCAAAATCAAACTCTTGATCTTTTTAGCGAACATGTCAATCAACCTTATATCAACGACCTTTTCAAATAACCAATCACCTTTCCACCATCCACCAACATGTCCTAAGATGTATCCTTCTTACAATGGGCATTATCTTTGGCAATCACTTTGGATACTTATCCTAAGAAAAACACATCCCTTTGGCTAGAGGTATGAAGAACATTAGCTTGTTTGTTTACTTGCTTTCTTCTTATGATTTATCTTATTGCTCATATTCCCATGACCTCTCAAGAATGTTATCTAAAAAGATTTAGAGAGAAAGGATTTGGGGCATTAATCATTATCTTTTGTTTGTTGTGTTTGTTGGATGTTCTTGTAATATAACTTGGCAATACTTGCTTTGGTAGGTGTGTATGAAGGGAGTTTTGGATAGCATGTTGACTATTTCATTGATAGATTATGACTTTTTGTGTACTTCTGAAGTACATCCTAGTGAGGTTTTTGTATGCCAAGTGTGAATGGGAATACTCCTATCTATTTGTGGAGTCAAAGTCCATCTCACTAGATACAATGCCATCCTAGTTTTGTATACCTTGATGCATCATACCTATGTGTGTTATCAAACATAAGGATATTCATGTCATTTTTGTCCCAATCCTTGGATAAGCAAATCATCATCACTCATCATATCTAATAAAGTCTCGATGACTCATGGACTTGTTGGACTTCTGCATCATCTCAAACTCAAGGGTTGATCCCTCTTATTCTTCTTATTCTTCTATCTTTACTAACATTTCTATCCATGTACCAAATAGGTGTGATATATCAAAATATGCATGAGGCTACCATGGCCGATGATTGTCTATACATCATCAAATTTGTCTACATCAAGCATTTGAGCTTTCTTGTCCTCTATTAGATGAATTGATCTTGAATGTTTATCGCGAGCTCAACCCAAAAATTAAAATTTTCGCTCAATTTCTTGAGGGGGCAGTGTAGCAGCGTAATTCCTTCTGCTGAGGCAATAGTGGGGCATTCGAAAAAAAAAATTTGAATTTTGATCTTGATAGCATTAGTTTTTGAACCAACACAAAAGGTACATTGCTTCAAAGTGAGGCAAAATGTAGACACTCAAATAGGCCTAACTGACATTATGCATCTAATTCTGATTAATTAACATCATTTCTACTATTAATCAATTAATTAAGCTTATTTGATTAATTAACTTCCTGCTCACTAATATTCATCACATTTAATTAAATAAATCAATTTATTTAATTAAAACCCTAAAGTCCCCTCATTTGATTTAATAAATCAAATTATTTAAATAAAATGTCATAAATCCCCTAATCCCTTCAAATTGATTAATTCTAAAATAATTAACTCTTAATCCTCATTACCCATTCTCTATCTTTTGACTCAACCTTGGTCAAACTCAACCCATGGTCAACTAACCAGGTTGCACATGAAACTCATTTCTTTTAATTATCTAATTACCTTATTTATCCTTACAATGGCATATTCCTAGGAATATTCCTCCCAACCACCCATTTATTAAATTTCCCTCCAAAATGCTTTAATAGCCTCTTACAAAGGTATTTACTCCTTACATGCTATCTTGTCCTCTTTACTCTACACATTCCCCAAAATGTGCTCCATCCTCATCCAATAGAATTGTGACAAGTGTCACAATCCTATTGGCTCCCTTTTTATCCCACATTCACCAGTTTCTTTTCATTCTTCAACCCTTAACCCTATTTATAGAGGGATTCTATATGAAGAAAGGATCCACTTCTTTATGCAGTCATTATCCTCCAATTGCTATCATTATCTTTGAGGGCAATTGGACTTCATCACATCTTGGAAGCTTTATCAAAGGGGGTGGGAAAAGGAATTCTTTCCGCATCAAAGGAGCACCACTCCCACTATGGGATAGAGTTTTTATATTTTTTTATGTGTTTTCATTTGTTACTTTGGTCTCTTATTGTCTCGATTACATATTTGCATGTTTAAGTATTTCATAGGAATGTTTTATTTGGTTTGTTTAATTTGATTAATAATGCTAATATTTGTCAATCTTTGAGAAAATGTGGATTTTAGAATTCACATTTTGGCTCCCACCATTCAATATCAATATGTTTTCTATCACATGAAATAGGAATATAAAGTCTTTGTTTCTATTCAAGCTTTAATATTGATTAATGCACTAAATAGTACCGTAAAATCTATATTTATGTTCAAGCTTCAAATTCGAATAATGCATTAGATACAAATGAAATGTCTTTGTTTCCATTCATACTATCTTCAACCTTTGGGTGCTCAATTATTTTTACTATTTAATATTGATTATGCATTAGATCAAAATGCAAAATCTTTGTTTTTGTTTGCATTAGCTTCAAACTTTGGGCATTGGTCTTTATTGATTAAATGCATGAGATACAAATGTAAACTCTTTGCTATTGTTTGCATAAACTTCAAACTTTGGGCACCCAATTACCTTGTACTCTTACCGTGGAAATCTTTGCACAGTAAAAAATGAAATCATAGATAAAAAAACGAGTGGCTGGAGGATACAGAATCCATGAATGCATAGATTTTTTTTAGTATCGATTAATGCGTTAGATTGGAATGTAAAGAGTTTGTTTATGTTCATATAAACTTCAAGCTTTGGTTGTTGTGGGAAAGTAAAGCCTTTGTTTCTGCTCATATAAACTTCAAGCTTTGGCTGCTCTGATAATCTTACTCTTCCCATGGAAATCTTTGTTGGAGCGGCATCATTCTTGAGCTAGGATATTATTTTTTACTGATTAATGCATTAGATAGGAACATATAGTCTTTGTTTCTATTCATACAAACTTCAAGCTTTGTGCATCCAATTACTTTATTCCTACTATGTAAATATTTGTTGTAGCACAATCTTTCTTGAGCTCTATAAATCATTTTTCTTTAAGAAAATCAGAGAAAAGAGAAAAAATGGATGGTTCAGATAGATTAAAAAATTATCGATAAAAACTAGTGGTTGGAGGATACAGAATCACTGAATACATATTTAATGCATTAAGTATCGATTGATGTTTTAAATAGGAATGTAAAGTCTTTATTGTTGTTCATACAAACTTCAAGCTTTGGGCACAATTACTCTTACTCTTGTTGTGGAAATCTTTGTGGAAGCGACATCTTTCTTGAGAGTGAAATATTTGCTGGAGTGATATCTTTCTTGGAAGCAAAATCTTGGCTGGAGCGACATCTTTCTTACTATGGAAATCTTTTGTGGAGCGATATCTTTCTTGACATCATGTTGGAAACTCTTAAATTTTGTAGATAGGCATACCTCTTTTTGTGATAATGTTGTCTTAAATGATTACTATCGCAAAATGATTTGCACCCTCCTTTTATCAACTGTAGATTATTCACTTATCTACTTTATTTCACTATGATTTTCTTTAGCATTAATAGTTGTGATTGCTACGTTTCATAATAACGCAAATTCTATAAAATTAGTTTCTTGGTTACAATAAATGTTTTGAGATTCACATTTAAGATTATTGCTAGCAATGCATGAAATTTAACATTTTCTTTGAATAGTGCAAGATTCAATATCCCGAGGGAAAAAAATTTTATCAGAAGCAATAGGACATAAATATTTCACCTTCAAAGGGATGCACACTTTATCATTTACATCAAATCTATTTTCTTAGGGTTGCATAAAATCTTATTTTTAGTGCTCTAACCATTTTTTTTTAAGAGACTTTGCATGACATGTTTGCATAAAGAATTAGTGGCATTGGAATTAAAAACTAACAAGCAAATTTGTGTTGGAGAATTGGGAATTGGACTTTAAAAAAAAAAGCATTTTTAAATACTCATTGTAATAGCCTAGGGCATTCATTGTTGCTTTCATTTTTTGTTTTAGACCAACTAGCTTTATTTTGGGGTTAAAATTAACCATTGATTTGATCTTTTCAAGTTGGTTAAAATTGAACTTACAAATTTACTAGACATTTTTTTTTGGGATAAAATTGAACAAGACAACTCACACTCAGTTTGGTGCTTAAAAACTAAACTTACCTTTGCTTTGAGGGTTAAAATTAACAAGTGTTTGTCATGTTTTGCGGTTTGCATTGTTGTCATTAAATGTGTATGATCTTCTCTCGCGCAACTTGGCAATCTTGAGAATCAAAAGTATTATTTTGACATTTTGTATAACCACCTACATATTTTAAATTGGATTTAAAATGAACCCCATGCTAGTGTGAGGCAAAGGCATGAGTGTTATCTCCTTGCGTCATGCGATCTAGGAGGTCAAACTATAAATGTGCTTCCTTGTTTTTGTATACCTTTAGAGGGCCTACCACCCCGCTTCGAAAGGTGGGAACAACCCAAGTGGTAACGAGCTAAATCCAAGCTCTTTCAAAACACTATATAAAAATGTGTTTGTGACGAAAGTCATAAACAACAAGTGCAAATGTGTCATACTGAAAAGTATCACCCTTAATATCTGTGTGATACATTAAAATATCTTCTTAGGAAGAGACTAGGAGGCCTCTTTATTGAAATAATCTTGAGCTAATATTGTCGCATGTATGGCCACCTTAAATGAAATCCCTTACAATGAACCAATTGATTAGTGACCAAAAAACCTTTATGCTTTCTAGTGCAAGAATGGTTGTTCCGAAGCCGCCCTACATTTTACTATTCAAATTCGAAATGGGAAAATTCTTAGGATCTTTGGATCTTTAGGATTTGAGATTTTGTGGTCCTGAGAAGTGTGTTCTATGGAGGGGAGCCAATGTCACCAAATCTCTAACTGTTCGCTTTATCTTAGTGTTTGGAGAAATTTATGTGGGGACTCAGTGAGTAGTATCTTTGCATTCTAGGATTGTGCATTTTGCAAGTCAGTTAAACACATTGCTTGATTCCAAAACATTGAAACAAACATTTAACAATCATCAAAATTTCAAACCCTTTGGAAAGAGTGAATACCTTTGAAGAGTCCAATTATTATTGCTTGTCCCTAGGGATTGTATCCTTAGAGGCTTCTAAATACTTGGACTCATATCTCAATTCACTCTCTTCAAAGTCAACTTAGGGAAACTATGGCCTTAGCTCTTTGATTTTCACATAATGGACCTTATGGAATGAAAAAGAGGTTAGACATAGACATTTAGTTTGAAACTTTTAAGCAACACATTGGATGTGGTAAAATAAATTCATTAATCAAGATGAAATCAATTGAAATCCCCACACATGTTCTTTTTATCTTTTGTCTTACGGTCTTCCAAGCAAAACATTGGTCTTTTGGTTTGAACTACTCATAGGGTAAAGCATGTTCTTCACTATCTTGGTATTATAAACAAGGTCCCTCTTAGGTTCATTTAGGATCAAATCAAACACTTCATCCATCCCAAACATTTATCATCTCCATCCCACAAACAACTTTTAGAGCTTTGGAAAAAATCAAAATTCTGGACTTGGGTTAATCCTTAAAACACATCAAAATCACTTTGTTTAGTTAGGACTATGAGAATGAATCCTTTCTCATACCTCTAGTTAAATTAGCACCCCTTTGAACAAGTTTTTCCTAAGATCACACGTCTATCTAAGGATTCCCAAGTTCATTATCCAAACAAAACAATCAAAATCAAAACCTTAGTATTGACCAAAGTTCTTAAAATTTCAAACACCCATATCACTCACCCTTTCATATTTCATCTCATCATTGGTCCTAAATTCCTTAGAGGTCAACAAGTTCAAAACACAAGAAAAACATGGAATATAAACTTGATTCATACATCATGAGTGATCTACGTCAACCAAACTATTAAAGCCTTACAATACCAATTGATTATCAAAACTCACATTTAGACAATCCATACATGGGATCATTATATCCTACAAACCTCAATGATACAACAAATGTGAGTATGCCAAATCTAAATTTTGGAACACATTTCCCTATGGTAGATTTAAATCAAAGTCAAAACCTACAAATCTATCAACCAAACAATCAATGCATGAGTCTTCAACAAAACAACATTATCCCACCAAATCAATACATGCCAAATGTGAATATACCAAATACAAGCTTACCAAACATGAATGTATCAAATCCACACTTGGTGAACTATGGGATAGATATGTTTGTGAACCATACCAATGTTGTTCAAAGTCCAAACAATATGTTAACAACTCAATGTATTGATCCAATTCAAGGTAACACCATGCAAAACCAAGGTTACCTAAATCAAAGCAATGTGATTCCCAACCACAACAATGTTCAATGTCAACCTATAATGAAAAATATAAACATCATCCCAAATTAGAACATTTTCCAAAATCAATTTGTGCATGATCCCATACAAATACCACAAGTGTACATTCCAAATATAGTTGACAAAAAACAAAATCAACTATATCATGTGTGTCAAAATCAAAATTAAGATCAAATTTTGTGACATAAAATTGTTTCACTTACCAAAATAGATGATATTGCACCAAGAGACATCTCCACCCAAAAATCTACACACTCCCTCTTGGGCTAAACCATATCATCAAAAAATTTGGTTGTGTCCACAACCACACCAAGAACAACATCTCCAATATCAATAGGTTGGATATTAAGATCAACAACATCAACAAAAAGCCCAATCACCACATATCCAAGATCAATCACCACAAGGTCAATTTCAACAAGTACAAATCTCACAAAGTAACAAACATGAATACACTCCTTTGGGAGAGCCAATTGAATCAGCATTAAAAAATCTAGTTAATGCAAAATTCATCACTCTTCCAAAAGTAAGTTCTTTTAACTCTATCATAAACTTCCCTTGGAATAAGGGTAGATCTGTGAACCCCAATCCTAGACCTACACAAACATAGCAAACAAACATAATATTAGATCCATATGCAAGTTAGCACTAAGATTCCCCATGAAATTCATCTGCAAATCTCAAAATAGGAAAGAAATGAAGAACAAATCAAGAAAAGATTTTAAATCCTATGTAAGCATGAAAAATCTCAATCCCATGGGGGAATTGATGCCATTTGATATGGACATGGCCCTTTCCCAATCCCTTGTAAGCTTTGTGATGATTTGATGAAGATAGAGACTCCTTGGTTGAATTCCTACATAACCTAGCTAAGAAATGATAAAAATGGATGAAGAATTGATGACGTTTGATGTGAAGATGATAACTTTGGTTCCAATTCTCCTCCACAAATGAGCATAATGATTTTACATTGATTGTGGCTCCTCAAACAAATAGAGAAGGCCTCTATTTATAAGAGATAAGGATTGACGATTGGAAGTTATGGAGGATGTGGGACTAAAAATGATCCAATGATAAAGCGCCACTTGTCAACATGCTATTGAAGAGAGATGGAGCACATTTTGGAGAATGTGCAAAGAGGGGGAGATTTGAAATTCAAAAGATGGCTTGGAGGATGAGATGAAAGATGAAGTTAATGCCACTTGGCTCAAGAAAAGGACATGTAAGAGATATAAATGCTATGTTTGGAGGACAAGACATTTGGGAGGGAGATTTCAAATTTGAGGGAATATTCCATCTTGATTCCTTTTTGAAAGTAATTGAGGATTTTATAATTCAAAAGAAATGAATTATTGAGAAAATGGAAAAAGCTAGAGGATTTGATGGATTAAGACTAAGATTAATCAGGATTTGATTAATTTAAAGGAGATTAGCTAATTTGACCATTTGATTTAGATTTTTGGATTTAAATAAATCAAAATGAGAGGAATAATGATTTTAGACTTAATTAAATAAGATTTGATTTATTTAATTAAAGACAATGGTGTTAGCTTCAAATCAAATAAAGATTAATTTATTTAATTTAAATGAGATGACTTTAGAGATTAATTAAATAAAATGAATTATTTAATTAAAAGAGGGACTATAGGATTAATTAAACAAAGTGATTTATTTAATTAATAGGAGATGATGACTTAAAAAATGATTTATTTAATTAAGAGATGAAATGTGATGAATTTAATTAAATAAATATTATTTAATTAAATCCAAGCAGGGGAGATGATTCAGGATGAACTAGTGTTAGTAAGATCAGGATCAGGCATATAGGATCAATCGGTATATTTTCAGTGTCTACATTTTGCCCCTCTTTGAAGCAATGTACTTGTTGCATTGGTTCAAAGAATAAACTATCTCGATCAAAATTCAAAAATTCTCTATTTTTTTCAGATGCCCCACTGCTACCCCAACGAATGAAGAATTATGTTGGTATACTACCCCTCGAGAGATTGAGCGAAAAGGTTCAATTTGAGGGTCGATCTTGTGACAAAGAAGTTCAAGATTAGTTCAGCTCAAATGTTTGATGTAGACAAATTTGATGATGTAGGCAGTCATCAGCCATGGGTAGCCTCCTGTCTATTTTGACATATTACCCACAGTTGATACTTGGAAAGAAATGTTATTAAAGATAGAAGAATAAAAAGAGATGATGACAAGAGGATCCAACAAGCCCATGATCTACGAGACTTTATTAGAGATGATGAGGATGATGATGATTATGATGATGATGCCAAGCTTATCAGGAATTGGGATTTTAAAAGGTCTATTTACTTTATGTTTGATAACACACATAGGTATGATGCATCAAGGTATAAAGAACCAAGATGGCGTTGTACCTAGTGTGATGGACTTTGACTCAACAAATAGATAGGACTATTCTTGTTCACACCTGACATATAGAAACCTTGCTAGGATGCACCTAACAAAGAAAGTATTCGCCAAGTTATATTACAAAAACATCCAACAAGCACAACAAACAAAAGATAATGATCAATGCCCCATTCCTTTCTCTCTAAATCATTTTGATTAGACATCATCGAGAGGTCATTGGAATGAACACAATAAGATAAATCAAAAGAAAAGATCAAGTACACAAACAAGCCAATGTTCTTCATACCACTAGCAAAAGGGATGTGTTTTGATTAGGATAAGAATCCAAAGTGATTTTTCCAAAGATAATGCCCATTGTAGGAAGGATGAATCCTAGGACATGTTAGTGGATGGTGGCAAGTTGATAGGTTATTTTAAAAGGCTATTGATATAATGTCAATTGCCATGTTTGCAAATGGTCAAGAGTTTGATTTTGCATTTAAAAGTTTGTTGTTTTGATTTTGATTTTGTGTTTGAAGTTTGATTTTGCTGATTGTTGTGGTTGTTTATGTTTGTATTTCCAAAGGATGAAGGTGGTGATCAATTTATTATGGATGGTATTTTATTGTGGGTGAAGTGAAACGTGATGGATGGATTTTTCAAATATTTGGATTTTTTTATTTTTTGAAATGTTTTGAGGCTATTTTTGGATTTTGTGTTTTCAAATGTTTTAATTTTCCAAATTTTCAAATGTTTTTGGATTTTATGAGATTTTATGAATGTTTTTTGGATTTTGGTGTTTTTTGAATGTTTTTGTGTTTTTTTAAGATTTTATGAATGTTTTTGGATTTTGTGTCTCGGGGGCTAATCAAAGATTAGCCTTGCCTACGTGTAAGCTCAAAGACAATGTAGTTTGGACTCCATGTTTTTGATGTTTTCTATTTTTATGAAATTTTTTGGATTTTGATATGTTTTGAATGTTTTTGGGTTTTCTTGGTTTTTTGAATGTTTTTGGATTTTTGCATGATTTTGACAACTTGGATATGGACGTGTCTGATGATATCAGTGATCTGTTTTAGATTTTGTTGAAAACCAAGCTAAGGTTGATTGATCAAATTGATGGATTGATTATGATAACATTGTTGAGGATACACAACAATGCAAGGATAGTGTAAGCAACACAAGGACTGGGAAGGATATCCTAAGATGATGAGGGATTGATTGGATTTGATGGATCATGATTGGTGATGATAACATTGTTGAGGATACACAATAATGCAAGGATAGTGTTAAGAAACATGAGGATTGGGAAGGATCTCCCAAGATGATGATGGATTGATTGGATTTGATTGATCAAGATTTTGAAGCTTGATTTGGAACAAAATTTGTTTGATGTGGCATTGAAGTGAAAATTAGATACAACTGATATTGATTGTTTGGATTGATGTTCAATGAAAGATAAAGCTTGATAAGGAACACCTTCTTGTCAAAATATGCCATGGACTAGTGATTTTGATTTTGGCTCACAAATGCTTGACCAATTTGATTTTACATTTTCCAATGTTGAGATCACCACATAAGTTGGAGGATATAGATCAAGATTTATTCCCGAAGCAAGATGTAAATATCAGCCCCTAGTGTCTAGCAATGTATGGAATGCCATGGGTGGATGCTTGGATAGGATGAATGGATGGATGGATATGGTAAGCATGCAAAAGATGTCAAGGATTATCTTGCAATAAGATAAGGTATTTGGATAAAGAATGCTCATATTGGATAATCTTGTATGACTTAGATAACATTGGGTAGGATAGGATCAATGAAAATGACTCATGTCAAGATGTTTACCATAAGCAAGTGTAAAGTATACGCCAAACTTTCATCAAGATCAAGATAACTTGGACTACGGATAGTAATGAGTGAAAATGGATTGGATGAATGGTTCATGGATGAATTGATTTACTATGGATAGGATAGATGGAATGTTGGACTCATTATGGATGGGATGCTAGATTTATTATGGATAGGATGTTGAATTTATTATGGATAGGATGTTGGATTTATTATGGATGTGATAAGATGCTTTCACCTTAAGTAGCGCACGCAAATGCTCGATTCTACACATGATGCATGTTTGCTAGGTTTTCATCATGGTACTTGCCCAAAAAACCACCATAGTGGTTTTCACTGGAGGACGATTTTTATCTTTACTGTTTTCAATCCTTTTTTATTTTATTTTTTTGGATTTTTCTAAAAGATTTTAAGCTCATGTTGAACCACTAGTGTTGTTGATGTAGATTCTTCTATCATAATGTGCCATTGATATCCTTCTTGAAGAAGTTGCTTTGCCAAGATACGTGCACTTGAATACAACTTTTGATATTTCTAATCTACTTTGTTGATACCGGAGTTAACTTTGTCTATGTGCGCACATCAGGATAGAGTGCTTTCTTAACCCTTATGATGAAGGGTTGTTGCCAACACATGGTCAATGTGAGAATTGGATATCATGCGTGGAGGCATGGATGAAGTGCGTTTAGGAATAAAAGATGGATTGGTTGATAGTTTGGAACCTTTGACTCTCCAAACTTGGGAAGATGAGCAATGATGGGTGGACATGAAAGTGTACATGGAATTAGGACCAACTACTTGATATACTTTGTACGTCACTTGGGAAGTCTACTTTTGCATTTGTGGATGTCTTTGATGGATACTTTTCCCTTTTAGATTTTTCCCCATAATTTCTTTGACTAATGGAGTTTGATAGGGATAATTTTTCTTTCTATTTTTTGGTATCCATGTGTATTTGATTTTTCCATTATGCTTCCCAACTTCTTTTTCTTTGATAATGTTCTTTGCACTTTGATTCACATCCTTCTTTTCATGTTGGTCCCAATTTGTAGATGGGGTGATGGGTGGATGAAGATTCATGATGTGGCTGGTTGTATTATTAGCATCGGTTTTATCATAAGGATTCTTTGTGCTCCCTATGTTGACATTTGTTTGATACATAGTTTCCCCTGGTATGGTGGTAGTAGTACCTTTTTCCTTGATTCTTCCTATTTTGAGATGTCTTGTTTAGTAAGCATTCTCTAATAAATGACCACTGCAGATGACATTATTTCAATCTGTTGCTCTGCTGACTCCTGAATATCCTGTTCTCTCTGACCTATTTCTTTGAGTGGATAATGTTGGATTTCCTCATACATGATATCCTCAGTGTGAATTTTGGATATATCTAATCCTGATGTTGACAACTCAGTTTGAATATAGGAACCAATAACCTACTCTTTTGTGTAATAATTTCAGGAGTAAAGGAATCTTGTTCTAAATGAAGACCATCTACGTGTCCATCCAAAGAAAGCATCTCATGGGTAGATGGAGGAATATGTGCTATATGGTATGATCATCATTTGTGACATCTTGTATAGATAGGAGAGTTTCCATTAGATCATTGTAGTATCTTGGAGATACGAATTCTTGATCTTGATTAATTTTGGAATTACTTTGGCATGCTTTGGATCAATTTCTTGACATGGGTCAGTTTCAAAGAATGGATTGCTTATAAAGGGTTCTTGAATGTCTTCATTAGGCATGGGAAGTGGCCCAATATCCTCTTTATTTTTTAGTTGACTTGGATCAAATGTTGAGTTGAAGATTCCTGCAAACATGTCTTGGAAAGGACCATTGCTAGACCTTAGTGAAAGATGTTGATCATGCTTTGAATAAATTCTTGAGATATGTCCCCTAACTCATTAAGTGATTTAGAGACATTTTTAACCTGATTATTGGTCTATGGATTTCCAATGCTATCACTAGTGGTTGAATCTTGATCATTGTCCCCAACACTTATTATTTTTTGATCAATAAGGTCTTGGATGAGATTTTTGAGTTGAACAAAATTTGATGTCATTTGTCCCTTTATTTTGTGATACTCACAAAGATGCTTCTCGTCATACCAAGGCGGTTTTACTAGGGGTTCTTGATAGTTCTCATAAACAGGTATTTTAATGAGATTTTCCTGCACCAACTGTTGCATGACCGATTCGATTAGTTTCCCAAGTGGTGTGTATTTTCGTTTGTTGCCTTGTGAGATTTGACCTTGTGGTGATTGATTTTGGGCAATGTTCTGATTTGGGATGATGCTTAGATTTGGAAAGATAGGTTGAAATTGAACATTGTTTTGGTTGGGAATCGCATTTCGTTGATTTAGGTAACTTTGATTTTGCATGGTGTTACCTTGACTTGGATCAATGCATGGAGCTGTTAACATATTGTTTGGACTTTGAACAACATTTGTATGATTTGTAAGCATATCTATCCCAAAGTTTACCAACTGTGGATTCAAAATGTTCATGTTTGGTAAAGTTGTACTTGGTATATTCATATTTAGCATGTATGGATTTAGTGGGATGATGTTGTTTTGTTGAAGACTCATGTATTGAGTGTTTGGTTGATAGATTTGCAAGTTTGGACTTTGATTTAAATCTATCATAGGGAAAGGTGTTCCAGAGTTTAGATTGGGCATACTCACATTTGTTGTACCATTGAAGTTTGTAGGAGATAATGATCCCATGTATGGATTGTATAAATGTGAGTTTTGATAATCAATTGGCATTGTAAGGCTTTGATAGTTTGGTTGATTTAGACCACTCGTGATGAATGAATCAAGTTTATATTTCATGTTCTTCTTGTGTTTTGACCTTGTTGACCTCTAAGGGGTTTAGGACCAATGATGAGATGAAGGATGAAAGGGGTGGATGATATGGGTGTTGAACTTTTAAGATCCTTGGAGGAATACTAGACTTTAGGATTTTTTATTTTTGAATTTGATTTGGTTTTTGATTTGAAATTTTGATTTGGAATTGATTTTGATTTGGAATTGATTTGATAATGAACTCATAAACTCCAAGAGGTTAGATGTTGTCTTGGAATAAATTTTTCCACAAGGTGATAATTTAACTAGATGTATGAAGAAGGATTCACCCACACACACTTAGTCAAACAAGATGATTTTGATTTGATTTTGAGGATTTTACCTAAAAGTTTAGTATGAATGATTTTTCCAATGGTTCAAAAGTTATTTGTGAGATGGGATTTGATTTATGTTTGATATGGATGAAATGATTGGTTTTTTTGATCCTAAATGAACCTAGGAAGGACTTGTTTACAAGACCAAGATATTGAAGAACATGCTTTTCCCAAAAAAGTAGTTCAGACCAAAAGACTAATGTTTGCATGAAAACCATATGACCAAAAGATACCAAGCACATGTGTGGGGTTCAATTGTTTCTTATCTTTTCTTAGTGAATTCTTTTTACCACAAACACTCTCTTGATTAGATTTCAAACTAAATGTCTATTTTTCAATTTCTTTTCATCCCACAAAGTCCATTATGTGGAAGTCAAGAAAATCAAGGAAATAGTTCCCTAATGTTGACTTTAGGAAAAGAAAATTGAGATATAAATCCAAATACTTAGAAGCCTCTAAGGATGAAATCCCAAGGGCAAGCAATAGCACTTGGATTTTTTCAAAGATATTTCCTCCTCCTAAAGGGTTTGAAATTTGATGTTCATGTTGAATGATTGTTTTCCAATGTTTTAGATCAAGCAAATTGTTTTGATTCCCAAGTAATGCACAATCCTATGGATGAAAGACAATATTTGTTGGGATCCCACTTGGATAAATCCAGCTACACCTACTCTTAGCAGATGATTAGATGCTTGACCACACTGGCTCCCCCTTAGAGTGCACTCTCTTCTTGGGTTAGCCAAGCATCAGTACCCATAAATATCCCATAGCATACTTCTCATCTCTACTAAAATCCATAAAAGTGTGGGGCGGCTTTAAAACAACCGTTCTTGCACCAACAAATAGATAAGAATTTTGGTCTTTTAAACAAGGAGTTTTAATGTGGTCATTTCATTCATGGGAGATCATCCATATGGTGAGAGACCATTATTGCCCTCATCAGAACAATCCTCGTGATGCTTTCCTTTCCTCAAGTACCCACACTTATATCCTGGGTGGAAGTCGCTTGGCTTTGGTGTGTTCCCGATTGGGTCATTCCCTTGGGTGATTACTTTTTCCCACAAGGTAGGCCCTCTAAGATAACACAAAAGTGAGCAAATACATTTGTAGTTTAATCAATCTTCGTTGAGAAACAAAGAGAGGACACACGTGATATATTCCTCTCACACTCGCAAGATTTGTTCAATTTAAAGATCCAATTGAAGTGTGTAGGCAATCACTTGCACAACTTAATGTCCCCAAAAGCCTTTTGATTCTCAAGATCACTATGAGGTGTGAGAGAAGTGCATACGTCTTTTAGACAATATTATTTTGGGTAAGTGATTACAAAAACAAAGATGCACATGTTCATTTTAAATCCTCAAAGAAATGATGAGATTCTTTTTAAAGCACCAAAAGGAAAAATGGAAGTTGTTTGTTCAATTTTTAACCTTAAACAAAATCTAGTAAGTTTTCCTAAAGTTGTTTGTAAACCTTTTGTTTTGTTCTTTTTAAGCCCAAATGAAAATTAGCAAGTCTTAAAGAGCATCAAGATGACAAAGTCCTTAGAAGTGGGATTATAATTGCTCCCCAAAGTGTTCAAAAACACTTGATACAATGATGTGATGATTCTTTTTCTTTGAATTCCATGCTCCACGATCCTTTAAAACCTACAATACAAGCTCCAAATGTTAGATGAAATCAAGAAACAAGAAGATATGAGGGTTAGATAAATGATTGAGCATACAAACCCTAAAATTTAGACCAAGTTTCATGGTGATTTGACATTAGGTGAAAATTTGAAAACTTTAACTCTATCAAAGTTGAGAAACACCTACACCATTGTATAGCTTATGAAATTCTGCCCCGTTTCAAAAAAAAAGCTCCAAAAAAGACCAAAAAATGACCAAGATATAGCCATTTTAAGATTGAGTGAAAAGGCAAGAAATCAAAGGCGGTGCCCTTTGAAATTTATGGCAGCGACATTGTTTGGGTCCAAACATCGACGCATATGCAAACAACAGTTCTATTTAAGGATTTGAGCAGTGCTCTAGTGAAACCAACAGCACTGTTTGGAAAAATAGAGATCGCAAATGCGTCGCAACTTAACCCAGCAGTGCTGTTTGACCTAGAAACACAAAAAACAACAGAATTTGATCAAAAAATGTGTTAGATTCTTCAAGCTCGCCCTCCTTCTAGTGCCAAAATGTGAACCTCAATCCTAGACCTGCACAAACATAGCAAACGAACATAATATTAGATCCATATGTAAGTTAGAACTAAGATTCCCCATGAAATTCATCTACAATGCTCAAAATAGGAAAGAAATGAAGAAAAAATCAAGAAAAGCTTTAAAATCCTATGTAAGCATGAAAACTCTCAATCCCATGGGGGAATTGGTGCCATTTTGATGTGTACAATGGCCCTTTCCCAATCCCTAGTAAGCTTTGTGATGATTTGATGAAGATAGAGATTCCTTGGTTGAATTCCTGCATAACCTAGCTAAGAAATGATAAAAATGGATGAAGAATGGATGATCTTTGATATGAAGATGATAACTTTGGTTCCAATTCTCCTCCAAAAATGAGCATAATGATTTTATATTGATTGTGGCTCCTCAAACAAATAGAGAAGGCCTCTATTTATAAGAGATAAGGATTGAAGATTGGAAGCTATGGAGGATGTGGGACTAAAAATGATCCAATGATAAAGTGCCACTTGTTAACATGCTATTGAAGAGAGATGCAACACATTTTGGAGAATGTGCAAAGAGGGGGAGATTTGAAATTCAAAAGATGGCTTGGAGGATGAGATGAAAGATGAAGTTAATGTCACTTGGCTCAAGAAAAAGGACATGTAAGAGATATAAATGCCATGTTTGGAGGACAAGACATTTGGGAGGGAGATTTCAAATTTGAGGGAATATTCTATCTTGATGCCTTTTTGAAAGTAATTAAGGATTTTATAATTCAAAAGAAATGATTTATTGAGCAAGTGGCAAAAGTTAGAGGATTTGATGGGTTAAGACTAAGATTAAATAGGATTTGATTAATTTAAAGGAGATTAGTTGATTTGACCATTTGATTTAGATTTTTAGATTTAAATAAATCAAAATGAGAGGAATAATGATTTTAGACTCAATTAAATAAGATTTGATTTATTTAATTAAAGAGGATGGTGTTAGCTTTAAATCAAATAAAGATTAATTTATTTAATTTAAATGAGATGACTTTAGAGATTAATTAAATAAAATGAATTATTTAATTAAAAGAGGGACTATAGGATTAATTAAACAAAGTGATTTATTTAATTAATAGGAGATGGTGACTTAAAAAATGATTTATTTAATTAAGAGATGAAATGTGATGAATTTAATTGAATAAAGATTATTTAATTTTAAAATGACAAGCAGGGGAGATGATTCAGGATGAACTGGTGTTAGTAAGATCAGGATCAAGTGTATAGGATCAATCGGTATATTTTCAGTGTCTACAAGATCATATTGTGAGTGTCATAGAGAAAATCTTCATAAAACATCAAATTGTATTTGAATAAAAAAATCATCCAAGACCTTCTTGATCAACGAAGAATAACTATTGAGGACAATGATCAAGATTCAACTATTAGTGATACCAATGACAATCTCTCCACCACATTTATTGAAAACAATGATCAAGATCTATCCATCAATGAGCACCTTAAAGATGTTCCTACTTCATCTAATGATCTAATCAACATACTTCAAGAGTCACTTTTTAATCATGATAAAAATCCCTCAACAATATCCAACAATGATCTATTTCAAGGAGTGTTAACACTATTTGATCCTATTGACATAATCCAAGATCCATACACCAATGATAATGTTGAAAATATCTCTATATCACTTAATGAGTTAGAGGAAATATCTCAAAAATTTATTCTAAAGCATGATCAATATCTTTCACCAAATTCAAGCAATGGTCTTTTCCAAGACATATTGATATCCTTTGACCTCATGGTTCTATATAATGAAGGAATTCTCAACTCAACACTTGATCCAAATCCACTCAAAGATCAAGAGGATATTGAGCCACTTCTCATGCCTAATAAAGATATCCAAGAACCCTTTATAAGAAATCCATCCTTTGAAATTGACCCATGTCAAGAATTTGATCCAAAGCACGCCAAAAGAAAATTAATCAAGATAAAAAATCCATATCTCCAAGATGCTAAAATGATCTAATGGGAACTCTCCAATCTATACAATATGTCACAAATGATGATCATATCCATATAGCACATACTCCTCCATCTACCCATGAGATGCTTTCTTTGGATGGACACACAGATGATCTTCATTCAGAACAATATTTTCTTTACTCTTGACATTCTTACACGAGAACAAGAGGTTATTGATTCCTACATTCAGGCTCAATTATCAATATCAGGATCAGATATATCCCAAATTTAGATTGAGGATATCATATATGAAGATATCCAGCATTATCCACTCATGGAAATAGGTCAGACCAAACAGGATATTCTAGAGTCAGTAGAGTAGAAAATTGAAATAACATCATCTATAGTGGTCATTTATCAAAGGATGCTTGCTAAACAAGACATCTTGAAACAACCAAAATCAAAGAACAAAGGTACTACTACCACCATACTAGGGGCAACTTCATCTCAAGAAAACGTCAACATAGGGAGCACAAAGAATTCTTATGATGAAACCAATGCCAATACTACAACCAACCACATCATGAATCTTCATCCACCCATGACCCCATCTACGAATTGGAACCAACATCAAAAGAAGGATGTGAATCAAAGCAAGAAGGACGTCATCAAAGAAAAAGAAGTAGAAAAGCATGAAGGACAAATCAAATACACATGGATACCAAAAAATACAAAGATAGATCATCCCTATCAAACTCCATCAGTCAAAGAAACTATGGGACAAAATCAAAATGGGAAATATATCCATCAAAGACATCCACAAATGAAAAAATAGGCTTCCCAAGTGACATACAAAGTATATCAAGTAGTTGGTCCTAATTCCATGCACACTTCCGTATACACTCATCATTTCTTGTCTTCCCAAGTTTGGAGAGTCAAAGGTTCCAAACTATCAACCAATCCATCTTTTATTCCTAAACATACTCCACCATCCCATCCTCCATGTATGATATCCAATTCTCACATTGACCATGTATTGGAAACAACCCTTCATCATAATTAAGGATTCAAAAGGCACTCTATCTTGATGTGTGCAAAAAGACAGAGTTAACTTCAGTATCAACAAAGTAGATCAAGAATCTTGAAAGTTGCATTCAAGTGCATGTATCTTAGCAAAACAACTTCTTCAAGCAGGATATTGATGGCACATTATGACAGAAGCATCTACATTGGTGTTGAAAAATGAGGTGTTTTCTTAGCTTAATACTCTGTAAAACTTTAATATTGCTGATCTAAGTCTTTTCTTTGTTACATATATTCTTTGTGGATGATTATCTTGATTAATCCATTTTACTATTGTAGAATGTAGAGAGAAGTTGATAGAAGAACTAGACAGGATACTAGAAATATCACACAAGATGTACTATGGAGAAACCCTTTTGGGAAAAAACTCCACCAAGAATTATTCTATTATTCAATCTCTGAATTACAATAGCTCCAATTCTTGCTTGAGAATGCTTCTTCTATCTTTACCAATATTCTTCAGGGTATGTGCAAGATCATGATGGGCCAAAAAGTGGCAATATGATGGGTATATATAAGGTATGTGACGACTTTTTTTTAACCCAAAATTGATGAAATGAAAAGGGTTTTTAAAAGAGATTCTTAGATTTCCACCAATATAAATTATGATTTATTTTAAATTTAATAAATTATTATTATTTATTTTCTATTTTAATTACGACTAAAGTCCCGATTGATAGGTTGATTGAAAAACATCTATATCTTTCAAACTGTATCACATTTTTGAATCTGAAACAAGTGTCACATTCTATGCTTCACATACTATAGGATTAAAAAAGAAAATTGAATTTCATGAAGTTTTGACCAAGTTAAGGTGGTCAGACATACAAGTTTTTATATTTTTTAAAAGTTGTAATAAAAAATTCATAATTAATTATTTACTTGGAAAAAATTACAAAAAAACATGCATCACATCGAGACATGAGTCCTCTACCTATATCCAAAATCTTATAAAAAAATATTATCATTTTATTGTGGTTAGGGTGGTCAGACAGATACCTACTTCTTATTTTTCCCTGAAATTTAAGTACTATTGCATTGAAATTTCAAATTTTCACCAAATAGGTTTTCTTTTTTTAAAAATAAATCTAGTAGTTTAGAAACTACATTCAATTTGCTATAGATTCTATTCTTACAAATGTTTGAAATAATATAGATAACTTATTCAAATTTTTACATCAAGTTGCCTAACTTTGATTTTTCTAAATTTTTTGCCACTTAATGGCCTATTTTTTCCATGATGATTCTGTACATGCCCTTCACACCTACAATAACAATTATGAAAACTCTATTCAACTTGAATGAGATATAGAGACAATATGCAACCTTGTAATCTCCAAATGGTGATAATTACAATGCACTAGCTCAAGCCCTTGAAAAGGTACGCCATATTCCTTCAAGTTGAGTTATTCAGTGAAGACTAAAGCTTACAACATGTGCTTCATGCATTTGGGTGTCCCAAACTCAAGCTACAACTTCTCCTTCACTTCGGTGATAATTCCAAAGCTCTTCCTCAAAGTTGGCACCCTTAAGTAACCCTTCTTAACCCTTAAGTAACCCTTCTTAACTAAGCCTTCAGAAATATCTTATCATGCATGAGAGGTAAATCCAATAAAGCATCTTGGGTGCCCAAGTTGGCTCCAAGTGCTTTATAGTTAACTAAAACATTTACTCAACACCATTCATGCAAGAATGGTCATCCCCTGTTAACTGGAGGTAGTCCCTATTATCTGTCATACAACTCAAGTTATTATCCATGCATTCCAAGTTAACTAAAGCTAACTACATGCAACTCAAAATAACCAACATGAATGCAACATGCACTTGCATGCAACTGAAGATAACTGAACCATAACTTAACTTAACTTAACTTAACTTAACTTAACTTGACTTAACTGATTTGAATTGAACTGAACTGAACTTCAAACATGCAAACATCAAATCCTAACTCCTAGGATCTTTACATGCATTCAAAAGTGTTAACTGTTACTCCGTATAGTTAATTGAACACAAGGTGAGTGTCACCTTACCATGTGAGTGTCCCATGTGTCCCTATTATTTAGGAACTCACTATGGATGCCCTTGTTGGAACTGTAAAAATTTGATGTTTTCACATGTTGGTTTTACTCATAAACTTCCAAATTTGGTCCTACCGTGTGCATATTTCACCCATATTTTGCCATATTGCCCCATAGAATCCATTGAGTCCTGCATTTTTCACATCATGGTCTATATCGGCATGAGAATACCATTGTATCCTTGACCCATTGTGCATTTTCTGATAACATGAGTCTGTGTTGCCTTTCGGCAAAACTCATTTGGTGTCACAGCGATCAAAATTTTCTTGCAGGCACCGTTCAGCATGAGTTCTTCACGGTCTCGGCGACAAAGGTTGATTCACTTTTTGGCAGGATTCTGGTTGTCGATATAATGTTTCACCGAGTGCTCTGTGTCTCAGTGACCAGCTTGAATGAGGATACATCGGCAAGAGTTGCGGCGTCGGTACAATGTCCTAGTGAACTCTTTTGGTCTCAGCGACAAGCACATTATGGATTCACTTTGGCCAAATGGGTTGCTTTCGGTGTGTGGTCACAGTGAGATTGTTTTGTCTTGCCGACCGATGGTGGAAGGATTGACTTATCAGTATGAGTTACTAGCTTCGGTAAAACATCATAGCGATTTCATTTTGTCACACCGACCGGCAACTAAGTGAACGGCTCAATGAGAGATAGGGTTCTTGATATGAGGTCTTGGCGAGTGACCTTCGGTCTCACCGATGGAAAACAAGAGGACTTTTTCAGTATGAAAGTAATATTTTCTTGGCGAATAGGTGTGAGCTCGGGGTTTTCAGTATAACAATATACTCTATGTGATGTCTCACCGATAGTTCAAAGTTACAGTGACATATATGGGACAGATGGACTCGTCGGCAAGAAGAAACATGTGTCACGGTGACTAATATGTATCATGTGGGCTTTCGGTGAAACATTGGGCAATCTATATGGATGATCCCACAATAGTGGTTTATAATTTTTGGCAAAACTGGACACTGAAATAATTTTTTCTAACTAAATCTTCACATTCGAGCACCTATAGCGGCTAAACCGTGAGGAATTTGAAGATCATGCAAACTAGAGTCTAGTCACATTTTGTCTCTAGATTCTAAAAATATTTTTTTCAAAATTTTTGGAATCATATTGCACTTCTTTTTCCATCTCCCACGAAAATTAGTTTTTTTCATAAAACAACATTTTTAAAAAGTGACGCACACCGTATAATGCATAAATGTTTTTCCATGAAGGATAAAATTATAATTCTTTAAAATTTAGATTTGTAACTCCAATATCTAGTGCTTCCACTTGGTTAGATAGTTTTTTATTGAATATTTTTTCTTGAATCAATTTTCAAAGTCAAACCAATTACAATTCAGACATAGCACGACCGTATAACGCATAACTTTTTTTGTATATATCAAAATTCATTTTTTTTTTTTTTGTTGGATCAAGGACTTCAATATCTTATACACTTATATTTTTTATTTTTATTTTATAATCTACTATTTTTCCACATGTGCAGAACAAAGACCTTCATTTTAGATGAAAAACCTATGTTTAATAAAACTAAAAAAACAAATACATAATAAAACCAAAACATATTAAAATTATATTCATTGGATAGATCGTTCTGAGGACTACCTGATTCCAGTTGGGTTCATGAAGTCTCCTCCATTTTCATTCTCAACCTGAGCTTCGAAGGGAAAAAATTCTGGTTTTTTTTGTGCCAGAGAGCAGGGAGGTGGGAAAAGGGGAGTTCTAGCGAACCACCTTTAAAAAAGGGGTTTTCATTTTCTTTTAGGTGGGACGGGGTCCACCTTGCATTTAAATGGTTCACACAAACCAGGGTTCATTCAAACCCTTTTTTGGTTCGCTCGAACCAAAGGGTTCATTCGAACCCCAAAAACCAAAATTTTTGGTATGGGGTCATTTTTTGCCACTTTTCCTTCCTCAATAAAATTGTAAACCACTTTTGTGGGTTTACCCATATAGCATCTCCCGACTATATGTTGTCTTGGCGAAGGTGAAGGTTGGGCACGTCTCGGTGAGATTGACTCTTGTGTCTCAACGACTGAAACAAACACAATAGAATGCATCTCGGGGAAACATAAGGAAATATATGTGACTTCTCTCTGACATCAAGAGGTCACGGCAATGCACAAGGACCAAAGGAGTGATTGACGATTGAATTTCCTTCGGCATAATTTCTGGTTGTCTCAGTGACTGTTCCATTGGTGATTAATAAAGATTCAAACACTGTGGGCCGACATGTAAATTGCTAAAATACTGTTGCGGGTCGACATGAAAATTGCCCGAATACTATGGTTGGCTGACATGAATTTGAAGCGATATGTTTCCTGATGCTGGTGTATAAATATGCACTCCTGATTGTAATTGAAGGATCATATTTTAGATTAGAGGCAGTAGGTAGAGATGGATACAGTAGAATAAATTTCTCATAACAGAGGTTATGTTGCATGTTTTCAAATGGCGATTTCAGTGAAATTCAGCTGGTGTGGTAGTTTATTTTTGGTGTCAATTGTCTATTGAATTTATTGAAAAGTATTGATAAGCCTTCTCCAAGTTGATTCTTTCTGGTTGTTTAAATTGATATAACAAGCTTATCTTAAGTTTATCAGTGCACATTTGTTGTATCTGTGTGGTTAATTAACTGGTTCTCTCAAGAAGAGATTAAATCCTTTTAGTTGATCACAGTAATCAGGGAGATTCATCTGGATTATTAAAGTAGAGCTTAGTAGTCATAATCTTGCATGTTTATACAAGTTATAAATAGATCATATGCCAGCAATTTGATTTTCTGCCAAAATAAGTTGCCCACTTCTATTTCATTTGACTCTGCATACCCAATGATAAGGCACTAGTCTCTGCAATTTCATCATTTGGATTCATTCAATTTCTGTACATCTGTTTTACATTTGTTAATTGAGCACTTTAGGTTTTAGATCAGAAGATTGTTATTGCTATCAAGTTTGAATTCGTTTGTTCACTTCCATCTACCATTGTGGAAAAATTATTGCAAGAAGAATAATCATAAGTTAAGTCTGCTTCATTTAGAAAGGTACACCCGCCTAGGTTTAGTAGCACCTAAAGAGTAGAAGGTTGAGTTCTCTTGACCTTGTCTGTTACCCTAAAGTGTATCAAGAGATTGGCAGCCTCTTGAGGCATTCCGCCTGTGTTTTTGAGAGCTAACAAATTGGCGACTCCACTAGGGATTACATCAGAAAATTTAGTTGAAGACCATCATATAGAGTCATTGAAGAAAAGGTTACAATTTGAGAAGATTCAAAAAGAGTGATTCTGTTGGGGAAAAGATCAAAAATAATCATTTTTCCTACTTTTGGAAAAGTAGGTGGCGACTCTGAAAAAAGTTTGATGAAGAATGGAATTTGTATATGGAACGAACGATTACACAAATGCAGGAAGTTAGTGGGCCTCTCAAATGCCTGATAGTACAATTGGAAATTCTCACGATGGAGGTACGATGGAGGTAGTGCATATCTTGCATAGCAGAGCATTTATTCTCAACAGCCATCAGAGCAAGTAAGTGTTTATCCAGTCCCTCCTGGACAAAGATTGGAAAGTTATCAAGAATGTCAGTGTGATCAGTGTCGAGATTTTCAATGTGATCAATGTCAAATACAGCACAACTCCAACCCACTCGGAGATTTCAGTCAGAATTTGCAGCAAGGTATGTATCAAAACCAACAATCTGATGAATATTTCAAAAATCTTTTGGATGACTTTCTTGGTATAAGGAGATATAGAGGAGAATCTGGGTGCTCTTTGCTCCACAGAATGATGGATATTTGCAGGAAAATACTTATTAGATTCCCACCTAGTAGGTCTGACATCATTTTGCAATTCATGAAAGTGTATGAGCCAAACCCAGTATATTGGCCTGAATCATACATACCAATTTATTTAGATCAACTAGTTGAATGGGTTGATATTGTAGATAGGAAAAAATATGAAGATGAAGATGGAGAAATTGATCAAATAATGCAGCCAATGGAAGATGATACAAATGCAAGTCAGAATGATTCCTATGACAGCTAGGACTCCATCACAGAATCAGAGTGTAGATTTTCCCCCTTGGATGCATTTTTTGACATAAGGATGATGAAGGAGAAGATTTGGGTTCTCTGTACAATAGAATGATAGATATTTGTATGCAGATACCTTCTCATTGTAGGCCAACAAGAGCCATGTTTGTTGAGCAATTTGTAAGAGCATGGGAACCTGAATCAACCTATTGGCTTGAGTCATCAATAAAGCAGGCCTGTGATCACATGAATAAGTTCATTGATGCCATGGGGAAGAAAAGGTATGAGAGAACTATCAATATTGAGTCCAATGATTGTATTTCTAATGAGTATAGAGGAATTAATCAAACAATGCATCCAGTAGAAGATGAAATATGTGCAAGTCAAGATGATTCCTGTGATTGCTTGCATAATGAAGATGAAGGTACAAGATATCTCTCTTGCATAACAAATTGTGACAAGGAAGGCAATGCATGTTGTGAGGAATCTATTGAGTATTTTGATTGTGAGGATGAATCAGAGGATTTTGATATGCAATCAAGGGATTCTTTTACCTCTTATGAAGATCAGGATAAAAGGACAATGAGAAATGTTGATTCATTTGATAGTGAATATACAATACCTCCAGCTATAGTGGAAAGCTACGAAGATGCATTTGATGAAGAAGAGGTTTGTACATTTGAAAATGGTTTCCAAAAATTTTCAAACCTATTGTATGATGAAGAGTTAAAAGAGGACCAAATGATGTTTTGCAAAGGTATGCCCAAGAAGGAATTTCAGGTATTTTCAGATTCACTTGATGTTGAGCAAAAGGTATTTTTAGATAAACAAAGGGATGTGTCAAATGACTGTGCTGGTAATGTTTTTGATTTTCCATTCTCTGATGATTTTGGACCTCATTTTGATGATGACAAAAGTGAAGAATATAACTGCAGTGATGAAAGTGTTGAGACTTGCTTGCTCAGCAATGAGCAAATTTCAGATTTGTTAACTCTTGATTATCATAGATATATACATAAGGGTGATCTTGAAGCTCTGTGTCTAGTTGATGGTGAAACCTTTGGTGTTGATCAAAGGTCTGTTTCTATTCAGGATGAGGTATGTGATTTTGAAATTTCTAATTCATGTGAAGAGGGCATTTATCTACATACCAAGGATGATAGAGGTCCAGGTTTGATTGGTTCATATATGCTTGATATTGATGATGTGAGTCATGATCCAGTGTTGTATCCAAATGGTAGTGTCAAAGAGGTGCAAAAGGTTTTAGATTTGTTTTCCTCAAACAACATTGATATGACAGAGTTTTTTGTTCCTCAAGAGAGGCACTTTGATGATGAATTTTCAATACAGTTGGGAGAGTGTTTCATAATTCATAATAGTGAGAGAGATAATATAAGAAATTGTATCGAATATGCATGCATTTTGTATGTTGAATATAGCAGGGGTTTGTCCCATGATGATAAAGAATTTAAACTACAGGCTGGTGTAGGAATTTTGGGCCAAATTGAGCATGATGATACTCTAAGAACTTGCAATAATAGTGACAGGAAGGATTTCATGAGTATCTTCAAGAAGAATATGATGAACTCAAGAAAAAACCAAGTATTTGACAGGGGAAAGTATGGTTTGAGTTTCAGATCGTAACATCTCAGAACAGGTGATGATGAATCACAGAGGATTAAGGGTTGTCAGTGCATGGAAAACTCTTGCTTGTCCTCTTTAAAATTCTTTTCCATGTACAGTAGTTTAGGGTTTTGGTTCACCTCCATCTTGCATTCATTTTGCATTCGTTCCATCATGCTATTTGTCCATTTCCATTTTTCTCATTTTGTGTCTGGTCTGCTCACCCAAAGATCTGGATCCTTGCAATGATCTCACTATCATTCATCCCCAGATAGAGCCACTGTTGGAACTGTAAAAATCTGATGTTTTCACATGTTGGTTTTACTCATAAACTTCCATATTTGGTCCTACCGTGTGCATATTTCACCCATATTTTTCCATATTGCCCCATAGAATCCATTGAGTCCTGCATTTTTCACATCATGGTCTGTATCGGCATGAGAATACCATTGTCTCCCGAACCCATTGTGTGTTTTCTGCTAACATGAATCTATGTTTCCTTTCGGCAAGACTCATTTTGTGTCACAGTGATCAAAATTTTCTTGCAAGCACCGTTCGGCAGGAGTTCTTCACGGTCTCAGCGACAGAGGTTGATTCATTTTTTTGGTAGGAGTTTGGTCGTTGATATAATGTTTCACCAAGTGCTCTGTGTCTCAGTGACCAGCTTGAATGAGGATACATCGGCAAGAGTTGCAGCGTCGGTACAATGTCCTAGTGAACTCTTTTGGTCTCAGCGACAAGCACATTATGGATTCACTTCGGCCAAACGGGTTGTTTTGAGTGTGTGGCCACAATGAGATTATTCTGTCTTGCCGACCGATGGTGGAAGGATTGACTTATTGGTATGAGTTATTGGCTTCAGTTAAATGTCATAGCGATTTCATTTTGTCACACCGACTGGCAACTAAGTGAACGGCTTGATGAGAGATAGGGCTCTCGATATGAGGTCTTGGCGAGTGACCTTCGGTCTCACCAATGGAAAACAAGAGGACTTTGTCGGTATGAAAGTAATATTGTCTTGGCAAATAGGTGTGAGCTCGAGGTTTTCGGTATAACAATATACTCTATGTGTTGTCTCACTGATAGTTCAAAGTTACAGCGACATATATGGGACAGATGGACTCGTCGGCAAGAAGAAACATGTGTCACAGCGACTAATATGTATCATGTGGGCTTTCAGTGAAACATTGGGAAATCTATATAGCATCTCCCCAACTGTATGTTGTCTTGGCAAAGGCAAAGGTTGGGCACGTCTCGATGAGATTGACTCTTCTATCTCAGCGACTGAAACAAACATGACAGAATGCATCTCGGGGAAACATAAGGAAATCTAAGTGACTTCTCTCCGACATCACGGGGTCACGGCAACGCACAAGGACCAAAGGAGCGATTGATGATTGAATTGCCTTCGGCATACTTTCTGGTTGTCTCAGCGACTGTTCCATTGGTGATTAATAAAGATTCAAACACTGTGGGCCGACATGTAAATTGCTAAAATACTATTGCAGGCCGACATGAAAATTTCCCGAGTACTACGGTTGGCTGACATGAATTTGAAGTGATATGTTTCCTGATGCTGGTGTATAAATATGCACTCCCGATTGTAATTGAAGGATTAGATTTTAGATTAGAGGTAGTAGGTAGAGATGGATATAGTAGAATAAATTTCTCATAACAAAGGTTATGTTGCATGTTTTCAAATGGCGATTTTAGTGAATTTTAGCTGGTGTGGTAGTTTATTTTTGGTGTCAATTGTCTATTGAATTTATTGAAAATTATTGCTAAGCTATCTCCAAGTTGATTCTTTCTGGTTATTTAAATTGATATAACAAGCTTATCTTCAGTTTATCAGTGCACATTTGTTGTATCTATGTGGTTAATTAACTGGTTCTCTCAAGAAGAGATTAAATCCTTTTAGTTGATCACAGTAATCAAGGAGATTCATTTGGATTATTAAAGTAGAGCTTGGTAGTCATAATCTTGCATGTTTATACAAGTTATAAACAAATCATATGCCAGCAATTTGATTTTCTACCAGAATAAGTTGCCCACTTCTATTTCATTTGACTCCGCATACCCAATAAGGCACTGGTCTCTGCAATTTCATTATTTGGATTCATTCAGTTTCTTTACATCTGTTTTACATTTGTTAATTGATGACTTTAGGTTTTAGATCAGAAGATTGTTATTGCTATCATGTTTGAATTCATTTGTTCACTTCCATCTGCCATTGTGGACAAATTATTGCAAGAAGAATAATCATAAGTTAAGTCTGCTTCATTCAGAAAGGTACACCCACCTAGGTTTAGCAGCACCTAAAGAGTAGAAGGTTGAGTTCTCTTGACCTTGTCTATTACCCTAAAGCGTATCAAGAGATTGGCAGCCTCTTGAGGCATTCCGCTTGCGTTTTTGAGAGCTAACAGCCCTCACATGCTTCTTACATTTAGAATTAATTACAAATGTCAATAATCATGATTATTTCATCAAATATTAGTCTCATCTTAATCTTAGTGTTGTTGAAAACATTCCAAGAATCTAGGAGATACATGAAATAATTAATGTTTAGGATTTTCAATTAAATGGCAACCTATTTCCAACATTCTCCTACTTGACATTATACATTGCAATTATTCTAAAAAAGGAATAATCAATTTAAATCAAGTACAGGACTCAAGGCCAATGGCCTTCCTGCACCACGAGAACTTATTTGTAGGAACTGGCTTTGTAAGATAATCTGCAGCATTAATCAAAGTGTCAAATTTTTCAATTAATACTTTCCCACTCTCAACCATTTCTCTCACAAAGTGATACTGAACATCTACATGTTTAGTACGAGCATGATACATAGGATTTTTGGCTAAACAAATAGCACTCTGACTATCACATTCAAGCCTAACTTGCTTGTAATTAAAACCAATACCTGACCCAAGCCTCTGTAACTAAACTACCTCTTTAGAGGCATGTGTGGCAGCCATGTACTCTACTTTTGTGGTGGAAAAAGAAATTGTTGGCTGCCTCTCACTCAACCAACTAACTGCAGCTCCAAACAAAGTGTAAACATAACCACTTGTCGACCTCTGACTGTCCAGATCTCCTGCCCAATCTGAATCAACAAACCCTTGTATGTCCAATGAACTATTCATAATATCAATATTATTTGAACCATGATAAACTAAACAGTAGTCTGAAGTCCCTCGTAAATATCTAAATACCCTCTTAACATAAGTCCAATGTTCTTTACCAGGGTTATACATAAACCTACTAAGAACTCCCACTGCTTGTGCTATATCTGGTCTCGTACAAACCATTGCATACATTAAACTACCAATTGCACTAGGATACAGAATTTCATACATTTCCTCAAAATCAAAATCAGATTTAGGACTCATATCTAAACTTAACTTTGTGCCAACTGGTAAAGGAATATTAACCGGTTTACTGTCCTGCATGTTAAATCTTTTCAAAATAGTATCAACATAATTACTCTGACTTAAGCAAAGCTTTTTGTTACCTCTATGTCTACTAATCTCCATACCGAGGATATATTTTGCAGCCCCTAGATCTTTCATCTCAAATGTGCTCGAGAGTTGTGCTTTCAATTTTCTGATCATTACCTTGCTGTTACCAATAAACATGTCATCAACATACAAGATAATAAGTAAAAGTTGATCATCAATCATTTTTATATAAACACAATGATCTTCCTCACTCCTAACAAAACCAATTTTTAATGCAAAAGCATCAAACTTCTAGTACCACATTCTGGGTGACTGTTTCAATCCATATAAAGATATCTTTAACCTGCAAACCAATTCTTCTTTTCCTTTTACAACAAAACCTTCAAGTTGCTTCATATAAATCTCCTCATCAAGATTCCCATGCAAAAAAGCAGTTTTCACATCCATTTGCTCAATTTCAAAATCATAAGCAGTAGCAATAGATAAGAAGAATCTAATAGAAGTTAATTTAGCAACAAGAGAGAAGATTTCATTAAATTCAATTCCCTCTTTCTGGGAGTAGCCCTTGGCTACTAATCTAGCCTTGTACCTTTTGAGATTACCATCTGCACCAATCTTCTTTTCAAAGATCCATTTACAACCAATGGCCTTTCTATCTTTGGACAAACTCTCAAGATCCCATGTGTCACAAGTATCCAAGGATTCCATTTCCTCATGCATAGCTTGTGACCAAAGCTTGTTCTCATCTGAGGAAAAAGATTCCCTGTAAGAACTAGGTTCATCATTAGTACTCATTAAAGAAAAAATACAATAGAAATTAGGTGGGCTATACCTATCAACGAGATTCAGTTGTCTTGTGGATCTCCTTAAAGGATTTTCTTCTAGTTCCTCAATATGCTCTTCTTGAGCCTCTATTTCAAAAGAACTCTATGAACTCTCTTCTTGTGATTCATCCACTAGTTCTTCAACATATACATCTTGTTGCTTCTCAGTATTTGTCTCAAAATGCACTGTTCGAGAAGTATCCTTTTCCTTTGGTTGTTCTTATCCCGAATAAGCTCTAAATTCCTTAAAATAACATCTCTAGATAAAGAAACTTTTCTTGTTAGTGGATTCCAAAGCTTGTATCCTTTTACATTTTCACCATAACCTATGAATATGCATTTATGTGCTTTAGGATCCAATTTAGATCGCTTTTCTTGAGGCACGTGAACAAAAGGCTCACAACCAAAGATCCTTAAATGTGCAACACTAGGTTTCTTACCTAACCACATCTCATAAGGATTTTTATCTTCAATAGATGAACTAGGGGATCTATTGATTAAATAACAATAAGTACATACCACTTCAGCCCATAAGGACCGTTCAAGCTTAGCACTACTTAACATACTCCTAGTTCTTTCCATTAAGGTTTGGTTCATCCTTTCTGCTACTCCATTTTGTTGAGGTGTATATGGAGTAGTTTTTTGTCTCACTATTCCTGCATGCTTACAATAATCATCAAATTCCTTAGAAAAATACTCACCACCATTATTTGATCTCAACACTTTTATCTTATAATCTGATTGTTTCTCAACCAAAGCCTTAAATTCCTTAAACTTATTAAACACATCAAATTTTTTATGCATAAAATATATCCAAGTGTATCTTGAGACATCATCAATAAATGTGACATAGTATCTAGATTTTCCAATAGATTCAATATCCACAGGACCCATTACATCTGAGTGAATAATCTCTAATAATCTTTTAGCTCTATTTGTACCACTAGGAAATTTAGATCTAGATTGCTTTCCAAACACACAGTGCTCACAAAAGTCATTTTTGCCAATATTATAATTAGGAATACTGTCAACCAAATTTTTATTAAGAATGGTCCTAAGACCTTTTTCACCTATATGGCCCAATCTATGGTGCCATAGCATACATGTATTTTCAGCTTTAGTTACATTTGATAAAATATTTACATTGGAGGTATTCAGCTTAAACAAAGTCCCAATCTGAGATCCTTTAGCAACCACCATATTCCCTTTCACCAATCTACAACCACCTTTGTCAAATGGCACATGCATTCCATAATCATTAAACTTAGAGATAGAAAGTAGATTCCTTGCAAGTCCTAGAATATGTAAAACATCATTAAGGGTATTAACACTACCATCACTGAAACACAATTTTACCTCTCCTTTGCCAACAAATTTTGTTGTGTTGTTGTCTCCAAAGAAGACATCTCCTCCATCATATGCAATATATTTAGAGAACCACAACTTTCTAGGATTCATATGATAGGAGCAACCTGAATCAAGAAGCCAAGAGTTATCAACAACAGTATTAGAAGAAATGACTAATGCATCATTACTGTCATCGGATTTTTCTGTAGAAGCATCAATACTCTTCTTCTTTCTTTTACAATCCTTTTTAATATGTCCAGGTTTTCCGCAATTCCAACACTTTACCTTACTCTTACTAGGGTTTTTGACCGTCCTTTAGACTTACCCTTTCCTTTCTTGTCTACTTTAGATTCCTTCTCTTTAGGCCTACCTCTTACAAACAAGGCATCTTGGGAGCCAGTTTTAGATTTCCTCCTCATCTCCTCTGATAGGAGAGTAGGAATAATCTTGTCCATCTTTGGATCTGCACCATTACCACTAATTTCAACTATTAGGTTTTCCCAAGAATCTGGTAAAGAGAAAAGCAATAAAATGCACTTATCCTCATCCTCAAGCTTTACATCTATGGATGCTAATTGACTAAGAATTAAATTGAAAGCATTTAAATGTTTTGCTATTGAATCACCATCTTTCATTTTCAATGAATATAATTTCCTTTTCAGATACAACTTATTTATTAGACTCTTTGTTTGATAAATGTCTCCTATTCTTTTCCACAATTTATATGCACTGGTTTCCACTAAAACATTTAAAAGAACAACATCAGCAAGACACAATCTAATTGTTCCTCTTGCCTTTTTATCTAACTTAGCCCAATCTTCATCTGACATAGTTGTAGGTGTCTTTGTCTCATTATTAACCGCTAACCATTGATCTCTTTCTTCAAGAAGATCTTCCATTTTTAATTTCCATATTTCATAGTTAGAACCATTGAACCTTTCAATATCTAACATTGAATTCATTGTAACAAAAACTTATTTCCAAAATCAGCAAATTACTAAAATAATAAGAGCTCCCACTAAGCCAATAAATCCTTCAAACTTTAAGAGAAAGGCATCCCAATACTCTACCCAACCTCAGCTCTGATACCAAACGTTGAAAAATGAGGTGTTTTCTTAGCTTAATACTCTTTAAAACTTTAATATTGCTGATCTAATTAAGTCTTTTCTTTGTTACATATATTATTTGTGGATGATTATCTTGATTAATCCATTTTACTGTTGTAGAATGTAGAGAGAAGTTGATAGAAGAACTAGACAGGATATTAGAAAGATCACACAAGATGTACCGTGGAGAAACCCTTTCAGAAAAAAACTCCACCAAGAATTATTCTATTATTCAATCTCTGAATTACAATAGCTCCAATTCTTGCTTGAGAATGCTTCTTCTATCTTTACCAATCTTCTTCACACCTGCAATAACAATTATGAAAACTCTATTCAACTTGAATGAGATATAGAGACAATATGCAACCTTGTAATCTCCAAATGGTGATAATTACAATGCACAAGCTCAAGCCTTTGAAAAGGTATACCATATTCCTTCAAGTTGAGTTATTCAGTGAAGACTAAATCTTACAACATGTGCTTCATGCATTTGGGTGTCCCAAATTGAAGCTACAACTTCTCCTTCACTTCGGTGATAATTCCAAAGCTCTTCCTCAAAGTTGGCACCCTTAAGTAACCCTTCTTAATTGAGCCTTCAGAAATATCTTATCATGCATGAGAGGTAAATCCAATAAAGCATCTTGGGCGCCCAAGTTGGCTCCAAGTGCTTTAGAGTTAACTAAAACATTTACTCAACACCATTCATGCAAGAATGGTCATCCCCTGTTAACTGGAGGTAGTCCCTGTTATCTGTCATACAACTCAAGTTATTAGCCATGCATTCCAAGTTAACTAAAGCTAACTACATGCAACTCAAAATAACCAACATGCATGCAACATGCACTTACATGCAACTGAAGATAACTGAACCATAACTGAACTAAACTGAACTAAACTGAATTAAACAGAACTAAACTGATTTGAACTGAACTGAACTGAACTTCAAACATGCAAACATCAAATCCTAACTCCTAGGATCCTTACATGCATTCAAAAGTGTTAATTGTTACTCAGTATAGTTAACTGAACACAAGGTGAGTGTCACCTTACCATGCGAGTGTCCCATGTGTCCCTATTATTTAGGAACTCACTATGGACACCCTCACATGCTTCTTACATTTAGAATTAATTACAAATGTCAATAATCATGATTATTTCATCAAATATTAGTCTCATCTTAATCTTAGTGTTGTTGAACACATTCCAAGAATCTAGGAGATACATGAAATAATTAATGTTTAGGATTTGCAATTAAATGGCAACCTATTTCCAATAATTGGCACCACCAGGTGGTTCAACATGAACTTAAAATCTTTCACAAAAAACAAATAAATAAATAAATAAAATCATGAAAATAGTAAAGAAAAAAATCGTCATCTAGTGAAAACCACTATGGTGGTGCTTTGGATAGGTACCATGATGAAAACCTTGCAAATAGGCATCATGTGTAGAATCGAGCATTTGCGTGTGCCTATTCAAGTGGAAGCATCTTATCTCATCCATAATAAATCCAACATTCCATCCATCTTATCCATAATAAATCTGTCCATCCATAAACCACTTATCCAATCCATTTTCATCCATACATCCAAATCCCAAATTATCTTGATCTTGACAAAGGTTTGGTGTACGATTTACACTTGCTTATGGTAAACATCTTTACATGGGTCATTTTCATTGATCCTATCCTATCCAACATTATTTGAGCCATGAACCATTATCCAAATGAACATTCTTTATTTGAACACCTTATCTTATCACAAGTTAATCCATATCCATCCATCCATGGCATTCCATACATTGCTAGACATTGGGGGAAAATATTTACATCTTGCTTCGGGAATAAATCTTGATCTATATCTTCCAACTTATGTGGTGATCCAAAAATTGGAAAAATGTAAAATCAAATTGGTCAAAGCATTTGTGAGCCAAAATCCAAATCACAAACCCACATGACATATTTTGACACAATGTTCCTTATCAAGCTTTATCTTTCACCGAACATCAATCCAAATAATCAAATATCAATTGCATCTAACGATTTAAACCAATTTCATTCCAAATTGAGCTTCACCATCTTGATCAATCAAATCCAATCAATCCATCATCATCTTGAGATATCCTTCCCATTCCTCGTGTTGCTTAAACACTATCCTTGAATTGTTGTGTATCATCAACAATGTTATCACCATCAATCCATCAATCAGATCAATCAACCTTAGCTTGGTTTTCAAAAAAATTCCAAAATAGGTCACTGATATCGTCACACATATCCATATCCAAATCGTCAAAACCATGCAAAAAAATCCAAAAAAACATTTTAAACATATCAAAATCCCAAAACAAGTCAAAAAGTCAAAAAACGTCAAAAACATGGTATCCGTCGTACGTCGTCTCTGAGCTTAAACGTAGGCAAGGCTAATATTTGATAAACCCTTGAGACACAAAAACATTAAAACATTCATAAAATCTCATAAAACCCAAAAAAGAAATTGGAAAATTGGAAAATTTAAACATTCATAAATCTAAGAAAACCTCAAAAACGACGTCAAAACATTACAAAAACATCAAAAATATCAAAATATTTGAAAAAAATCCATCTTTCCCATTTCGCTTTCACCCACAATAATCTCATCCATAATAAACAAATCGTCACACTCACCCTTTAGTAACACAAACAAAAAACAAGTACAACAATCAACAAAAGAAAACTTCAAACACCAAATCAAAATTGAAACAACAAACTTTTAAATGCAAAATCAAACTCTTAATATTTTTAGCAAACATGTCAATCAACCTTATATCAACGGCCTTTTCTAAGAACCTATCAACTTGACACCATCCGCTAACATGTCCTAGGATGCATCCTTCCTACAATGGGAATTATCTTTGACAATCACTTTAGATACTTATCTTAAGAAAAACACATCCCTTTGGCTAGAGGTATGAAGAACATTAGCTTGTTTGTTTACTTGATCTCTTCCTATGAATTATCTTATTGCACCTATTCCCATGACCTCTCGAGGATTTCTATCTAAAAAGATTTAGAGAGAAAGGATTGGGGCATTGATCATTATCTTTTGTTTTTTGTGTTTGTTGGATGTTCTTGTAATATAACTTGGTGATACTTGCTTTGGTAGGTGTGTATGAAGGGAGTTTTGGACAACTTATTGACTATTTCATTGATAGGTTGTGCCTTTCCATGTTTTGGTCTGAGATGTTTGAAACTTTAGAAGTACATCCTAGTGAGGTTTATGTATGTCAGGTGTGAACAAGAATACTCCTATTTGTTTGTCAAGTGAAAATCCATCTCACTAGATACAACGCCATCCTAGTTTTGTATACCTTGATGCATCATACCTATGTGTGTTATCAAACATAAGGAAATTTGTGGCATTCATGTCCCAATCCCTAGATAAGCAAATCATCACCACTCATTATATCTAATAGAATCTCGATGACTCATGGACTTGTTGGACTTCTGCATCGTTTCAAACTTAAGGGTTGATCCCTCTTATTCTTCTTATTCTTCTATCTTTACTAACATTTCTATCCAAGTATCAAATATGTGTGATATATCAAAATATACATGAGGCTACCCATGACTAATGACTGTCTAGACATCATCAAATTTTTCTACATCAAACATTCAATCTTTCTAGTCCACTTTGAGCTAAATTGATCCTAAATTTTTATCACTAGCTCGACCCAAAAAATGAAATTTTTGCTTGATCTCTCGAGGGGGCAGTGTAGCAGTGTAATTCCTTCTGCTAAGGCAATAGTGGGGCATTCGAAAAAAATCAATTTTTTAAAATTTTTTGATCTTGGCAGCATCAGTTTTTGAACCAACACAACAAGTACATTGCTTCAAAGAGGGGCAAAATGTAGACACTCAAATAGGCCTGACTAACAATATGTATCTAATTTTGATTAATTAACATCATTTCTACTATTAATCAAGTAATTAATTTTATTTGATTAATTCACTTCCTGCTCACTAATGTTCATCACATTTAATTAAATAAAACAATTTATTTAATTAAAACCCTAAAGTCCTCTCATTTGATTTAATAAATCAAATTATTTAAATCAAATGTCATAAACCCCATAATCCCTTCAAATTGATTAATTATGAATTAATTAACTCTTAATCCTCATTACCCATTCTCTAGCTTTTGACTCAACCTTGGTCAAATTCAACCCATGGTCAACTAATTAGGTTGCACATGAAATTCATTTCTTTTAATTATATAATTACCTTATTATCCTCACAATGGCATTTTCCTAGGAATATTCCTCCCAACCACCCATTTATTCAATTTCCCTCCAAAAGGCTTTAATAGCCTCTTATAAAGGCATTTACTCCTTACATACTATCTTGTCCCTTAAATTCTCTTACATTCTCAACAACATTCTCTTACATCTTCAACCATTTTCATTTATAATTTCTCTTACATCCTCTTTACTCTACACATTCCCCAAAATGTGCTCCATCCTCATCCAATAGAATCCTATTGGATCCCTTTTTATCCCACATTCACCAATTTCTCTTCATTCTTCAACCCTTCAACCCTATTTATAGAGGGCTTCTCTATGAAGAAAGGATCCACTTCTTTATTCAAAAACATTATCCTCCAATTGCTATCATTATCTTTGAGGGCAATTGGACTTCATCATATCTTAGAAGCTTTAGATCAAAGGGGGTAGGAAAAGGAATTCTTTCCACATCAAAGGAGCACCACTCCCACTATGGATAGAGTTTGAATATGTTTTTATATGTTTTCATTTGTTACTTTGGTCTCTTATTTTCTTGATTGCATATTTGCATGTTTAAGTATTTCATAAGAATGCTTTATTTGGCTTGTTTAATTTGACTAATAATGCTAATATTTGTCAATCTTCGAGCAAATGCAAATTTTAGCATTCACAGGTTGATTCAATATAAAAGAGTAAGCTAGGAGACATAGGCATACACAAAGTACCATATAATTCACAATCATTAAATAACTATATATATTTTTTAGAATCAATGCAGGTTATTTCTCAAGTTACTTTGTAACCATATATATTCTTTCTTTTTACGATAAATTATCACTTTCTATACTTCATTCAAAGTAGTTGGGTGCTGCCACAATAATGGGTTACACTTTTTGGGACATCCTGATTTTTGCCTGAAATCACATATTTTTAGAAAATACAATGATTTATGACTTTAAAGGTTCCATTTAAATTATTTTAATTAAAGAGGGATTGATCAAAGATCAAACCCCTTGGATAGAACCTTGTTAGATTTAAACCATACCTATAATCGAGTCTCCTCTACACCTATCAAAGTGCTGATAAAACCACTTTTGATTTACCTTTTGGGTGATCAAATGAATTAATTTAAAATTTATGTTTTGTAAGCCTACAGCCCTTATTATAAGCTTCCCAAAAAGTATAATTTTAAATATGTTTAATTTGATTATTATATTTATTTTTTATTTCTTGTGAATGTAGGATTTTCAATGAACATCAAGTTCTTTATTTCACACATTGAAAAAATAGAAAAATAGAGAAAAAAATTCTAAAAAATACATGTGCACTAGGTATTGATGTCCTTATTCCAAAAAAAAAAAATAAGTTAATTCAAATGAATACAAAAAAAGTTATGTGGGCTGAAGTACACCTCTATCCAAATTATAATTACGTTGACTTGGAAAATTAATTAAAAAATATATATGTAACAAAAAATTATGAAAAAATATCTATCCCCTAAATATTGGTGTGAAAAAAATTGTATTTTAAAAATTAGAATTTTATCCTATCTATAAAAAAAGTTACCTGGGCCGAAGTAAACATCACTTTTTAAAAATGCTGATTAGTAGAAAAAATAAGTTATTAAAAATTACATAAAATGATTCACAATTTATTTTTTAATTTATTTTTTTAAATATAATTAGAATCTAAACAAAATATCTAAAAAATAACTATTTTGATTCATCTTCAAAACCTTAATGGTTTAGCTGCTATAGGTGTAAGAAAGTGAATGTTTGGTGAAAAATCCTGATTTTAATGTCAAGTTTGGCCAAAAATTGTAACCCATTATTGTGGGATCACCCAGTTGTATGGTATGAGTACATGACTTGCTAATTGATCGATTGGAGTAGAAAAGTAAATTGTTAACATTGCATAGAAAAAAGTGTGGAAATAAGACACACAAGACATCCTCCTTTTCATTAGTTTTTGAAACAAATCCCCAAAATTTAAAATTTGGTAATTTATACTCAGTGCATTTACATAATGATTTTCACCTGATTAAAATATTTTTAGGTCTAAAAAGGGAAAAATAATGAAATCGTAGTTTACTTACAAAATAAAAACTTCTAAACCACACCAATGTGTAGTCTTGGAAAAAAATAACTTTAAAAAATATGGCACCTAAAAAGGAGCCTATTTGTGAAAGTTACAAGCATTTGAAGCTCCAAAAGAGTGACAAGACAACATTTTTTCATAAGAAGTATAATTTAATAAAATATTAGAATATCAAATAAAAACTAGACTTCACCACCATATAGAACATGAAAAGCTACCCCAAATATATAAAAATCACACTAAAAAAGAGTTCATACATTTAAGATATTAGCCTTCAAAGTTTGATTGTAAAATAAAGATTTAGTGGCGGGAGGGGACATAAATTTGGTTGAAGAAGGATGATATCAACACAAATTACGCTAAGATTCACAAAAATGTTTTTATTTGCCAAAATATTCCAAAACTACCAACCTTTAACTAGAAATAGTCAATTAAATGCTTAAACTGTTATCAATAAGTTGAAAATCAATAATACTCTAGTGTGAAATTGCTTCATACAAAAATGGTCACTTGAGGTGGAATTTTGTTCAAAATATCATTATGATGGAGGTGAAGCATGGACTTGGTGGCATAGTCAATGGTGCAATTGAGGATGCATCATAATATAGTTGTTACTACTATGGTGGTGCAAAGGAGGTTGTTGTGAGTGATGATGGTGATTGGTGTGGTCGCTATATTGGATAGCCTACATAAGCACTTAATTTTTAATTTTTTTATCTATATTGTATGGCATGCAAAGGGGCCATATAACTAGAGGGAGGACATTTTTTACTTTGAGGCTCTTGATTTTGACTTTGGCGATTAGATAATCAATTTTCATATTTTCATGTCTTTCGAGTGTGATGGGAAGGTCCATTTGGGTTGAAAATGCTCTAGAATGATAGCTACCCATTAGATCCATGCTTCAAACACATGTCTATAACTTGGTTTTTTGATCTTTGATTTCTATGAAATGAAAGCTAATATTAACCTTCTTAAGCTTTCCAAATGTAATGGTATAGCTAAAAATATTGTCAATATTACTGAAAAGTTGCAATCACCTTGATTTCACAACACTTGCAAAGCTAAATTATTACCAAATGATGTTTTATAAGTTATTCTAATTCTTGAAATTATCTAAATATGCAAGAGAAGAATATATTAATATTTTAAGAAAATATAACAATAATTAGTCTCAAATATTTGAAATAATAAGATAATAAAACGAACTATACTAGACAACAATGCTTTAATAACATGCTAGGTTCTATAATAAAGGACAATCTAGAAACCAAAATCTATTATTGGTTGTAGATTACATGTAGTCAAGTTGAAAAATGATCAAAGATTAAAATAGTAAAATAGAGAATGTTCTGAAAATGAGAGAATTCAAGAGATAAAATATTTACGTAATACTAACATTACTTTATCTAATAGCAAATATGAGAGGCTAGTGTTGTATATATAACAAAATAAGGGAATATGCATCCAAGAGGAGTAATTTCTTGAACTATTAAAATAGGTGGAAGTTCTACCTACTTGGTTAATGCCAAAATACATAGTTACACCTACTCATATAAGGACAAACAAAAGGTTAAGAGAGGTGGCTAATAAATCCAAAGATGGTGTGAGACATAATTACCCAAAAGTGGGTGGCAGTGACATATGTAATTGATAGATTATATTGAATGTGATCTCACAATAACCATGTCTAAATTTATCTTAAGCAAGCTTAATAATATGTGTAGAAAAAATAAATATCCTCAAACATAAGGAAAATAAAAAACCCACACTAATAACATATGAAGTTATCAAAGGTTTAGGATTCACTTTAGTTAGTAATATACATAGGACTCTCCAGTTTTCTATCTTTATCATTGTTGAGCAATTAAAACATCCTCTTGTATGATACTCTCCATCTACTCAAGGACAATGTATCTCACAAACTCTAAAAAGATAAATGAATATTTTTCTATCATTAATCACAATTAAATCATATTTAACAAAATTCATAACAAGGAATATCATTGTAAACTTGACATCATATAAGCATACATTAATATCAAAAAATAAAATTAGCTCTTGAACAATACCTAATAATAACATTAATATTTCTATTGATATTTGTTAATTAAATTATGATGAGTTTCTATAGGATACTACAAATTCCAACTCCACAATGGCCCTATGTGCCATGATCCCTTTACACCACTTACTATGTGTATACTTCAATGTAGGGACCACATCAATTCCAATTCCACTTTATCCTATATGTAATAGTATGCTCCAAATTTTCACCTCTTATTACATTTTTTTCTTCATAGACGTTGCATGTCATGGTTAACAATTGTAGATTTTATGTACTCACTTTATGCATGTACAACTATTGATTTTGGGTGAAGTTGTAAAGGATTGCATGTTTTTGTAGGTTTGAGAAGATATTGAGATGTCATTTGAAGAGCCAACATAATATCCTTTTCATTCTTGTCTATTTCTTTTGTTGTACATTTTACTTTAGGATGCATGACTTATCTAGATTCACTCGCACACAAAAGTGGACACAATATGTAAGGAATATAAGTGCATACCTTATAATTCTACACCTTCATTTCACATTAATTGATTCCTACAATAAACCCAATAGCCAACTGTCAATATAGATCTCCTTGTTGTAAACTAATCACCATTTCATCCTTTGCTCACTTTGGATTAGGTTGCATGATAAGACTTGACTATGTGTGAACTAGGTTGCACAATGAGACCCCAATTCTCCATTTTGATTACTTGTAGCATACTAACAAGTTAGCTCCAAGAACAAAGTTGCTACATCATTGAAAACAAGTAAGCACTCTTATCCCCTTCAGACTACCATTCTCAATTCTTTATTTTAAATTTAACTATTATTATTTAAAAAAATTAAATCTAGATCATTTGTATGAAATATAATTGAAAAAGATGATAACCAATCTTTAACAAAAAATGAGAAGAAGAATCAAATTCTTAAAATAAATATAAAAATTAAATAAGCATTCAAAAATCATCCTAAATTACAGAATTACAAAAATATAATAAATATATAAATGAATTAAATATTTCAAAAAATAAATACACTTATATACAAAACTATAATAAATAACAAATACAAATCATTAACAATGTAAAAATATCATAAAGATACATCATTAAATACATAAACATTATTATATCTTCAAAATATATATTTTTTCTACAAACTAATATATATCTCATTAAATATAATTTTAATCAATTTATATATAATAAATATACTTTCATTTAACTGCATAATGAACTATATTATATTTAATAGACCAGAGTTACATATTTTCCATATTAAAGTGAAACCACTCCCAAAATTTCATTAAGAGAGAAAACTGCATTAAAAAATGTGTATGGGAAGATGCTTTCCTGTGTAAGCCATGGGATTGGACTATCAAAGCATAAGATGCTTATCTACAAGAGAATCTTTACAAACTTAAAATATTATTCCTAAAACGAGGGACGTTGCATTGACAAGAGAATCTTTTCAACTGACAAGAGAATCTTTCAACGAAAAAATATTGAAGGCCTAAGACTACATGGGTTGACTACAACTATTCATGTTGGCACGTTTCAAGGCCGTTGAAAAATTATAAATTATTTAATTTGATGTTTAAAAATAAGTTTTGGTTAATAAAAGTAAGATAATCTTTTTGGGAGAAGATAAGGTGTGAAATTATTATTGATTATTTGATCATTTGATTATTGAGGAGTGATGTTTACGAAAAAGTTAGGTGAAAGTCATTATCAAAAGTTTTGTGGAGATTAGCAAAAAAAACCTAGTATTGATCAAAGTTAAAGACTATGGGTATGGTTGGTAGATTGGAAGTTGCTAAGTGCTTGCAAGTTAGAGTTCAATAGTTTGAAATCTTGTGCTCTTTGGTTACTCCTCATTACAATTGATCTTTATGATAAAAGATGGTAAGTAGAATAAGAAACCTAATAGATTTTGATGTTATTCAATGAAATAATGACAATGTGACAAAGTTGAACTCCTAACCTAGGTGGACGTTGTTAAGTGCTTGCAAGTTAGAGTTCAATAGTTTGAAACCCTGTGCTCTTCGGTTTCCATTATTTCAATTGATCTTTATCGATAATTGATGGTAACTAGAATAGGAAACCTAATAGATTGTGATGTTATTCGATGAAATAAATGTGACAAAGTTGAACTCCTAGCCTAGGTGGAGATAATGAAGGATTGTAACCAATTTCAATGTGTAACCAAAAAAAATTGCAACAATGAATGCAATGACAATGAGCTATGAGAAAAGAAAAACTATTACATCAGCTATAATGATCAACATTTACAGTATAGTACTTTTGAAACATAGCAAAATAGTACACAAACAAAAGAGTACTTGACCCCTTTCTTATGTCATAAGTTAAATCTTCTCTAAAATTACTTCCACAATACTCAAGATATACTTTTTGAAATACATGATAAAAAAAAATACTTAACTCCTTTCTTATACCAATGTTCAATCTTCTAGATATACTCAAGATTAATATTTTGAAATACTCTAGATATACTTAAGATTAATATTTTGAAATACACAATCAAAAAAATGCTCGACTCCTTTCTTATACCAATGCTAAATCTTCTCTAAAATTTGACTTAAATTTTGCTACCAAAAAAATAATCTCTTGAAATATTAAAATATTTACTTTATTTTTATATTTACCTTAAATACATGTTTTTATTTCTTCTAAAAATCACTTTCTATTGTTTTATAATTCCATAAATTAAATTTAACCTTTCATTAATATTAATATCAAAATTATTGAAAAACTACTAGACGCAAGGTGACAAGAAGGTATCAGAGTTAGGTCCACTAAAACATCTTGTTAGGTAACTTTAGGTGTGAGATCGAATTACATATGGTAAAGAGGTAATTTTGCCACGTTCGCTGTACAAAACATTTTAACCTTTCAGTGTTTTTTTAATTATAAAACCTTTTTAAAAAACTGTGCAGAAGATTTGTTTTAATAATGATTTTATAATATTTGGGGTAGATAGGACGTTGAAGTTTAGTGTGTGTGAATTATGAGCCGAAATGATGAAATTGACCTTTTTCTTAAATCGTCCAGCTTTGTCTAGGCCTATAGATATTCTTCTGTAGCAGGACTTAAAATATAAATTATATTATATATAAATATCCAAGAGTTTCTATTATAAAAGTACATCTTACAGTACTAAGTTTGGAAGACTATCGTAGTAAACAGACGTCAATGCTACGAACTTACAGTACCTGAAAAAGAGTTATCTCCGAACAAAGTAAGTTTAGGTAGGTAATAAAGTCATCATTATCAAGTCATGAATATATGCCATTGCAAACTTCAGGCAGTGGCTAGCAATAAATTGTTGCAGTTTAGGTGTTTATGTACTGTGTGAGATTTTCAAAGAAAACAAAGAAAATTTAATTTAATATATTTTAATATCTTTTAAATATTAAATTAATATTTGTAAAAAATTTGGAATATGTATTTTTTTAATTTATTAAGATTTAATTGTATGGTTTTTGAGTTAATTTAACTTGTTCATATTTTATAAATAATAGTTTATGTGAATCTTTCTTTTGTGAGCATGAATAATTTACTTACCATTTGATGCATTTAGGTGATGTTGGTAAAGTGAAACATCAAGATTCAAGTATGTGTTACTATGAAATTTTTATCATAGATGTGAAACATTGAGACTCAAACCTAGTTAATGATTAATATTCATAAAAGTTTGGTTCATATAAATCACATCTATAAAATGGCTCTACAAAAATTCACCACCAGCAATTCACCACAAGCAATTAAACCTCGACAATTTATGGCCAACAATTCATCGTGTCAGCAATTCATTGTTGTGACATATTCATCACATATGCAATTCACCACCATTGTGGTATATTCACCATGTATACATTTTTCAATATTTAAGTGGCCAAGAGCACCTTAAAAAAAGTACAAAGATTTTGTTGAACACATAAAAAAGGTCTACATGAATATTAGGACCATGATTGTATGCAATGAATATGTCACAACAATGAATTGTTGACGATGAATTATTAGAGGTGAATTAGGTTGGTATAAGCTACTACTTATAAAATATAGGTCAATAAATTTGATTCAAAAATTATGGAATTAAATCTTATAAAACATAGGTCGATAGTTATGAAGACACATATAACTTTACAATGGGAACACCTAATGTTTTCATGTGTAATGATTTTCTATTAATTTTTCAATTGTTTAAGGGGACATAATCTTGACATTTTATTTTCATTGTTTAACTACAATGATTTTTCCTATTCCATCCAATAATTAACTAAAAATAGAGGCATAAATTATTTTAAAGATATATACTAATTTAACACACTACCAAAAATAAGCTGTTTATGGACTACAAAATAATTATTTATTTTTATTTTTTAACTACAATGATTTTTATTTTTCCATCCAATAATTAACTTAAAAATAGAGACAAATTATTTTAAAGATATATACTAATTTAACACACTACCAAAAAAATAAGCTGTTTATCAACTACAAAATAATAAAATACCAAATTTTCCGGGGCATTAACAACTACCGTTTAGTTCTAATTTGAAAATAACAAACGGTCTAATTATCTTTCAATAAGTAGAATGAAGTGTAACGATAAGAAACACAAAATCTATCATTATTATGATGGAGGTCTAGTTTTCCTCACAAAACGGAAAGCTAACGATCAGAAAACCCCCAATTTCAGGCCGTTTTGGGAAATTTTACGCTTGGCAGAGGTACTGTAGGTGCACGGGATTGGAACCGGCACAGAGTCGTATAATAATTATTATTCTCCGAAAAACCAATTAATTTGGCAGACCGTATATGAGAAGAAACAACTTTAAGTACCTCGCACTCTGTGCATGCGAAATTGCGGAATGTCCGGGGTTCGAGTCTCTCAAGAGCTGCTTGGTACCTAAATAGTTTTTCATATTTACTCTGGTGATCAAAATGCCGCGGATCAGTAACAGCCTGGTGGGGATTCTGAATTTCCTGGTGTTTTTGCTGTCGATCCCGATCTTAGGCTCGGGCATATGGCTGGCAACAAGGCATGGGACCGACTGCGAAAGATTTCTGCAAGGCCCCGTCATGATCATAGGGGTTTTCATAATGCTGGTTTCTCTGGCGGGATTCATAGGGGCCTGCTTCAGGGTCTCATGGCTGCTGTGGATCTACTTGTTCGTCACATTTCTGCTCATAATCCTGCTCTTTTGCTTCACCATTTTCGCATTTGTGGTCACAAATAGAGGCGCAGGGCAGCTGGCCTCGGACAAAGGGTACAAGGAATACCGCCTGGGGGATTACTCGCACTGGTTGCAAGAAAGGGTTCAAAATGCAGATAACTGGAAGAAATTAAAGAGCTGTATACGCGACACCAAGGTCTGCAAAAGCCTAAGCCGAGACGATGCAAACCAGGTCACCAACGGGATTTACCAGAGAGAATTGTCGCCAATTCAGGTCAGTACCTATAGCAACTGTTTATTTTCCTCACAATTCTCATTCTGCATTTCATTTTTTGCTTTCTGACAACGAGGGTTCGATTCTTGGCCGGTCCCGATTGCATTTTCCAGGTGGGATGCTGCAAGCCGCCGAGCTCCTGCGGCTACGTGTATAGGAACGCGACGTACTGGGATTGGGTTCCGCCATCTCCGACTGACACGTCGGATCCGGACTGTGCCGCGTGGAGCAATGACCAGGATCAACTCTGCTATAACTGTAATTCATGCAGAGCTGGGGTTTTGGCGAGCGTTAAGCATGACTGGCGGAAGGTGGCTGTGCTCAATATAGTTTTGTTGATATTTCTTATTGCAGTCTATTCTGTGGGTTGCTGTGCTTTCAGGAATAATGGGAGATCTGGATATCGCCGCCAAAAGGGTTATCCATAGGAAACCTTATTTTGACCTTAAATTTTTTATTTTATTATTACGTTTGCATATCTGTTCTAAAGGCGGACTTTCTTTGTACATTTATTTGTATAAGCCTCGCATAAAAATATATTCGCCCCCGTTCTGTAAAAAGCCCTCCAAAGAAAAGAATATGCATTGTGGATTAGGATTTTTTTTCTTTCCGCCAAGATACCATTGTCTCTTTCGAATAATGTTTTGGCACTATTCATTTGCAAAGTGGACAATGGAAAGGCTTTAAAACTTTAGTATTTCTGAAGCATCCTTGGCACTTTGCTGTAATATTTTGAGCTTTATTCAATAAAAAGAATTAATTTTAATTAGAGCTTTTTTTATGGTGGAGTTTTAAGTTTGATTTTAATTAAATAAATGTTTCATTAGAATTTAGTTATGTGCTTTTGAGTTAAATTTATTGATTTGTATTTTATTTTCAAAGTATGAATGGTTCAATTAATATTTTTTTGCAATGAGATGATGGTCATATGAACAAAGTATTGAATTTTTTTTGAGAGCATTCATATAAATGATCCATTTAGTACTCTTTGTACTTAGGTGATGGTCAAAAGATTAAAAGAACTTCAAAGGTTACTCATCTAAGTACTATTTGACTCAAACATATTGAACCATAGACTTTCCTTCAAAATCCAACACACTTAACTTGTTATCCCATTTACAAAATTTTAAGGGAGGGTTCTACTTTATGAACCATTTATTATAAAACTTTTTTATTCGTTTAATTGTATGATATCTCTATCATTACAATACATCTATATTAATAGTATTATCATTTTTTTATAAAAATCAATATTGCATTTCTTCACAATATAAGTGTTAATATTAAACATTAAAAAATAAAGCTACTATTAGTGAAATGGTATTAGAAAACTAAGGTGTTATAGTTAATTTGGTTGAACACAATTGATGAGGGTGATGGTATGTTCCTAAATTACCTTATCTACTAAGAATCAAGTCCGTAGAGATATAATAAATAATATGATTGACTCATAGACAACCTTGACAAAAATAATTTTAAATTAAATTTGTACTACCAATATTAATAGAAAAATTCTAAATAGGACTAACCTTCAAACCAAAAAAATAAAAATAAAAAACCTAAAAAACCTCTCATTTTAAAAAAGACAAAATATACCCTTAACAATTGGTTGGCATGAGTAGTCTTGTCATACATGTACGTACATGTTCATGTCTTGCTTTATTCTATCATGGTAGGGAGGTTAGGCAAGGCATTGTCAATTTCTTTGAACTTTTTGTTTTCTATCATCTGACCTTTCGTAACGTAAACGCGAGGCATTTTCGTTGCATTACATTACGTAAGTTAAAATGACTCTTTCGCAGTTATGTAAAGATAAAAAGAGGAAAATAACTAACTTTTAAAAGAGACCATAGGGTAAACAAGCGGCGTTTCTAGTGATTAGTTTTTTTTGTTCTTTCTGTTTTATGTTTTGACGGTTTGAGTTTGATATTTGATGGTTTACGTGAGTTTTTTTCCACTTCTAGATTGTATATTACACTAGTCTCATTTTTTTATATAACTATTGTAAAAAATTATAGGTAAAATATAATATAGTATTATAATTTATAATATTATTAGCATTTAAGTTTATAGGAGGTTTGAGGAATATTTCAATAGGAATGTAAAGGTAAAAAATAATGAATTTGAACATTACATAATTCATTATATTTACATACAAATATGTATAGTTACATTATATATTTTTTGTGGATGTCTTTCACAAATTGAAAAACACAAATAATGAATATTCTATGTGCAAATTGAAACAAATAAATTCATTTGACTTAGTAGTAGCTAATTTGCATGTATTGAAGTGAAATGAGAGTGTCGGGTTTTTTTTTAGCTTCTTTTTTGAAGTCATGAAATTCATAAGCACTGCAAGAGAATGTTGTTAGATGGGAAAAATATAACTTGAAAATATGTTCCTTTGTATGTTTTTGCATATCGAATATTGTAATCAAAATGAGTATTTATATGGGCATGCCTAAATTTTTTGTGGAATCAAGGTGGCCATGAAATTTTAGTGATAAAGATTTACTAAGAACTCCAAAATCTTTGTTTGGCTTCCCAAATTAAAGCTTACAAAAATAACACATACTCAAAGGGGAATTGAAATCATTAATTGAATCAATTCAGGAGCATTATATTGATCATCTTGGGTGTGTACATAGTGCTTTCATTTGATTATGGAAGTTGTGAGAAACCAATGTTCCATCATGATAAGTTGTACACAATTATTCCAACTCCAAAAGTAACCTGGACATTGTCTCGTTGCTAGTCAAACATCTATAGCCCTGACGAGGTTATTGTTGTTATTTCCACAAACATGGTTCTATTTCTAGCCAGACGTCTATAGCCTCGATAAAATTATTCATTTATTCCTATATTCAAAACATATATATTCTTTAGTTCTTTTTCCACCAGTTTCTTTTTTTTTGTTTTGACTCTCAAGCATTGAAGTTTTTTATGGGTTTGGGAATTACAATGGTCTCTCTAGCACCATCTCTCTCATCATACATATATATTCTCGCTAAGGACCACCCTCCTTCACCTCTACTAGATACTTACATTCCTCCACCATCTCCTTGATTTTCAAAATATACAATAGGAGAAATTTCTTTTTCCACTTATAAATTTTCTGCCTTGTGTGCCAACTGCTCATCCGTCTCCTCCACTTGAGACCCATATTCCCTCATCTCCACAACATGAATCAAAAAACCATCTAGGAGCTAAGGAGGAAAAATTAAGGTATATATATTAGAGAAAAATGTGGGTGTAGAATAAGAAAACAACAAGAGGAACAACCCAAGGTCTCTCCTCATATTTAATAGCCACCACCACAATGAAAGCAAGGGACTCATTTTGAGGAAGTAAGGAAAAATCCTTCTTCTTATAATAAGTAACAAGAAATAGATATATCTACCCTCCCAATATGGCTAAAGCATACAATCCAAAAAAGGAAAAAAAAACATGTCCAAGAAGTGGAGGATTTTTTCATTCGTGTTGAAGAATTCCAAGCATCCACTAGAAGAAATAAAAGAGAAAGAAGACTCTCCACAACCACTATTGATGAGAAGGGTAATAGAATAGCACATTTTTCTATCCCCATGGCTAATGAAATAAGTCATATATGGTACATGGGGATTACAAAATGTAGACAATAAACTTGGGAGCTCAAACAAGAGAGGAAGAGAAGTGATCCCCGCAAATGGTTGTTTCAATCGTCCTAAACAAAATGTAGAAGGATGAGAGCACCAAGGAAGAGCTTAAGCCTCAATTTTCTAAGTTAATAGATTATGTCAACCATCTAATTAGTCTAATTGATTATGTTGCTCCTACACCAATTTCACAAGTTGCACTTAATAAGGATGCTTAACATCCAAACATTGAACCCGCCTCCTTTCAACTGCTAACGAATGAAGTGAATATTTGTAAGCACATGAGTGAGGGTAATACATAAGGTAGTAAAGGCCTACCATTGTATCAGTGATGAAGATAACCTAGCTCATGTTAAATGGAGTCAGAAATAAATGAAGATTCTCATGTGGGGGGATTATCTCCTAATTTTGTAAAAAATAAAAGCTAAATCTACAGAAGAACTTATAAAGGAAGTAGTGATCAAAAAAGTTGACCAGGATAATCCTAAGGAATGGTTGAAATCTAGTCAATTGAGGTTTAAAGTATTGAAAAAGTGCAAGGATAATTTGAACAGGAATAAGTAACTAGCTAATCAAGCTATGGTGAAGATGAAACAATTCATTAAAAAAATTTCTTGCGTATTTTGGGAAACTCCATCAAGGGTAACCTTGCCAAAAAAGATGATGAACGACTTTGCAGATTATCTAAAAGCATTGACAATCAAATCCCACAAAGGATGGAATTGTCCCACTTAAGATCAAATTGTTCCCTTGGGCTAAATTATAGAACAATTACATCCTAGACTCAAATTATCAAGCCTCAATCATCACCAAGTTCTAATTATATATGGGTGCTGGCAAGAAGTTGAGTCCACTTTTTGGTCAAAAAGTGGAAGTGTTTTCCCTAATTTTTAGAATTTGACACATTTCACCTTAAAATTTGAAGCACTTATAGATGGAATCTTCAAAAAAATCAGTAATCATAAAATGTAGTACTCAGAGTCTAGTTTCCAAATATGTAATTTATTTCAATACCCAGATGGTACAAATTGAGTTTCAATAGGTGTTTATAAAAACCACTATTTAAAAGTCACTTTTTTTTTCATACCATGCATGTGTATGTCATCCATATTTTGACCTAAATTATTGTATTTTTCTAAATCCTTTTGGGAAAATATTTGTAACTCATTGAAGCACGTTTTCGATATTTTTTGTAATTTTTTATTGAATTTTTTTTTTGTTAAATTTTTATTAGCCACGTCATTTTGAAAAATCGTCATATACATCACACATAAGATGACCTAAACTTATCATTTTTTGATTTTTTTTTAAATTGAAAAGAATTTTAAGTACGTTCTCGTGCAATCTGTTCATGAAAATGTTATGTTGATAAAAAATTATTAAAATAGTAAAAAACCCTGATATTTAAAGTTTATGGACCAGTTTCATCAGAAATTAATTAAAAAATAGAAAAAATAATCCAATTGTAAAAAACATACATATTTAGAATCTGCACTGTCTCATCTATAATGGGTTTTAATTTCGTCAAAAGATTCTACAAAAAAAGTCGTCAGCCATATGTCCAAACTCAGTATTTTTCTCTGACATTGTTAGGACCTTCAACTTGTAGGTCAAACCAAGTTGAAGGCCTAGGTTTGGATTCCCAATGCTTTTCTTGAACCAGAATACAAGCCAAAAACCTAACCACAAAGCAAATGGAATTTCAAATTTTTAGAACGGGATGATCCCGTTTCTTAATATTAATTGGCGTGACTGTTGACAGGGAAACAGGATCCCATTCCTTTGTCAACGGTCCCCACATTTAATATTGGGGAATGTGATCCCGATTATGAAACAAGATCCCATTTGTTTTTAACCATTTTTTTAAAATTTACTGGAAAAGTTTACTGTGAAGTTTGCAACTTCACATGTACTGTCGACTGTGACATATTGGGCTATTTTTCATCAAATTTTGTCTTTACAAGTGGTGAACTTGCATTTTGGATTAATTTTTTCAAAGGAGGCATCATGTGAACCATTTTTGAAGTGGAATTGTGCTAGTTTTCTACTCATTTAGAGGAACAAAAGGTCTTCAACTTGCAATATGGATTGAATTTTTGAAAGGAGGCATGAAGAAAACAATTTTTTAAGTGGAATTGTGCTAGTTTTCTACTTGTTTAGAGGAACACAAGAGGAAGAATTTTGTCCTTATAGGTCTTCAACTTGCAATTTAGATTGAATTTTTTGAAGAATTTCACTATTGACATTCATTTGTGCTTGAGAATTTTATAATCATGGGTTCACAAGCTTGTAATAAGAGGAAAGATAGGAAGACATTGACTCCTAGAGAAATTGAAGCAAAGAGAGAGAAGGAGAAACAAAGAGAAAGAGAAAGAAGAAAGAGAATTAAATCAATGAATGATGGTGGAGCATCCAATTCCACAACTATTGAAGATGAAAACATTGAGGAGACCATGGTTGTAGATGAAACTAATTTGAATGAAGTCAATTTTGAAAAGAATATGATTATACAAACAAGTCCTACTATGTCTTCAAATCCCTCTTTCAATGATATGGAGAATGTTTCAATAAGCACAAATCTAGGTACGTCTTCAAATCCACATGTTAGTGAAATGGTAAATTCATATGTAGAAGTTTTACAAGATGCTGGACTTAATGATGTTGACATTGATAATATTCGAAGAGATGAAACTTTTATAGAATTTGTTGAAAATGAAAAAGAAAAATCTTTTGTTCAAAATGAAAATGAGAATGAAAAATCTTTGGTTGAAAATGAAAATGAAAAATCTTTTGTTGAAAATGAAAATGAGAATGATCCTTTTGTTGAAAATGAAAACGAAAACCGTTTTGTTCATGAAAATGAAAATGAAAACTATTTTGTTGATGAAAATGTAAATCGTTTTGAAGTTGAAAATGAAAATGAAAATGAAAATCTAGAATGTGAAGTTGAATTTAATGAAAATACTTTTTTTTTAAATTGAAAGTGATGTTTTGGATAATCCTCCTGATCAGATTTCTTGGAGGCAAATAAGAACACATGCGAATAGAATATACAAAAAAATATTTTATCGTAAAAAACTTGCATTTCAATGTCAACTAATGATGCAATTGATGAGAATGCAAAAAATGAGGAAAATAATGAAAAGGTTAGGCTTTTTTGTTAAACCAAAAAGAAAAGATCAATTATTAAAACATGTTATGTCTACTGTTGCTAGTGCCATTCAATTTATTGGGAAAAATGGTCGATCTAAAGATAAAAATGCAACAAAAAGAGCTATAAAAACTACTATAGTTAATAAAGCAACTTTGAATAAAAGAGTGGTAAGCAATATTAGTGAAGTTTTAAAAATACATCCTAAAACATTGCTAAGAGCGGAAAAAAGAAGAGAAAGTATAGAAAATGATCCTATCAACCAATGTTGGAGTTTCAGTGGTTGACTCCCAAGGTCTGATATGGAATTGAATGTTGAAATTAAATCTTTGATCAAAAAATATTGGCATGATAATACTAGGGTATCATCTAATGCTTGAGATGTTTTAGGGTGGGGTCCAAAGTTCATGATCCTCACCCAAAACACCTATTAGATAAAACATAAACTAAATTTTATAGAAAATTTTGTGGTGATTTAGTGTTACTTGGTAATATTAAAATAAGTCAAAGGTATTTTGAAAAATGTAAATCCTGGTATGTAAAAATTAATAAGCAACAAATATCTTGTTGTTGTAAAGCGCATGTTCAATTTCGTTATTTTTATGATGTTTTTCGATATATACATTGTACCTTTCATACTAACATGATTATACAGGAATGTGGTATTAATATGCCACCTGAAGCAATAAGGGAGTTTATATCATATTTTTTTTGTGAAAGGTCTAATGGTAAATTGTTTTATTTAAGTTCTTGTATTTTTGGACAATGCATTAGCTATGGAAATCTTTCATTCTTAAGAATTTATATGCATGAAAGTGTTGATAATGATTTTGGACAACAATTAGTAGATATTAAAATATTTAAGATTGTTCAATATTCTTTAAACGATGGAAAAATAGGAAAGCATTGTGATTTAGTTATAGAATAAGATTGTACCAAAATATGTCATGCATGCACTCTCAACATGCTCGATGGCTTGATGGCCAATCTCATGCATGTAGAAACACATTTCCAATTGGTACTATACTTTTAGTGGTTGATTTTGTAGAAAATTATACTCTAGCTTTGCAAGAGGAAATTCAATCACAGTATTATAATTCAATGCAAGTAGTTATGTTTGTCTATATTGTTTATAGACATGCAAATGATAACACTGAGGATGATAGAAAAGTTTTGAGGGAGTATCATTTTTATTTGAGTGACAATCGGTTACACTTGTCAGAATTTGTTCAATACTGTTTCAATATATTTTATAGAAATTTAAGAGAAAGAGGAATCCAGATGACATAACACCTCATATGGTCAGATAATTGTTGGAAATAGGATGCCATTTAATTGCAAATCCTAAACATTAATTATTTCATGTATCTCCTAAGTTCTTGGAATGTGTTCAACAACACTAAGATTAGGATGAGATTAATTATTTGGATTAAATAAATCATGAAATTGACATTTGTAGTTATTCCTAAATAATAGGAGCATGTGGGTGCACACATGGTAAGGTGACACTCACCTTGAGTTCAGTTAACTAAACGGAGTAATATTTAACACTTCTGAATGCATGTAAAGATCCTAAGAGTTAGGATTTGATGTTTGCATGCTTGAAGTTCAGTTTAGTTCAGTTCAAATCAGTTTAGTTTAGTTCAGTTCAAAATCAGTTTAGTTTAGTTTAGTTCTGTTCAATTCAGTTATGGTTCAGTTGTCTTCAGTTAGTTTATTAATTCATTTTACTATTGTAGAATGAAGAGAGAAGTTGATAGAACTAGACAGGATATTAGAAAGATTACACAAGATATAACGTGGAGAAACCCTTTTAGGAAAAAAATCCACCAAGAATTATTCTATTATTCAATCTCTGAATTACAATAGCTCCAATTCTTGCTTGAGAATGCTTCTTCCGTCTTTACCAATCTTCTTCACACCTGCAAAGAATATATGTAACAAAGAAAGAGCTTACTTAGATCAACAATATTAAAGTTTTATAGAATATTAAGCTAAGAAAACACCTCATTTTTCAACAATAATTATATGTGGCAGTTCAAGAATGCTCGAATATTCTATTAGTTAAGTAGGGTTCACAAGGAACTTAATGTCCAACATATATGGAGTTTTTTGAAGTTGGGCATGGTAAAGGAGGACATGATGAAACTAATGCGTGTGTCAAAAAAATTCTTGCTAGAGAACAATTAAAATTTGATGATGCAATAAAATTTTAAGATGCACGTGGGATTGTGGATTGGTGCAATACAATATTATCTGCACCTGGTTCAAGTGAGTATTCTAAAGTACATCGGTTCTTTTGGTTGGTTGAAGAAGAGAACATTGTACCTAGAGTTGACTGTGAGACAATTAGTGGATCTACTAAATGGAATTCATTTAGGAGTTCGAAAGCAAGCACATGGACTATCTAGACAAGGGAGCTTGCATGTTTTTGTCAATTTTGTATCTCAGGAGATTGGGAAGCATGTGAAAATATAGAATAGGTTAAACAGTGGGAGCAAAGATCGTTGACACCTGCACAAGCACACGATCAATATGAAAGAACTATTGAAGAAAATGATCAAGATTTTGCATTTGAAGACTATGACCATGTTTCATACCTTGTACAAAAAGGTAATTTAATTCAATTTATTTCACTTTGTTAAGTTATTTTGTAATACTAAATTATTTATATGGATATGTGCAAGTTATTAAATCAATTTTTTTTATAGGACATATGTTTGTTGTTGTTGCATCTAAGGGGAATGAAAAGGAAATAGAATATTGGTTGGCTCATTGTGTGGAGACTAAACATAAGTTAATAGCACCTCGAGAAGATGATTATGGCTATCATTATCCAATAGGTATGGTGATCCCCTTAAGAAAATTTTGATAACAAGTTTTTGATCCCTGTAAGAAAATTTTGAGAACAAGTCTTTGATCCCCTTAAGAAAATTTTGAGAACTTATTTGATGATGGTTTTCATGTTTTCCAATAGGATTGGTGGTGGTTGTTGGCACTTGGCTACCAAAATACTTGACAAGGAAGAATGGTCTACCTGCATTTGAAGATTATGAAATGCATAAAAACATTATACACTATTCACATTTGGTGGTGGCAACAAATATAAAAATAGATCGGTATCGTGGAAGACCTACAAATAAAGTGTTATCGACAATTTCTATGGAAGAGCATGAGACAATCATAGATGCATTGCAAAAAAGAGAGGATGCAAATGGTACAATGGAATGAGTAAATACAGGTAAATATAGTTTTAGTTTTATATTGTCCTTTTAAATAGATTAAATACATGTTTCAATATTGGTCAAGTGTGTTAGTAGTTGAAATTGATTTAAATTTCCCTTTTATAGATCCTTAAGCCATAATCACAAAAAGGATCTAGTCCATGCAAATTCAACCTAGACAACATGGAATACTTGGTAAAAATACGTAATTATTAGTTAAATTATAGTTAAATACATGTTTTGATTATATATTGATATTGCTTGTACATTAATAGTTAAAATTGATTTATTATCCTTTATGTATCCTTAAGCCATCATTGCATTGATCTCATACTTTGAAACAAAAAGGAGAGGATGCTTGGATTCAACCTACACACATGTGTGGAATACTTTTAAATGTAGGTACTTGAGTTGTGTACATATAAATAGTTTTATATAAATTAAAATATGTATGTTTTGATGATTTCATTAATATTGCCTGTACCTTTTTTATATCAGGTGGTGTGAAGACCTTCTACATTTCGGGCACGAGTTTGAGATGTTCTTGAGATGGCATATCCAAATTTTGTAAACATTGTTTTGAGATGACATATATATGTACATCATACTTGCACAATTAAACATTTTGTACAAATTACAAATACATGTGCATACACAATTATGTACTCTATGTACTTTTATGTATCAAAATCAATATTCTATATATTTTGTTTGTTAAATATGCATGTTTTCCTACTTTGAAACTTTATATTTGATTGTATAATCACTAAATATCATGCATAAATTATTGTTAAATCAATTATATCCTTAAGGCATTGTATTACGACCCCTTAAGAAATCCCCTTAAGGCATGCCATATTAACACATATCCTAACTATTGTACTTAATTATACTCTTTTTTATCCCCTTAAGACGTCATATTAGGACCCCTTAAGACATCCCCTTAAGACGTGTCGTATTAACACATATCCTAAATATTATACTTAATTACATCATTTGGTATGATGATTCACCCTAAAACTTATTGTTTATATCACTTAAAATTTATACTTAATTAAACTCTTCTTTAATCCCCTTAAGACGTTGCATTAGGACCCCTTAAGACGTGTCATATTAGCACATATCCTAAATATTATATTTAATTATATCATTTGTTATGATGACTCACCCTAAAGTATAATACTTGTTTATATCAGTTAATATTTATACTTAATTATACTCTCCTTTGATCCCCTTTAGATGTCATATTAGGACCCCTTAAGACAACCTATAAGTTAGTGTTGGATGCTATTATTTGTTTTGGCAGCTTATAAATTAGTATCAGATGCTATTATTTGTTTTGACAGCTTATAAATTAGTATTGGATGCTATTATTTGTTTTGATAGCTTATAAATTAGTATTGATAGCTTATAAATTAGTGTTGGATGCTATTATTTATAGAATTTATTAATGCTTTTGTTCTCTAATCTTGTATGGTATTTTTTATTTCTTAAAATTCCATCCTTTGTGGTATATAAACAGATTGCTTTTGTTTGTAAATTATGATTTATTGACTAATTATTGATTGACGTGAATTGAATAAGTTCATTGACTAATTATCTCTAATTATTGAATGTACATATCATGTATATCATGTATGGGATCACTAAATTTGTAAAGTACAAATATTAAAATGTCCTATTAATTTCAACTTTAATTTCATATTTATATTTAATTTCACATTAATGTCCTATATTAATGTCTTGACTATGAACATAAAATGCATAAATGTACATGTGTAAATTAAAATTTCAACAATAATAAAGTCCATAATTTACAGCATATTAAGTGCATGAAACCAATATATTAAGTGCATGAAATAAATTCCATCATAGTACAACCCATGAACTAAAGTCCAATAAAGTACCTGACCCATGAAATATAAAGTCTAACAGAGTACATGAGAAACCAATTATGTAGTCCATGAAATAATCAACTATAACCCATAAAATCATGTTTAGGTCATGTATTGTCTCTATAATCAAGAGACCTCTTCACACCATGTGGACTATGCGGATGTGGTGCAGGCACACCTTAACGAGATCATGCCTCAAGGAGGCAACTTTAAGTTTTGATTTCAAAAATGTTGATCTAATTTTGTAACAAGGTCAAATGTACCATTTTGAGATTGTAATAGGTCATAGTTCATCATTTTAGGATCATTGGGCATTAAGTGTTAAAAACTTGCAAAATTGAAAAGTTGTCATAGCAATATTGACAAAAAATGCAAAAAAATGATAAATAAGGGAATATGAAGAGAAAAATTAGTTAAAGAGACAATTTTAGGTGTTGGATAGGCTTTATAAAGGCATTATGTAGCCTCATACACTTCGAGGAAGGTTGGGAGTTGATGTATGCATAAGAAATTCAATGAAATACTCATATTTACTGTAATTTTCTTATAATTTCATGGTTTCGAAACATTGTACGGCCATTATTTGTGCTTAAACCCACCTCTCCTCCTTTTTTAATTGTATCCATGTGAATACTCTTTTATATTCTTTTTATTTCATTTAAAATCAATTTGATTTAAGAAAGTTATGAGCAAATTTGTGTTGACAGGTTAAACCCTGAACTAGGGTAGGCAATGACATTAGAAAATTGTATTTATTTAGTTTCCACCATTCTAATCTCTTGAAAATTGGTGTACTAGTGGTTATGAACATTATTTAACATATTTAAAGGTTTGAGTTTATGGTTGAAGTTTTGGGCTGATTTCATGAAGCCCTAGCTCTGAAAATTGAAAAAAATTGAAGGTTACAGTGTACATTGAGGATCCATTAGTTTTGATTGTGATTTTTGAGACCTAAATGGGTGATATTGTGTTTCAATGGTTCTTAAGTGTATTTTGAGTCATTTATAGATTGGGTTTGGAGAATTTATATGCTTAAATCCAATGTGGGTTGACTGTCCTGTCTAGACAGAGTTGTTACAGCCATGTTTTGGAAACAACAATGAGGGTTATGAATAGGAGTTTGTAGAATTATCATGAATAAAACTTGGGAATGGTATAACATGGTTGTGCAAGTATTTTTGCACATTTTTATGCTTTTGATAAAGATAAATGGGCTTGGGTTTGTATGGTCTAAAAGGACCTAAATATTGATTTAGGACAATCATTTGGAAAGTCCTTATGTGTGAGATGAATAAGTTGAAGATTGGATTGAGACAACCTTTCTAATGTTGTCTAAGGTGTTTTTGAGAATCTACGAGTGGTTTATTTACTTTTATCTCAATTTTGTGTCATGAAATCATGAGTTTTGTGAAGGTCAAAGAGTCCTAATTGAAATGAAAAGTTAGAGTTTGGTTGAGTTAAGATTGGCTTTGCTCCTGCATTGCATTAGGTGGTATCAAAGCTAGAAGGATTTGGGAAAAGAGTTTTGTGGTCGTGTGCAGGTTGAGAAGATAACCTGGTTGCTGCCAAGAGAAGGTAGAGAAAGTTGAGATAAAGTGGAAGAAAGAAGAAGCTTGCTTGAAGAGAAGAGATGGAGATATTGAGAAGGCATTTGTAGGCAGCAAAGTTGCAAAAGAAAGAAGCAAAAGAAAGGAAGATAAAAGAGGACAAGACAAAGAAAAAGAAGAAGGATCAGGAGATGAGAGAATTGAGGCAAGAACTAGAGGAAATCAGTATAAGGATAGAAAGCTTTGAGCCTGAGATGAAGCAGTTGTATAGGCAAGCAACAAGTTGGAATTTGACCATGAAAAAGAAAGTTGAATGGCCCATTCAGAGAATAGTCAAAAGGAGAAGAAGGAAAATGAAGATGGAAGAGAAAGAAGAAGAGGAGTTTCAAGATGAAAATGAACAATTCAAGGATGAAGATGAAGGAAAAACAAAGATGAAGAACTTGATTTTAGGTGAAGATGAAGGTTGAAAGGCATGAAGGAATACAAGGAGGAGAAATTAATGATCCAAGAGGACTTGGAAGCTTTCATTTGGTTGGGAGAATGGTGTAGGTGCACCTTAACAAGATCATGCCTCAAGGAGGCAACTTTAAGCTTTGATTTCAAAAATGTTGATCTAATGTTGTAACAAGGTCAAATGGAAAATTTTGAGATTGTGATAGGTCATAGTTCATAATTTTAGGATCATTGGTCATTAAGTGTTAAAAATTTGCAAAATTGAAAAGTTCTCATAGCAATATTGACAAAAAATGCAAAAAAATGAAAAATAGGGGAATATGAAGAGACAAAGTAGTTAAAGAGACAATTTTAGGCATTGGATAGGATTTATAAAGGAATAATGTAGCCTCATACACTTTGAGGAAGGTTGGGAGTTGATGAATGAATAAGAAATTCAATGAAATACTCATATTTACATTAATTTTCCTATAATTTCATGGTTTTAGGCCATTGTACGACCAGTATTGGTGCTTAAACCCACCTCTCATCCTTTGGTAATTGTATGCATGTGAATCCTATTTTATATGCTTTTTATTTCATTTAAAATCAATTTGATTTAAGAAAGTTATGAGAAAATTTGTGTTGAAGGGTTAAACCCTGAACTAGGGTAGGCAGTGGCATTAGAAAATTGTATTTCTTTAGTTTCCACCATTCTAATCTCTTGAAAATTGGTGTATTGTTGGTTATGAATGTTCTTTAACATATTTTCAAGGTTTCAAATTTTATGGTTGAATTTTTGGGCTGATTTCATGAAGCCCTAGCTCTTAACATTGAAAAAATATGAAGTTTACAGTGTACAATGAAGATCCATGAGTTTTGATTATGATTTTTGAGACTTACATGGGTGATATTGTGTTTAAATGGTGCTTAAGTGTATTGTGAGTAATTTATAGATTGGGTTTGGAGAATTTATATGCTTAAATCCAATGTGGGTTAGTTGTCCCGTTTGGATAGAGCTGTTACAATCATGTTTTAGAAACAACAATGAGGGTTTTGAATAAGAGTTTGTTGAATTATCATGAATAAAAATTGGGAATGGTCTAACATGGTTGTGTAGGTATTTTTGCACATGTTGATGCTTTTGATAAAGATAAATGGGCTTGGGTTTGTATGGTCTAAAAGGACCTAAAGACTGATTTAGGATAGTCACTTGGAAAGTCCTTATGTGTGAGATGAATAAGTTGAAGGTTGGATTGAGACAATCTTTATAATGTTGTCTAAGATGTTTTTTAGAATCTAAAAGTGGTTTATTGCCTTTGATCTCAATTTTGTGTCATGAAATCATGATTTTTGTGACGGGAAAAGAGTCCTAATTGAAAGGACAAGTCAAAGTTTGGTTGAGTTAAGATTGGTTTTGCTCCTGCATTGCATAAAGATGGCCTGAAACACTCTATACAAGAGAAAGATGAAATCAGATGTAAGACGATGAAAAATGATTTAATGACAATTTAATTTACAATTCATCATAAAATTAAATTACCATCATAGCTGGGTCTAGATGCTCTGGTGCACCTGAACCAACCTCTAAATTCTCTGAATCAATCTACATAAACAAGACAAAGAAAGTTGAAATTAGATGTAAGTCTACAATTAAAAATGATTTAATTCAATTTAATTTATAATTTATCATATTTTAATTGTACTATATTCTGAGGTTGTGCACCCTCTTCTCGAGGAACTGTTTGTACATGCTCAACTATAAGATGTGTCTCATGCTATAAAAGAAAAAAATTTAAAACATGTATTAGCTCATATTATATATATATATTCAATTTTAAATTTTAAATTTTAAATTAAAGTTATTCAAAATATATAATTTGTAATTGACTTTAAATATAATAAAAAAATTAAATCGCCATGATATCTGGAGCCTGCTCTGCATATCCTCTCGGAGGTGTAACTATGACTGGGTCATGGAAAAAGTCGCACTGACAAAGTCTTACAAGATCAAATTTAAAGCATGTATACTTGAATTAGATTAAAATATATATATTCAAGTTTGCACATTTTGTGTAGAATTTTTTTTAAACAACCTAAAAATCAGAGGCCTCACGAGTAGCCACAACATCTAATGTTTTCTCAATGCCCATTCTCATTGTCGTATCAACCTAGACATACATGTTTAGACATTTAACGCTTATAATATTTACAAGTGTACATGCATATTTGATATATAGTGAATTCAAAATTCATAATTGTAACTATACTAATGTAAATTTTAAATAATATACAATATAAATGTACCTGCCCCTGATCTATGACACCCGATAGTGGAGGAGTGCTCGACAACCCCTCTGGTGGAATCGATGTGGAAGTCGATTGACTCCCCTAAACTAACATAAATATTTTAAAAACATGTTCATGATTTAATTATAAATTTAAAACTCAAGTTAAAAATCATTTCATATATAATTTAAAAAATTGAAATCAAAATACCCCATAAGGGTTGCCGACTAGGACTGGTGTCGATGTATGTACTCACGGAGTGGATGATTGCCCCGTCGTTAGTTTCATCTGTACACCAAATAGTTTTATTGTTAAAATGTATTGCAAACTTTTCTTTTATATTTTTACAAATGAACTAAGGCGACAGATGAACCACCAGAATCTCCACATCCACCCGAACTAGGTGTGGCTTGATCGGGTCCATAACATAACTGATGGAAACTAATACATACATGTGGGACCCTCAACACTCCTGGAGTGGTACTCAGACCAACTCCATAAAACACTCCTCCATCATCGTCATCTCTATGCTCCCTACTCGCTATCATAGAAGCATGTTGATCAAGGTCTCCTGCGAGCATACGAAGGGATCCTAATGTTGAGACCACTGCATGTTGATGCACAGGTGAGGGAATGGTAGGACCAAGAGGAGCAACAAGGGTTTGTGCATGCACGGGGCATTGGGGATCAACCCTTGCCCCTAACCTCTGTTGTGGCATGCCACCACCAACACCCTAAAATGATTTAAAATCAAAATGATTGGACTTTTACCCCATAACAAACTCTGCATATAGTTTCCTCAAAAAATACAATGGGACCTCCCAATTAGCGTGTGGTGGACTGTCAAAAACCATATACCATCGATCCCAAAAATTTTCACTCATTTGTGGATGTATACACCACCTCATGGATATTCTAGATTTATTGGGAGGAATGGGATGCCGAGTAACAGGGTTGAGAAAGTAAGGAGCTAGGTGGGATTTTGTTATTTTAAGGTCTAAAATTTGTTTATAGGAGATACCATCTTCACAAAATTGTCTCATCTTCTCTCTCTCTCTCTTGTCGATGCTTATCTAGATCAAAATCAATAGTCCTAATGGTATCCACAACATTTTGCATCTCAGATGCAAAACGTGTCACGTGTGGTGGAATCAATGCTTGATTCTGCATAGTGTTGATTTGATTTTGAATGGATGCAACTTGATCATTTCTGTGTGCTCGCAAGCGAGCCTCATCAGATGCATCAAGTGTTAGAGGTGGGATATTAGGTTGAGGGGGTGGAGGAGGAGGTGGAGGGGGAGGTGGCTGAGGTGCTAGATTGATGATATCATCAATATTAAATTGATTCATGATATCAGATATAAGTGCACCTACATTAAATTATACAAAATTAACATACAATCAAGTACAAAATTACAAGAAATAGTTAAATTTGAAATGCACATGAATTTTTTTTTAAATAAGATGTGCGTACATATACATACACATACATATACATTGATTGAACTTGAGCATGTGCATACAAAATTTAAAATTTAACATGTACATACATTTAAAATAAAAAATACGATGCATAATTTTCATGCATACATCATTCAACTAAACTATGTACATACATACAAATTTCAAAATTTAAGATCTAGAACTATGCAATTTAAATACATGTACATACTAAAAAATAAACTTGAAACATTCACAAAAAGCTCATTTTATGTATAACACACACACACACACACACACATATATATATTACATTTTTCCAATAGGAGAAATCATGATCTAGTAGATAGTCATAAAATATATACTATTATAAATTCATCATTATAAGTTGATAAATTCTACCAAATTCATAAATTCATGTCACTAAAAATATCCATCTGGAACCAAAATGATAAATTCACGTCACTAAAAATATCCATCCAACCAAATTCATAAATTCATCACACAAAATATCCATCAAACCAAATTCATAAATTCATAACTATAAGATCATTGTCTTAATTTAGAAACTGTTGTGGCTCTCTACTACATCTCTTCATTTCTTTGTGTTTTCCTTTTCATAATAAGAAGTTCTCCTCTCCTCTAGCCATTTTTGATGTTCATCTAAGATCCCACCCATACCCCTAATAGCAGGGAAAACTTTAGTGGCGAATCTTTGCCAATTGGCGAATTCTAGGAATCGGCCAAGTCGAAATTGGCAAATTTCTCGCACCCAACAGGGTGTCTAAATCGCCTAGATTTTATGAATTATAGGTCCAATGCATGTCCATTCACCAATGAGATTTTTTATGAGGCATATTTAAGCAAAAAAAATTCCATTGTCAAACTATGCGTTTCAATTGGACCGACTAATATTTTCGCTTGGAATCCCAAAAGCATTTAATAAAACACCTACATATTCACCAATACTATTAAAACAACATTGTATCATGACCCATTTCGCCAATTAAAATTTACAAATAGTTGCTTGTGAAGACCCATTTTTCCAACTAAGATTTATAAATAGTTGCTCATGAGGACCTATTTCGCCAATAACATTAAAAAATAATTAAATTTGAGGACACATTTCGCCTTTAAAATTACAACGTATCATTGTATAAGCACACATGATTCGCCAAATTTTTAATATACCATTTAAAAATCCCATAGAATTCACCAAATATGGACTCATGGATTGATATAAATACAATTGAAAGTGTCATTTATTCTTACACATTTTGTTCGGTTATAAGGTTCTACTTCTCCATTCAGAAGTTAGTGAAAGCTGAAAACTTAGACTTAAAAGGTGAGTGATCATTTATTCATAGTGTTATTAGTTATAATAATAAGTTTTCTTTATGTCTTTTCCATTCTTGCTTCAACAAAGTGAACCTTAGAAGTTAGAACCAAATTTTGAAGTTTCGAAACCTTCGACCCACTGAGTAGAAAGATGACTAAGAAAGACTTGCAACTCAACAAAGTGAACCATCAACCAAGTCGGGGAATCATGAAGTTATGGAAATTTAGAACTCCGCGACAAGGTTATATAACTCTGAGGACTAGCCACTAAGTTTAGGGAAAGCCAAAAAATTTATATTGTATTCCATGGTATTGAATTTGATATGTGATTTATTATTAATCCATTCCTTGAACAAAAATAAATACAATCGAAAGTGTCATTTATTCGGAAGTCAGCCAAAGCCGAAAACGTAGACTTAAAGGTGAGTGATCATTTTTTCATAGTGTTATTAGTTATAATAATAAGTTTTCTTTATCTCTTTTCCATTCTTGCTTCAGTCTTAAAGATGATATTGAGTAGGTAATGAGATCTATATTATTATTCTTTGTCCTTAAACAAGAAGACATTTTTTTCTAGTTTTTATTTGAAGTGAGAGATGGATATGTCGAGCAAATCAGAGATCAATATGTTGAGCGAATTGAGCAGCAAGGGTAAGGCTCCTACCGCTTCTTAGAATCCTTCCACTCCTCAGGGTGGTAAGGCTCTTGTCACTCCTTAGACTCTTGCCGCTCCTTAGGGTGGTGAAGAGACTCCTGCCGCTCCTCAGGCTCCTCAGGGTGGTGAAGAGACTAGGATGCCATCAAAACACAAAAAAATTAGACGTACCATACAGTCTTACTTTGGAATTTCCAAAGCTTCTGATCCATCAAGTCAAGATGGAGCTACACCATCAACTGTTCCACCAAATATTGGTAGCATTCCCAATACCTTACTTCCATCAAAATTTCAAGTTGAGATTGTCATTCATTTAAATAAAAATGTATCAAATCGGGATAGCAATACCACAAAAGATGTTCCAAGTGATACCCTGTGCCCGATTAGCTAGAATGAGATAATTGACTTGGATGAGGATGATGGTGTTTGTTGCAAGAAAAGGAAAAATAAACCAAAAAGGGGGCACGAGTGGGAAATGACAAAGAGTTTTCAACTTGGTTGGTTGTCAAAATACCCATTCATGGTACCAATGGGGATTGGCAATGCAAACAATATTGAAAATGCAACATTGGCCAAATGTAAGATTTGTAGTTGGAAATGTGGAAGAGCCAAGACTTTGTAGCTAAAGATTGACACTATAGAAAAGCATATTGGTAAACTTTATGAAAAACAAATCATGGACGGAAAGGAAGAATCATTCGTACGATGGAAATCAAAGGAAGAATGTCTTCATGTTAGGTATGCCGCGAATTATGAAGAGCATGAAAAAATAATGTTGAACATTGCTGCATGTAAAGGTACACTTGAGGCTCAATTTGGAAAAGCAATGGAAGGAACAAATTTGTCAAAAATTGTTCAGATGAGTGTTTTTTTTCTTATTTTGTCCAGAGGGCGTCCTATGATAGACTACCCAAAATATTCTGATTTATTATCTTATTTGAATGTTCCTCACTATACCTACTCACATTGGTCAGTAAACACTGGATGGGATTGGGAAAACTATCTTTCTGCAGTGGAAAAGGAAGATTTAAAGGATAAAGTAAAAGAGTCAAATTTCATTGCATTATCTTTAGTTGAAGTTACTGCGGTAGACAATACTTCTTGGGTATGTATGCATTTGTATACTGTACAACAACATGTTCGCCAAGCTCATCTTCTTTGTGTTCATAAAATGAAGAATAGTTCAACATCGTAAAATATATTTGAATTAGTCAAAAAATCTTTGAATGAAATTGCAGGTATGGATGAGTTGACAATTGCAAAAAGGTTGGTGTGTGTAGGAGCTAATGGAGCTGCAGTGATGCAAGGTCAAAGGACCGGTGTTTGCACAAAGTTACAAATTACTTGTGCACCATACATGCTTGGAATTCACTGCATGGCCCACAAAATGAATTTAGCATTCAAAATTGTTAGCAATTTTCCTACAATATCAAAATTCAAAAATCTAGTCTGCGAGATCCATGCATACTTCCACTGAAGTCCTAAACATTTCACATAATTTCAAAATTTTGCTAAGGGAATAACACCAAGAAACAAGCTTCTCAAGGATGTCGATACCAGATGGATCTCCCTACATGGACCAACACAATAAGTTCTTTCAGAATATCAATCTTTGATTGGAGTGATGTACAAGCATTGCAACACAACAGACAAAGCTCCTAACCTCTTACATAGGTTAAGTGATATAGAGACACTCTTAACTTTAACTAGTCTTCTCCCTATGCTGGATGTGATGAACGAGCTTGTGAAGAAAGCCCAAGATAGAACTATGTATATTAATGAATATTCCAATCTATGTAAACATACATGCTTGGACCTCGATCATCTATATCTAGATCTAACACAAGATGGCCCAAATTATTTCATGTGGCAGAAAATTACTTATTTGAATGATCCTAATAATTATTTATAGTTTAATGCAAGCAGAAACTTATGCATTTGTGTACGTGGATATGAGATACAAATGTACCAATGTAAGACAACCAAGCACTCTAGCAGAGAAGTAGCTATTAACCAGGAATATTTTCAAGGCATTGTTAGATCTATTTGTGATAATTTGAAGGAAATTGAAAAATCTCTTTCCTCAAATATTTGTGAAAGATTCCCTCGACATGAAATACTTGAAGCCATGAGTATTGTGTATCCTCAATTTTGGGAAAACCGAGATAACCCCACATTTTTTCATGCTCAGATAAAAATCTTGATCGAACAATTTTTGAAAACTGTAACATACAATGAGTAGAAAATAGAAGGAATTTTAGATGAAGCTAATCTTAGAAAAAAATGTGGGAGTTTTGCAATAGCTATGAAGGACCAATATAAATCCATGGGCAAGGACAAGGCCTTTGAACCGGGATCAATAAAAAAGGTTTGGACAAATTTAGGTCATAGTGAAATATTGCATTGTTCAATATCAGAATATTCCAAACTTGTTGATTTATGTCAAACAATTATATTGGGTCGGTGGAGGATGAGAGAGTTTTTAGTACATTGGGGTTTTTGAAATCAAAGTTAAGAAACAAACTAGACAAGAATTTAGAAAATTGCTTGAGGATGAAAGGAACTACGTATAATGTAAGAAATTTTCCTTTTGAAAGGGAACTCGCAATCTAGAGGTCCACATGTGAAAGAAGAGGGATCGGGTTGTGCAACACTCCAATTCCAAAGGCTGGTACTGGTGGCACTAGTAGTGGCAATGGGACTCAGACATATGACATTGACAAAAATGACACAATGAATGTTGAATTTGAGACACAGGCCGAAGAAAATGAAGAGAAGACTTGGAATCAAATTCAAGACGACTCTTTTACTTTATCTGATGATGAACGTCAAATTGAGGACCACCAGTCCATTTGGGAAATCAAAGAGATTCAAGAGAATTAGCAAATTTTAGGTATTTATATAATTGCACTTCATGGATCCCAGGATCGGATTCCATTGTTCCATACTGTAGTTGATGATATTTTATATTGTATTCAGTGAAATTGTGAATCATTGCACTTCATGATATTTTATTTTATATTGCACTTCATGAATCATATTCCAAAGTCAAACCATAGTTGATGATATTTTATGTTGTATTCCAAGAAATTGTGATATTTTATATTTTATATTTTACATTAGTCCGTACATAGTATTCAATGAAGTGTCAGATGCCGACACCTTTGAAAAGTTAAGGAAAGATAAGTCCATAATGTTGCGTGGTCGATGAAACTTGGAACCTTAGAACCAAATTTTGAAGTTTCAAAGTTTTCCAAACCTCTGACCCACCGACTAGAAAGATGACCAAGAAAGACTTGCAACTCAACAAAGTGAACCATCAACCATGTCGGGGAATCGGGGAGTTATGAAAATTTATATCTCTGTGACAAGGTTATAAAACTTTGAGGTATAGTGACTAAGGTTAGGAAGAGCACCAAAACCACGACTTTGAGTGATAGTAACCACAACTATGAAACTAATTAAAAATCCATCATTCCAATTCCAATAATAGATAATCCATGGCATGAATTCATATAAATGTTTAGTGGATATGCTAAGTAGTCATGGAGATTGAGTATTGATGCACATGAATTGTAATGCGATTTCACTAAGATTATGGATGCCTGGAATTAAAATCACCTTATAGTTCATATTTTAATTGTGTTAAAAGTAAAACTTGAACATGTACTCAGCGATTCATCACTCAACTCAATGCTTAATAACATATTAACAACAATGAACATAATAACAAGTGTATCTAGAAGTTGAAACCACTACCAAAATTTTTCTTCAAATGATATAATAAATAATATAGATAATTGAACATCAACACATTACTGAAGTCTGAATTTGAGCTTTTAAATTGATTATCACCGTATCACATGAAGGAATACATAGAGGCATTGGAAATGCAAAATCTTGCTCAAAGACAACTCTTCACAGAGTTGAGTTGGAACTTGGAAACCCATATTATCAAAAATTAAATCACTACATCACCTTTTCTAGCAATTTCCACTTTTCAAGTGTTGGAATTGTCATTTGTTCTAACTGATGTTGTTTGACTTGAAGATTTGTTAACAATTCATGATTCAAATTGGAACCTGTCTTGGATTCTTCAAACAATTTTGCATTCAGGGTTAAAAATGGTTTGATGAAATCCAAATAGGTCACCACATTTGGGTTATGAGGAAATTGGTCCAAATCAATCTTCCTTGCATCCTCCATCTTCTTTCTGAAATCATTCCATCCAACAAATCACTCATTTGTGTCAAAAGCCTCTGGTAAACCAAGCTCTGTGAAGTTCCTTAAATTTCCATGCACCTTCTTCATCTTGTTTGCAGCCAAATGCAAATATTTCTCTATTTCACACATTCTCAAACACTTTTCAATGATAGATGACAACGTCATTGATGTAGCAAATCGATTAGTAATCCCTTTTGATTTCAAAACATTGTCACTGGCTTTGTAGATTGTTTGTTGAATTTGATTTGTTGATTTCTCTAATGCTGGCACATTTTTGTTCTCCATTAAATATTTTTTGAGCTTCTTATGATGTTGTCTAATAGCATCAATCAATTGAAACATGTCACACAAATGATCAATCCCCTGAATAATTTCATCTTAGATCTTTTGTTTCATATGCCTCATTGTTTCTCTACAAAATGAAGATAACTTATTTTGCAATGCTTAGTCTTAATTTTTCTGAAGTGGATTTTTCCTCATCATATTTCTTGTAGCTCTCATCTAGCCTTTGCTTCAGTTCATTCACTGCAGTCTCATTCTACTTATCCTATTTTCTTGTTAATGTAGAGGCATAATTTTTAATTCTTTTTTCTAATTCATTGCTCTTGTTATCTGCTACTTTCCTCTTTGCTTTCTCATTTGCTAGGTCTACCTGTAACTTTTCAATTTAAGTCTGCAACCTTTTTTTCTCTCTATCTTGCTTTAGCAATGATGTGTACACCAATTCATTGTTATTCGTTTGATACATTAATTTTGTTAGTATTTTCGAGTCCAAAAAAATCCAATTGAAAATTATTCACCTCAAATTCAGATGGAGCCATCTAATTTGTTGGCTTGTTTTGAACTGTGGGAACAATAATTTTGTACTCCATGATTTATTTACTTGTGTCAAATGTGTGTAATACCATGGTTGTTGTAGGCTTTGAAGTTAGAGAAGACACACTCTCCATCAGTTGCTTCTTTTCTTTTTTATTCAATTCTGATTTCTTTTTAAACTTTTCAATGTAATCAAAACCTGGGGATGCAGGAACAATGGAATGCTTGAATGGCGAAGGAATAGGAGTAGTTTCAGTTGCTAATGATGTCGTATCTAGACTAACTGGAATTGGGGGAATGCTTGGAAATAACTCCTTTGTGGTGGATCCACTAGTAGTGTGACTTGGAGTTGGACTTGTCAAAATCCTTTGCCTCTTCTGTATGCCTTGATCACTTGGTGTTTCTATGGTATATTGTGTTGTCCTCTTGTGTGTAATTTATTGTTGTAGCACATGTTGACCACTACTAGTACTACTACCCATACCATCTCCACTAGAGGCGGTGCCAGTTGCACTAATCCCTCCACCATGGGCATGTCCTAGTTGTGATTGTGTCTGACCATGAGGATGAGGATTTGAACTTGAAGCTCTAACAAATTGACCTATATACCCTAGGTCTACTTTTTCACCTTCAACCCTAAGGTCAGATTTATCAACTAGTTTTCTATGCTCTACATCTATTACCATCCAAGGGCCTTCTGTTTGGGACCCCAAAGGACTACCTTCATAACCCATTTTTTCAGCTATGGCTGCTCCTATAATAAATGCTTCTTTTGTCGCCTCATTTAAACCAAGTTTGAAATTGACATGACTTTCTTCTTGCCTATCATCATCACTTCATTCATATTCTTATTCATTCAAATGCTCTATATTCCATAATTTTCTAAACTCAAGATCTTCTTCGTTATCTCCATACTTTGCAAGAGGTCTTGGATCACCTAGGTCCTTCCTCATAGACCAAAAGGTAGTAATTTTTTATCGTGACCAATTTTTTTCTGTAACTTCCTTCTCTAGAGAATCTGGCATTTTTACTCTATTAGATGGTTTATGACTTTTTTCATAAAAAATGTTGTACCTCCTAATTGTCTTTTGATGCAATGCCATAATTTCTGCTAACAATTGTTCAAAAGAAATACCATTCTCAACAACACTTTTCTCCATTGCTACTTTGACCTCATCCCAAGAATCCTTGTTTCTCAAGTTTTCAAGCAAGGGTTTACTTTGATGTTGAATTCTATTTCCAACATTCTTATTGAGCACAATCTTTGATTTAATGGTGTCACATGGATCATATTGCCAGTGACAGATAGCATCAAAATCAAAAAAAATCAAAAGATCATGTGCCACACTAAATGCTTTTCTCTCGAATGTCATCCCTCCACATGAAAAATGTAAACAAGGAAATAAGGTCTTCTTCCCCTGACTGCTAAAGTGTCTTTCATCAGTACTCTACATCTGCCTTACATATTCCAAAGAAAAAACCCTTTTTGTCACATGTATTGGAAGTTTGTATGGTTGTACTTCCGATCCATAAAATCTTAGCACAATATATTCTTCCATTAAGTACCAATCAACCAATTGTATTTCTTTTCCTAATTGAATGCAGTTTCTACATGACATAGGCAATCTAGGCATTGAAGTATTTGCAATTGCTTGATGCAATGGAGCCAAAAAGTAGTCTGCAAAATTACTGTAGTTCCTTCAATAATCATGCAACCTTATAATAGTGGTCCATTCATATACTGGAGCCATTTTATTTTGCTTAGTATTACTATTACCATAGGGTTGAATCTGAAGCTTGTTGGTTTGAAACATTCCTCTGAATTTGAATAGAAAAAGATAGCACAAGTAGTTTGTGAACCTAAATATCTTGGTGGAACCTCCTTTAATCATTAAAAAATGTTTATGCATGGATTCTACAATGTGCTCAATAAAATTATATTTGGCATGTGGAACACCATAATGGATATTATACACCATTTCAAGGAGGCATGCACCCACTTCCAAATTGCTATCCAGTCTAAGGCAAAATTCTAGCATGAAAATAGTATCTTGAACCCATTTTTTAAAAATACCCAAATCATAAGGATGTTTATGATCACCTTTCAATTTGATTCTATCCTGAACTATTCTATTTAAGAAATAATTTTTCTCCATTTCATCCACTGCTTCATAATCACTAGCAAGCTTTTCTAGGTCAATGTGAACATTTCAAAATTCTTCAGTTGTAAACCCCAAGCCCAACAGTTTTCCAAGTTCTTCTGCATTAATGGATACCAATTCTTCTTTGCTATCTTTATTAAAATTTCTCTTTTGTTATCATCATAATTTAGGGAACAGACCATGATAAATTATGGGCAAGGGAAAACCTCATATAACATCATGCACCCTAATCCAGTTACACACGGTGCACTGATACTATTAATTTGCAATTGCATTTTCTTTGCAGCCTTATTCTCAAATGAAAATCTAAGTTCTTAGGTATGCCTACCATAGGTTTCAAGATCATAAATATCGTGGTATTTATCAGTGAAACTTGGGGTTTTAAGCAATTTTTCATAATGTATTTTTTTATCCGACATTGCTCTAGTGGTATTGGTGTTAGAATTGCTGATACAATCAACAATATGAAATTTGTGAATTCCCTATTAGTCTTTAATTTTTCTTAATTCTTAAGCCTCTTAACCCTAAACCTAAACTACAAAGTTTGACAAAATAATATTTTAAGAAACGTCAAGCGATGAAACGTAGCCAGAAGAATTCTTTAACTCACCCAAATTTTGAATTTTGATTCTTGAAGTTGAAACTACGTTGAAGCTTGAAATTGGGTTACTAGAATGGCTTTGTTGGAAGTGGAACTGTGGAACCCAGAACAGGGTGGTGCACTACAATAAGCAAACTAAATGACATCAAAAAGTCTACTCATTACTTATGGACTACACAATACACAATTAGGTAGTACAATGTACATGGCTGACAACATTTTAAACAAGCCATTAAAAACAATGATTTACTCTTGCATTAACAACAAATTCTAAACTGTTGATCTCTATTAATCTAACGGTTATAGGGTGATTCTGGAGGTTTAAGTTCACAAGCATAGCGCTCTATGTATTTCATTCTAGAATGCAACTACAACCATACATCAAATGTTCATCGAATGGTTGAGTAATTTATGATATAAATAATAAACATAAAACATGTGTTTTAAATTTTCTTTAAATTTGCTTTAACACATGTGTTTTAAATTTGCTTTAAAGTTTAATGTGCTAGGATTGACATCAAGGCCAAGGGGCCAGAAAATTAACATTTCAAAGGCCTTAATAAAATGAATTACAATGTCACATTAATAGCATATTGCACAACCATTAATAGCACTTAACTTGCAAAGGAATTAATAAAATGAATTACAATGTCACATTATTACATAGTACAAATACAAATGTAAGCGCAAGCGCCAAGCTTCTACTGGACTGCTGGTGAAAAGTTGAAAACGCAAATGTGATACATGTATCTCTAAAAATAAATGGAACTTGTCGAGTCAACCATGAGCTCTGAAAATAAACACATGGGACTTGTCGAGTCAACCATATGCTCTGAAAATAAATGCATGGGGAAAGGGGATCTGATCAAACTGGGGAAATGGGAGCCATGAAGATACAAAATGTACTTAGCCCCTTTCAAAACTAGACTGATGCAGAAGATGAGGGGTAGTAAAACTGCTCCCATGCAAAAGATGAGCACTGAAATTAAATGCATGGGAATTGCTTGGGAAACCATGCAGACAATGAGAGGTAGTAAAACTACTCCCATCTTCTACTTGTAGCCTCTATGCATTTCGATATCACTTATGTCCATCAGAGCTCCTCATCCTAGTTCAAAACTTGTCTCAGAAGTCAGGTGAACCAAATCAACTTCTTTCCAATTCCACCCATTCTGAACTTGAGGGAAATTGATCTTTTACTCTATAACTACATAACTAGAGGTAGGAGAATTTAGAGCATCCCCAATAATACCACATCATCTTCTTCATGAATCCTTATTAAGTTATTAACCCTAAAAAATGAAAACCCTTATGACCATTAAATGAATGATTTTAGTTGTGCTCACTATCCTTATTTATGGGCCAAAAGTGCTGCCATTAAAAGTGCCACTACCAGCTTGGTACCTTGTACACCTCACACGTGTCACATGTGAACTCTGAGGTTGTGTATAATTAATACTGACTAATTAGTAATAATTGCAATTCACGTAAGCCAAAAATCCAACTTAATCAATACCTCAAGTTGGCTACATGCAAAGTTGCAAACTATAGCTTAAGCTGATAAGCTATCAATTGTCAAAATCGACAGTGCCACGCAAGTTGTCGATTGTCAAAATCACTAGATTATTGACATCATCATCTACGATTCTACAGTACTTCTTGCATTTTTCAATACAAAGCTATCCAATCAATCACTCTGGCTATTCATATAGTATTAATCCATGCCACCACCAAGTACCATAGCCAAATTGAGAATTTCAATAAAATAAATGAAAGGTAGAGTACTTCAATGCATTGAAAAGATAGAATTAAATGTCTTATTTTACCTTAATGATTATCAATGTCCTAGCTAATAAGTCACAATAAATTTCGCTCACTTATGATAAGAACTATATGTTGATTTCTGAAACCAATCATTAATAAAATCTCAACCATTGATTTTTGAAAATCTAACGGTTCTACTTTTATTCTGGAGGTTTCAATTCACAAGTCTAGTACTTCAAGGATTTACTTCCAAAATGCATCTATAGCCGTCCATCGAAAATTCATTGAATGATCCCTCTTTTAAAACAAACTTTATGCAAGTGCATAATTTAAAATGGGGACATCACTAGGTTGACGAGACTTAACCCTTAGGATTAAAGAGTTAAGATTTAAGGCTTTTAAATAAAATATTTTGGTCTGACTTAGGAAATATTAAGTGGTAAACAAGAGCAGGATGATGAATAGACCTAAATAATTAATAAAATATCAACCATTGATTTCTAAAAACCTAACAGTTCTAGTGTAATTCTGGAGGTTTCAATTCGCAAATATAGTGCTTGAGAGATATACTTCGGGAATGCAACTACAACCGTCCATCAAAAATTCATCGAACGGTCATGGTCCATAATGTCGTGTGGTCACTGAAACTTGGAACCTTAGAACCAAAGTATGAAGTTTCAATGTTTTCGAAACCTCCAACCCACTGACTACAAAGATGACCAAGAAAGATTTGCAACTAAGGTTAGGAAAAAATGCATTGACACTTCGCCACTGCATTTTTTTATTAGTTTGATATTATGTTTAAATCGCCAATGTTTTTTTCTTAATAATTTGAAAATAGGTTTAATTTGCCAATGAATTTTATTTTTTAGTTTGAAATTTTTTTTTAATCACCAACAAAATTATTTTTTTGGTTTGAAAACAAGTTTAATTCGCCAATCGAAATATTTTATTGGTTTGAAAATAGATTTTAATCGCCAATGGAAAAATTTTAGTGGTTTTAAAAAAATTGCATTTCGCTAGGATTTTCCACAGACTTCTAGCAATTAGAAACGATTCACCAATGGACATTATTTTTTTTCACGAAAAATGAAAAAATTCGCCACTAAAATTAATATTTTTATCGGGAAATATAAAAGATTTTCCAGGATTTTACACCTTCACCGAGAGGGGGTTTCTTAAAGTTTTCCCTACCTAATAGTATCAACAATGGTTTGACTCCTAGATGCAAACATCCTCACAGGTGGTGCAATACATTCTTCATTTTGAATAATGTTGATTTGATCTTGGATGGTTCTAACATTGGCATTGATTTGTGCTTGCAAGCGAGCAACATCGATTTTAGGTGGTGGAGGTGAAGGTGGTGGAGATGGATGGCGTGGAGGTGGATTGCAAATATTATTGAATCGATTCATGTGATCTCTAAGATATAAGTAAAGCTGCATTAGATTTGTACTTTCAAAATGTAAGATACATATGTAGGAAATACCCTTAAACCATTCAATATAAATGGCCTAGTTGAATACAAATGATAAAATATGTAAGCCTCATTTATGTCTAAGGCATGTTACTTGAATGAAAAAAATTTAACTATTAATATAGGACAATTTATGAATGCTATAGGGTTTACAGTTTAGAGTTTAGGATTTAGGTTTTAGGGTAATAGGATGGCTCAAGGGGATCTATGTAGTAGGGTCCTAGTACAAAATGAAACGGATTTTAAGTGAATAAAATTTGGTGAAGATTCCCAAGGAAACCAAATTTCATTACGGTCCAAGGCAACTTCACCAAATTTTATTCACTTGATCCATGCCATTTTGTCCTAGGAACTTACTAGACATAGATCCCCTCAAGCCATCCTATCACCCTAAACTATAAATTTATCAACCTAGATCATGGAATCTAATTCATATTATAATCTTGCATGATCTTATTATCATTAAGTTTGGTTGCCTTGGGCATTTTCAAAATTTGAGAACTTATTTGATCCCCTTAAGAAATGTCATAGTAGGACCAAGACATCCTAAAGTATGGCTTAAGGGTATCTATGTAGTAAGGTCCTAGTACAAAATGAAATGGCTAAGTGAATAAAATTTGGTGAAGATGCCCAAGGCAACCAAAATTCATTAAGGTCCTAGGAAACTTCACCAAATTTTATTCACTTGAGCCACGCCAGGTTGTCCTAGGACCTTACTAGACATAGATCCCCTTAAGCCATCCTATCACCCTAAACCGTAAATTGATCAACCTAGATCATGATTTATCTCATTCATATTATAATCTTGCACAATCTTATTATTGTTAAATTTGGTTGCCTTGGGCAACTTCACCAAATTTTGAGAACTTATTTGATCCCCTTAAGAAATGTCATATTAGGAACCCTTAATACATCGATTTATGGTTTAGGGTGATAGGATGGTGATGCAATGATAGAGGAATAAAATCATTCTCACAAAATCATTTAACAAAACTCAACCAGTTCTTTCATGTCCATTTAATTAGGACTCTTTTCCCTTCACAAAACTCATAATTTCGTGACACCAAATAGAGTTCAAAACACAAAACCACTTGTGGAATCCTTAAAAACCTTAAAAAATTCCAAATAATTGAATCAAATTCAATCTTCAACACAAGAAACTTAAAACTAAAAACCTTTCAAAGCAATTTGTCCCAAAACAACATTTAGGTCTTTTCTAGATCACACCAACAACCAACTATACAAACCCAAGCACATTTACCTTTATCAATAACATCAACATGTGAAAATTTCCTACCCAACCATATTATACCATTCACCAACCTTTATTCTTGTTAATTCATTTAACACCCCATTCAAACCCTTCAATTTTTGTATCCAAAATTAGATTGTTACAACACTCTCATGAAATATCAGTACACCAATGAACATAAAACCATCAAAACTTCACTAAGAAGGATATAAATACATCCATACAACCTCTTGGAACATTGTCACCCAAGAAAAATTCCTTTTTATTCATCAAAACATGGAATAACCACTGGTCACAAGCAAACTAAGGTTGTCATAACTCCGTGTTAACATGCCAGGATGTCAAATACATTCAAAAACTCATAGTTTCTTTAGTCCCTATTTAGAAAATGGGTCATAACTCATGCTAGTAACCTTTACAAACAATAAGGATGAAAAATAATACCTGTTCCATAGTCAAAAATTTCCCAATCTTCTCTAAACTCTACAATTACCAATCACTGTAATAGTGTTACAGTCCTAGGGCTTCTCTCATTCATAAGTAAGTATAGTTATTCAGGTCTGCAACTTTAAATTATGAAACTACATGCCAAAAAACACAACTTCACACCAATTTCAAAGTGATTCTAATGGTGGAATTGAAAGAAACTTAATTTTAAGTGTCCTTTGTTTACCTCAGGCCAAGGTATTGGCAATTTTCTAAAAATCCACAATAAATTTTACAAATCTGAACCAAATTACATGAAATGAATTTCAAATGGAATGTGATTGATTAATTCATCACTTAAAAATGTCCAAATTTTATTCCATTCCCATACAAGGCCATACAACCACAAAAAACAAAAAATTTCTAAGGAAAAAATGCATAAAACGGTGATTTCATTTATTCAATTTCTTCTCTTCAATCACCCATGAGTTACAAAATAGATTCAAGGAATTTTTTATAGGAAATACAACATGACTCTTCAGGTTTCAACTACCTTTCAACGAATTGGAACAAGGTGACTCTTCACCTTCCCTCATTTTTACATCTTTTTCAATTTTTACAATAGTGACAACTTTTTGAATACATTGGCATCTTTTACATTTTTTGCAAAATTTGACTCAAATAACCTTATAATAACCTAGACATATGAGAAATGACCCAAATAACCCAATTAAAAGGTAAAAAACTTCAAAATTTGATCAATCTTCAAAAATTTCACCATGGAAGCATGAGGTTGTCAAGATGCTCCTGCATCAAATGACTTAAGGGGATCTATGTCTAGTGAGGTCCTAGGAAAAAATGACATGGCTCAAGTGAATTAAATTTGGTGTTAGTTTCCCAAGGAAACCAAATTTAATTAAGGGCCTAGGAAAAAATTATGGCTTTAGGGTTTGGGGTTTAGAGTTTAGAGTTTAGGGTTTAGGGTAATAGGATGGCTTAAGGGGATCTATGTAGTAAGGTCCTATGAAAAAATGACATGGCTTAAGGGAATAAAATTTGGTGGAGTTTCCTAAGGAAACCAAATTTCATTTTAATGTCATAGGACAAAATGAATGCTTTAGTGTTAAGGGTTTAGATTTTAGAGTTCAGGGTTTAGGGTTTAGGGAACTTAGGGTGAAGTTTGGGTGGCCCTTGGAATAATGGACTTGCAAGTTAGTGACTAGTTTATGAATATTTTTTATTTTATGAATAGATTGACTATTTCTATAATAGAAACACATAATTATGTATTATTAAGATTGAGTTTGATGTATATTTTAATTGGATATATTTTTAATTGAACATAAGATTATTTTATTTAACATTTTTTTCATTAATATTTCCCACTTAAATGGACTTTATGACATAAAATGTATAATATAAAATTAGTTAATGTTGAATCAAATATTTAATTTTGGATTGTTTGGAATTGAAAGAACCTAAAATAAAGAAAAGAAAAATATTTAGATTCTTTTAGTGTCTAGGTAACTAGTGCAAATTGAGATTTTAGACTAAACTAGAAGCCCAATTAACAACTAGTTGAGTAGAATGAGGGTTAAGATTGTCGAAAAGCAAGAGACAACACATGCAAACAAGAAATGTATAAAATTTTCTAACTAAATTTGAAAACAAACATTGATAAAATTTATGAATTGTAACTATTCTTTAACACATTGTTTTCTAATCTAATTATAATTTAACATTGATAGTAAAGTTTAACATATTGTTTTCTCCATACAATACAAATGAAATTTAACATTTAAGCAATGCAAAATAATTTTTTCCATTATAAAATATTCTTGAGCTCGAAATCAGGGTTTTCAAATGCAAAATGATTTGTTCGATTTCAATTTAGGGTTTCAATCTAAGAAATTAGGGTTTTTAATGCAATTTTTTTTGTTTCATTTCAAACTAGGGTTTTCAAATCTAATTGTTTGATTTCAATTTAGGGTTTCAAAAAGCTTGATTAGGGTTTTCAAATGCAATTTTTTATTTCATTTCAATTTAAGGTTTTGAAATGCAAATTTTTGTTTCCTTTCGATTAGGGTTTTCAAATTTGCAATTTTTTTTGGTTTGATTGAACAATTTAGGTTTCAAAAGCTAAATTTTGTTTTTAAAATACAATTTAAGGTTCATTTTTTCCTTTCTATTCAATATCTTCTGGTTTCATTGCATTTTTTCATCTATTTCTACAAATCATCGTTTCTACAATTACACAAAATAAAATGCTTAAAATGATAAATAAATTGGAAAAAAACATGCCAAAATCTATTCTTGTATTAAAAATTTCAATAAAAAACAAAAAAATCAAAAAATTGGGGGTTGAGGCATACCTAAAGGTCGTTAAACAGTTGTTGTCACCCACACCAATTTAGGATCCTATGCATAGCAGAATGAGTTTCGTTTGTTTTTTTTAAATATATACCATCTTAAAACGGGATCCCAATTATTACAAAATGAGACCCTATTTTTTACAAATCAGGATCTCGTTTTGTAATAATCAGAATCCCATTTCGCATCCGTTGATTCAAGAGACTTTAACAAACGAGATCCATATTTTTTAAAGTAGGATCCTGTTTGGAATTTAGGCTTAGGATCGCGAAGCTAAATGGGATCTTGATATTTAAAAATTGGGATCTCGTTTTTGCAATGCCAATTTCATTTTTTTGGCTAAGGTAAAAAATTCCACATTTCATGGACTCAACTTTTTGTAGTTACCCATATATGGTTGAAGATTTATTTATTTTTTATCTCTTTTCAAAATGTCACAACAATCAAAATCCATATTGCATTGACATGCCTAGATTTGCATTTTGTGAGTAATATTTTAAGACTAAAATCAAAATAAAATATTGTTTCATGCATTATAATCATTTCCAACTCAGTGGACACTTAAAATCAGATCTTTGAGGTTTCCCAAATTGACTATATGACGTGGAATGATGCTAACTAGTAATTTTAATTCAGATTTGATTTTGTTGGAACTTATTTTAGGACATGAAATTGTGAGGTATATGACTAAGGTCAATAGGCAAATAGAGAGGGTTTCTTTGATAGAGTTTTTGAATAAGGTTCTTCTTTTTTAAGTGTTAAAATATAATCGAATAAGAGAAAATAAAGCTTCTACAGGAAAGAAGTAAATTACCTAATAAGATGGGTAAGTTGATATTAGGTGAACTTTATTTGTTATAATACACCAAACATAATTTTAATAATAGTTGTGCGAAAGTGTTGGTGTAAATAAAGTCTTGTACCTAGTTTATTCATTACTAGGGGACTTATTTACATGTGTTAAGTTTACTTAGGTCCTACGAAGGAATCTTTTTAGATGGTGTTAGTTGTCATTAGTTGTTATTTTAAGTGTGGAAAAATGTAAACAAACTACAATTAAATACACCTCTGAATGAAACATTGTATCAAGATTAAACATGAATTAAACTAATTTAAAACACAGAAAAGCCTCAAATCATCTCATTGTCTCATATCTCCAAAGATTTATCAAAATATAGAAGCCCTCAGATTTGTAAGCACCATAACTGTTTAAAATGCCTATCTAGAGAATGGAATGGATGCTAAATGTTGTGATGTGATGATGGCTAATGAATTCTAGATGATATAAAGCTATTGTAAATGAAACCTGATGGATGAGAGCTATAGTAAAAAGAAACTATGATGCTGCTGTGATATGAAATCTACTGATGCCATGATGCTATGATGATACTAAAATGCTAATGCTAAATGATTGCTTGGTTGCTTGAGTACTAATTCCTACAGAGTAAGTTTGCATAAAGGATGATAATTCTCGGATGATTTTGATGCTTCAGAAGGCTGTATATATAGATTTTCGGCAACACATTTGCACAGGGGTAACACAACAAAGGCTAAGATTAAATATGAAGATTTTGAATGGTATGAGATGAGAAGGTGGAGCAGATCATGGAGGATTGTTCCTCCCCATGAAAACACCAGGCAAGATGAGAGGAAATATTTGAGGTAGAAAATTGAGAGGATTTCCTGTAGGTTTGTCCCTGAGGCTTTTCCCGTGAATGACTATTGCATTAATTAGATTTTGAAAAATCTGATTTTATTGGCGAGTGAATAGAGGGATTTGATTTATGCATTTATTTAAATATTTTTGGTTTATTTAAATTCAACAAAAGAGGAATAAATAATTTAATAAAACAAGCTATAGAAGTTGTTTATTAAATTAAAATAGAAAGAATATGATAATTAAATTAAAGATTTTAGGATATCTTTATTTAATTAAGAAGAAATGTGATGAGATAATTAAATAATGCCAACTATTGAAGTTGTGTATTTAATTTAAGATAGAATTAATGGATAAAGTATAAAAGAAATAATAATGATAATAATTAAATAAAACAAAGTATTTAATTTTGTTTATTTAATTAAGAGGAAAATAATGTGATAAAATAGAAGAATTAAAAGTGAACTTAATATAAATAAATATTTCTATTTATTTACTAAGTAGATGAATTTAAGGTGGAAAAATGTAAACAAACTACAATTAAATACACCTCTTAATGAAACATTGTATCAAGATTAAACATGAATTAAACTAATTTAAAACATAGAAAAGCCTAAAAGCATCTCATTGTCTCCTATCTCCAAAGATTTATCAAATTACAGAAGCTCTCAGATTTGTAAGCACCGTAACTATTTAAAATGCCTATCTAGAGAATGGAATGGATGCTAAATGTTGTGATGTGATGATTGCTAATGAATTCTAGATGATATGAAGCTACTGCAAATGAAGCCTGATGGATGAGAGCTACAGTAAAAAGAAACTATGATACTGCCATGATATGAAATCTACTGATGCCATGATGCTATGATGATACTAAAATGCTAATGCTAAATGATTGCTTGGTTGCTTGAGCACTAATTCCTGCAGAGTAATTTGGATAAAGGATGATAATTCTCGGATGATTTTGATGCTTCAAAAGGTTGTATATATAGATTTCCGGTAGCACATTTGCACAGGGGTAACACAACAGAGGTTGAGATTAAATCTGAAGATTTTGAATGGTATGAGATGAGAAGGTGGAGTTGATCATGGAGGATTGTTCCTCCCCATGAAAACACCAAGAAAGATGAGAGGAAAGATTTGAGGTAGAAGATTGAGAGGATTTCCTGTAGGTTTGTCCCCGAGGATTTTCCTGTGAATGATAGTTGCATTAATTAGATTTTGAAAAATGTAATTTTATTGGTGAGTGAATAGAGGGATTTGATTTATGCATTTATTTAAATATTTTTGGTTTATTTAAATTCAACAAAAGAGGAATAAATAATTTAATAAAACAAACTATAGAAGTTGTTTATTAAATTAAAATAGAAAGAATATGATAATTAAATTAAAGATTTTAGGATATCTTTATTTAATTAAGAAGAAATGTGATGAGATAATTAAATAATGCCAACTATTGAAGTTGTGTATTTAATTTAAGATAGAATTAATGGATAAAGTATAGAAGAAATAATAATGATAATAATTAAATAAAACAAAGTATTTAATTTTGTTTATTTAATTAAGAGGAAAATAATGTGATAAAGTAGAAGAATTAAAAGTGAACTTAATATAAATAAATATTTCTATTTATTTACTAAGTAGATGAATTTAAGATTAATTAATCAAATAAGTCGTATTTAATTAATTAGATTCTCTAGACCATTTTTAGGTGTCTACATTTTGCCCCTCTTTGAAGTGATGTGTTTACGCATTACTTCAAAGAAAATTTTGTGCTGCTGCTACTAGTATCAATGATTTTTATTTTCAAAATGCCCCAGACATGATTTTTAGGTGATTGATGGATATATGCCCCCTCGGGAGATGAATTAATGAATTTTTGATTTTTTTAATTTTTTGACGATTTAACATAGATTCGATGAAGATTTGATGAAAAAATAATTTATCTCCCGATAATTGATGAAGAAAGTGCCTCTAAATGAGGTTTGAATTAAGCCTTCTTGTGTTTGATGATTTTCGATCATGTCAGCCTTTAATTCGATATTGATTGATGCTCATGATCAAGTAGATGATGTTCGACCTCATGATAGGCGAGGTTTGATGATTGATTGAGTGATGATAATTATCCTCATGATAGGTGAGGAAAAATCATATTTTGATTGATGAACCTCATGATAGGAGAGGTTCATTTAATGTATTGACCTCATGATAGGTGAGGTTCAATGATGCTTGATGATTGACCTCATGATAGGCGAGGTTGATTTGATGTATTGAACTCATGATAGGTGAAGATCAATGATAGGTTGATGATTGTCCTCATGATAGGTGAGGATCAATGATAGGTTGATGATTGATTGACCTCATGATAGGCGAGGTTCAAAAATAGTCACTCACAAGATTTGATCAAAGTATCATTGGAGTCGAATAGATTGATAGGCTGATTGATTTTTGATTGACTGATAATATTGCTGATTTGCAATATGTTATGATCATAGGAGGATTTTAGAGTTCTTTCCAAAGACATGGGACATGATTCCACATCTGGCGCAGGTCGATATAGATATCATTAGTCGATGTGGAAAATCTATAATGCAGATGCAAAACTAATATGAATGCAATCTAATTTAACCATGCAAATCTACATATGCATGCAAAGGCATTTTAATAGTACGTTTGTGCTTTGTATCATCATAGAGCTTTAAATTTTTTGAAAGTGAGTACAAGCATCAAAGGTATAATGTAAACCAATGATGACCTGAGTACTACTCATGATTTTTGATATTGAAAGCGAACAAAAGCATTGAGGTATAATTAAACCGAGATGACCTGAGCATTTCTTGAATAAACAAACAAAAATTAACCACTTTCCTATGTGAATTGGAATGTCATCCATGATACTTTGTAGAGAACTTCCCACGATGATTCACACAGTAATTAAGATTAATTCACAAACAACAGACAAAGAAAATACCATTTCTTATTCTTCGCTTCTCTAGTTCATACATCATTGAGTTGCTCCAAAGAAATGATAATAATGATCAAAAGTACAAAATATCTTGCATTTTCTTATAATATTCAATCATTTATTCAAATTAGAACATCCATCCTAATTTTTGTGATGTTTTTATGTTTTTCAAGATTTTGGATCAAACTAACCTAAAGATCTATCATAGGGACCTTGGGGGCTGATCAAAGATTAGCCTTGCCTACGTTATACATGCAGAGACCACGTAGTCCGACTGACACAGACTCATGTTTTTGGATTTTTGATATTGACCTGTTTGAATTATTTTTGGCTTTTTTGTTGTGATATGGATGTCTAATATGTTTCTAATGGTGATTGATATTTCATGTTGGGTTGTGTTTTGATTTCTCTTTTTGTTGCTTTTGTCCATTTTGTGAAGCTCAAAATTTATTGCCCCTAGTGAGGTTGAGATGTTGCCCCCAGGCAAGGGTGAGACATGACCATGTGATATGATATGTTAATGGATGTAAAATGATGGTGGAATTAAGGACCATGACATATGTCCAAATAGATGGGAGGGTTGATTTGAATCACAAATAGCACCTGTTTCTAGGTTTTCACTATATGTTTTTATTACACCTTTTCATTCTTTTTGATTTTTTTGTATTTTTCTATCTTTTTGATTTTTTTGATTTGCTTGGATTTTGTAGCTTCTTTTCTTTTTTTGGATTTTTTAGGATATTTAAGATAAAATGAGATGATATGACTGATTGAAGGAACAAGACGCCCCACAATAGGGGTAATGTAACCATGGATAAATGATAGATCAAAATGGAAGATTCACTACAAAACATGTCACACAAGCAACATATCTCTTGTCAAAAGATGATAATGGTTGATTGATTAAGATGCCAGGAATGATTGATTCCATAAGGCATGATGATGATAAGTACTTAGGATCACTGATTCCCGTAAGTACGATAAGATTGATGATTGTTGATGATTGATTGAGAAAAGATATGAGGATTGGATAATGTTTTGTAGCTAGGCTCAAATATGATGTGCATGATAATATTCAAGGTTGCAAAGGGACATGATGACATGGATTTTGATAAGCTAGGAGATATGGAATGGAAGAAAGAAAGGATAAAGATAATGAATGGTGATGATCAAGATCAACTAGATAAGATATAGACACAAGGCCCAAGTATTTTTCCCCTATTCCTCATCAAGACCGAGGAAAGGAAGAAAGGATGTATTTAGTAAGAATTATGGAATATGGATAAGATGAAAGATATGGATAAAGTGTATAAGATAAGATATATGATGTTCAAGAAGATCCTTAACCTTGTCAAGATCAATGGTCGAAATGTAAGGAATGAGTGTGACCATGAATGATAAGATGGACGAAACTTGTCCCTAAGTGTAGAGTGCAAAAGGAATATGGAAGATAGGATATGGAGGAAGGACCTAAGCATCAAGTTTCACAACCAAATATCCCTCTAATAAACCATGGCAATGGGAATTAGACTCCTAAATGTTGGAAAATTAATGATATGATGGAAGAATCTAAGGAATTATGCAAAGGTTTGGATTAAAGGAGAATGATGGGGGATGAATGTTGGATAATGGATAGGAGGTTGGAAGGCATGTTGATGGATAGATGGAAAGGATGGCAAGATCAACATTGGCACACACCTTGAAGGGTGGTGGAGTGATGGAGGAAAAATGGATTTGGAAGGTGATAGGTTATTAGATGGAAAATTGGAGGAAGCTTTTGGATTAGCAAATTTGGATGCCAATTTAGATTTTATTGCTTCTATGAGACTTTTAGGAATCCACATGACTTTTGACTTTGATTTTTTCTTTGTGGGCCTTTGTGACCTTTGACATTTTTCTTTTTGATTTATGGACCTTTGTGGTCTTTGAAAATTTCCTTTTTTTCTTTGACGGGCCTTTGTGGCCTTTTAGATTTTTCTTTTGATTTTGGATCAAATTTTCTTTTATTTTTGCATGTCTCTTCAAGAAGACATGTTGATCCTTTGATACATCTACATCTGGATTTTGATATAGAAGCTTTTGATATTTGGCACCCAAATTGCTTCCAAGAGAAATGGGAGGGGTGGATTGAGATGAATGATATGGAGGTATTATGGATGAGTTAATGTGGGCATAATTTTGAAAGGGCATCAGGGATGTGTGCCTTTGTTGTTCTTGAGAAATAGGATATGGACCTAGGATAGAGGGAAGGTTTGATGGACTAGGATGAGGACCTAGGATAGATGGAATGTTTGGTGGATTAGGATGAGGACCTAAGATAGATGGTAGGTTTGATGGACTAGGACACTTAGGTGTATAACCAAGGCCATGGTGATATGGGTTTATTTGAATAGAAAGGGGTTCTAGGATAGCTTGCTCATGGAGGCCTAATCCTTTTCCTTTGTAATTCATACTTTGAAACATTCATTTACCAATGGGATATGTATTGTTTGTGAAACAAGATGCGAGTCCATTTTGAGGAGGATATCATATGGATGAGAGGATAGGTGTTGGAAGTAAACCAAAATGGATATAGGTGGAGGATCCCAATTTATAGGTGTGGGGTTCATGGATAACTTGAATAGGTGTGATAGGATCTTGACATGGGGATGATGGTGTGTTTTGATCTTGACTTGGAAAAGGATTATGAAGTGGTATGAAAGGAATCTATTGATCATGAGAAGGATAATCATCTTCATGGGATGAAAGGGTATCCTTGAATGGAAACACATCTTGATCTTGATGAGGAAGGGAATCATGAGATTTTGTAGAAATCATATCTTGATCATCAATTGGTAAGACATCATTAGATAGGATGGAAGAACTATCATGCTCTTGTGATGCAATAGAATCATGAGATGGTATGGATTGATTAGATGATTAGATGATGTGGAAGAACTTGGAAGGATACTTGTCTCTTGAGATGGGAGGGAATTATTTTGGATGAAAAGTGAGAGGGGATCGTCATAAGATTCTTGAGAAATGGGATCTTGATCAAGGATTGGAAAATTTTGTGGAATTTTGATATCATTGGATGGAGTGGAAAGAATATTTTGATCTTGATGTGTAGTAGAGTCTATACTAGCATGCTTTGGATTGAGAGATTGACAAGAATCATTGGATGTTGAAGATATGATAGAAGAGGATGATTGGATAGAATTGTTAACTTGAGTGAAAAAATCTTGAGGTTTATTTTGGCTTATGGTGGATGGAGATAAATGCATGATATGACATGATTTCTCAATATCATTTGTGTTTGAGGATTTAGATTTGGGCCTATTGAACTTTTGCAAAAAATCAACGACATTGAACTTGGATGATGTAGTTTTGGGTGAAGGTCTCATGTTCATTGTTTAGTCAAGAGGATATGGGTAGATGTCTAGAAAAAAATATCTTTCTATGTTTTTTTCCCTTCGTATGTCCTAGATTTGTTGTAGAAGTTTTTTAATTTGATGAGATAAATCATTCAATTGATCCTCATCTATTTCAGCCATGGTGGTTTGAGTTTCAATTTCCTGTTCTTTGGATTTTTGACTCTTGTTGTTAGGGATTCTTGGAAAATGTTGTGGATTTCCAATCCCTAATCATAAATTTCATTGTTTTGTTTTGTTTTGACTCTTTTGTGTTGTTTTTTTTTTGGATGATCTTTATCTGAATTTTAATGATTTTAGAATACACAACACTCAAATGAAGACAATTGTTTTAAGAGTTGCAATCTAAACATATAGTGTATGTTCAAAAGAACCATGCATGGTCCTATGTTCACTAGTTTGATAAAAAAAATGCACTTTAGATAGACTCACTCTTAAGGTCAAAAGGTCATCGTTATACTCAACAATCCACAGCTTAAAATTGCATTGATTCACATAGCCATGTCACCCCCTAGAGGGCGCCCATGTTTTTTCTTTTCCAGGTGTGTACTCAAGGTTAGATTTCTCGATCCCCTAAGCAAACGGTCCTTGGAAATTATATGTTGAGTGTCTTGGGGGCATATTCTTCCCTCCCCTTGCACTATGAGTATTACAATGTCTGGTTACTGACTCAACTAGATACTACACTATGATTCTTAGAAAGGGTTTCCGTTCAGAGTGGAAAGTGATAAAATCCCTCAGGAGACCTCCCAACCTTTAGAACAAAGGTTTTGGGGATGGTTATCTTGCACACTTCTGACGAAAGTGTTTTTCCCTATATTTGTTTTAAATTTTATAGTGGGGTGGAAAAACCTGGCTTTGGTTTGAACCCACTTAGGTCGTTCCCGTAGGGTGAGTACTTTTTCCCACTACGACAGGCCTTCTAAAGGATGTAATAAAACTTGAAGAATGCATAAAAAGGATGAGTCTGGCTTTTCGGATCACCCAGTTAAGGGGAGATCATATGCCTATCACCACACAAACACATAAATCAAGTTGTTCAATTTTTAGAGCCCAAACTATAATTTTCTATCTATGTGAAGATGTTGCTTCACAGTGAAGATATTACTTCACAAAAAGACATGGTGTTCATTTTAAATCCAAATTCAAATGTTTGGTGACTATCCTTGGATTGATAAATTTTTGATCAAGTGAAAATGTGACTATCCTAGGATTGATTCATTTTAAAATCAACTGAAGAAGTGTCTATCCTATATTGATACATTTCAAGTCCAAAGTAATGCTAGTTGGTCCTAAAGCATGAATGAAAAATAACATATGATGGGTTATTTTTCCATGAGTGTTTGAAAACACTATTACAATGGATGTCAAATGCTCTCTTTCACTTCAATGCTCCATGTTATTCTTAAAACTTGCAATAAATGCTCAAAAATGTTAGATGAGATCAAGAAATAAGAAGATATAAGGGTTAGATGAATGATTAAACATAAAAACCCTAAAACTTAGACCAAGTTACAATGTGATTTGAATTTAAATGTAAAATTGAAAATTTTAACTTTACAAAAGTGATAAATACCTACACCATTGCATAGTTTATGAAATTCTACCCCATTTCAATTTTTTTTTTTTTGAAAAAGACCTTCATATGACAAAGATATGGTCATTTTAAGATTGACTGTCAAAGCACTAAAACAAAGGTCAGAAGCACTAAAACAGATGCAGAAGCGCTAAAATAGAGGTCATAAGTGCTACAAAATTTATTAGAAGCACTAAAACAGCTAGAAGTGCTAAAACAAAGTTCAAAAGTGCTACAAAATTTATTAGAAGCACTAAAACAAAGGTCAGAAGCACTACAAAATTCATCAGAAGCACTAAAATAGCCTTAGAAGCACTACAAAATTTATCAGAAGTGCTCAAGCGGTCCTTCAAAGCACTATACTTTTCCTCAGAAGCACTAGAACAGTCCTTAGAAGTGCTATATAATCTTCTGAATGCATTAAAACGGATCACGCCAGACTCCTATACAAAAATTTTCTAGATTGTTAAAAACATGGGCTACGGCCCCACGGTGGGCGCCAGAATGTAAGTGTGGAAAAATGTAAACAAACTACAATTAAATACACCTCTTAATGAAACATTGTATCAAGATTAAACATGAATTAAGCTAATTTAAAACACAAAAAAGCCCAAAAGCGTCTCATTGTCTCCTATCTCCAAAAATTTATCAAATTACAGAAGCTCTTAGATTTGTAAGCACCATAACTGTTTAAAATGCCTATCTAGAGAATGGAATGGATGCTAAATGCTGTGATGTGATGATTGCTAATGAATTCTAGATGATATGAAGCTATTTTAAATGAAGCCTGATGGATGAGAGCTATAGTAAAAAGAAACTATGATGCTGCCATGATATGAAATCTACTGATGCCATGATGATACTAAAATGCTAATGCAAAATGATTGTTTGGTTGCTTGAGTACTAATTCCTACAAAGTAAGTTTGCATAAAGGATGATAATTCTCAGATGATTTTGATGCTTCAGAATGCTATATATATAGATTTCTGGCAACACATTTGCACAGGGGTAACACAAGAGAGACTGAGATTAAATCTGAAGATTTTGAATGGTATGAGATGAGAAGGTGGAGCTGATCATGGAGGATTGTTCCTCCCCATGAAAACACCAAGAAAGATGAGAGGAAAGATTTGATGCAGAAGATTGAGAGGATTTCCTGCAGGTTTGTCCCCGAGGCTTTTCCCGTGAATGACAGTTGCATTAATTAGATTTTGTAAAATGTAATTTTATTGGTGAGTGAATAGAGGGATTTGATTTATGCATTTATTTAAATATTTTTGGTTTATTTAAATTCAACAAAAGAGGAATAAATAATTTAATAAAACAAACTATAGAAGTTGTTTATTAAATTAAAATAGAAAGAATATGATAATTAAATTAAAGATTTTAGGATATCTTTATTTAATTAAGAAGAAATGTGATGAGATAATTAAATAATGCCAACTATTGAAGTTGTGTATTTAATTTAAGATAGAATTAATGGATAAAGTATAAAAGAAATAATAATGATAATAATTAAATAAAACAAAGTATTTAATTTTGTTTATTTAATTAAGAGGAAAATAATGTGATAAAATAGAAGAATTAAAAGTGAACTTAATATAAATAAATATTTCTATTTATTTATTAAGCAGTTGAATTTAAGATTAATTAATCAAATAAGTTGTATTTAATTAATTAGATTCTCCAGACCATTTTTAGGTGTCTATAGTTATCTTCTCTTTTGACAACTACTACATGTGACCTAGGTAGTTGTGATTAGTTGTATCATGCCATATGATTAAAAAACTTGTTATAATCCTATGACATCTTGTATCTCATCTTGGCTATATAACCAAGGGGTCTCTACTACATTGTACATCACAATCATATAATTGAATCATAATTGATAAGAATACAATTTATTCTTGTCACATTCTATTCTCTCTTTGTTCTTTCCAATTGGTCTCAAGATCTTGGCAGTCATAACCAATTCTAACAAAAAGGATTGTTCCTTGAGGAAAAAAAACTCTCCTAGCTAAGAGAAGGTGCGTGATAGAGATCAATGTACTTTTTGGGAGTGAACTTAGTAGAGTTAGGAGTATAATGAAAGGACTATGGCACTAGGTAGAAGATAAAGTGTTTGAAAATAGTGGAATAATAGTTAAGACATTATTATTTGAAACAAGTTCATCTACTCACTTTTTATCCCTTTCCAAAAATATGACCAATTGATTTTAAAGTTTCAATCTATGATAAAAATGGGCAATCTAAATCTAAAATAAAACCAAAAAACCAAATATGATTTCCAACAGAGCTAATCAAATGCAAGAATTGAAATTGGCACTGAGTTTAGAGCAAGTACAAAAAACAAAATCTCAAATCAAAATATGATACTAAATGTGTGCATCTGAGATTAAAGTCGAATGGTTGGAAAAATGTTCATGACATCCTTAATTCTTACATGGATAAACAACTAGGAATGAGTTGCATAAAGATAAAACACATATTAAATTAGACAATTACCAAATCCTCTTTTCAATGCTAAAAACAATTATTCAATAAAACACAGGTATAGCAAAAGTTTAATTGCAAAAATAAAGGAATACATGTAAAATAAAAGAAAACATGTAAGGTGTGTGTTGCACCTAATCAATATTCAACTAGTGAAGCTTAAAACAAGATCAAATTTCAACTACAAAGGAATTCTATTGTAGGAGACTCCATAATTTGGTATAGGATAGTAAATTCTAGGATGAGCTAATATTCATGGACAAGGTGAGTAGAGAAAAGTAGGTAGAGGTTAGTGATAACCTCAACAATGAAAGCGGCTATAAATTAAGGGAAAAATATTCTAGAAAGAAGGAAGAACTAATTCATACTTAAACTGAGAAGAAATCAATTATGGAAGAGGTAAATGAAAAAATAATTGACTAGAAGTGTGGATGCAAATGGTTTAATGGCGATTTGAAGGTAGTTTAAGCTGTGTGAATCGGTTTGCGAGGTAATTTATGAGTGCAGTGATGTAGAGCATCTACTAAAAACCACAAACCACCAAGGGTACTTAGACCCAAACCAAAACCAGAAGATCAATTAGCTAATCACCAAATAAACTCTCTTTCTTGCAACAAAATCCACTCATTTACACTTGAAATTACAAGGCTACCAATAAGCCAAATCACCACATTAGTATTCCAGACCCTTATCAGACTCGAATACAACTTAATGATCATCAAATTGACTAAACCAAAACAATAACACCATTGGAAAACACTGTACCAACCAAACCATTCACTATTCACCAAATTACCCTTTGTTTCAATAAGGCATAAAGACTACAAATAATCCATTATGTATTCCAAGCTCTACCAAACTTTAACACACCTTTGAACATCTTGTTTTGACTAAATCAAATGGAACACCATATTAGTAGATCCCGAATCAATCCACTTGATCAACTTGCATACCAAGATACTTTGATTCCACTATGCTAGAATGCATCAAAACATCAAAATCTACAAATCTTCCTTCCTAACCCTTTTCCAAACCCAAAGACATCTTAAACAACATCATTTAGGCATATTCAAACCAAATTCCATCACTTACAACACTGTTTGTATAGAATCACATCTTCTTGCGGTCAATTCACAAATTTTCTAGTAGTATTGCAACATAACCTAAACGAGTGTATCTCATAAACCACACTAAAACTCTAAAATCTAAGCACATTCTTGGGAACCCATTATTTCCAATTAAACATACTTCAAAATGAGATAATGTTTCCATGAAAATATTTATTAGAAACTTGACTGTACACAACAAATTGCACTTAATTAGGTCATTTTTTGTGAAGCAAGTAACTCCCAAACAACTCCAAACCCTTAAAAACCCTTGGGAAGCATTGAGTTAGGTAAAAAAACCTCATATTCATTCACTTTTATAGATTAAAAGTCTCAATATAGCATCATATATCAAAACCCTCATTCAAGTACAAATTTACATCAAGCAAACAAGGGTTTATTGAAACTAGTCCTTCCAAACCTCAAGCAACCTTGAAAGCACTTCATACACCTTGGGATATGCCTACACATGATATCCAAACTAATTTCCAATCTCAAATACTTTAGCTTTATCAAAACCTAACTTGTAACCACCAACTTTCAAAGGAAAAACACATAATCTTTGTTAAATACAACCCCAAAACCTTGCACCATAAATTTCCCTACATCCAAAAACATTTCATTCCACTGATATAATTAACCTCCATTGGTGGAATGGTGGTTTAAAACTCAAGAGACTCTCAAAACCCTTGTCTTAAGGGTTACAAACAATTATAAGAAAGATCTCTACAACCAACCCTTAAATTCACTTAGATCTTCTCAAAATCACTTTATTTGAAGAGTTTAAACCTTATTGAATTCAAAGAAATAGAAAAAAAAGCTTGAAGATGTTGTACAGACCCAAAAATATGGAAAATCACAAAGAAGGCATTGATACAGAAAAATAGGGTACTCTTTATTACAAAAATTGGTTACAAGATTCAAAGTCTGCCTTTTTCTCTCCTTTTCCATGCTTTATAATGATGTTTATATCAGTTAAACTAAATTCCTATTCACCTTCATTGACCTAACCTTCCGTTTTCCCACTTGACTCTTCATATTCTCGCTTTTTTTTGCATTTTTCGCACTTTTCCCTATTCGATAACTTTGCAAATTTTGCAAGTTTTATACTTTTCATCATTTTGACCACCTAGAGACCTATTAGGGACTCAAATACATTGGAATTGATCTCAACATGACTCTTTTACATGCTTTTACATTTGAAAACTCAAATTTTACAATTTTTCCTTTTGAAGGCATTCAGTGAACAAGGTGCTCCTGCACCATACAACCATCCTACAAAAACTTTCCATGTCCCTTTGGAAACATGTATCAACCTTGCTTGTTATTTCACTTGCATATCAACTTCAAATTTTTCTTAGACTGTTACTTCTTGAAATCATGCTCTTTGTCTTCACTTGCCAACTTGATTCCTTGCATCTTTTGTCTTCATTTTATGCCTTCACTTGTCTTTTCTTTTCTTTTTTCCATCTCTTTCTCTGCCCATCAAGTTCACAATAACTCCTCATTCAAAAGGACATAGGATTGTCCTTTCACAACACTCAACCTTACACTAACTCTTTCTCACTCAAAGGACACAGGACTATCCTTTCACATTGCTTCTCTCAACAATCTTTCCTCTTTTCAACAATTCATCTTTGACCTTCTCTAACCAATCATCTTTTAATCTACTCCCATCAGTGGAGTACTATCAAACTATCTTACAACTCTCATAATGGTTTCCAACTCAAGTGCTTCTTTAAATAGGAATCCATCTCCCTCACTACCTCATCGCACACTCAACAAACCATCCATCTTACCCAACAGTAGATCCTGGAGGATGCCTCACTCTCTCTATGCACCTTCTACCTAGCTTAATCTCCATTGGAGGATGGTAAAACACAGACCTCACCTTGTCTTCCAACAAACAACTCAAAACTCTTCCTCTATGTAGCTTAGATGGATCAAGCACTTGCAACCAACCACAACTCAACAACAACTCAACCAACTATCAGAATCAACTAGCTCTGATACCAATTGATGCAGAGCATCTACCAAAAACCACAAACCACCAAGGGTACTTCAAACCCAAACCACAATTGAGAAGAAAAATTAGCATATCACCAAATAAGCTCTCTTTTCTTGCAACAAAATCCACTCATTTACACTTGAAATTACAAGGCTACCAATAAGCCAAATCACCACATCAGTATTCTAGACCCTTATCAGACTCAAATACAACTTAACTGTAATCAAACTGATTGAGCCAAAACAATAAAACCATTGGAAGAAATTGTACCAACCAAACCATTCACTATTCACTAAATTACCCTTTGTTTCAATAAGGCATAAAGACTACAAATCATCCATTCTATATTCCAAACTCTACCAAACCTTAAGACACCGTTGAACATCTTGTTTTGAGTGAATCAAAAGCAACACCATATTAGTAGATCCCAAATAAATCCACTTGATCAACTTGCATACCAAGATACCTTGATTCCACTGTGCTTAAAAGCAACAAACCATCAAAATCTACAAATATTCCTTTCTAACCCTTTTCCAACCCAAAGACATCTTAAACAACATCATTTAGGTAGATAAAAACCAAGTTCCATCACTTACAACACTGTTTGTACATAATCACATCTTTTTACAGTCAATCCACAGATTTTCTAGTAGTATTGCAACATAACCTACATGGGTGTATCTCACAAACCACACTGAAACTCTAGAATCTAAGCACATTCTTTGGAACCCATTATTTCCAATTAAACATACTTCAAAATGAGATAATGTTTCCATGAAAATATTTAATAGAAACTTGATTGTATGCAACAAATTGCACTTAATTAGGTCATTTTTGTGAAGCAATTAACTCCCAAACAACTCCAAACCCTTAAATACCTTTGGGAAGCATTGAGTTAGGGCACAAAACCTTAGATTCATTCACTTTTATAGATTAAAAGTCTCAATATAGCATCAAATATCAAAACCCTCATTCAAGCACAAATTTGTATCAAGCAAACAAGGGTTTATTGAAACCAATCCTTCCAAAACTTAAGCCAGCTTGAAAGTGCTTCAAACACCTTGGGACATGCCTGCACATGATAGCCAAACTGATTTCCAACCTCAAATACTTTAGCTTTATCAAAACCTAACTTGTAACCACCAACTTTCAAAGGAAAAACACATAATTTCAATTAAATGCAACTCCAAAACCTTGCACCATAACTTTCCCTACACCTACACACATTCACAAAATAAAAATCATCCATAAAAATTCCATTCCATGGATCTAATTAACCTCCATATGTGGAATGGTGGTTTAAAACTCAAGAGAGTCTCAAAACCCATGTTTGAAGGGTTATAAATAGTTATAAGAAAGATCCTTACAACCAACCCTTAAATTCACTTAGATCTTCTCAAACTCACTTTGTTTGAAGAGTTTAAACCTTATTGAATTCAAAGAAATAGAAAAAAATAATCTTGAAGATGTTGTACAGACCCAAAAATATGGAAAAATCACAAAGAAGGCGTTGATTTAGAAAAAAACAAGGTAAGTTCTTTATTACAAAAAATGGTTACAAGATTCAAAGTCTACCTTTTTCTTTCCTTTTCCATACTTTATAATAATGTTTACATTAGTTAAACTAACTTCCTATTCAACTTCATCGACCTAACCTTCCATTTTCCCACTTGACTCTTCATATTCTTGCTTTTTTTTGCATTTTTTGCACTTTTCCCAATTTGACAACTTTGCAAATTTTGCAAGTTTTACACTTTACATCATTTTGACCACATAGAGACCTATTAGGGACTCAAATACATTGGAATTGACCTCAACATGACTCTTTTACATGCTTTTACATTTGAAAACCCAAATTTTACAATTTTTAATTTTGAAGGCATTCAGTGAACAAGGAGCTCCTGGACCATCTGACAAGTCGAGAGGTTATTATTTTATAATGTTTATTATAAAAATATTTATTAATTTAGAATATTTTCAAAGATAGAATGTAGTTGTTTTTAATTTTTAATTTTTTTAACAATATTATTTTGAATATTTTATTTTTATATGAATTTAGAAACTTATTTGAATTGTAATAGTGAACTCAAGGTTTTTCATTTATTACTAATAATTATCATTATTATATATATATATATATATATATTAGCAAAGAGTACGAGGCCCATATATATATATATAAAGGATTACAATATAATTATATATCTATTTTGAGGGCTCTTTAATAGCCAATTATCAAACTTTGTAATACATTTTGAAACAGAAAAGGCTCTTTGTTAGCCAAATTACAAACTTAGCCAAAAAAAAGAGACTATAATAGAGGCCTTTGATAGCCAAATTGATCAATATTTGGAGTAAGTAAAATATGTAGGTGTAAAATAACCGGACTATAAACCCGAATAACAACATAAAATGAATTAGCAAGACAACAGAAAACAACACCCAAGATGACTACTCCATTTGTACAGCTGGAATAATATATATCATTTTATAATATTTATTATAAAAACATATTACTAAAATCTTTCAAAAATCTAAACTGCACCACTGGCCATAAGGGCGACGCCTTCATGCTCATTTGTCTGGTTGCAGAGTGACGCTGACTAGCAAGTGGTGCTATAGAACACCACTGGTGAAATAAAACTGTGACGCCTTCGTGGATTGCACCACTGGAGGGGAGTATAAAGTGAAATTTTATTGATAGCGTGTCTTTTTTCCAAAATATGGTTCTTTTGTCTATTTTTTTCCCTTTTGACTTTTGTTTCTACAGAATCTAACTGACTTTCTTGTAGGTTGGATCAATCAAAGACGAAAAGAGAAGGGAAGCATGATGATGTCAATTCATAAAAACAAGTGTTTTTAAACACTCTAGTGTTTGTTTAACACTCTTAAAGGATTCACTATTCCTCTTAAGGAAAAATTTGTTATCTCTTTATGCTTAGGACTTACTAATTTCGTTTTGGGCTTTAAAAAGAACCTTTCAAATTCTTGTTACAAAAAGGCTTAAAAAGAACATTAGGAATCAAATTTACTAGAGTTTGTTTTGGGTTTAATAAATCGAACAAGAAAAATTGTCACACTTACTTTGGTGCTTTAAAACGAATTCACTTTTGCTTTGTGGACTTAAAATGAACAAGGTGTTTTCATTATTTTGTAATTACTCACACAAAGTAATATCATCAAAAGACGTATGCACTTCTCTCGTGCCTCACGGAGATATTGAGAATCAAAAGGATTTTGGTGACATTAGGTTGTGTAAATAATTTCCCATACACACTTCAATTTGGGTTTAAAAATTGAACAAATTGTGCGAGTGTGAGTAAATCTATTGCACGTGTTCTCCCTTTGTTTCTAAACGAAGGTGGATCGAACTATGAATACATTTTCTCACTTTTGTCTATCTTAGAGGGCCTGCCTTGGGGAAAAAGTACTCACCCAAGGGAATGACTCAACCGGTAACACTCTGAACTTGAGAGTGTTTCCAGCTGGGATATAAATGTGGGTACTAGAATAAATTCCAATATCATGTGTCTGGCTCCGATGAGAAGGGAAGCAATGGTCTCTCGCCACATTGGGTCAACTTCTATGAATGAAAAGTCCGAATTAAAATTCCTGTTGTAGAAAGACCAAAATCCCTATCTATTTGTTGGTGCAAGAACGGTCGTTCTAAAGCCGCCCCACATTTTTACGGTCTTTAGTAGAAATTGAAAGCATGCCATGGGAGTTTCATGGGTGTTGATGCTTGGATGCCTCGTATAAGTGAGTGTCGTGGAGGGGAGCCAATGGGGTCAAGCATCTAACCATTCACTAAAGAATAGCGTAGTTGGACTTGTCCAAGTGGGGACTCAACAAATATTGTCTTTCATATTCATAAGGTTGTGCTTGTTCTTGTTTGCAAAACAATTTGTTTGTTCAAAAACATTTGGAAGCAAAAATTTAACATCATCATCAAAATTTCAAACCCTTTAGGAGGTAAATACAATTGACCAAATTCATGTGTTATTCCTTTCCCTTGGGATTTTTATCCTTAGAGGTTTCTAAACACTCAAATTCACCTCTCAATTTGCCTACTAAAGTTAAACAATAGGCAACCCTTGCCTTGAATTCATCAAGTCTCCACATAACATACTTTGTGGGATTCAAAGAAATTGAGACATTGGACATCTAGTTTGGAAACCTAATCAAAGAGGTGTTTGTGGTAAAACAAAATCATTGAGCAAAGATAACAAAATTGGCTCTCACATGTGTTAATTCCACATGATTTCCAAGAAAGTCAAAATCATGAAACAAACGTCCTTGAGCCAAAGTTCAAAATTCAGGAGTCACACTTGAAAGGTCATCAAGAAATACATTAGGAAGTGCAATCAAAAGTAACACATCAAAATAAGCAAAAAATTCACAAGGTTCTATAGACTCATTCCTTTGAACAATCCAGAAATGTATGCTCAATTTGAACCACTTCTTGGTTGAGAGGTCCTTAGGAGTATTGTATGTTCTTCACTACTGAGGTCTAGTAAACAAGTGTCTTTTTAGGAACATTCTAGGATCAAAACCAAACCTTCATCCATATTTGAACATCAAAACCAAAAAACATCTCATCATCAACTCTTCAAAAATCTTGGAAAAATCCTTCATGTTAAACTTTGAGCAAATCATTTGAAATCAATCCAAAATCACCTTGTTTGATTGAATGTGTAGATGCATCCTTCTCCACATATTTGATCAAATTATCAAAAAATTTGAAAAAATTCATCCCTTGATAACATCTAAACATCTTGGGATTTAGGAGTTCATTATCAAAATCATCTTGTTTGGATAGGAGTGTTTAGATAAATCCTTCTTCTCACACCTAGACAAATTAACATCTTGTGGACGATTTAAATTCTAGGACAACATCCAACCTTTTAGAATTTATGAGTCCACCAAAATCCAAATCCAAAACCAAAATCAATCCTAAATCAAGTCTTAAATTTTAACATACCCTTCAAGATCTTCTCAAAGGGTTCCAAACATCCATCAAACATCCATCTTACATCCATATCATTGTCGTCCTTTGATCCATGAATCATCCTAAATTTTCTCTTTTGTGCCTAAAGTTAGATCAATCCAAATAATTAGGGATTCATCTCCTCTATTCTTCAAAATTGATCCTTATTTTATGGTGCAAACTAGATCTCAACACAAGAGGAACATGGAAGCCAACAAAGAAACATCCACTACAAGTGACCTAAGTCAAACAAATTATGAAACAAATCTCGTTGAATCAAGTAATCCTTTAATCAACTTTCCTACATCATCACAAAACCCTCAAGAGGAGGTAGAGGATCATACCAATAATCCCTTTGGAATGTTACACGAGGAAATCACTGAAATGATTCAAAATCCAGAGAAACATAAGATTATCAATATCATGATGAGACTCAACCCTTCACTATACATGCTCAAATTAGCAAAACAATGGGCTAAACTACCTTTTGATTTCGACGTGAGCTCTATAGAGGGCCATCTTTAGAGGTCATTCCTCCAATTTCATCCACACTCCCCATCTCATCTACACCCCCAAAGCATAACTCAAAACATCCTACAAATCACAACATCTATTGCTCCAACTCAACCTAATGTTAATAAGGGAAGTGCATTTCTCAATGCCATTCAAATACACCCCCTTGTCAATAATCAAGACTTGGATGCAAACACCATTTTAGGACAAAACATGCCCCAAAATCCATTACATACATATGTCCCTCTCACCTTTCATGATCCAAATGACCCATCATCATCATCATTCCGCACAACACCCTAAACCTATCTCCCCATAAATTCACAAGGAGAAGGTGACATGTTCGGACTAGGGGGAATTTTTGACACTATGCCATTTCCTCAAGAGATCACATCTCTTACATTTTCACTACTTCTGCCATTACCATCATCATCCACACCACTTCTTGGCTTAGGGCTTCCCCCTTTACCAAATATCAGTAAAAATCAAACCAACATCTCAAACATCAATCAAAGCATCACGCCAAACTCTCAAAACTTGTCATCGACATCACAACAACATATGACAACTACACAAGCAATCACCACATCATCAAACACCCCCCTAACATCTCAAAGCATGATCTCTCAAGGACCAACCACATCGATCACACCATCTACCAATCAAATCACAATCACCAACACGACAAAACCTCTCACCACCACCATGAGTACCATTATGATTCCACCACCACCTCCACCACCTCCAAGCTCCAACATATCAAGCCAATACAACATGCCGTTGCAATCTGCTCAAAAAGCTGCCTATCAAAAGGCATTTTTGCAAGTACAAAAACAACAAGCTGTAGAATTAGCTGCCCAACAAGCCGCACAACTAACCACTCAAGCCACCCAAGCTGCATAAGCTACTCAAGTTGCCCAAGCTACATTATTGTAAGGAAAGAAATGGTATGGAAACAACTTTCCTAATGTCAAAACCATAGGGAAGTAAGTAGATAATACTTTTAATTTTTCTAATTACAATGCAATTAAGACACACATGAAAGATTTGCAGAAACAAAGAAGATACTCAAAGACAATGAACAATAGATTTATGTGCAAAACCCTTTTAGGAAAAAACCCACCACACCAAGCTGAGTCTCTTTGTATTATAGTAACAAAAATTACATACAATCAGAGATACAACTCTCTGGTATTAGTTCATAGTAGCTTCATTCACTGTTCATCCTGTTACAAAAAAATGCTCTCAACAAAAAACCAATCCATTTTCTAACTCAGAATGCTCTTTCTTAAAACTTAACACATTCTAATTTTTGTCCTCTATTCATCCTTATCCGCCACTGCCCCATCATAGAAAGTTTCCTCTTGAGCTTTGATTTTTTCCCTGCATGCAGTTCAGCTCCAACGTCGCAATTGTTGTAGAAATCTAACAGCCACCCATTTGAAATTGCTTCCTCTGATTGGTCCACAAGGCTCCACATAGGATGGTCAAACTGGTCAAGGGCATTCAACTTTGTTGTCATATCGGTGAGACACTAACAATGTCTCCCCGATGCCACAAAGTCTTCATATCACTATCGACATAGGTTCATAGTCTGCAAGACGATATACCAAACTCCATGAGACATACTGAATCCATCAACATCCATTTTGTTTCTATCGACAAGAGATTTCTTATCAGCTAGACTCATATTGATGCTCACAAGGTCACAACAACTTCCACTTTGCTATTGGCAAGACTTTCCATTCGCCAAGATGTTTCACCGGGTCTCCCCAAGTTTCACCAAAGCATCTGACAGTCGGCAAGACATTCTTCTTTCACCGAAACTTTACACTGAGTTCATCCAAGTCTTACTGAGTCGACAAGACTTAAGTCTTTCACTAAGACCTTACACCAGCTGAACATGTCACACCGAAGCATTGAAGAGTCAGCGAGACTTATCGTCTTTGCCAAGACCTTATACCGAGGTCTTAAGTCACCTGCCAAGACCACATACCGAGCGCCCATGTCTTGCCGAGTCGGAAAGACATTTGACTTCGCCAAGATGTTTCACCGTGCGCCGAGAGCTACACCGATGACTTCAGTTGCATCCCCGTCGGCGAGACTAGGTTCCTTTCACCAAGACTTTATACCGAAGTCTTTTGTCACCGTGAAGGCACCAAGTGAAAACTCCCATCAGCGTGACCTTTCCTTCATCGATGAGACTTCTCCCTGAGTGCTTGAGCTACTCCGACAGCCACATTAACACCTGATAGGAACATATTGTCAGCTAGAGGTCTCCAATCGAAAAAAGGTCACACTAAACAAAAAAAGGTCACCGCAATAGACTTGTCGGCAAGACATCAGCTCTGTCTTGGTGACATAAACATTTCAACAAGATTTAGAACAGTTAGTCAGCCAGACATGAATAATGTCACAATGACTTGGCCCTATAGGAGTTACATGTCAGTAAGAATTGAGGCACATATTCCAACAAGTTCCCACTTAACAAAGATCTTACTGATACCTCTAGAGCATAAACAAACTACTAAAAAACATGGGCCAAGAGGCCCATCAAATTGGCACACCACCTATATTTGTCTGTGCTCACAGGCTTCGTCAATGCATCTACAACATTCTCCAGAGTATCCACTTTCCCCAAAGAGATCTTCCCATCCTCCACCATATCTCATACAAAGTGATACTGTACATCTATATGTTTCGTCCTGGCATGGAAAGTAGGATTCTTTGCCAAACATATAGCACTCTGGCTGTCACAGTAAATAGTAATTTTTCTTGCATCAAAACCAATGTTAGAGCACAAACATTTTAACCAGATTGCTTCTTTACAGGCATGTGTAGCTGCCATGTATTATGTCTCTATAGTGGACAAAGTGACTACAGCCTGCCTCTTGCTCATCCAACTCATTGCACCGCCATTCATCATTAAAACATATCCACTAGTGGATCTTCTGCTGTCAATGTCCCTTGCCCAATCATAATCCACATAACCTCGAATACTGAGAGCCCTCTATGATTCAACCAAGTTACCATGGTAACACAAAGCATATCTGAAGTGCCCTTCAGATATCTGCAGCCTCTTCCACACATCCCAATGTGTCCTTCTAGGTTAGCCATAAACTGACTAAGAACTCCCACTTTGGGCAATGTCTAGCCTTGTACAGACCATTGCATACATAAGGCTTCCAACCACACTAGCATAAGGTACATTGGTCATGTCCTCCATCTCAGAAGGAGATTTTGGACAATCCTCAATAGATAGCTTCGTTCCTTGTATAACTGGAACAACTGGCTATTTGTAATCAATAATTCAAAATCTCTCTAGAACACATGATTACTTACTCTAACTCGATAAAAGTTTTATATTTTCCCGTCCCTGGTTATTTCCATTCCCAAAATATACCCTGTTGCACCAAGATCTTTCATTTCAAACTTTGCAGACAACTGAGACTTAAGATCAGAAATCATTAGCTTACTATTGCCTATGAACAACATATCATCAACATAGAGAGCAATAATAAGAACTTGATCACTTTCGCTTTGTAATATACACAATGATCACATTTTGATCTTGCAAATCCCAATGAAAACAAAAGTGTCAAATTTATGGTACCACATTCTAGGAGACTGTTTTAACCCATACATAGATTTCTTCAACTTGCAAACCAGTCTTTCTTACCCTTTTCCACAAAGTGCTAGGCTGGGACATATAAATTTCTTCTTCAAGATCACCATGAAGAAACACTGTCTTCACATCCATCTGTTCAATTTCTAAGTCATATTTGCTACAAGTGACAAAAGAAATCCAATAGATGTCAGCTTAGCTACAGAGAAAATATTTCTCCATAATCAATTCCCTCTACCTGGGAATAACCTTTTGCAACCAGCCTCTTTATATTTTTCTACACTGCCATCCAGACCAATTTTCCTTTTGAATACCCATTTACAGCCCACAACTTTTCTACCTTTAGGAATGGCACCAAACTCCAGGTATCATTCTTTTCTAATGATGCCATCTCTTCATTCATGGCTTCCAACCAAGAGTTTGATCATACATTTAAATGCCTCTTTCATAGTCCTAGGTTCATCAGTGCTAGAAATTAAAGCATAGGCACAAGTAGACTCAATCAAAGAAAACCCATACCTATCGTTGCTTTCTTTCATGAGTTGATCTTCTCACAATTGAGGTGAGGTGGTTCTTCATCTTCTTCAGAACTTTCGAACTGCTTGAGCTCTCCTCAGATCAGGTACATTTTGATTTTTCAATTCCTCTTTATCTGGTGTCGGAGGAATTCCTGCTACAACCTTTTCATTTTCTGATTTCTTCTCTGACTGCAGATCCAATGTAGAAGATTTCAGCTCACAAAGATAACACTTTTTGTACAAAACCTTCTCAGTCTCAGGATTCCAAAGCTTGTATCCTTTTATTCCAGTGCTATAGCCAATAAAAATACACTTCAGCTTTGTTTTCCAACTTAGATCTTTTTCAAATGACACATAAGCATATGCCTCACAACCAAAGCCATGAATATGTCTCAGGAGAGGGATTCTTTCCACCATGCTTCTAAAAGAATCTTTCTCAACAAGAGAGTTAGGAGAATGATTTACCAAGTAACATGTTGTAGAGACTACTTCAGCCCAGAACTTCTTCCAAGCCATCACCGCTTAACATACTTCGCTCTTTCCATTACTGTCATGTTGAACCTTTCAGCAACTCCATTTTACTGTGGAGTGTAAGGTGTAGTCTTATGTCTTTTAATCCCATGATCTATACAGTACCTTTCGAATTCATTTGAACAAAACTCACCGCCATTGTCAGTCCTCAAGCATTTTATTTTCCTACCGATTTTCAACAAGATTTTAAAATTCCTTTAAAACCGAACATACATTTAAAATTTTCAGAAAATATACAAATGTTCTTCTTGAATAATCATCAATAAACGACACATAGTATCTTGATTTAGATAGAAGGAACATTCACTGGACCAAACACATCAGAATGAATATAATCAAGCAAACCAGAAGATTTGTGAGGACTTGGAATAAAATGAAACACGGTGCTATTTACCATATATGCAATGTTCACAAAATTCAAGCTCAAGGTTACAATCTTCAAGCCCTTCTACTAGGTTTTTATTTTCAAGGTTTTAAGCCTTTTTCACCAATGTGGCCAAGCCTATAATGCCAGAGCATAGTCTTTTCTGCTAGAAGTTTAACCTCCATGGGGTTTACTCCATCAGGAATGTTTTCCTTCTTTTCTCCATGAGTAGCCTTAAGTGACTTTGCAGAGACACTATTGCATTGTACATCATGTGCATCCAGCTTGTACAGGGTACCAATTCGAGCACCCCTAGCCAACACCATAGAGCCTCTAGTAATCTTGCAGCCATTTCTAGAGAACGTGACATGCACTCTGATATCATTCAACTTACTTACAAAAAGTAAATTACGAGCCAGACCTGGTATATGCATCACATCATTGATTCCCTTCACTCTTCCATCAAGGAATTGAATTATGACTCTTCCATGACCAAAAATTTCCAAAGATGAATCACTTGCCAAGTACACCTTTCCACCATTGTATTCTTCATACTTTGTGAACCAATCTCTATGAGATATCATATGGAAAGATGCTCCAGAATCAATCAAACAAACATCATCTAATGCCCGTGTAGCTAAAGCTACAATGAAGGCATCTGCATCACTCTGAGAAGAATCATTTCCAGAAGAGTTCTTCTTCTTCTTTTTCTCCTCCTTGCAATCCTTTCGGACATGACTAGATTGCCCACAATTCCAGCATTTCACCTTGTACTTCTTGTCAGGAGACTTTGATCTCCCTTCTGATTTCGATCTAGATTTCTTGTCCTTCTTCTTGCCTTTCTCCTTTGATCTGCCTCTGAGAGCTAGAGCCTCCTTTGTCATCTCAGAAGCAAAGAAGCAACAACATCTTCCATCTTGAAAGTGGATGTCATACTCTCAATAGCCATCACCAAATGATCCCAAGAATCTGGAAAAGAACATAGCAGCAGCATGCATCGATCTTCATCTTCAATCTTCACACCAATAGATGTTAACTAAGCAATCAGCATGTTGAAAGCATTTAAGTGATCAACAATAGATCCTCCCTCTTGCATTCTCAAAGAGTACAACTTCTTCCTCAAGAACAACTTGTTCACCAAGGACTTGCCTTGATAAATGGATGCTAGTATTTTCCACAAGGAAGAGGTAGTATTTTCTTCATTAACGTTCAGAAGAATAGAGTTTGCCAAATAGAGCCTTATCAGCCCCTTAGACTTTCTATCTAAAAGATCCCAATCCTCTTGCTTCATGCCTTGAGGCATTGTTCCAGACACAGTAGTCCAAAGATCTCAGTCTACTAACAAATCTTCCATTTTGAGTTTCCACAACTCAATGTTGCTACCATCGAATTTCTCTATTTCTATCTTCTCGGATATGCTAGCCATCTTAATTTGTAATTAAATTAATAGAAGTCTACAAAACTCCCACTGGAAAATGATTGACACAAAAAACCCAACCCACTCACAAGGACAACACAATTGGCCAGGCTCTGAAACCACTTGTAAGGAAAGCAATGCTATGGAAACAACTTTCCTAACGTTAAAAACACAGGGAAGTAAGTAGACAGTACTTTTAATTTTTCTAATTACAATCCAATTAAGACACACATGAAAGATTTTCAGAAATAGAGAAGATACTCAAAGACAATGAACAAAAAATTTATGTGGGAAACCCTTTTGAGAAAAAACCCACCACACCAAGTTGAATCTCTTTGTATTATAGTAACAACAATTACATACAATTAGAGATACAACTCTTTGGTATTAGTTCACAGTAGCTTCATTCATTTTTCATCTAGTTACAGAAAAATGCTCTCAACAAAAAATGATCCATTTTCTATCTCATAATTCTCTTTCTTAAAACTTAACACATTCTAATTTCTATCCTCTGTTCATCCTTATCCGCCATTGCCCCATCATAGAAATTTTCCTCTTGAGCGTTGATTTTTTCCTTGCATGTAGTTTAGCTCCAGCATCACAACTATTGTAGAAATCTAACAGCCACCCATTTGAAATTACTTCCTCTGATTGTTCCACAAGGCTCCACATAGGATGGTCAAACTGGTCAAGGGCGTTCAACTTTGTTGGCATATCGGTGAGACACTAACAGTGTCTCCCCGATGCCACAAAGTCTTCATATCACTATCGACATAGGTTCATAGTCTGTAAGATGATATACCAAATGCCATGAGACATACTGAATCCATCGACATCCATTTTTTTTCTATCGACAAGAGATTTCTTATCAGCTAGACTCATACCGATTCTCACAAGGTCACAATGACTTCCACTTTGCTATCGGCAAGACTTTCCATTCGCCAAGATGTTTCACCAGGTCTCCCCAAGTTTCACCGAAGCATCTGACAACCGGCAAGACATTAGTCTTTGACGGAGACTTTATACTGAGTTCATCCAAGTCTTACCGAGTCGGCAAGACTTAAGTCTTTTGCTAAGACCTTACACTGGCCAAACATGTCACACCGAAGCATCAAAGAGTCAGAAAGACTTATCATCTTTGCCAAGACCTTATATCGAGGTCTTAAGTCACCCGACAAGACCACATACCAAGCGCCCATGTCTTGCCGAGTCAGCAAGATATTTGATTTTTCCAAGACGTTTCACCGTGCACCGAGAGCTACATTGATGACTTTAGTTGCATCCCCGTCGGCGAGACCAGGTGCCTTTCGCCAAGACTTCATACCGAAGTATTTTTTCACCGCAAAGGCACCAAGTGAAAACTCTCTTTGGCGTGACCTTTCCTTCATCACTGAGACTTCTCCCTGAGTGCTTGAGCTACTCTGACAACCACATTAACACCTAATAGGAACATACTATTGTCCAGAGGTCTCCAATCGACAAAAGGTCACACCAAACAAAAAAAGGTCACCGCGATAGACTTGTTGGCAAGAAATTAGCTCTATCTCGATGACATGAACATTTCAACAAGATTCAGAATAGTTAGTTGGCTAGACATGAATAATTTCACAGCGACTTTGCCCTGCAGGAATTACATGTCAGTAAGAATTGAGGCACATATTCTAACAATTATAAGCACAACATGCTGCCCAAGCCCAGATCTTATTGCAAAAACAACAAGCTGCACAAGCTGAAGCTCAAGCTTAGGCACAAGGTCAAGCATACGCTCAAGCTCAAGCCTAATATCAAGCACAACAAGCACAAGCATAAGCGCAGTATCTTGTACACCAATGCACAACACAACAATGAGCATATCAACAAATGCTAAAGCAATATCAAGAACAACAGGAAGTAGCCTAATTAGTATCACAACAACAAGCGTTGTTAGCACAAGAACAATAGCAGGCTCAACAACAAGCAATCCTGGCACAACAACAACAAGATGAACAACAAGCATTGTTGATACAGCAACAAGTACAAGCATACATGGCTGAACAGAATGTGTAAATATCACCGATCAACACATCAACCAATCCATCCATCACACCCATAAGCAAACCACCTCATAACACTTTCATCCCACCTCCTGATCTATAAAAAGATGTCGTAGCTCACAAATCAAATTACTCTCACAACAAGTGCTTGACCTCCAATTGGGGTAAACCACAAAAACATCCAACAACTTTTGTCCTTATCCATTTTATAGGAGGCTTGTGATGAAACTATTCCCAAAGGGATTTGAGATCCCTAACTTTGACAAGTACCTTGGGACAGGAAACCCTGAAGATCACATCAGAGAACTCCAAGTTCATTGCATGGAAGTCACGTATGATGATACCTATATGATGCGGCTATTTCCTAGGAGTTTGGCTGGCCACGCCATGGAATGGTTCTCTCACCTACCTACAAGCATCAAGACATTCCAAGAAATCATAGACGTATTCATCAAAAACTATGCATGCAATATCGTCATGGATGTTAGTCTTGAGGAATTATCGGCTTTGAAACAAGGAAATAATGAATCATTTGCTTCATTCCTATAATGATGGCAATCCAAGTCCAATCAGAGCAAATGGGTCATGCCCGAGGAACAACAAGTGTGCACTATCATATCCAACCTTGACGGCCTCTTGGCATTCCATCTCAAGGTCCAAGGGATCACCGCATATGACTAGTTGATTTCCAAGGTGCTCAGCATCAAACGAACCCTTATGACACAACCTCGAGGATCAACTACATATCCTGAACAACAGAATAATCACCCACCTACGAATTACAATGACAAACCTCACCCATGGGCAAGAAACAAAAATATTGCCAATGATGGTGCTGTTGATGCCAAAGTTCTCATCAATGACCCTCGGAAAAACACACCTGCACCACAACAAAAAATCGAAAACCATCATCAAAACAACCATCAAGCAAACACAACAACACAACACCCAAACAATCAAGTGATCAATAACGTCAATGATCAAAGGGGACCGCCCCAATGAAACAAGAATTCCATCAAGTGAAAGTACACCACTCTTGGGGAACCACTCGAAGTCATCATGAAGAAACTAATAAACGAAAAACCTCATCAAGATTCCCACCTACGAGAACTACCAGGAACCAAATATTAAACCTCCTTGGTATAACAAAAATCAGCTCTGCGACTTACACAAAATCAAAGGGCATGCCACTAACAATTGCATGAGGTTAAAGAATATAGTCCAAGATCTCACTGATCAAAGAATTATAAATTTGGAATAGCCAACAAGAAACTAGAACCTCAAAATATACATAAATCTAATGCCTAACCATAACAATAAAGGGAACAATAACAATGACAAGGGGAAAGGCACCTTTAAAAATGTGAATCATGTGTATGAAACTGTCGTTGCTTCCCTAGATGAACATTGTGTAGTAATCACTATCAATGGAGCTCAGGCTGATTGTGGAGTCACCACAAGAGGCCGAAAAGTTCATATCACAGGATCATCTCAACCAAACAGAACTTTCATGCCCAATTCAAGATCTGTTCCCAATGGTTACAATGTCCTTGATCAGCTAAAAAGAACACTAGGACAAATCTCCATCACAGAGTTATTAAAAATATCATCCGCCCACAAGAAAATCGTTGAGGAAGGATTGGCTTCATCCACCATCCACGCAGATCTTGATGCAGAAAAATTCCAAGCTATGGTTAAAAAAATCATTACCCCAAATCTCCTTACATTCTCTGACCAATATTTTCCTGCTCAACCATCTCATAACCATGCACTTCATTTAGAGGTCCTAGTGCAGAAAAGTAAAGTCAAGTGAATCTTGGTGGATGGAGGTGCAGGCTTGAATATTTGTTCCCTCAAGCTCATTAAGAAGTTAAAAATCTTAGAGGATTCCATCGACAAAGGAAAAGGTATTACAATCAGAGCATATGATGATAAGGAAAGAATGTCCCAAGGCATAATCAGAATCCCTATGCAAGTAGGGCCAACTATCATGGAAACCACCTGTTAGGTCCTGGACCTCGACTTGCCTTATAACATTCTCCTAGGACATCCATGGATTCATGCAATGCAAGCAGTAGCATCAACTTTCCATCAATGTGTCAAATTCACATATGGAGGACAAGAGGTCACAATCCATGGAGATCTTGAACCATTCTCCTATTGCAATAACCTTGAGGAAAATTACTACAAAATCCCTCAAGTGCCTAAAAATGATTTAGTCCCATCAACACCGTACATTGATCCAGCCACTCTCACTTCCACTTCTGTGATAGAGACACCCACCACTCCTGCCATCCCCACCATATTTGATATCAAAGTCATCATCTAGGATAATGGTTGTAGAAACTACATGATTCCCAAAAAAAAGTTTGTGGTAGGAGAGTTACCACAATCTCCCAAATCACGAGGATGTCCCCAATCAAACAAAGCCTCCACATCTCAAACATCCCCTGAAGAATATCCCAACTTCAAAAGTTGGGGAGATCTCAGCCGAGAAGTCATAGAGGAGGACCCATCTCATCTCCTATACCAAGATAATAGACCAGTATCCAGTCTACCAATGGCTGACAGAAGCAAAGGTTTGCAAATGATGCTCGTAATGGGCTATGATAGAAACTAGAGACTTGGGAAAAATGACAACGAGCTTATAATAACTATCATTCTAGATACATGAATGAGAAATCTTGGCCTTGTATGTACCCCTATGAGTATAACCATACATGGCCGAAGTCCTCCAATTAGAAAGGTCAATAATCCTCCTCAACTATGTATAGCCAAACTTTGCTTACCTGTATCTACGGGTTGTGTCTTAGACAACTTCACATTTGACATAACTGAAATCTATAGTAGTAGTGAGGATGATGATCCCATAACTAATCTACCCATGCTCTTCGAGGATACCACCCTTCTCATGATTAGCACCTTATCCTTTGAGTCAGACCATCAATATCATGAAATCCGACTAGTTTACCCCCAACTCATTGATTATGACCAACGAGGACCACCAATTCTTGACACATTCAAAAATGATGAGGCACTCTTAGAATTCATGGGACTACATGATAATATTTTGTGTGGGGATCACAAAGTAGGATTCATCATTGAGCTAGATACACATGCATACCATGGGGAAACGATTGAATTCCTCAGTTGCAAAAGTGAAAAATTGAGAATAATATATAAGTCCTTGATTGAAAACCACACTATGGTAGTCTTTGACCTGAAAAAATTAAAAAGAAAGGATGTATCCAACGGTGAAAACCTCTTTGAGGCACCTGAGGATGGGGGATTCAATCTTCCTTTCAGAGCTCTTCATCAAGAAAAATCAACTGTCCTAGTAGAAAAGTGCAATCCAGTTAATCTAGGAATAGAGGAGACCCTGCACATCACATTCTATGTGGAGTCATTACTGTTAGAAGAACAAGAAATCCTAGTAGCCTTCTTGAGAGAAAGACAAGTTAATTTTGCATGGAGCTATGCAAACATGCCAAGGCTCGATAAAGCCCGTTAGACAAAAGCTCAGGAAAATGCACCCTTAGATTGCTCTGCTAGTCAAAATGGAACTAAAGAAGCTATTAGACACAAGATTCATTTGACCAATCGACTATCCAGAATGGGTGTCAAACCTGGTTCTTGTCTCAAAACCCGATGGGGGCATCAAAATCTACACAGATTTTAGGGATTTAAACAAAGCATGTCGAAAAGATGATTTCACGTTGCCCAACATTGACATGATCGTAGACATGATGGCAGGACACGAAATGCTTTCCTTGATGGACGGTTTCTCGGGATACAACCACATAATGATTGCTAAAGAAGACCAACACAAAATAGCCTTCACTTGTCCATGGGGGACTTACTGTAGGAATATGATGCCATTCATCTTGAAGAATGCAGAAGCAGAAGCAACATACCAAAGAGCCATGACATTAATCTTCTATGACATGATCCATAAAAATTTCAAAGATTATGTCGATGACATACTAGCCAAATCCAGTAAGAGGAAGGATCACATAGCAACCCTAAGTACCATTTTTGATAGGATGGAGGAATACAAGGTCTGATTAAATCCAAAGAAGTGTGTCTTCGACGTACAATTAGGAAAGTTGCTAGGATACATCATATCAATGAGAGGTATTGAGGTAGACCCTGCTAAGGTAAAAGCAATGCTTGAGATGGAGGCACCCAAAACATTGAAATAATTGAGAGGTCTCTAAGGCAGGCTTCAGTCGATGTGAAGGTTCATAACACAACTGGAAAATAAATAGAATCCATACTCTCACCTACTTCACAAGGGAGTAGCATACAAGTGTGATAACAATTGTGAAGAATCCTTCAATAAGATCAAAGAATATCTACTTACACCACCAGTCCTCATGCCACTAATCCCAAAAAAGCCATTAATTCTCTATGTGTTAGCAACAAAAGCAGCCCTTGGTGCTCTTCTAGCTTAGCACGATGAAAATGGGACAAAAAGGGCCATATATTACATCAGCCACACATTGGTTGGGCATGAGCTAAATTACTCATTCATTGAGAAAGCATGTCTACTAGTAGTGTTTGCATCACAAAAATTCAGACACTACATGTTGGTACATAAAGTAAAACTCATCGCTAAAATTGATCCCCTCAAGTACTTACTATCAAAGGAAATTATCATTGGAAGAATGGCTAAATGGGTCATGATACTATTAGAGTATGACATTGAATATGTGGAGCAGAAAGCAATTAAAGGAAAAGTCATCACAGATCAACTGTCAAAAGCACCTATGTATTCAAAGAATCCCCTCAACTCAGAATTTCCAGATGAATCCATCTTGAATCTCAACATAGCTGACCACTGGAAACTTTACTTTGATGGTTCATACACACAACATGGATCAGGAGTCGTTATCTTCTTTATCACCCGACAAGGGGACTGCATACCAAGGTCCTATAAATTGGTGTTCCCCTACACCAACAACATTGCAGAATATGAGGCTTTAACTATATGTCTCAGAATAGCAGTGTAGTGGCACATCATGGCCCTTAGAGTATACATAGACTCTTAGCTAATAATAAACCAAGTGAACGGTGAGTACCAGACTAAGGATGATAAGCTCACTCCATACAAGAAACTAGTGGAGACTCTCAAGGAATCCTTTATCAAGATCACATTTGAGTAGATACCAAGAGCCAACAACAGAGTAGCAGATGCCATGGCAATAATGGGATCCCTACTAGACATCCCTCACAATATCCTAAAATATGAATTCTTGGTAGAGCAACTTCTCGTGCCCTCATTTGAGGTACTAGAATCAAAATTTGTGTGTGAAATCGTTGGTCCTGGTGATCCCTGGTACCATGAAATTTATACATACCTGCGAATAGGTGTCCTACCTACTGACTTATCCTCAACCTTAAAATGAACCTTTGTCAAAAAGGCATCTCGATTCATCATCCTAGGAGATACCCTATATTGTAGGAGCATAGAAGGAACCTTATTACGTTATTTAAACACCGAGGAGGCATTGACTGCTTTAATTGAGGTGCATAATGACATTTGTGGTTCACACTCGAGTGGAATGCCCCTAGCCAAGAAATTGTTGAGGATGGGGTATTATTGGCCTACAATGGAAAGAGATGCACATGACTACGTGAAAAGGTGCCTACAATGTCAGCAACATGGGGACCTCATCCATGCTCCAGCTCAAGAACTTCATCCCATCATCACACCATGGCCCTTTTCACAGTGGGGACTCGATCTCATTGGAAAAATCACTCCCACTTCATCTAATGGCCACAAGTTCATCATAACCGCCACTGAGTACTTTACCAAGTGGGTGGAAGCCATACCCATGACATATATAATCAGGAAGCAGATATCAAAGTTCATCCTGAACTATCTCATTTGTTGCTATGGTATCCCACAAGCCATTATCTCAGATAATGGGACACCATTTAAGAATTAGTATGTTTGTAACTTGTGTGAAAAATTCAAAATCCAACATCGCTTCTCCACCCCATACTATCCCCAAGGCAATGACCAAGTAGAAGCCACAAATAAAACCATTTTAAAAATCCTCAAGAAAATAGTCAATGACACAGGTCATGACTAGAATCTATAGCTCAATCCCACCCTCTGGGCCTACCAAACCAGCATCTGCACACCCACTAGTGCCACCCCCTTCTCCTTGGTCTACAGATCAGAAGCAGTACTCCCCATTGAGATCGAGCTCCCGTCACTAAGAATATCACTGCAAAACCTCATTACGGATGAAGAGTACTGAGTATCAATACTGAATAAGCTGGAGCTACTAGATGAGTGGTGTATAGATGCTTTAAATCATTTGCAAGTCTATCAGAACAAACTCAAGAGGAACTATAACAAGAAAATCAAAAGCAGAACATTCCAAGTTGGAGAACTGGTACTAAAGGAGAATCAGAAGAACGTCCCAAATGTAAACAACAAAGGAAAATTTGAACCCAATTGGTTTGGACCATTTGTTATCACAACAAGCTATAAGTTAGGGGCATATCAGTTATCAACACTCGAAGGGGAACCTCTGCAAGAGCCCATGAACAACTCTCATCTTAAAAAGTTTTATGTCTAATCTTTCAAGGTATAGAACCCAAAAAAAGAAAAAATGTCTTGAAAAAATAGTACCTTGATGAAAACATGGCAAATAGGTGTCTTGGTGACAAAAAAAAAAAAATCAATCAAAAAAGCAAAAAAATCCAAAAAAATCCAAAAAAGGATTAAAAAAAGTAAAGAGAAAAATTGTCCTCTAGTGAAAACCACTTTGGTGGCACTTTGGACAAGTACCTTGGTGAAAACCTGGCAAATAGGTGCCTTGTGTAAATAAGCACTTTCCATCCACCAGGATCTTTACGAATTTTTTTGCATCATCCATCACATTTGAATCTCCATCCATCACCCATCCATTTGGAATCTGCATCATAGCTTGGTCCTGTGTTCGTATCATGATCCCTCCTAGTACTACTCGACCCATCCTTAAGGTTAGTTTGTCCTGCCTTTATTGGAGTAGTCTATTGCATCACGTTGGGGGCATGTTCTCATCGGATCAAATTCGTGTATATTCTTGAAGTCCTAAAGTCTCAAAAATCCAAAAACATCAGAAAATCCAAAAATCCAAAAATGTTCAAAACATATCAAAATCCCAAAACAAGGTCAAAAATTTAGTCAAAAAGTCAAAAAAAGTCATCTTTTCGAACTATGGGTCTCTGAGCCTTGAACGTAGGCAAGGTTGATCTTTGATCATCCCCCGAGACACTTAGGTCAGTCCTTTAGGAGTTCGTCATAATAAATTGACATTTCATCATGTATATCTTCATCTGTAAATCGGTCAAGTCATTAGTCAAACCATGTGGTCTCTGCGTGTATAACATAGGCAAGGCTAATATGTTGATCAACCCCCGAGGGCCCCTAGGATAGGTCCTTAGGTTAGTCTCTTGGTCAAAATATCGGAAAACCCCAAAACATTTTAAAATAAAAAATCAAAACATTCATAAAATCTCAAAAAATACTAAAAAAAACCTCAAAACATTTCAAAACGTCAAAAAATATCCAAATATTCAAAAATAAATAAATAAAAAAAATCCATCCATCTTACCTCGCTTTCACCCGCAATAACATCACTCATAATAAATGATCATCAGCCTCAACATTTGGTAAAACAATCAAAAAAAAGTCTAGCAGGTGAAAAGTAAAAAGCTTAAGCGTCAAAATCTCAAGCCTAAGTCAGTCAGTAAACAAGTTGATCAACTTTTTATATCAATAGCTTATCAGTCTTAAATCAATCATTATCTGATAAAATCATGTCCTAGGATGAATCCTTCCTACAACGGGCACTTTTTTTATTAGACCAGGCACTTTGGATAAATGAAACGACGTGCCCCCATCCACTAATATGTCCTAGGATATATCATTCCAACAATGGACATCATCTATTGGCAATAATTTTTGGTTCTTATCCTTCAAAACAACATAGTTTCCTTTGGCTACCAGTATGAAGAACATTAGCTTTTTTTTTTACATGATTTTATCTTATTTGTCTTATTGCGCTCATTCCAAGGACCTCTCGATGATATCCAAACAAAGGATTTATAGAGATAGGAATGGGGCAATGATCATTATCTTTTGTCTATTGTGCTTGTTGGATATTCTTGTAATATAACCTCGGCGAATACTTGCTTTATTTAGGTATGTACAGAGGGTGTTTTAGATATTTTGTTGACCACATAGGAAGGCTTACCTTCCTGTGTTTTGGTATGAGATATTTGAAGTACCTAAAGTGTACCCTAGTAAGGTTTTCATATGTTAGGTATGAACAAGGATACTCCTATTTGGTTGTCGAGTCAAATTCCATCACACTAAATACAACGTCATCCTAGTTCTTAATACTTTGATGCATCGTATTTATGTGTATTATCAAACATAAGGAAATTGGCCCTTTGAAAATCCTAACTCCTCAACAAGTAATCATCATCATTTGCATGTTCATCATCTTATGTCTTGTTGGAATGTCTTCTTTTCTTTCATCACTTCTTTCTCTTCATGCTAACAAGGTACTATGATAGTTAATCATCATCATCATCAATCCTGTATCCACAACACGTGAGCATATTGCATAACATATCATATAGGAAACATATGCATTGTATCTCCATCATCATATAAATGTGTTATTATAAGCACTTTTCATAAATATGCACATCCATTTTTCATCACAATGCATTCATCACATAAACCATCGCATAACATTCATTTGCATAAACATTTCATATTACCATCTAGCATAATCATACATAATACATACGTGAGCATTATAGATAATCCATTGCATTATAATCATACATATTCAATATAGACCATCTCATAAAAACATTTATTATGTCATCACATGAACATCATAAAATCATCTCTCACAATACATTCATTTTGCATAAATAAAGCATCATCATACTACTTTGCATTAACATTTCATATATTACATCACATCATAATAAATGCATCACATACATCTCACAATCATCTAACATGTTTAGGATAATATATATTTGTTATTCTCAGCATCTTAAAACCATCTCATTTACATCATCAAGAAATATCATATAGAGCATGACCATTGCATTCACATTACATCATACATAATCATACAAACATACATATCATCCATCATTCATCCATATCATATAGAACATCTCATAAATAACCACATCGCAATCATTTTTGCATTTCATTTTAGAAATCATTCCATATCATTATAAGCATTCAATGCACAAATTCAAATAGGAACATAAAAATTATTAAATCCATTACATTAAAAGCATACATCCATCCATAACCATATAAAACATTTTATAAAAGCATTCATAATCATGACTCACATATCATTTTGCGTATGCACCATAAAACATCTGCATACCATTTTGCATATCACATCATAAACATCGTCACAAGCACATATCATACATGACAAATCACGTACATCCATACATTCATAATCACTTAGCACGATCATTGGATCATCATCACCATCATAACAAAAAAAAGGAATTGAAAAAGAAATCATTGCACAAATCATTGCATTTGCATCAGCATACATAAATCATCATATAGATTACAACATCATACAAACGTACATATCATCCATCCATATCATATATCATATAAACCCATTTTCTTATCATATGTCATTTATTAGAAGCATAATATAGATCTATTAGTCGCATAACGATCACATAATGCATACACCATCAGAAAGAAATACATCCATATATACATTGCATGACACCATAATATCATTGCATTACATATAGAATAGAACCATCCATAAATGCATAATAAATAAATGATATCATCGAGTAACTATCATAGCAAAAAATAATTGGATCACTGTACATGTGTATGTCAATAAGTACAAAAAGGCCCAACGGGCTATCAAAAATGAGCCCATATGGCATGAAAGAATGATATTTCAATTCTCAATCAAAATCAGGTCTAACCCTCCTATTTGCTGCCCTCGCCTCTATCACCATGACCCTCTGCTAGTCTGTGGCTAGTTTGTTGTGAGTAATCTAGGGCATGAACTACTCTAGGTACGGCCTGATGATAAAGCAAGCTGTAATAATCTGCCTTCAAGATGGCCTCCCTATAAGAACGAAGAGGCACCATGCTCTGAGAGGAGGAGGCCATCATGCTCTCTAGTTGTTGTCTTTGACCCATATCTATAGCTGTCTGTAGCTCTGTGGCCTGCCTCTACAAAATGGCCTGGTCTCTCTCGGCCTACCTGATCCCTCTCCATCATCAAAGTCTGAATCTAAGCTTGCAACTATGTAATCTGTGCATCTCAAGGATCTGGCTATCTTGCTGGCTGTGCTTGTGGGGCCTACACATGAGACTGATCCTCACCCTCAACTCATGGTGGTGCGTCTGCCTGATCCTGCTGCTCGGCTGGCCACTAGTCTTGATCCTGCATGTGAACATCTACCTGGATTGGCTGAACTGGACCCCTACCTGGCTGATCCTGCCACTCACCCTCTCTTCATCCTCGTCCTCCCCCTCTGCCCCTCGATCTCCGTCGAGTAGAGGGTACACCTAGAACTGTCAATCGTAAGGGTGGCCAAAACCAATCTCTATAGGCCTGTGTCACACCTAGATCTGCAGGTCCCTAATCATATACCCATGGTTGAGCCACCAACTGTCTAAACCTATCTACCGCCTCAGAGGAAAGAACATATTGCCCCTAGGCACCCTGTGATACTATGCAAAAAAATATAGCCACGTAGTCATCATCTGGCAAGTCCTGTGGCTCACCAAACTGACGCTAAACTCACCCTGATGGTATCTCTTGACCATTGTATGCTCCCGCCCTTGCATAAAGTGGTCTTGGTGGGAAAAGGATAACTCTTGTGCATCATCAACCCATCTAGGGTGACCAAGGTATGAGCGCCAGGTGAAGACCTCCATATTGTCCAGGACCCTCCTCCAATGACGAATCTTATGCTTTCCCGTGTGTGTAATGGACACACCACCTTTGTAGTGCAACACTAGGGGATCATCAGGCCCCATCGACACTAGAATGAACTACAGCTGAAGAATGAAGATGTGCTCCCACACCCACACATGAAGAAGTGTGACACTTGCTCCAAGTTCTTTGCTATCGAGGCAGACGTACTCATGTAAATCCTTGTAGAGGGAGGATAGAAGAACATGCCCCCAAGGAAAATGAACGGGCCTGCCACGCATCAGCATCCACTCCCAATAGAGCCCCTAGCTAGGAATAAAATATCAGCCTCGTCGATTTGGGGCAATGAGACCTGAAATGATCACTGCAACCACCAAGCAGAAGGTGAAGTCAGGGCCTTGTGGTGCTCCAACTTTATCTGACCCTCATAGTATATAATGTCCTTTGTAGCAAGGACTATGTGATAAGCGTCTTGTCTGGCATCCATATCGTGAATAATGTGCCACCCATGTATCGACAGTCTAAGGATCTGCCACACGTCCTCCAAGGTGATGGTGGCCTCGCCAATAGGAAGCTAGAAGGACGAGGTCTCACTGTGTCATCTCTTAGCAAGCACTGACATCATCCAAAGGTGGGTCTACATGGGTGCTGCATAAGCAATATATCATAGTCCCATATCTCACAGCCGATCCTACTCCTTGTTGCTCAGATCTCGTAGGTAACCGAAAATCTCCCATGATCTATGCTCTCAAGAATATAGCTCCCTCACCGCGTCCTGCATCAGGAAAGGTCACCATGTTGAAACCATTGAAAAATTTTATTCTGAGTGTCCAAAAAACTAGCCTAGTGTCGCTATCTATGAAGGCGTTGCAGTTTAAAATTTGAAAACTATGATGCTGGGACTATCGAAGTCCTAAAATGAACCGTTGTGGTGTACTTTTCTAAAAGTGGCGTAGTTTGGAAGAAACCCTAGTCTAAAAGTCTGCTGTCGTGTTGGACTTTGAAATGCCCCCGCTGGAGGTAGCATATGTGTCAGAGTTTGAAGTTTGTTTCCAAACTCCAAACTCCACCACGGTAGTGCATTCTACGGTGGTGGGTTAGTTTGAACCACCGAGTGGTGTAGTTTGAATTTTGAGCAGCACTATATATCATTGCTATAGAGAAGCTAAGTTTAAAAGCATTAAATAAGCATGAAAAATGAAAAACGAAGCTCAAGTAAGGATCACTTACCGGTGCCCCAATGTCGAGAGGTCGCTAGTATGTCCGAACTCGATCAGAAATATGCATCGGAAGCCGTTGTTGTGCCATCTCATCAAAGTATCAGAGCTCAAATCACAAAATCGCTAAAAGGCTATGTGTGAAAATGAATCGAAAGTGACCCCTCAAAGCCTTTTTAAGCTTGAAAATTAGGGTTTTTCGACCCTGTTTGGCTATCCTACTAGGGTTTTGAACTCTTGAACCTATTTTTGTCTGGTTGAGGTCCGTTTTACATTTTTTAATTGCATTTATACATGTTTTTGGCCTCCTGGACCCTATCTGGACCTATTGGGTGCCTTGTCCTCTTTTTTCGTGAGATCACCCAAAAATTAAAAAATTTCGTCCAATCTCTCGAGGGGGCAGTATATTAGCATGTTTTCTCTTGCCAGGGTAGCAGTGGGGCAAAATTTTGAAAACAAATTTTTTTAGCTTTGATCGAGACCGTTTATTCTTTGAATCAACACAACGAGTGCATTGCTTCAAAGAGAGGCAAAATGTAGATGCGTAAAATGTACTAATTGACGTTGGACATTTGATCCTAATCACTAACACCACTTCATCCTAAATCATCCCTCGGTCTAACCATTTAATCAAATATCTTTATTTGATTAAATTCATTTATTTTCCTATCTTAATTAGATAAATCAAGAATTTAATTAAGTCTCTCTCTTTTGTTAATTAAATCAATCAATATGATCTAATTATCCCTATTTAATTAAATAATTAATTTTATTTAATTAAATCTCTAAAGGTTTATCTATTAAATTAAGTAAAACCTTATTTAATTTAATCTACCTTCATCCCCTTAGTTAAATAAATCAAAACCCTTTATTTAATTAAATCTTTAAATCATATTCTTCTCATATTTGATTTAAATCAATCCAAAAATTTAAGTCAAATAGGTCACATTATTTAATCCTTCATTAAATTAATTAACCTTGATTAATTTAATCTCTTCTCATGTCCCATCCTCCATCTTTTGCCACTTGCACATGAAAATAGAGTTATTTGATTTATTAAATCTCTATTTATTTTCAACATGGCATAAAGGAGGAATATTCTTCAAGTTGAAAATTCAAATCTAAGTGGACTTTGTCCTTCCAACAAGGCATTCACTCCCTCTTACAAGTCCTTTCACATTGAGCCAAGTGGCCATTACTCCATTTGACTCTCCCTCCACCTTGTAATTAATACAATTTGAAAATTCAAATATTGGCATTTATTGGCACATTGAAAAAAAATTCACATCCTTAATCCATTCACATGTTGACAAGTGGCATCTTGTCATTGGTTGAAAGATAGTCCCAAATTCATCCTATCTTTCAATCTTCAACTCTTTCTTTCTATAAATAAGAGGCTCATCCTTCATTTTGATCATCCACAACTTGAGTAAACTTACTATACTCAAATCTTTAGCAATATTCATCCATATCATTGAGTTTATAGCTAGGTTATGCATGTTTTATCTTGGAGCATTCATCAATCTTCATCAAAGTGGGTCAATCTTCATCACCAAATCAACATTGTATCATTGGAGTTGGGAAAGGGCCAATTTTCACATCAAATTGTCATCAATTCCCTCAAGAGATTAAGACTTTTCTTTGCTTTAGAATAGGATTTGACATGTTTTAAGTTTTGTTGTGTTCTTCATTTCATTTCCTCTCTCTTTTGCAAGTTAAATGAATTTCTTAAGGAATCTATATTCTAGCTTGCATTCGATCTAATTTGTTGTTTGTTTCTTGTGCTATTGTAGGTATAGGATCTAGGTTCACAAATATTTTTAACAAATATGAATTTAGAAACTTATTGGAAGAGAAAATTTAAGATTTTGACTTTTATTATTGTAGACACCTAAAATATTCCCTAGGTCTATTCATCATCACAAAACCTATCACCTAATTCCTCATTGAACAATCTCATCACCTAGGCCTACATCCCATCATCTAATCACATATCCCTTTCACCTAAATTCCATCACTTAAATTAAATAATCATATTATTTAACTTATAATTTTTGCAAGAATGGAAAGATTGAAGGTTGTCGAAATGAAGGAACACTGAGAGGGGGGTGAATCAGTGTTCTGCAAAATTTAACTTTATTAACCTGATCTTTAAACCACTTATAACATTGAACCAAAAGAAAGATGCAAGAACACAAAGCAATCAACCATAAAACCATAACAAAAGGATTTTCACATGGAAACCGTGTTAGGGGAAAAACCACGGTGGAAGACCAATCCATAATATGAGTATACTCAAAATAAGTGTTTACAAATGGGAATGCACATGCATTCAGGCACACTTCCTAGAGCTCACTGTTGAAATACAATAGGATTACTTCCCAGAAGAGGACTCACTATCTTACAATCACAGATAGACAATCTGGAGTGGATGAACTATGAAATTAGCATCTGCTAATGCCTAAGTATAGTTCTGGTTAAGCACATTAATCACATTCTTCACACTCTATTTGATTATGCTCTTGAAACTCTATCTTCTCTAATTCGAATCCCAATCTTTATTATGCACAAGTGAAATTGTGCACAAACGATCTATATTATTTCTTAATTTTACATCTTATCACAACACACACCAAGATGATATGAGTAATAACTTATATATCTTTGCAACAAGAGATTACATCAACCATATGTCAGCTTCAACAAAATATAAAACTTGTAAAAACTATCGGTTCAATCCATAAACAATTTTCAATGCGCACCAACCAATGTCGGCCACAACATAGTGAGGACCCAAAACAACATCCTTGAACATGAAAAACCTCCAAAATTTATTCCTTGAAGATCCACAACACGCTACAATCACTTAGTGGACCTTTCTACATTGTTAGACTAAAAATTGATAAACCGAATCTTCTAACTTGCACACCAATAAATACGATGCTCTATGTTTCAAGGATAACATAGTTCATACATCGAAAGACCTTCCCTAAGATCCACAACTCAAAATGATAATAGGAAATAGCATATGAATGAATATACACAATTCTGTTGGATGCTTTGTTCTAGCTTGACAGTTAACACATATCTTCAATCTAACTTCCGGTATGAGAAAATACTAAAGTACAGATAGGATTACATACTAGGTTTTCCACCAATGACAACACCTGATGAATAGTGTAGTGTATCTTTCCAACAAAGGTGTTGTCATTGATGTCAACTAGTCAATTGGTTATCAACTAATTGTTGTTGTCATTAGTGCCATAGATATAGGTTGTTGGTTGTATATGTCAAGGATATTGAGAAAATTGTAAAGAAGGTATGTTGTTAGTGTTATATGGTTTCTCTAGGTTTTTTTTTGGATTTCCTCCTATATTTGTATGGTTCAAATATGTTGATCATGGTTATTGGAAGATCCTCTATCCAAATTTTTAGCTTTTGATTCATTATACAGTGCGAGTTATGTTGTGGTTTTCTGTGTTTCAGGTTGAAGTCTGGGAGAAATGTTTTTAGTCCAGATTTCTTCTTGACGAAGTCTTATAACTTGCGTGATTCTATATTTGAGTTGCCTTGATTGTATTGAAGATAATTTCAACATCTAGAAAGTTTGTGCTTAATGGTTCTATGTGGTTTACACTGGTTTGGTTGACCTTGTGTTGGACACTACTTTTGAAGTTGATGAAGCATGTTAGATCTATTTGGGTCCTTATGAATATTGCGTTTGAGTCACCCTCATTCTAATTCCACCCTAGGATGTTTTGGCACTGAACTAATTTAATTTTGAATTTGGATGGCTGACTTTGGATATGTTTCAAAGTTGAAGATGGTATAAATACATGATGATTTAATGATGGAATATATACAAGAGAAAAGAAGAGAGATAAGTGGAAAAGAAAAGAGTAGATAGATGCGACTTTGATTCTATACAATGAGTGTGTGTAATGTGAGTGTGGAAGATCAGTGCAAAGCTTTAATGTCGAGTTTTTGGAAGTAGTGAGCTGAAGGTGAACTTTATCATTTATGCATGTCTGTGAGTGATTGTGGTGGAATCCTTTGTTGCATTGAGATTGTCTTCTCTCTATAAAAAGTCTTCTTTGTCTTCTTTGTATCTCTATGGCAGTGAACCCTCTGTGTTGTTAGCCCTGTTATACAGTGAGTCCTTGTTCTGGAAAGTGAGTCCTTATTTTGGCAGTGAGCCTTGTTTCATAGGAAATGAGCCTTTTGTAATCGGTTTTGTTATTCTCTCTAGTGTGACTTAATCCTCATTGTGGTTTTTCCACATAAATATGGTGTTATTTTGTTTATGTGTTGGATTTAACTTTATGCATTGGCATTTGATGATTAATCATTTAAGCAATGTTAAGAATTAAATCCTGTGATTGAATTAAAAGATTAAATTTTGTGACAACTGATTCACCCCCCTCTCAATTGTACTATTCAACAATTGGTATCATAGCTTGGTTCCTTGGTGAAGAGCTTAACTGCTTGAGGAAGTTTGGAATGGCTGGAAAAATGATTTATGAGTATCTGAGGTTTGATGGGACTAATTATGCTATCTAGAAAATATGGATATGATGTGGAGAAAGCTTACAAAAATCCTTACACTCCTCCTGCTAATGGTTTGAGTACGCCTGAAGAGATCAAAGCACATGAAGTGAACAATAAGGTGAAGTACATCTTGAAGAACAGTCCGGTTAATTCTAAGTTGATTAAAGTTCAGAATTTGAAGACTACTAAGGAAGTCTAGGATGCTTTGGAAAGAGTGCATGAAGGTGATGAAAGAGTTAAAGAGGAAAAATTGTAGAATTTGGAGACATAGTTTGAGCTTCTACATATGTCTAAAGATGAGAATGTTAAAGCCTATGTACAGAGATTGGATGAGATAGTGGTTGGAATTGGAGGAATTGGCACTACTATAGATGAAACCACTATTGTAAAGAAGATTCTCAAAACTCTTCCTAATGCTTATAGTGAGAAGGTGTGTGCTATTGAGTAGAGTATAGATTATAAAACCTGCACTAAATATTTGTTGGGATTTTTGACATCTTATGAGATGAGGAAGCCTAGTCTAAGGAATAGATGTAAATCAGAGACTTCTTTTAAGGTGACAAAAGTTGAAGATCCGAATGAAGAAGAATTTGATGAAATGGAAGCTAACTTCATTAGAAGGATGAGGAAAGGATCTGGTAAGTATGAAGGTAAGTTTCCCTTTAAATGCTTTAGTTGTGGAGAAATAGGTCATTATGCTACAAAGTGTATGGAAAGAGCTAAGAGGAATAAACAAAGATATGAGAAAGAAAAGAAAGGAAAAAATATTAATAGAGCATACTATGTGAATGAGAATGCTAGTATATCTGATGAAGATTCTGAGCATGAATATTTTAATGAAAATGAATGCTTGTTCTTGGAAATTAAGGATGGACCTAATTCTAATAATTATGAAAACATGTAAAAGAAAGCCCTCCGGAGAAGGAGAAAAATGAAGGTACGGTTATCTCTACCATACATGATAAATAAGAAAAGAATTATTGGGTAGTTGATAGTGGTTGCTCACATCACATGACCGGTGATAAAAGGAAGTTTTTTAAGCTTTAAAAATATGATTGAGGCTCAGTTATGTTTGTAGATGATATTGGTGCTAAAATCTATGGGATAGATTCAATAAGTTTTGATGGAAAGCATAATACTGATGATGTCTACTATGTTAAGGGTTTAAGGCATAATCTATTGAGTTTTGGTTAGATGTACAGTAAGGGATATGATCTTGTGTTCAAGGATGAAAGATGTGAGATCTAGAAAGGATCCAAAACATTGATTATTGTAGGAAAGAAATTTGAAGGAAACATCTGTCAACTTAAGGGTGCTAATGGACAATGCTTTATGACTCAGATTAATGACAGTTGGTAATGGCATAGGAGAATGTGTCACATGAATTTTGATAACTTGGCAATGATTAGTATTGTTCAGGTTGCGAGAGGTTTACCAAGAATTACAAAGTCTATTAATGCTATATGCAAAAATGTTGGTTTGGAAAACAAACAAGAAATCATTACAAATCAAAGGAACAATCTACTACTGGACTACTAGATTTAGTTCATATAGATCTCTGTGGTCCGACAAGAGTGAGAAGTCATCTTGGTGAAAGGTACTTTATACTTTTAATTGATGATTATTCTAGATATACATGGGTTACATTTCTTAGAGAGAAACCATATGCATTAGATAGATTCAAGACATTCAAAGCTATGGTTGAAAATGAAGTAAACTTGAAGATAAAATTCTTAAGGTCTGACAGAGGTGGAGAATTCACCTCCCATGAGTTTAATATGTTTTGTGAAGTGCATGGAATAAAGAGATAGTTATCTACCCCGAGAACTCCTCGGCAGAATGGAGTTGTTGAAAGGAAAAACATAACAGTTCATACTTTTTTTATGTATTCAATCAAGTTCAAGCAAGAGAAAACAATACAAAGACTCCCTATGAGTTATGGAATAGAAGAATTACTACTGCTAAGTATTTCAAGGTATTTGAAAGAAAATGTTATATCAGAAGAGATGAAGAAACTTTGGTGAATAATTCAATTGACATTGACGGATATGAATATGATGATCCTGATCACGTAATAATTGAAGAGATTGTGGAAGAATAGGAAAAGGATGATCAAGAAGAGAAGAATGAACATAATGAAAGAGAAGAAGATGCTATGGTGATGTCCCCTAAGACACCTATATATGTACAAAAGAATCATTTAGAAAATTAGATTATTGGTGACAAGACAAAATGAGCATTAACTAGAAGAAAAGTTGTTGCTAAAGTGATTTTTTTTTTACTTTCCGAGATTGAACCGAAGACTGTAAGTGAAGCTTATAAAGATGAACATTGGATGGAAGCCATGAAAGAAGAACTGATGTAGATTGAGAAGAATTAAACTTGGAAATTGGTCCAAGATCGATAGATAAAAACATTATTGGATTGAGGTGGGTGTTCAGAAATAAGTTGAATGAGAATGGAGAAGTTGTTAGAAACAGAGCAAGGCTTGTGTGTAAAGGTTACTCACAAGTATAAGGCATAGATTTTCAGGAAAATTTTGCTCTGATAGCAAGAATGGATGCTATAAGGATGTTCCTATCATTTGTTGCTCATAAAGATTTTAAGGTCTATCAGATGGATGTCAAGTCAACATTTTTGAATGGTGAGCTAGAAGAAGTCTACATGGAACAACAAGAAGGATTTCAGTTGATAGATCAACCAGATATGGTGTGCAGATTAAAGAAAGCTTTAAACATGTACTTGATTTATTAAGGTTTCAACAAAGGTATGGTGGATAGTAATATGTATTTTAAGATTGAAAATGATAAAATCTTGATTGTAGTTGTGTATGTTGATGACATTATATTTGGAGGAAATGAAAATATGTGCAAGATGTTTGCAAAAGAGATGCATAAATAATTTAAAATGTCTATGTTTGGAGAGATGAATTTCTTTCTTGGGCTATAGATTAATCAAACAAAGAAAGGAATTTTCAATTCATAGTCTAAGTTTGTGAGAGAAATGTTGAAGAAGTTTGGGATAGATGGTTCCAAACCGATATGTACTTCTACGGTGACTGGTTGTAAATTGGGTAAAGATGATGATTGGCCTAAAGCTGATCAGAGCAAGTACAGATCTATGATTGGTGGACTATTATATTTGACTACTACTAGATGGGATATTATGCATTTTGTCTATCTTGTGGCTAGATTTCAAGGAGATCCTAAGGAAACACATGTTGCTACTATCAAAAGATTTTTTAGATTCTTGAATGGCACTCTAGATTATGGATTATTGTATCCTAGAGATACTGAATTTACTTTAAGTGCTTATATAGATGCATATTGGGTTGGATGTGTAGATGATAGAAAAATTACAAGTGGTGGTGCATTATTTATTGGATGTAGATTGGTGGCATGGTTGAGTAAAAAGAAAGATTCAATCTCCTTGTCTACTATTGAAGTTGAGTATATTGCTACTGCATCTTGTTGTACACAAGTTCTATGGATAAAACAAACATTGAAACAAACATTGAAGGTGGCATATGAGCCACAAATCACTACATTTGGAACACACAGCCTCAAACATTGAATTATGATTTGTCATTTGTTAAATTTTGGGATTATCCTCAGAAAAATACATTTAATAAGGCTTGTGGATGAAAAATAGGACCAAATAAGGCATAAAGAAGCCTAGTTTTAGCAAGGAGGCCCCAAAAAAGTGTAAAAATGTAAAGAGATACATTTTCCTACACTATATTTAGCCCCCACTTTAGTGAGAGGAGGAACTTTCTTCAAACTCACACTAAAGTAGATGAATTCACATCAAGAGGGGTCCAAGTGTACCAATGTGGATGGTATAGAATGAAAAAGATCAAGAGGGTGGTCAAGCCCCTAGGATCCAAGATCCTACGTCAAACCAACATAAGCACAAAAGGAAACGCACAAGGTGTATGATATACAATATCAAGATACACAAACATACAATGTCAAAGACATAAAGAAGAAAGAAAAGGAAAAAGAGGGGTGGATCAAGCCTTGACTGTTTGTCCAATGCGATGTGGATCGGATCTAAGTTGTTTGTCCATATAATTTTTACTAGTGGAACACAATGTCCACTATACAAACCAAATGTGCACTCACAATGGCTAGTAAAACCTCAAGCCATCCACTAGGTGAGACCCTAGAGACACGTACACACACATCCGATATGTGCCCACACACATGAGCAAGTGGCTATGTGAAATTCATTCCTAAGTTCAGCTTCCCATACATACTAACCATACCAAAGCTATACCTTATGTTACCTTTGATAAGGCACCACCAAATGAAAATTTGAGCTTATGAACATGTAAGTAAAAATTTGTCTAAAGGGACTTTTCTTAGTTCATGTAAGGTCTCTTCGTACGGAACATCGTGCCTAATATCTCAAAGAGAGAACAAGCAAAAGAAATATTATGCTCTTGGAGGAAATCAAACCCAATGACACCACCAAGAAAAGGACGCATTGCAAGAATAAAGAAAATCGCATAGTGAAACATGAGTTTTGATGTATTCCCCCACTTTAAAAGTGATTGATAACACCATTACTATGAGCAATTACTTTAAAGTAGAAGAAGACATCAAAGCTTATTCAGAAATCCCTATTCCAAGTCAAATGTTCCCGAATGAAACTACATCATGGATAAGGGATTGTCCCCAAAATAAAACAACTAAAGATAATTCAGTACATCACATGTGACCCAACTTAAGGCATGTTGTCCACATCCAAAGCTTGCTCTTATATATACATGGAAGGAAATCAACTAGCCCAGAGAGTCAATGACAAGTGTCATACGAGGACAAGGTTACCTAACTCCTTGCCCCCACTTAGTGCAAGACAAGGATGAGAAAAAATGATTGATGAGAAACTTGAAAATCAGTATCAATTAGAGGAATAAGGTACTTCACCACAAGGAAGAGGACCACAACCCTTAAGATGTTGAATTTTATTACCCAAAGCCTTACATTCGTTAGTAGAATGACCATGAACTCTATGATATTCACAAAATGAACTTTTGTTGTACCGTTTTTTTTTGTTCTTAGAGGGAGAGATATCAAGTGATCTTGGAGGACTCTCGAAAAGATAATAACCAAGACCATTAGTTGTTTCATGCATATTAGGCTCTATAGGGACACAAATACCTTGTTCTCTAGCACCCCATCCTTTTCCACTATACCCAAGTTGTTTCATAAGTTCATAACCTTTTCCATAAATCTTTTTCATTTCATTTTCATTTAGTGGTTGCTCATAATCAACTTCATCAAATATTGTTGTGTCATTTGTTTCTTCTTCTAAAGTGGTTGAAGTGGATGCTTTCAAATCTTGTACATTGACATTGCCACTTTTTCTTTTTCATGCTTTTTTGTTATGATCTTCAGTTTCCCATCAAATCTAGGTGTGAAATCCAAGGAACCCCAATAATCTTCTAATAACTTCGTGGTTTCTTCAATATTATTTTTCTTTTCTTTCTCTTGTACGGGTTCCACTTGTATAGTTGGTGTCAATGTTTTCAAAGGATTTTCCTTTTCTTTTTCAAGTTGTAAAACACTGTAAGGCTCAAGAATGGCTTCGATCATATGTATTTTGTTGTTGTATATATACCTCATTTTACGATGAAGAGTTGAAAGCATTGGTTGTATGAAAGATCATGAGGCATAACATGGATTGGGGTTTGTAATGTAAGTTTTTCAACTTTAATAGGCAGTGTAATCAAACCAAGCTGTTGTTTTCCTACAATATCAAACCCACTAATAGATAAAGAGGAAAATTGAATTATTGATTTATCTATGCCAAGTTTACCGAAAAGGGTTACACTACACACATTAAGAGTTGAACCATTGTCAACAAGGGTTTGCTTTATCCCTATCCTATTGTAGTTAGCTATTATCATGAAAGCTATATCATGAAAGTTGACTAAAGTTATAAATTGAATTTGGGTTGTCACTATAGACATGTAAAATGTCCTAATTGACACTGGATATCTGATTCTAATCAACTAACATTGTTTCTTCTAAAATAATCTCAAATTGGTAAATTAATTGAATAATCAACATTATTTAATTAAAATCAGCAAATTCAGCTATTAATCAAATAATTAAATTTATTGATTAATTCACCTTTCTTCTAACTAATTTTCATCAGATTTAATTAAATCAAATCATTTAATTAAATCCCCCTAAGTCTTCTTGTTTGATCAAAATCAATTATGTAAAATACCCCAAATCCCCTAACCTCTTCCAATTAATTAATTTTTAATTATTTAATCCTATATCACCTTCTAATCATCATCAATCAAATCCTCCAGCTTTTAACTCTTTAAGAGTTAAATCGACCATGGTCAACTAACCAAGTTGCACATAAAATAAATTTCTTTTATTTATCTAATTCTTCAATTATCCTCGCAAAGGCATATTCCAAGGAATATTCCTCTTAACAACCTCTCATTTAATTTCCTTCCAAAGGTTTTCAAAAACCTATCACATCCTCTTACATTTGCAATAAATTCTCTTACAACGTTTCAAATCCTCTTACATCCTCTCAAATCTCATTCAGTTCCTCTTACACCATTTTTAAATTCTCAACCAACAACATTTACTTCTCTTCCATCCTCCTCCACTCACACATTTCCCAAAATGTGCTTCAACTTCCTCCAATAGAATTGTGACACTTGTCACATTCTCATTGGCTTTCAATTTATCCCTAATTCACCAATTTCCTCCATTCTTCAACCCTTGGATTCTATAAATAGAGGCATACTTTTCATAATATGGATACACAACTTAATGCATTTCCATTATAGTCATTTGAGTTCATAGCTTTCAGTATTTTCATCATTTTCAAGCAATTTAGCTAGATTATAGTCAATTTTACACTTAGATCATCTACACTTCATGAAGCTTATCAAAGGGATTGGGAAAAGGGATTCTTTCCACATCAAAGGAGCACCACTCCCCCTATGGAATGAAGGTTTAGCTGATTTTATTTAGATTACATGTTTTATTTTGTTGAATTTATGGTTATTTCATGTTTTCTAGTGATTTTGGTTAAAAAATTTCATAGGGAACATTGTATTTGCTTTCTAAAATTTTTGACACTTGTTTGTTTGACACCAGGTGGTTGTTGGATGTTGTGGTTGTATTGCTGATATGTGGTTTTCATTGATATCAAAAATATTAGCATTAATTCATTTGAAGATGTATATGTCAAGGATATTGAGAAAATTGTAATAAATGAGTTGCAGGTTGTTAGTGGTCAAGTGATGATCAATATGGTGGTATGTTTTGTATGTTGATGATTAGAGGTTGTGGACTAAAGGGTTTTTTTTTAGTTTATCTAGCTTATCCACATCGATTTTCAAAGATCCGCATAAGGATATGATCAAGTTATAAATATTTTCATTCTGACAGTTTTTATGTTTCTTCAGTTTTTGTTCCTGATTGAAGATGAGGCTATTTCAGTTATCTCAGTTGTTGCGGATGCTAATCTATTGGTTTGTGATGCTTGTGGATGTTTCTAGATCATTCTCTATCTTTTTTGCACATTTGTATAAATCGTTGTGCTCATGGTTGGCGATTTTCTATTGCATGTTCATATTTTTCTTGTTCCTAGCTGACAAGGTGTTGAAGCATGTTGTGGTTCTTCGAGGAGAATTTAATTAAAGTTTTTTCATGTTGTAGATGTTGTTTTGGGTCCTCACTAAGTTGTGTTCTACTTGGTTGATTCACATTGTTAATCTTTAATGTTTTGGGCCGATAGTTTATATTCATTTTAGTATTTTTATTGAGGCCGACATAAAGGGATGAAATTTCTTGTTGTGGATATATAAGAGCGATTGTAGAGGTGCGAATGTATGTTAGTGGATTCTTGTGTGTGTATGTGCAAATATTGTTCTAAATCATTCGAAGGAAGAGCAGAGTGTGAAGAAAAGTGAAGAAGTGTGTAGAAAAGTGAAGTATTGTGCATGCGCTTGACTAGAACTATAACCAGGCATTGGCAGATGCTATTTTCTCAATTCAAATCCTTGCGGATGGTTTTAATTTGAATCTCTTTGTAAGAAAGTGTGTCTTCCTTTGTATTTGAGTAGTGAGCTCTAGGAAGTGTGCTTGAATGCATGTGCATTCCCCATATTTCATCTTCTTATATTTTTAACAGGGTATAATCTTGTGGACTGACCTCCATTGTGGTTTTTCCCCTAACAAGGTTTCCACATAAAATACCTTGGTGTTATGTGTGTTTCTGATGTATTGTTAATCTCTATTTTCATGATTAATAATCAGATATGAGAATAAGGTTTAATAAGTTGAATAAGTCTTGAAGTTTATGGACAATTGATTCACCCTCCCCTCTTAGTTGTTTGCCCTTGTTTTACCAACAATTGGTATTAGAGAAGGTTCCTTGGAAGAAGTTTAACAACTTAAGGTGATCCAGGATGGCAAGTTACAAGAAGGATAGTCCGATATTTGATGGAACAAATTACTCTTTATGGAAGAATTGAATGGAGTGCCATCCGAGATGCATTAGTGAACCCTACTGGAGCATTACAAGTAATATGTATATTATTCCACAGAATGGTCCTACTACTTATGCTGAGATTAGAGATGCTGAGTATAATATCCGAGCTAAGGAAGCTTTGTTGAGTGCTTTGACTGATTTAGAGATGACAAATGTTATGAATTTGAAGACTGCTTATGAGATCTAGAAAAATTTGGAAACCTTGTATGAAGGTGATGCTAATGTGAAGATTGTTAAGTTGTAGAGTTTGAAAGGGAAATATGAAAGGTTGAGAATGGGTGATGATGAGAACATTAATACTTTCATGCAAAGAGTCAATAAACTTGTGTATGGTATTAAATGTGTTGGTGGAAAGATAGATGAATCTGAGATTGTTGCTAAAGTGCTTAGATCCCTACCTGATTCTTACAAAGTCAAAGCTAGTGCCATTGAATAGCTTAGGATTGTAACAAACAAAACCAGAGATACATTGGTTGGTAAGTTGACTACTTTTGAATTGAGAGAATTTGGTGATCCCTTCCTAGGGTCAAATCTACATTCAAGGATACTAATTCCAAAAGAGATAGAGATATGATCCAGGTGAGAGTTCATCTAGAAAGACATTCAAGTATGAGGATGAAATCATACAGATTGAAGAAGAAGAAAGAGAGTTAGAAGAGTTGGAAGCACTTATTGTCAAAAGAGTATCGAGAGGAAAAGGTAAGTATGAAGGAAAGTTTCCTATTAAATGTTTTTCTTGCAATAAGATAGGTCATTTTTCATCAAGGTGTCTAGAAAGAGCTCCTAAACCAAGACATAACAAGCCTATATTTTAGAAGTGTTACTATGTTGTTGATGAAGGCGTGACATGTGACAAATCTGATAAAGGAAATAAAAGTGATGATGAATGGGTATTTATTGTTGTTAGAGAAAATAATTTTGTATCTATTGAGTCTACTAGTTGTACAAATGTGGAGAAATCCCTAGTTGCTTGAGTTGAAGAAAAATATGAATGGGTAATTGACAGTGGATGTTCACATCATATGACAGGAGACAAATGTAAGTTTGTAAGCATGGAAAAGTATGATGGTGGTGTTGTGGAATTTGGTGATAATACAACTGGTGTGATCCGTGGAAGAGGATGCATTTCTCTTGATGGTAAGCATAATACTGATGATGTTTTGTATGTAGAAGGCTTGAAACATAATCTTTTGAGTGTTGTTCAAATGGTTGATAAGGGATACAATCTTCAATTTAAGGATGGAAAGTGCATAATATTGAGTTTCAAAAATGTAATTGCATTAGGTACAAAGAAAAAAGGTAATATCTTTCACTTGAGTGTTGCTAGTAACTTTTTTTTTTTATTTCTTAAGTTGATGAAAGTTGGTTATGGCATAGGAGAATGTGTCATTTTAACTTTGATAATATTGTCAAGATAAGTTCCACTAAGGATGTGAGAGATCTACCTAAGTTGGTAAAACCTCTTAATGCAATATGCAAGGAATGGCAGTTGGGAAAGCAAACAAGAATTTCATTTTGAAATAAACAACAAAATTTAAATGGATTGTTGGATCTTGTGCATACTAATTTGTGTGGTCCTGCTAGAACTAGAAGTTTACAAGGTTACAGATACATCATGTTGCTCATTGATGATTATTATAGAATGGTATGGGTTACTTTCTTAAGGGAGAAATCTGAAGCACTAGAAAAGTTCAAAATCTTTAAAGCTATGGTTGAGACAAAGACAAGTTTGAAGATTAAATGTCCGAGATCAGATAGAGGTGGTGAATTCACTTCCGGGGAATTTAATTCTTTTTGTAAAGAACATAGAATAAAGAGACAATTATATGTATTGTGGGACCCTCAACAAAATGGAGTTGTGGAAAGGAAGAACAAAACAATTGAAGAAGCTACTAGAACAATGATGCTAGAAGGAAATGTTCCCCATGTCTACTGAAGAGAAGTTGTGAGTATTGTTGTGTACACACTCAACCGGGTACAAATCAAAGGTGATACTGCTAAGACTCCTTTTGAGCTTTGGACTGGTCAAAAGCCTACTGTTAAATACTTCAAGATATTTGGAAGCAGATGTTATATTAAGAGAGATAAAGACATATGAAATTTTGATGCTAGGAGTGATGAAGGTATCTTTCTAGGTTATGCTACTAATAGTAAGGCCTACCAGTGTAACAATAAAAGATTGAAGAAAATGGTTGAAAGTGAAAATGTCAAGGTTGATGAAGAATTAGGTACACCATCTAGAACCTATGGATATGACTTTGATAATCAGGATGATAGTACAAACCAAGGAAAGAAAGATCAGACTACAAATCCGGTAAATTAGGAGAATAAAGAAGAAGGAGAAGCCAATGGAAACACAAAAGTGAGAACACAAGAGACAGAAGGTGAAGAACACTCTAAGAAGACTCTGAGGTATGTAAGATTGAATGATTCAGAAGATCAGATTATTGGTGATAAGAATAAAGGTGTCTAGACTAGGAGAAATATTGCAGAAGAGTATTGCTTGGTTTCAAATACTAAGCCTACTAGTGTGAATGAAGAATGTAAAGATGAGCACTGGGTTGAAGCAATGAAAGAAGAGTTAAAACTGATTGAAAAGAAAGAAACATGGATTCATGTTCCTAGACCTAAGGATAAGAATGTCATTGGAACTAAATGGGTCTTTAGAAAGAAATTGAATGATCAAGGTGAAGTGATTAGAAATAAAGCAAGACTTGTATGTAAAGGATATTCACAAATGGAAGGAATTGATTTTGAAGAGACCTTTGCCCCTGTTGCTAGAATTGAAGCTGTAAGATTATTTCTTGCCTATGCTTCTCACAAGGACTACAAAGTTTATTAGATGGATGTAAAATTAGCTTTTCTAAATGGTGAATTGAAAGAAGAAATGTATGTTGAACAACTTGATGGATTCTAGTTGACTGATAAAGAAGATATGGTGTGTCAGTTGAAGAAAGAATTGTATGTACTCAAGCAAGGCCCTAGAGCATGGTATGCAAGATTGGATAAGTATTTGTTGAAGCTTGGATTTAACAAAGGTGTTGTTGATAGTAATCTTTATTTCAAGAATGATGATAGAGATTTGATTGTTGAAGTCTTTTTTGATGATATCATTTTTGGATGAGATGATGGTTTGTACATGAAGTTTGCTAATGAGATGCAGAATGAATTTGAGATGTCTATGATTGGTGAGATGAAATTCTTTTTGGGATTGAAAATTACTCAGTTAGATAAAGGAATTTTTATATCTTAGTCCAATTATGTGAAGGAATTGCTGAAGAAATTCAGTATGGAAGATTCAAAGCCAGTCGGTACACCCATGGTGACTAGATGCAAGTTGACAACAAAAGATGATTCTCCAAAAGCAAATCAAATAAGATATAGATCAATAATTGGTGTATTTTTGTACTAAACTCAAACTAGGCCTAATATCATGAATGTTGTATGTATTGTTGCAAGATTTCAAGTTGTTGAAAGGAATCTCATGTGACTATTGTGAACAGAATTTTTAGACATTTGGAGGGAACTATTGATCTTGGCCTATGGTATCCTAAAGACGATGATCTTAATTTGAGTTCCTTTACTGATGTTGACTAGGTAGGAGATGTGAATGATAGAAAAATTACTAGTGGTGGAGCATTTTTCTTGGGTAAGAAGCTAATTTCATGGTTAAGCAAGAAGCAGAATGCCATTTCCTTGTCTACTGCAAAGGTTGAATATATTGTTGCTGCTAACAATTGTACTCAAGTCTTGTAGATGAAACAAATGTTGAAGGATATTAGAGTTGTCTATGATGAGCCTATTGCTATATTCTATGATAATTCAAGTGCTAGTTGTATTTCCAAGAATTTGGTGCTACATTGAAAAAGAAGCATATATCTATCAAGTTTCACTTTTTGAGGGAGAAAGTAAGTGAAAAGGAAGTCAGAATGGAATATGTGCCTACTAAGGAGAAGATTGTAGATATCTTTAACAAGTCATTTCCTAAGGATAATTTTGAGTATCTTAGAGGGAAGTAGGGGTGATTACCCCTCCTAATCAAAACTAAGGATACAAAGCAATTGCATCAGTTCATGCATTTCATAGTCATATCTTGTTTCAGATTGATGTTGTGGTGGCTGCTACTCAGAGGTAGTAGTCAAATGGTTCAGATGTTTAGATATGTGGTTCAAAGCTTAGAAATCCTTGTCATTGATGTCAAAGGGGGAGAAAATTCATGTGAAAGACTGATGATTATTTGGGGAGAAGAGTTATGTGAAAGTGTTGAGGAGTAAATGAGTCAGATCCTAAGGGGGAGTAAGTGTCAAAAGTTAGTTGCGTTGATGGTGTTTTTCACATCATGTGTTTCCATCAATGCCAAAGGGGGAGATTATTGGATGTTGTGGTAGTATTATTGATATGTGGTTGTCATTGATGTCAACACTATTAGCATTAATTCATTTGAAGTTGTATATGTCGAGGATATTGAGAAAATTGTAATAAATGAGTTGTAGGTTTTTAGTGGTGAAGTGATGATCAGTATGGTGGTATGTTTTGTACATTGATAATCAGAGGTTATGGACTAAAGGGTTTATTTCTGAGTGTATCTAGTTTATCCACATTGAGTTTCAAAGATCTGCATAAATATTCGATCGAGTTATAAAGATTTTCATTCTGACAGTTTTTTTGTTTCTTCAGTTTGTGTTCCTGATTGAAGATGAGGCTATTTCAGTTATCTTAGTTTCTGCAAATACTTCACTATTTGTTCATGATGCTTTTGGATGTTTCTAGATTATTCTCTATCTTTGTTGCATGTCTGCATAAATCGTTGTGCTCGTGGTTGGCGATTTTCTTTTGCGTGTTCATATTTTTCTTATTCCTAGCTGATAAGGTGTTGAAGCATGTTGTGGATCTTTGAGGAGATTTTAACTAGAGTTTTTTTGTGTTGGAGATGTTTTTTTGGGTCCTCACTAATTTGTGGCCAACTTTGGTTGATTCACATTGTTAATCTTTAATTTTTGGGCAGACAGTTTATATTCATTTTAGTATTTTTATTGAGGCTAACATAAAGGGATAAAATTTCTTGTTGCGGATATATAAGAGTGATTGTAGAGGTGTGAATGTATGCCAATGGATGCTCATGTGTGTATGTTTGAATAATGTTCTAAATCATTCAAAGGCAGAACAAAGTGTGAAGAAAAGTGAAGTGTGTAGAAGAGCGAAGTATTGTGCATGCGCTTAACTAGAACTGTAACTAGGTATTGGCAGATGCTATTTTCTAAGTTTAAATCCTTGCATATGGTTTTAATCTGAATCTTTTAGTAAGACAATGTGTCTTCCTTTGTATTTGAGTAGTGAGTTCTAGGTAGTGTGCTTGAATGCATGTGCATTCCCCATTTTTCATCTTCTTATACTTTTAACAGGGTATAATCTCGTGGACTGACCTCCATCATGGATTTTCCCCTAACATGGTTTCCACGTAAAAAATCTTGGTGTTATGTGTGTTTATGATGTGTTGTTAATATTTTTTTTCATGATTAATAATTAGATCTAAGAATAAGGTTAATAAGTTGAATAAGTCTTGAAGTTTTGGGACAACTGATTCATCCCCCCTCTCAGTTGTCTACCCTTGTTTTTCCAATAGTGGCACCAATCCAAACAACACAATCAATTGTTGCACCATCTATAACACCTCAAAATGTGGTCTCTCAAGGACCTAGCATATCAATCGCATCATCTACTGCACAACCCATTGTTATCACTCAAACACCTCAACAACCACCTCAACAAAATATCATCACAATATATCACACCATTCTGAATCCTCCACCACCACCACCAAATCCAAACATGGAAAATCAATACAACATCACACTGCAAGCTACCCAACATGCCTATCAAAAAGAATTACAACAATTTCAAGCTCAATAAGCCACACAAGTTGTCTAGCAAGCCACTCAAGAAGCACAGGCACAACAAGATTCCCAAGAACAAGCACACACTTTATTACAACACCAACAAGTCGCCCAAGCTACACAAGCCACACAGGTTTCCCAAGCTGCACAAGCCACCCAACAAGCTCAAGCTCAGAAAAAAGCTCAGTATCAAGCTCAAAAAGCTCAAGCACAAGCTTTGTTACATCAACAAGCTTATACATAAGCTTTGCAACAATACCAAGCACAACAACAAGTAGCTCAGCTACAATCCCAACAACAAGCATTGTTGGCACAACAACAATTGTAGGAATACTAGCAAGCATTGGTGGCACAACAATACTTGCAAGAGCCTCCCACAAACACACAAAAACAACCCAACTGTTACTCAAGCAATCAAACCACCCCAGAAAACATTCATCCCACCACTTGATGCACAAAATGATGTGTCTGCACAAATCAAATTAATCTCACAACAAGTGCTAGACCTACAATTGGGAAAAACAACAAAAACACAAGGGAATTTGTGCCCCTATCCATTCGATAGAAGCATTGTGATGGTTCCATTCACACAAGGGTTCGAGATACCTAAATTTGACAAATATCATGGGACTGGCAACCCTGAAGATCACATCAAGGAATTTCATGTCCATTGTATGGAAGTTGCATACAATGAGTCTTATTTAATGTGACTATTCCCTTGGAGTTTGTTTGGTCCAACAATGGAATGGTTCTCCCACCTTCCTCCCAGAATTAAAAATTTCCAAGAAATTGTGGACTTATTCATACAAAACTATTCATTCAACATAGGCATGGGCGTGAGTCTAGAAGAAATATCCACTTTAAAACAAGCCAAGGGGGAAACATTTGCATTCTTCTTACAACAATGACAATCCAAGGCCAATAGGAGCAAATGGGCTATGCCAGAAGAACAAAAAATTGGGACCATGATCTCTAATCTTGAAGGGACCTTGTCCTTCCATCTAAAAATGTAATGCATCAAAACGTATGACCAATTGATCCCTAAGGTGCTCAACATTGAAAGATACCTTATTGCACAAGGGGGTACACCTACTTATGGGGATAATCGTCCATCAACTAGTTATAATGAAAAACCTTGCACATGGGAAAAGAACAAGAAAGTTGCTAATGATGGTGTGGTTGATGCCAAAGTTATAATCAGTGCCCCAAGGAAAAATAGACAATCATATCAACAAATGCAAATCAATAACAAAAACAACACACAAGCCATCACATCATCACAACAACCCAACAATCAAGCAGTCAATAACCTGAATGCTCAAGGGGGACCACCCCCAAGGAACAAGTATCCCCCTAAACAAAAATACACACCACTTTGGGAACTGATTGAGTCTGTCATGCAACAAATGGTACAAGTTGTTAGAATAGCCAAGATCTGAAATGCAAACCAAAATATACCTTCCACAGAAGAGGAAAACGAAAAAGCAGAGATTGCATAAAAACATGCAAATTGATATATTCGAAAAGACCATTAATTACAAGAGATAATTTGCTTTATAAAAGAAAAAATGCAACAACCTAATCTTATCTTGAGCAACAAGATAGCTCGATAAGATAAAGATAAGATCCTATATCCTAGGAATTAAATAAATCCTAAGTAAACTTATGCTAAGTGTGATTAATAATTAATTACACCAACACAAGAAAACCTCATCAAGATCCCTATTTACAAAAATTATCAAGAGCCTCAAGTTAAACCACTGTGGTATAACGAGAAACATCTCTATGATTTTCAAAAAATTAAAGGACACATGACATCCGGCTGCATGTGACTTAAAAATCTGATTTAGGAACTCATCGATGAAAAAACCATAACCATTGAACAACCCGCAGGAAATCAAGATCTAAAAATATACATGAATTTGATACCTAATCACAATTAGGGAAACAAAAATGGTAAGTAAAAGTATAATAATGTGAACCATGTTTATGACCATGTTGTTGCATCCTTAGATGAGTGGGTCACCATTGTTAATATCAAAGGATCCAAAGCCGACTGTGGAGTGACCGCACATGGTGGAAAAATTACCATTCCAGGACCATCCCAACCACCCAATGCATCCATCACCAATCCAAAGTCAGTCCCAAATGGTTATAATGTCCTGGATCAACTAAAAAAGACTCTAACCCAGATTTTGTAACTCTCGAGAGGTGATGTTCATTTGACCACATAAGTTTTTAAAACTCATTACATTCCAAGTATAATAAAAGTAAAGGATGCATATATGAAGATCCTTCCATAAATGCTCAAAAGGAAAATTCAGTAATAAATTTCATTCCATGTATGAAAAAGAAGTAAATTGCATTAACAACAAAGATCTTTGCAATGATACGTATATAAATGTCATTTGCATATCAATGAGTTTCCATAAATTCATTCATGTTCCAATTACATCATTAACTTTCAATCAATACATCTATTTCAATGTTACATGAAAAATTTCATTCCAATACATCTATTTCAATGTTACAATAATATATGCCAAATTAAGTTACATTTACAAGTGGGATTTACAAGCCATTCAAAATAATACATGAACATATTTATGTGAACCTCTGAACCTCAACCGTCATGACACCATTGGTCTTCATGCAAGTTGGGGCCAAGAGTGTGATTAAGGTGCCTTTTCCGCCCAACCACGAAGTCCAGGACTTCCCTGGGTTTCTCCCTAACTCGAAGAAATCCCCGGCCCTACATGAGGAGCCTAGCAACCTAAAACAACAATGCAAGAGGGAACTCTCGATGCAAGCCTGATGCCTATATTCATTCCTAACATGAGAATCACATATTTATTGTAAACAGGAGGTGGCAAAGACCTATATACATTTATTTCTAGGCTTTTAATTCCATCTATTTTAATGGTGCATGTGCTTGGCCAAGCATAAATAGAAACAAATGATAGTTTTAGAAAAGGTAAAACTACCATCTCTGTGGATCCACCTTCGGCATCCTATCTTGGAAGTTTCCAAAATGAACAATAAAATAATACATTTTCCGTCTAAGTTTTCATTCAATTTTACACATCTCAACTTCAAAGGAATTCCAACAATTACAAAGTTCACACAAGATTCACAAATAACTTTACATTAGCACTCTAACTTAAGTGAAAGAAAAATTGATCACAAGATGGTTTTGCAACTAATTTGCTATTCTTTCACAATGATCTAAGTTTGGTCTTTTGAAAAGAGCGTGTATGAATTCACAAGTTCTAACTTTTATTTGAATAATTTGTCCAAAATAACAAATTTATATAAATTTAAAAAGAAACTACACAAATCAGCCTTATAAGTATGGAATGGAATGCATAGATTTACCACATTTATTGATGGAGGTATATCTAGAAATAAATGCAAAGGATACTAAGTCAATTTTTAGGAGAAAAAGAAAATGAATAATTCTAGCACAAAAGTTTTCCAATTCATAGTCAGATTCTAAAATTTCATATATCAGATTTGACAACTAAACTCCCATCGAAGGTATGAGATTAAGATGTTAAGTGTTAAAAACCATGTTAATTTTCATTCATATAAATATATTTTTCAATATGTTTATGTACATACATTTGTGCTTATATTCAGAAAAAGCCAAGTCTATGACAATATGCATGGTTTCAACTTGATTTTATTGTAAAATAGTCCATATAAAAGCCCAGATTTACATATATATATACTGAGGTAGACAAATGTTCATACATATATATATTTTCATATAATTGTATTTTTATATATTTTACATTTAAATGTATATAAGTATTTAATTTTCAGGTAATCATATTATGTGTATATTTGTAGCTCAGGAATCTTTTACAAAAGAAAAATAATTATCTCAGGAAACAAGTGATTTTCACAACTCAATATTCCTGCTTGTTTGTATGAGTGTGTGTGTGTGTGTGTATATATATACAACAAATGTATATTTATCAAACTGTGCATTGTTAACTTCCAAATGAAATTCTACAAGGAGATGCAGTTTTTTTAAAAATCTACAAACAATTTCAAATAAAATAATATAATACTCATAGGGCATACACCCCCCCATATGGGGAGGTGTTGCCTATGGAGGGCAGCATTGCCTCCACAAGCCATGGCCTGTGGAGGGAGCGCTGTCCCCCACAGTGCATCCCTTCCGTTATGGGGAGGGCATGGCTGGGGAAACCCAGTCGCCCTTTCCTTTCAAGAATAACTATCAATAATAATAAAAAATAGGTTTTCCATAAATTAAATGAATTCCATCTTAATAAACAAGCATCCCATTCAATGCACGTTTGAATTTATGAATATAAATGTATATATGTGTGTGTGTGTGTGTGTGTGTGTGTGTGTGTGTGTGTGTATAATAATCAAACAATCTGGCATTAGATTGTTCTCAGAGATTTATTCAAAAAGAAATGATATTTCTAAATGAGACACAAAGAAACAAAATTGTCTTTAAAATTTTGAAAGATTTGTGAAAAGAATGTACATATTTCACCATAATATTTTGCACAGCAAACAGAGGGGTTTTGCACAATCAGTTCTTTGCACACACAACAAATTTATTTCTTCTTATTTGGAAAAATTAATACAATAAAAGAGAGTTATGAAGAAGAACCTGTATAATTCATTGAAAGCTGAAGAAGCCTCCTACCCACTTCCTCTTCTTGTTTTCTCTGAGATTTCCTTCCTACAAGGTCGTCCTCTTCTCCTTTCTTTTCTTTTGTTCTTCTATTTTCTAATCTATTGGAACTAAAAACAAAATCCCAAAATACTATCTGGAAGTCATGAAAAATAAAGTTGTAGAGCAATTCCTGAATACTTCAAGAAAGGTTGGTTTTTTTGTTACCCCTCCTTTCTTTTTAAAGTTTTTTTTTTCTTTATTCTCCAAACCTAATCTTGAAAATAATTAATTTGAAAATAAGAATAATATTGATTTTAATTGCATGAAAATACCCTTTTGAAAATATTTACCCAATAATAAAATAAATATCTTCTAACTATTAGTTAACTTATTAACTCAAAAATTAACAAAAATTAAAAGAAGAATAGAATGCATAAGCATTTAAATCAAAATCTATAATTAACTTTAATTAAAATTTAATTCATTTACTTTATCATAATTTCTTTTTAAATTTGACTAATAATTAATTATTTGCAAATAGTCAAACAGTCATACAAAAATTATCATTCCTAAATGCAATTCTATATGAATCTAAGTGCCTGTGTGTGATCGAGAGAACATCCTTCTTTGTCCTATCAAGAAGCTAACCTCCTCTCCTTAATCACACCCTTGGTCTTCAACCTCCTACAACTCAAGTGCACTCAGGCACACAAAAATAACTGAATTAGTATCACGTAAAGATATAAATCAAGCAATATAATACATAAATTCAAATATTTCAACTCTATTTTGCTTCATCTTCAAGGTAAACACATTCAATACTATTCAAATTTTCATAATTTAAGTAAAAAAATTTCATATACCACCACACCAAAACACCATAATATTCATTATTATTCTACCACGCACATCAAATCATAAAAAAAATCTACACAAAACCAAAAGCAACCTACATCAGGGCTAAGACGTGACATCCTTCCCCACTACGAAGAGACATCGTCTCGATGTCTTATTACAAATCCACACAACAAAATCTGAAATATCAATGTATCATAAGTCTCTAAATGCAAGAAAAGAAAAACATGCTAAGATCTCAAGTGAGGAAAAGCTCTGTCAATGTCCTTGACATTCTCCCAGGTGGCATTATCCACTGAATATTGGTCCCACTGGACCCTATACTGCATAATATCTTGATTCCACAAATTAACATTACGCTCTTCCAGTATCCTGACGGGCTCCACCTACATCACTCATGGGTCCTGTACCTACAATGCACGCCAGTCAAGAATATGAGCTACATATGGATGATAGGGCTTAAGCATTGAGACGTGAAAAACATTATGGATTATGGATAGAGCTGGTGGCAGAGGAAGCCTGTAAGCAACTAGATTAATCACCTCCAATACATCAAAAGGCCCAACAAACCTAGGGACAAGCTTAGAGTTCTTGCCGAAAGTGATTGAACTCTTATGCGGCTGAACTCTCAAAAAGACCTTGTCTCCTGCAGAGAATTGTCTGAAATTTTAATTTTTATCTGCAAGACTCTTCTGTCAAACTAAAGCTTGCTTTAGCTTTTCTTTAATAAGCTTCATTTGATCTTCCATTTCCTTCAACATTTCAGGACCAATCACAATCATGTCCTCTACCCTATCCCAACTGATGGGTGTTCAGAATTTACGTCCATACAAGGCCTTGAATGGTGCCATACCCAAAGAGGCATGGTAGGAGTTGTTGTAAGAAAACTCCACCAAAGGAAAATACTCCTCCCATTTGTGTTGTTGCTCCATACAATACATTCAGAGGAGATCCTCCACAATCTGGTTCACCCTCTCTGTCTATCCATCGATCTGAGGATGATATGCGGAACTGAAATTTAACTTGGTTCCCAGGGAAGAATTTAGAGTAGTCCAAAATCTAGAAGTCATCCGAGTGTCATGATCTGAAATGATCACTTCAGGCACTCCACACAGTCAGGATATTTCTTGTACAAATTTCCTTTCCAAAACCATTGAACCATCCTTGAGGTTCCTAGGAATGAAATAGGCTACCTTAGTCAATTTATCCACCACAACTAGGATGGTATCATGTCAATTCCTAGACATTGGCAATCCCTGAATAAATTCCATAGTTATCACCTGCCACTTATATTCTGGCACCCTGTGAGGATATAAAGTCTTGCTGGATGCACATGCTCAGCCTTAACTCGTTGGCACTCCAAACATTGGGCTATAAATGCAGTAACATCTCTTTTGAGTTCTGGCTAGAAATATAGAGGCCTGAGTCCCTCAACCATTTTAGTCACACTAGGGTGCCCTGAATAAGGCGCATTACAAAATTCCTCTAGCACCAACTCTCTCAACCCTGCAGAGTTAGGAATATACATACGACCCTGGAACCTCAAGAGTCCATCAAACTCAAGTACATACCCAACAAATCTGCGATCCGAAGGATCCTACTCTAGGGATTTTTTTACTCTTTCATACTGCTCATCCCCAGATAAAGCCTAAACCACCTACTCCCTAAAATTAGATTTAATGGTTACCATGGTTGCAAGATGTCTTCTCCTACTCAAGGCATCTGCTACCCTATTTTCCTTCCCTTTAATGTACTCAATGCCAAAGTCATATTCACTCAAAAATTCCAACCATCGCCTTTAACGAGCATTTAGGTTGGGTTGAGTAAAGATGTACTGTAACCCAACATGATCTATTTTTAATTCAAAGGGCTTTCCCAAGAGATAGTGTCTCCACATCTGAAGGGCATGAAGTATGGCTGCCAATTCTAAATCATGTGGTGCATAATTTAACTCATGTTGTTTCAACATTATCAATTCATATGCCACCACTTGTCCTTCTTGCATGAGGACTTCTCCTACCCCTTCTCCTGATGCATCAGTAATCACTGTAAAATGAACATTCAGATCAGGCACAACTAAAATAGGTGTAGAAGTGAGCTTCTCTTTTAGCAACTGAAAAGATTTTTCACATCTATCACTCCACTCAAATTTCTTTCCCTTCTTCTGGAGTGCGATAATGGGTAATGCTATTGTTGAGAACCCTTGCCCAAATCTCCTATAATAACCTACAAGTCCCATAAAATTTTGGACTTCTAAAGCATTCTGCGGTGCTAGCCAATCTAAGATTTCCTTAATCTTATATGGGTCCACAGCTATCCCTTCTGCTGAAATAACGTGTCCCAAATAACGCACCTCAGATTGGAAAAAGATACATTTGGAAATTTTTCCATATAACTTATGTTCCCTCAACTACTACAATACTATCCTCAAATGCTTCTCATGTTCTTCCTCTGACTTAGAATATATAAAGATATTGTCAAGGAAGATTAAAACAAAGTTATCTAAGCAGTCTCAGAAAACACTATTCATCAAATTCATGAAGGCTGCAGGGGCATTAGTTAGCCCAAATGGTAGCACTCTAAATTCATAGTTCTCGTACCTTGTCTTGAATGCAATCTTGTGAATATCTTCATCCTTTAACCTCAACTAATGATATCCTGATCTCAGATCTATTTTTGAGAATACCTTGGCATCTTTTAACTGGTCAAACAAATCATCAATACGAGGAAGCATGCATTTGTTCTTGATAGTAACCTTGTTAAGCATCTTGTAATCAATGCATAACCTCAAGGTCCCATCCTTCTTCTTCATAAATATAACAGGAGCTCCCCAGGGTGACACACTTGGTCTAATGAAACCCTGTTTCAATAATTCCTCCAATTGGGCTTTAACCTCATATAACTTTGTTGTGTTCATCCTATATAGGGCTTTAAATTGAGGTTCTGCTCTCAGTAGGAAATCAATTGAAAATTCAAATACACGCTTAGGCGGTAGCTCAGTCAGCTCTTTAGGAAAAATATCCTCAAATTCTTTTAGAATCAGATGATCATTAACGGATGATTCTATCTCATCAAGGTCCTTGACCTTTATTGCATAAATAGTGCATCCCTTTCGGCTTGCCTTCTTTAACTGCAAGGTAGAGACTTTCCTAAGTTCCAGAGGCCTTTTTACACCACAAATATCCACATGGTTTCCTTGACCATTAAGACACCTTATTGATTTCTCTTTGCAATCCAGAAGCGCCTTATGTTCAGAAAGCCAATTTATCCCTAAAATCACATCATAAGATCCCAATGGTGCTACATACAAATTAACTTGCTTTTTGAGACTAGGGAGTTCAAGTTCAATACAAAATAGGCATTTCTCTACCTTCCTCTCTACCCAGTTCCCATACTGAACTTTCCAAGAATTTTCCATATAGCCTGGTCTAACTGATAATTTAGATACAACATGAGGATCCACAAAACTATCAATGGCACCAGTATCAATCAAAATAGAAATAGGACATCCAAAAAGTTTACTCGATAGCTGGATAGGAGTGGATTGATAACCTTCTTGGTGATTGTCAACCACCGCATGAATATGATGTTGATTCCTATTATTATGTCTATTAACCCTTTGAGGGTACACACTGGTGTAATGATCACCACAACAAGTATAACAACCCCCACGAGGCACTTTAGGCCTGTTAGAAAAATCCCTCCTATTATTGCCATTCTTCTTATTGAAATTAGCCCTCTTATTGTTATTCTGATTTCCATCATTACGGTTCTGAGGACTACCACCCCTTCTTAAATTTTTGATTTTTCTGTTGTTATTTCCTTGGTTACCCTGATTGCTCTGATTTGCCTAGTTATTGTTACCTTGGTGATTTCCTTGGAACTTCTTATTGCCATACTTGGCTTCCCTGCTTTTCTTGTAGTTTACAACCTGCTGCATTTTATGTTCATGTAAAAGTGTCAATTCAAAGGCTTCATCCATGGTATCCAGTCTATGCATATCCACCTCATTTCCAATTTGAGGCCTAAGCCCCAAAATGAATTTTTGAATTTGAAACCTCTCATCATGCTGGTACTAAGGTACATACTTAAGCAAGTGAGAGAATTTCTCCAAATATTGTGTCATTGTCATTCCTCCTTGAATGAGCACCTGGAATTCTGTCATTTTCCTATCAAAATAAGACTGTGGAAGCCACCTCTTCCTGAAAGTCTACAAAAAATTTCCCATGTTACCTTGCCAAGTAAAAACTATTTATCAGCCCTTTCATTCTCCCACCATGTAACAACTTCACTTGTGAGCTGGTAGGATCGCCATTCTACCTTAGTTTCCTCAAACAGATTTCAAATGGAAAAGTACCTTTCCATTTCAATAATCCATGCTTCTACCCCATCACCAAAGGATTTACCATCGAACTTGGGTGGCACAACCTTCTTGAGGTCCTTACCAAATTCCTCAGCTACCTTCGTTAGCTTACTTTTATTCTTTTCAGTTTCAGGGTTTTCTCCATTTGGTTCATTTATGATGTTTTCACTTTCATTAGGTTCAGACCTTGTTGGCCCAGTTTGTCTTACCTGCTCAAGGTTATCAATCCTAGCCTCTTGCCTACTTAAAATGGCCAAAATCTGATCCAACTTATCATTGGGATCAACACAGGATCCTCCTCCCCGTTCCTGTTGATAATACCTACCCTTCATTAAGGTTACCCTTGCAAAACATAACATCAAGAGTAATTAGGCATAGGTCCTAGAGTTGAACCTTGCTACTTTGATACCAAAATGTAACGCTCAAGAGGTGATGTTCATTTAACCACATAATTTGTCAAAACTCATTACATTCCAAGTATAATAAAAGTAAAGGATGCATATATCAAGATCTTTCTATAAATGCTCAAAAGTAAAATTCAGTAATAAATTTCATTCCATGTATGCAAAAGAAGTAAATTGCATTAACAACAAAGATCTTTGCAATGATACATATATAAATGCCATTTGCATATCATTGAGTTTCCATAAATTCATTCATTTTCCAATTACATCATTAACTTTCAATCAATACATCTATTTCAATGTTACATCAAAACTTTCATTCCAATACATCTATTTCAATGTTACAATAATGTATGTCAAATTAAATTACATTTACAAGTGGGCTTTACAAGCCATCAAAATAATACATGAATATATTTATGTGAACCTTTGAACCTCAACCACCATGACACCATTGGTCTTCTTGCAAGTTGGGGCCAAGAGTGTGATTAAGGCACCTTTTCTGCCCAACCACGAAGTACAAGACTTCCCCGAGTTTCTTCCCAACTCGAAGAAATCCCCAGCCCTACGTGAGGAGCCTAGCAACCTAAAACAACAACACAGGAGGGAACTCTTGATGCAAGCCTAATGCCTATATGCATTCCTAACATGAGAATCACATATTTATTGCAAACATGAGGTGGTAGAGACCTATATACATTTATTTCTAGGCTTTTAATTCCATCTATTTCAATGGTGCATGTGCTTGGCCAAGCATAAATAAAAAACAAATGATAGTTTTAGAAAAGGTAAAACTACCATCTCTATGGATCCACCTTCAACATCCTATCCCAAAAGTTTCCAAAATGAACAATAAAACAATACATTTTCCATCTAAGTTTTCATTTAGTTTTACACATCTCAACTTCAAAGGAATTCCAACAATTACAAAGTTCACACAAGATTCACAAATAACTTTACATTAGCACTCTAACTTAAGTGAAATAAAAATTGATCACAAGATGCTTTCACAACTCATTTCCTATTCTTTCACAATGATCTAAGTTTGGTCTTTTGAAAAGAGCGTGTATGAATTCACAAGTTCTAACTTTTATTTTGAATAATTTGTCCAAAATAACAAATTTATATAAATTTAAAAAGAAACTACACAAATCAGCCTTATAAGTATGGAATGGAATGCATAGATTTACCACATTTATTAATGGAGGTATATCTAGAAATATATGCAAAGGATGCTAAGTCAATTTTTAGAAGAAAAAGAAAATGAATAATTCTAGCACAAAAGTTTTCCAATTCATAGTCAGATTCTAAAATTTCGTATATCAGATTTGACAACTAAACTCCCATCGAAGGTATGAGATTAAAATGTCAAGTGTTAAAAACCATGTTATTTTTCATTCATATAAATATATTTTTCAATATGTTTATGTACATACATTCGTGCTTATATTCAGAAAAATTGAAGTCTAGTACAATATGCATGGTTTCAGCTTGATTTTATTTTAAAACAGTCCATATAAAATCCTAGATTTACATATATATATATATATATATATATTTACTAAGGTAGATAGATGTTCATACATATATATTTTCACATAATTTTATTTTTATATATTTTACATTTAAATGTATATAATTATTTCATTTCCTAGATAATCATATTATGTGTATATATTTGTAGCTCAGGAATCTTTTACAAAAGAAAAATAATTATCTCAGGAAAGAAGTGATTTTCACAACTCAATATTCCTGCTTGACATATATATATATATATATATATATATATATACAACAAATGTATATTTATCAAACTGTGCATTGTTAACTTCCAAACTAAATTCTACAGGTAGATGCAATTTTTTTAAAAATCTACAAACAGTTTCAAATGAAAGAATATAATACTCATAGGGCATACACCCCCCCATATGGGGAGGTGCTGCATGTGGAGGGCAGCGCTTCCTCCACAGGCCGTGGCCTATGGAGGGAGCATTGTCCCCCACAATGCAGCCCTTCCCTTATGGGGAGGGCACAACTGTGGAAACCCAATGGCCCTTTCCTTTCAAGAATAACTATCAATAATAAAAAAACCACAGGTTTTCCATAAATTAATCGAATTCCATCTTAATAAACAAGCATCCCATTCAGCACAGGTTTCAATTTATGAATATAAATGTATATATATATATATATGTATAATAATCAAACAATCTGGCATTAGATTGTTCTCAGAGATTTAGTCAAAAGGAAATGATATTTCTGAATGAGACACAAAGAAACAAAATTGTCTTTAGAATTTTGAAAGAATTGTGAAAAGAATGTACAGATTTCACCATAATATTTTGCACAGCAAAAAGAGGGGTTTTGCACAATAAATTCTTTGCACACACAACAAATTTCTTTCCTCTTATTTGGAAAACTTTATAAAATAAAAAAGAGTTATGAAGAAGAACTTGGATAATTCGTTGATAGCTGAAGAAGCCTCCTTGCCACTTCCTCTTCTTTTTTTCTCTAAGATTTCCTTCCTGCAAGGCTATCCTCTTCTCCTTTCTTTTCTTCTATTCTTCTATTTTCTAATCTATTGGAACTAAAAAAAAAATCCCAAAATACTATCCGGAAGCCATGAAAAATAAAGTTGCAGAGCAATTCCTAAATATTTCAAGAAAGGTTGGTTTTTTCGTTACCCCTCCTTTCTTTTTAAAGTTTTCTTTTTCTTTATTCTCCAAACCTAATCTTGAAAAGAAGAATAATATTTATTTTAATTGCATGAAAATCCCCTTTTGAAAATATTTACCCAATAATAAAATAAATATCTTTTAACTATTAGTTAACTTATTAACTCAAAAATTAACATAAATTAAAAGAAGAATAGAATGCATAAGCGTTTAAATCAAAATATTTTTATGCCTTGCATAACCACCCCACTTTGTTTTGGATCAAAATGGGTTCCCCTTTTTCTCTTTCTGGTTTCCTTTTGCTTTTGGTTACTTGCTTTCCCCTTCGTGGTTCTTCTGGTTTTCTGCCTAAGTTTGTCTTCTGGTTTTGTCAAAGTTTGGTTATGCCTCAGTCAAAATTCAGGTTTTCTCCTGAGTTCAGGATTTTCCACCCAATTTGGATTTTCCCTGATCTCGCTCGAACTCTGGCCAAGCGCTGTTGTTTAAGGATTTTTGGTCCTCGCAGAATTCTGGATGGACCGGATTTTCCCGAAATCCCTGAGGCCTCCGAGCGATGTCTCCTTCACGGATTTCTTTCTCATCCGGATTTTCCCAGATCTCGCTCAAACTCTGGCTGACCATTGTTGTTCGGGGTAATGTCTCCCCGACTCTAATAAATCCAGAACAGAAGGAACCCAAGGAGAAGAAAAAGTTGTGACTCATAGGGATAGCTATAGTGGCCACCGGTGGAGGTTGATCAAAGTTAATGGTAAAGTGCCCTGGAGCATTCAAGGCAACCCTGGTGGAGTTCAAGGTGGACATGAAGACAAAGAATAAATGTTGTAGCTACAAAAAAAAAAGATCAAGAGGCTTTTCCTGAGCTCAAGTCATGACTGACCCAAACAACGAGGCTTCACTTTAAATGTAGTTTTTACTTTCCTCATAAAGATCTGAGAGCCGACTCTCCAGTCTATAGATATTTTGTAAACCCTAGTGCAGGGGACAACACATTCCTCTTGGTACATTCTGTATATAAGGCATTCTTGCCTCTTTGTAAAGGTTAGAACTTTTTGCATTAGCACTTCTAGATTAGAACTTCTAAGGTTAGATAATTTTAGACTAAGAACTATTTAGAGTTAGAACCGTTAGGAGTTAGTCAGTTAACAAAAGGAGATAGAGTTGCATCTTAATTCCGAGTAATGAGAGCTTCTCTTGTCTTCTTGTTTAGCCATTAGATTTCAGCATAGACTTTAATGTATTTTCTAAGTTCTCTTAGTGTAGTTTGAAACAACTTGAAATCATAGATTTTCTATACATTGGTGATTGTGCCAGCTTTGTAAATGTTGCTTATCTGTTTCACCAACAGTAGAAGCAACTAGATAAAAATCTATTTCATGTTGTGTTCCAGAATGGTGTTTGTCTTGAATTAATCATTTGATTTGAGATGCTTTCAAGGGATGAAGTTTGGTTTTATGTTTTACTTGAATGGTAATTTGCAATCTGCTATTGAAATCAACACTGTGAATGAATGGAACTGTGTGTTAGTCACAAGTTTATTTTGTTCTGCAGTTTTTGTTTGGAATTCCTTGGAAGGTGACAGGTCTAGTTAATTTGGATGAACTATTGTTCTTTTTTGTTTCAAAACTCTGACTTATCTTTTTATATTTCTTTAAAAGCCCATGTTAGAGTATGTTTTATTTTATGCTTGATCTTAGAACAATCCAGAATCTCAACACCAGTAGGCCCCTTGAATATTACTGTTGCATTGACCACTGAGTAACATCAGAACAGTTGAGACCCAGCTACAAAGACCTTGGGAGCTAAGGCATCAATGTGTTTCCTTTCTCTTTCAGGAGAGGCAGAATAGTGATATTTTGCTTGCATTGTTGTGGTGACAAAATCACCATCAACAAGAATTGGTGCTAGAAGGAGGGCCTAGAAGGGAAAGCTAGATAAAGCTGGGTTTTCATCCCCAGAGAAGTCCCACAGAGTTCTTCGATCAGCTGAAAATCCACCACCTTTAATATAACTCAAGACCCTAATAAGAGACAAGAGTCATAAGACTGGGGCAACCATCATACCACCTTTATTAGCTCTACTCACTCCACCAGGCTTTTCACCAATACCCTAGTGGATACTTATCAATCCACCATCACGTCCATCTCAATTTTGATCATAGCTAGTTCAACCCATACAAGAGCTAGCTCAACCACCACCACCACCACCACCAATGGCGTTCTTAAAGAATAATCCCTCTCCATTGGGGACTATTCCTGGAGGTTTTCATGACCTGCCTAAGAACCTTGAGAAATTTTGTCCTATGTACATTCATGGCGAGTTAAGGAGTGCTGAAGAGCACATACAAGCTTTTAAGGATGCTTGTACTAGAGCTCAGATAGCCCACCAGGATGTAGTTTGTAGGTTGTTTCCTTATTCCTTAGGGGATATGGCCTACAATTGGTACCTTAATCTCCCTCGAGGTTCTATTCTGACTTGGACACACCTAGAAAATTCTTTTATTAATCAGTTCAGAATCTATGTGGATCCAACTCTTTTATATCACCAATTTGCTACCATAAAAAAGGAACCAGGTGAACCTTTGCCTTTATTTAATACCAGGTTCCAACAAATGTATAGAAGATTTGAAGATCCCTATTTAGTCACCGAGGATAGTGCCATTCAAGCTTACTTTAGGGTTATAGACCCCTTGCTTGGTTTGTTCTTGCAAAGGACCTCTCAACCAGCTGAGATTGACTCTTTATCCAAAGTCTATCACCTAGCTATCAAGTTGCAGCAACAAATCAGTTTTCAACAAGGAGGCCTAGGAGGGGGTTTCCCTTCAATAGGCTATCAGATGTCTAGCCCAACTCCTCTATTTAACACTGTTCCAGGAATGTCTCCTTCACATTATGGGCCTATGTCTGAATTGCAGACCCAACTACCTATTCCATTCTTTTCTACTGGAACTCTTGATCTTTTTTAACAACCACGGGTTCCTCAAAGTTCCCATGGTCATCCTAACCAGATTGGAACATCAAATCATGGTGGTCAGCCACCTGTTGCTAAGAGTGTGGAAAGTGAGAAGATAGTTCAACTTACGAACGAGGTAGAGACCCTGAAGAAAACGTTGTCTCAAGTTACAAATGACATGGCTTAGCTTTGGTTGAACCCTTCCCAAAACCAAGGGAATTGCCCCAATCAAAATAGCAGCAACCAGCGTACTTATCAGAATAACAAAAATTACAACCAAAGGGGTTACCAGGGTGAAAAATACTCTAATTAGGGTTATAAGAATCATAATAGAGGGTACAACCAGAGAACAAATAACAATAGGCAATGGAACACAGGGCCCAATAATGGGGGAGTTCCCCATAACTATCAATCAAATGAGGAGAGATCACATGCTGCAAATGTAGCTGACCTTAATTTCATGACTAACTGGTGCAGGTTGCATGACACTCTGACCCATTCTAAGGTGAACTTCCCTCAAATGGAGAAAGTTGTCAAGATGGCACACGAAGATTCCCACACATTCCAGGGGAATTCAAACAAAGGAGGTGACTTGTTGGATATTGCAATGGCTTATGATATCTTTGAAGAAGATCCCTCATTCCCAAGGCAAGAAGAGAATGAACCAGAGGAAGATTCATATGATGCCCAAGCCTTTCAGTCAAAAGGAGGACACTTCCTAAGAAATCAAGGTAAGGGTCCATTCACTATGTCAGCACCTCCCAATCACATGGTGCCTCCAAATCAAAGTGCTAATAATAATCCTCCCCCACCAAAAGGCCCGCCTGACCTCCATAACAAGGGTAATTCCTCTGTCATTTTCAAAAGTAATTCAAGTTATAATACATAATTTGACATTGTTTCTGAGATGTAGAAACAAAAAAATTCTTTGTCATATTTTGACATTTTAAAGTGGTTCCCTGCTCAAAGGGAGATAGTGCTGAAAGCTCTAGAACAAGCTGATAAGTAAAAAGGAAAGAGCAAGGTGGCACCTGCTAGCGACATGAATGCAACCTTATATAGAAACAAGGTAGGTACTCCACCTTTCCTTTTAAGTTTAAGAATTTATGGGAAGAACCTACACAACTATCTATTGGATTCAGGAGCTTCGAGAAATGTCATGCCATTTTCCATATGCAAGAAGTTGGGATTAAACCCCATTCAGAAGAATAAGAAGGTCATTCAACTTGACAAGACAGAGGTTAATGTGGTAGGAGAATTAAGAAACATACATGTTCAAGTAGGATCAGATCCCAGGATCCTAACCAACATAGATATTCAAGTGGCAGATATTCCCAAGACCTATGTTATGCTGCTAAGCCGAGATTTGATGAAAAATTTAGGGGGATATCTTGCCCTTGACTTTCTACATATGTGGCTATCATGGAAAGGGATTCCTAATTAGATTAGGATTGAAAGTGAGCCTCGCCTCAAGCATATTATCACTGAGTATTATTGTCTCAATGAGGTGGCTTATTTTGAGACTGAGATGGGGGTTTATAAATAAGAGGAAATCCTAACCTTCTCGGTTCTCAATGTTAAAGACATATCAAAACAAAAAACCCCTGACCCCACCATTGATGAAAATGAACAAGCCTTGGTTAGAAAACTACAACAAGACCAACTGGTCTTAGGGGCAGATATAGATCTGCAAAGTCTCATGCTCCCTAACTGGTGCAGGGTACATTATCAAAGTCATTCTAAATTGAATTTTCAACCTTGCAGGGACATTTTAAATCATGTTTCCCAAGCTGAGAAAGCTGGCACAAGTCACCCTGAGACCATTGCAGACTGCTTCTCGTTTGAGGCCAAGGAAGCAACCATGTTAACCAGGGATACAATACTTTCAAAAGAAATCCCTTCTCAGATCAAACCTACTCTAGACACATTCCCAAATAAGTATACTAATGAGGAGCAGCCCCAAGGTTTGTTTAACACCCCTTCACCTACAAATGTACCAAAGCCTGATGCAAAAGATCAAGCAGCCGCAATTGTCACTCATCTAACCCAAGCACCCACAATAACTTCAAAAGGATCAATGCCTGATCAGTTGTGGACCCTTACCTTTGATGGATCCAAATCTAAGACAAGCAGTGGTGTTGGAATTGTACTAACCAGCCCTCAATGGAAAACCTTCTTTGCTTCTTACAGGTTACAATTTGGATGCACAAACAACATGGCAGAATATGAAGCTTTGGAACAGGGAATGATGTTTGCACACAAGAAGAAGGCCACTACCTTGATGGTCAAGGGAGATTCAGAAATTGTTATCAAGCAGGTGCACATCCAATACACATGTCACAACAGAAGGCTGGCAGCTTATAGAAATCAGGTATGGAACCTGATTGACGACTTTGATGCCTTTGGGATTAGTTTGATCCCTAGAGAAGAAAATCAGGTAGTTGATTCACTGGCTGTTGCTGCAAGCACCTTGGAACCTATGCAATTCTCCAAATTCAAAAGATTCTCAGTGGAAATAATGTCCACCCCAGCTGTTCTTGACAATATCAAGAATTTCCAGGTCTTTGATGATGATCGACATATTCTGGCCTTCTTAGCGAGCTCAGATGTCTTTGAGGGGAAAATTATTGATGAGTCCAACAGAGATCAAGGGGATTGGAGCCCTAAGGATTGTGATGTAGAAGGGGTCCTCAATTTGAGAAGTAATAGTATTCCCAAGGGAATGGTGGCTTTGGAGAGAATTTTTGACTCAGATCCAAAGGCTCAAGAGAAAATATCAGCTGAAGAAAAGGGGGGAGAATATGAAATAGTTAACTTGGCAAATGCTGGCCCTAAAAGGAATGTCTATATAGGGAAGGCCTGCCCTGAAGAAATTAGAGAAGACATACTAAGGGCACTTAAAAATGATATTACTATGATTTCTTGGGGGTATGAAGACCTCCAGACATTTTATACTTCTATTATGACTCACACTATCCCCTTGAAGCCTGAGGCTAAGCCCTTTTGACAGAAGTAATGCCTTGTCAATGCCCTGATTGAGCCATTGATCTATAAAGAAGTTCAAAAATTGTTGTCTGCAAGGATAATCTTTCCTGTGAGCCATTCAACATGGGTAGCCAACTTAGTTCCAGTCTATAAGAAGAATGGGGAGATCAGACTATGCGTGGACTTTAGAAATCTGAATAGAGCTTCAGAAAAGGATAACTACCCACTCCCTTCCCTGGATGAGGTACTACAGACTGTCAATGGAGCACAGATGATGTCATTCTTGGATGGTTACTCTGGATACAATCAGGTAATGGTCGACTTTGAGGATAGGATGAAGACGACTTTCACTACAAAGTGGGGGGTGTTTGCATACAGAAGGATGCCCATTGGTTTGATAAATGCTGGAGCCACTTTCTAGCGCGCCATGGACATAGCGTTCAAGGACCTAATTGGTAAGTGCATCATTGTCTATATGGACAACCTGACAGTGTTCTCCAAGGACCAACTAAATCATGTTGTGAACTTGCCAAAGTTCTTGAAAGATGCATCCAATATGGTGTCTCCCTAAATCCCAACAAATGCATGTTCAAAGTTTCTGAAGGGAAGCTGTCAGGGCACATAATTTCTGAAAGAGGGATTTCAATCAACCCAGATCAAGTCAAATCCATTCTGAAGATCACCCGGCCAGGAAGCAAGAAAGAAATGAGGTCTTTCTTCGTAAAGATCAATTTTGTGAGGAAATTCATTACAGGCTTTGCTGAAATCGTGAAGCCACTCAATGAGATGATGAAGAAAGATGACAAGATAGAGTGGACTGAGGAAGCAAAGGCTGCATTCTCACAAGTCAAGTGATCCATCTCAAAAGCACCTGTGCTCACCAGCCCTGACTATCTCAAACCATTTTACATCTACTCTTTTTCCTCTGAGCATTCATGCACAGCTATTTTAACTCAACGAAAAGGAGAGGTAGAGGAGAGGCCGATTGCATTCATGAGCTCTCCGTTCAAAAATGAAAAAATCAAATACCCACCCCTAGAGAAGCAAGCCTTTGTGCTAGTTTAGGTTGTTAAGAAGTTCTGACATTACATTCTCTGGAGCCAAATCGTTGCTATAGTTCCTGATGTAGCTGTGAAGTCCCTACTCATGCAAAGCGAGCTAGGAGAAAGGAGAGGCAAATGGGTGGTCATCCTACAAGAATTCAACTTGGAGATACACCCTATGAAGCTAGTTAGGGGCATGAGCTTATCTCAGTCCATGGCGAACGCTGGTGACAACATCATCTGTCAGCAATACACAACCCAATCTTTCTCTAACGACCCATGGTATGTTGATATCATTTGCTTTATGCTCAATAATTGATGTCTAGAAGAAATGAATGCAACTCAAAGGAGAGCCTTGAGAATGAAGAGTTCTCATTACATGCTCAAAGGAGGGTTGCTATACAAGAGGAATTTTGAAGGAGTATACCTGAGATGCCTTGATCATCAAGAGGCTAAACATGTAATCTCTGAGTTTCACGGGAGGCATGGCACATGTCATGGGTCTGCAAATTCTTTGGCACACCAAATCCTTTGATCTAGTTATTACTGGCCCTGTGTATTCAAAGATGCCCATCAACATGTGAGGACATGTCATGTCTGTCAAATTTTTGCACTAAGGGAATGTCATGCAACCATGCCATTGCAGCCCATCTACGAGGTGAGGCCATTTGCCTAGTGGGCACTGGATTTTATTGGAGTGATTAACCTGAACTCTTCTGTAGGACATACATTCATCTTGACTTCCACTGACTACTGCACAAGGTGGACAGAGGCTATACCCTGCAAGAACAACACCACAGATGTAGTGATCAAGTTCCTCATCGATTGCATCACTACAAGGTTTGGGGTACCTTTCACTCTGGTATGTGACAACGGCTTTGCTTTTTCTTCTGCTAAATTTATTTCCTAGGCATATGATCACAAGATTGTCTTGAAATATTCTTCAAATTATTATCCATAAGGCAATGGAGTTGCAGAGTCAACCAATAAGAATTTCTTAGGGGTCATTAAGAAATTGTTAGAGCATAACCCTAGAGACTGGCATACACAACTTAGATTCACATTATGGGAAGATAGGACTAGGATTAAGGCTGCCTTAAATACCTCACCATTCAAGCTAGTATATGGCCAAGAGCTTGTCTTTCCTATCCATCTACAAATACCTATGCTTGATTTCATGCAAAAATTCTACTCCAATGATAGTAGGATAGAGGCCAGGTTAGCTGCTTTGTTGAAATTAGAAGAGCAGAGAGATGTGGCCTTACAAAAATTCTTTAGGCATCAGGCTGTTGTCAAACGGTGGTTTGACAAAAGAGGCAAGATAAAGGATTTTAGGATATCAGACCTAGTGCTGTTATGGAATAAGGCTGGTGAAAAGAAAGATAATCACCAAAAGTTTGAAAAACTTTGGTTAGGCCCATACCAAATTGCTCAGATCCTAGGGGAAAATGCTTTTAGACTAAGTACTCTAACTGGAGAACATGTTCCTTTACCTATTAATGGGCAGTTCCTCAATCACTATTTCAAATCCTGAGGCTTGTTAATTTTTGTGTTGTATATAAGTAATTCATTATTCTCTACGTAAATATTTTATTTTGTCTCCTATTTGTAAATAATTTGTATTTCTGCTTGTAAATACTTTTTGTGTTTCTGCTTGTGAGTAATCTACTGCTCTTTGTGTAAATAATTTTCTCTTTGTTTGTAAATAATTTTTGTTTGTTTGTCTTTCCTTTTTTGTCTTTTTGTTTCTCTTTGTTTTGGGGTTTTTGTTTTGTTTTTGTTCTTTGGGGTTGATCCATTTCTCTCCATCTTGGAATGGTGGTTGTTATGTAAAGTATACTTTGGTCACTAGGAGAGAAGTGGCTTAGATATTTTCACGTTTTCTGATTGGGTGATTTTTTCCTCAATTCGTTGTTTCATGCTTGTTGTCAATAAAAGTTAAAGAAAGTTTTGAAAACAAGATGCCAAGTAAGTAACCTTCATCAGCTCCCCTGAATCTGTCACAAATCATTAAAATCATCTCCTCTTCTAGTAGTCTATTTGTCCTAGGATGACAATGTTGTAAGATTTGAGTGAAAAATTTGACTTCCAAGTGCTATTATGAGGTCCATTGTAGTTTGCAACCCAGATCAGATTTTAAACATCTGACATATTGACAAGAAAAAGAGAATTAAGTGAAATATCTAAAACTTCAAAAGAATTATCAAAAAAGAAAAGAGGATTCAATATGAATGGGTGATTCCAGTATCTCTACCGGGGCTATGGATGCTTGACTGGCAGTAGAGCAATGCTGTGAGAAAACTAGAGGTATCTCAGCCAGGGCTATAAACACCTGACTGGCAACAGAGCAATGCCCAGGATATCATTGCACAACAGTCAAAGGAAATCAACTCAAGTAGTTCAAATCTTACACATTGTTATCTGAAAGATGAGGAAAAATTCATGAGAGAGTGATGCACAATCAACCACACACATTGATTCAGGAGGTAGTTACTGTTGGCTTACATTTGAGATTCTAACTCTACCTTGTTTGTTATAACTAGCCCAACTGGAGTTGTGATGTTCATGAACCAGCAGTTCAGGGTAGCTAAATCCTTCAGATTCATGAAAATGGTTAAACCATTTTCCCAGCTGAGTTGCCATTTGTTATGCCTTGCATAACCACCCCACTTTGTTTTGGATTAAAATGGGTCCCCCTTTTTCTCTTTCTGGTTTCTTTTTTATTTTGGTTACTTGATTTCCCCTTCATGGTTATTCTGGTTTTCTACCTAAGTTTGTCTTCTGGTTTTGTCAAAGTTTGGTTCTGCCTTAGTCAGAATTTGGGTTTTCTCCTGAGTTCAGGATTTTCCACCCAATATGGATTTTCCCGGATCTTGCTCGAACTCCAACCAAACGTTGTTGTTCGAAATCCTCGAGGCCTCTAATCGATGTCTCCTTCTTCGCGGATTTCTTTCTCATCTGGATTTTCTTAGATCTCGCTCAAACTCTAACTGACCGTTATCGTTTGGGGTAATGTCTCCCCAACTTTGATAAGTCCAGAATAGAAGGAAGCCGAGGAGAAGAAGTTGTGACTCATAGGGATAGCTGTAGTGGCCACCGGCAGAGGTTGATCAGAGTTAATGGTATGCCCTGGAGCATTCAAGGTGACCCTGGCGGAGTTCAAGGTGGACATGAAGACAAAGAATAAATGCTGTAGCTACAAAAAAAAAGATCAAGAGGCTTTTCCTGAGCTCAAGTCATGACTGACCCAGGCAGGGAGGCCTTGCTTTAAATGCAATTTTGACTTTCCTCAGAAAGATTTGAGAGTCGACTCTCCATTCTGCAGATATTTTCTAAACCCTAGTGTAGGGGACAACACATTCCTATTGGTACATTCTGTATATAAGGCATTCTGACCTCTTTGTAAAGGTTAGAAGTTTTTGCATTAGCACTTCTAGATTAGAACTTCTAAGGTTAGAGAATTTTAGACAGAGAATTGTTTAGAGTTAGAATTGTTAGGAGTTAGTCAGTTAATAGAAGGAGATAGAGTTGCATCTTGATTCTGAGTAATGAGAGCTTCTCTTGTCTTCTTGTTTAGCTGTTAGATTTCAGCACAGACTTTAATGTATTTTCTAAGTTCTCTTAGTGTAGTTGGAAACAATTTGAAATCACAGATTTTTTGTACATTGGTGATTGTGCCAGCTTTGTAAATGTTGCTTATCTATTTTACCAACTGTAGAAGCAACCAGATAAAAATCTATTTCATGTTGTGTTCCAGAATGGTGTTTGTCTTGAATTAATCATTTGATTTGAGACACTTTCAAGGGATGAAGTTTTGTTTTATGTTTTACTTGAATGTTAATTTTCAATCTGCTGTTGAAATCAGCACTGTGAATGAATGGAACTGTGTTAGTCACAAGTTTATTTTGTTCTGCAGTTTTAGTTAGAAATTCCTTGGAAGGTGACAAGTTTGGTTAATTTGGATGAACTATTGTTCTTTTTTGTTTCAAAACTCTATCTTATCTTTTTATATTTCTTTAAAAACCCCTGTTAGAGTAGGTTTTATTTTATGCTTGATCTTAGAACAATCCAAAAGCTCAACACCAGCAGGCCCCTTGAATATTACTATTGCATTGACCACTGAGTAACATCAGCATAGTTGAGACTCAACTACAAAGACCTTGGGAGCTAAGGCATCCATGTGTTTCCTTTCTCTTTCAAGAGAGGCAAAATAGTGATATTCTGCTTGCATTGTTGTGGTGCCAAAATCACCATCAACAAATCTACAATTAACTTTAATTAAAATTTAATTACTTTACTTTATCATGCTTTCTTTTTAAATTTGACTAATCATTAATTATTTGCAAATAATCAAACAATCATACAAAAATTATCATTCCTAAATGCAATTCTATATGAATCTAAGTGCATGTGTGTGATCGAGAGAACATCCTGCTTTGTCCTATCAAGAAGCTAATCTCCTCTCCTTAATCACACCCTTGATCTTCAATCTCCTGCAACTCAAGTGCACTTAGGCACACAACAATAATTGAATTAGTATCACGCAAAGATATAAATCAAGCAATATAATACATAAATTCAAATATTTCAACTCTATTTTGCTTCATCTTCAAGGTAAAACACATTCAATACTATTCAAATTTTCATAATTTAAGTAAACACTTTTCATATACCACCACACCAAAACACCATAATATTCATTATTATTCTACCATGCACATCAAATCATAAAACAAATCCACACAAAACCAAAACTAACCTGCATCAGGGTTGAGACGTGACAAATTTCCATCATGGAATTGTTAAAAATCTCACCTACATATAGGGAAATCCTAGAAAAAGCATTGACTGCATCCACTGTCCCCACGGATTTTGACACAGACCAGTTCCAAGATATGTTCAGACATATCACCACCCCACATCTCCTAACATTTTCTTATAAGGACTTCCCAACTCAACCATCTCATAACCGTCCACTCCATCTTGAAGTCCTAGTCCATAAGAATAAAGTCAAACGAGTCTTGGTGGATGGAGGTGCAGGGTTGAATATTTTTACTCTCAAGCCAATAAATAATTTGGGATTCTACGAAGATGTCATTGAAAAAGGTAAGGGTATTACTTTCAGGGCATATGATTATCAAGAACGGGTGTCTCAAGGCACCATTCAACTCCTTATTCAAGTAGGGCCAACAATCATGGAAACTACATGCCAAGTCCTTGATCTCGAATTACCTTACAATATCCTCCTAGGATTCCCATGGATCCATGGAATGCAAGCTATTGCATCCACCTTCCATCAATGTGTAAAGTTTCCTTATCAAAATCAAGAGGTCACAATCCATGGTGATCCCGATCCATTTTATTATTGCAAAAATATAGAAGCCAAGTACTACAAGATCCCTCAAGTCCCAAAGAATGATGAGTGACCCACATATCCATATATATACCCATCTACCATAGCATCCACTTCTGAGACAAAGACACCTTCCATTCCGTAAATCTCTAATATTAACGTCATTATCCAAGATAATGGGTGTGGGGACTATAAAATAAAATAAGAGTGCCTTTGTAATAGTAGAGTTATCTCAATCTGCTCAATCTCATGGGAAACCCCAACCGATTGACACACCATCTCAAACCTTCAAAGTAGACCCCTCTAGATTCAAAAGATGGAAGGACCTAAGTTAGGAAGTGGTAGACAAAATGGATATATCAAGCTTAATGTATCAAGATGAAAGGAATGTACCTGATCTTCCCATGCACAATGACAACAAAGGACTGTAGTTAATGCAAGGATGAGGCTATAACAAAAATGAAAATCTTGGGAAAAATGATAACGGCCTTTTGTAACCCATTATTCCTCAGAAGAACATGAAGAATCTTAGCCTTGGATGTACCCGTCCAAAGATAACCATATGTGGCAAAGGTGCCCCGATTCAAAAAGTCAAAGCTCCTCCTCAGTTACCGTTGTCCATAGGTTTACCTTTAGATAAGTATACCTTTGATATAACCAATGTGTGTAACGAGGACCCCATCATTGACCTACCCATGTTATTTGAGGATTCCTCCCTCTTCATGATCAATACCCTATCTTTCGAGCCAAGTAACCAAACCAATGAACTAAAAATTTTTTACCCCCAACTCATTGATTATGACCAAGAAGGACCACCAATCTTAGACATGTTAAAAAACAATGAGGTTCTATTAGAATTCATGGGATTGTGGGATACTCTACCATGTGGAGATCATAAATTTTGGTTTGATATTGAGCTAGAAACACATGCATACTATGGGGAAACGATTGAACCCCTTAGTCACAAAATTGAAAACTTAAGAGTAATATCTAAGTCTTTAAGTGAAAACCACACTGTGGCACTTTCTAACCCGAAAATAGTAAAAAAAAAGCATGTATATGATGGTGAAAAACTCTTCGAGGTCCCAAAGGATGAGGGGTTCAATCTTCCCCTTAGTGCTATTCATCAAGAAAAATTAGTAGTTCTAGCCAAAAAATGCAACCCGATCAATCTAGGGACTGAAGAAACACCACATATCACCTTCTATGCAGAATCACTTTTGACCGAGGAACATGAACTTCTAGCTGCATTACTAAGAGAAAGAAAGGTAAAATTTGCATGGACCTATGCTGAAATTCCTAGTCTTGATCCCAAATTTGTGGTTCATTATCTAGCTGTCTATCCAAAGTCGAAACCAATAAGACAAAAACTGAGAAAGATGCATCCACAAATTGCACTACTAGTAAAACTTGAATTGCAGAAAATCCTCAATGTTGGCTTCATAAGGTTAGTTGATTATCCTAAATTGGTTTCAAATATTGTACCTATTTCTAAATCCACTGGGAGCATCCACATCTGCATGGACTTCAGAGACCTAAATATAACATTCCCTAAGGATGATTTCCCTCTCCCAACTATAGAAATGATTGTGGATATGACGGAAGGGAATGAAATGCTATCATTGATTGATGGGTTTTCAGGGTATAATCAGATTATGATAGCCAAAGATGATCAACACAAGACAAATTTCACCTATCCATGGGGTACTCACTACTGGAACATGATGTCGTTTGGGTTAAAGAATGCATGAGCTACATACCAAAGAGCTATAACACTAATCTTCCATGACATGTTTCACAAAACTATGGATGACATATTAACCAAATCAAGAAAGTGTCGAGATAACATAGCGGAAGTAAGCTCCATCTTTGATAGGCTAGAAGAATACAAGGTTAGGTTCAATCCTAAGAAGTTTGTCTTTGGTGTACAATCAGGGAAGCTCCTAGGGTATATTGTATCTATGAGGGGAATTGAGATAGACCCTGCCAAAGTCAAAGAGATTGTCGAAATGGAAGCACCAAGAAAATTGAAGCAGTTAAGGGGTTTGTAGGGAAGGCTCCAATCCATTCATCAATTCATGGCACAGTTAGTAGATAAGGCTATCCCATATTCTCATCTACTCCACAAGGGGGTAGCATACAAGTGGGATGAGAAATGTGGCCAGGCATTCAAAAAAATCAAGGAGTACTTGTTAACACCACCGGTCCTCATTCCACCAATCCAAAACAAGCCATTGATACTCTACATATCAGAACAATAGCCCTTGGCACTCTCTTAGCTTAGCATGATGAAACAAGAAAAGAGAGATCCATTTACTATATCAGTAGAACCATGGTGGGACATGAGCTGAATTACACATTTATTGAGAAGGCTTTCCTAGCAATAGTGTTCACTACACAAAAGTTTAGACACTACATGTTGGCTCACCAGATTAAGCTCATTGCCAAAATAGACCCTCTCAATTATCTTCTTTCAAAAGCAACACTCACAGGACGGATGACTAAATGGGTTATGATCCTAACAAAATATGACATTGAGTATGTAGAACAAAAAGCTATCAAAGGACAAGTAATTGTAGATCAACTAGTAGAAGCACCTATATATTCAGAGAACCCATTGGTATTTGAATTTCTTGATGAGTCAATCTTTAGTCTAAGTACAACAAATCATTGGAAAGTATATTTTGATGGATCCTATACACAACATGGATTAGGAGTGAGTGTTATCTTCATCACACCTCAAGGATATTGCATACCAAAGTCATATAAGTTGATTTTCCCATGCGCAAACAACATTGCAGAGTATGAGGCTCTTGTCATAGAACTCAAAATTGTAGTACAATGGCAGATTATGACACTCAAGGTCTATGGGAACTCTTAGCTAATCGTCAATCAGGTCAATGATGAATACAAAAAAAAGGATGAAAAACTCACCCCATATAAGAAAATGGTGGAAAGACTCAAGGAATTCTTCATTACCATCACATTTGAGAAAATACCAATGGAAAAAAATAGAGCAGCTGATGCTATGGTAAAAATTGGATCACTACTAGATATCCCACAAAATTTTCATAAACATGAATTCCTGATAGAGCAAATTCCCATACCATATTTTAAGGTACTAGAGTCTGAGTTCATGTGTGAAATTGTTGGCCCTAGTGATCCTTAGTACCATGACATATACACATACCTAAAAATAGGAGTCCTTCCTGTTGATCTCACCCAAACATTTGTCAAGAAGTCATCTCGTTTTGTCATCTTAGGTGACACCTTGTATTGTAGGAGTATCAAAGGAACCCTTTTGTGATGCCTTAACCCTGAGGAAGCTTTGACTTCTTGAATTGAGGTACATGATGGATTTTTTGGCTCACATTCTAGTGGTATGACCATGGCCAAGAAACTACTGAGGACTGGGTACTACTAGCCTATGATGGAAAGAGAAGCTCATGACTATGTCTGAAGGATTGCAATGTCAACAACATGGGTATCTCATCCAAGCACTAGCTCAGGAGCTTCAACCAATTATAACACCTTGGCCCTTTTCACAATGGGAGCTCAATCTCATTGGTAAAATCACACCCACCTCATCCAATGGACACAAGTTCATTATCACCACCACAGAGTACTTTACAAAGTGGGTAGAGGCTATCCCAATGACCTACATTACAGGGAAGCAGATCTCCAAATTTATCCTAAACTACCTCATTTGCCACTATGGTGTCCCACAAACCCTTATCTCAGATAACATGACACCTTTCAATAACCATGATGTTCGAGAGCTATGCCAAAAATTCAATATCCAACATTGCTTCTCCACCCCATATTACCCCCAATGTAATGACCAAGCTAAGGCTACAAATAAAACCATCCAAAAAATCCTAAAGAAAATAGTCAATGAAGTTAGTCGTGACTAGCACCTACAATTAAATCCTACCTTATGGGTTTACCAAACAAGTATCTACACATCATCAGGGGCAACCCCATTCTCCCTGGTCTATGGATCAAAAGCCATCCTTCCCATTGAGATCAAGATCCCATCCTTAAGGATATAATTGTAGAATCTCATTACAAATGAAGAATATCAGGTGTCATAGTTGAATGAGCTAGAATTATTGGATGAGTGGAATATGGATGCCTTGAACCATTTATAGGTGTATCAGAACCATCTCAAGTGAAGCTACAATAAAAAGCTCAGGATTCAAATCTTTCAAGTTGGAGAGCTCATGTTGAAAAAGAATAAGAAGAATGTACCAAGTCTAGACAATAAGGAAAATTTTGAACCTAATTGGTTGGGATCCTTCATCATCACAACAAGCTACAAATCAGGAGCATATCAGTTATCTACACCCAAAGGTGAGCCTCTATAGGATCTTGTCAATAGCTCCCATCTCAAAAAAATTTATGCCTAAACTTGTAAGGTATAAATCCAAAAAATATAAAAAATATAAAAATCCAAAAAAATCAGAAAAAGGATTGAAAACAGTAAAGAAAAAAATCATCCTCTAGTGAAAACCACTTCGGTGGTGCTTTGGGAAAGTATGTTGATGAAAACTTGGAAAACAGGTGTCTCATGTAAAGAAGCACTTTACATCCATTAGGGTATTTTCAAATTTTTCTGCATCATTCATCCATCACACTTCCATATCTCCATCCATCACCCATTTGTGTCTGCTTCATAGCTTGATCATGTGTTTGTATCATGTTCCCCCTAGTACTACTTGGCACATTTCTAAGGTCAATTTGTCTTGCCTATATTAGAGTAGTCTATCACATCCCATTGGGGGCACGTTCCTATACCTGCATCATATCGGATTCGTGTATATTCTTGAAATATTCCTTAAAATTGGAAAATCCAAAAATCCAAAAACATTCATAAAATCTAAAAAAAACCCAAAAACATCCAAAACATATCAAAAAATCCAAAAATAGGTCAAAAACTAAAAATTCAATAAATAGAGTTGTCGTGATGAACTACGGGTCTCTGAGCTCTGAACGTAGGCAAGGCCATCATCGATGTGCCCCCGAGAGACCCTAGGTTAGTCCTTTAGGAGTCCATAATAAATTGACAATCTATTTGTTCATTTCTCATCAATAAATGAGTATGTGTTATTCGAACTATGGGTCTTTGAGCTCTGAACATAGGCAAGGCCATCATTGATGTTCCCCCAAGACACACTAAGTTAGTCCTTTAGGAGTCTGTCATAATAAACTAGCAATCCATTTGTTCATATCTCATCAATAAAGGAGTATATGTTAGTCGAACTATGTGGTCTCTGCATGTATAACTTAGGCAAGGCTAATCTTTGATCAACCCCCGAGGCCCCTAGGATAGGTCCTTAGGTTAGGTTCTTAGTCAAAATCTCAAAAAACCCAAAAACATTGGAAATTTTGAAAATCAAAACATTTGTAAAACATCTTGAAAATACCAAAAACAACCTCAAAACATTTCAAAACACCAAAAAAATTCAAAAAACCAAAAATCATCCACCCTGTTTCACATCCATTCACAATAAACATCCACTCATAATAAATGATCGTCACTTCCAACCTTTGGTGAAAAAATTGGAAACAAGTTAGGAAAATCGAAAGTGAAAACTCAAACGTCAAGGTCTCAAGTCTAGGTCAATAGGTAAACAAGTTGGTTAACTCTTGGTATTAATAGCCCATCATCCCGTTAGTCTCAAAATCATCTGATAACATCATGTCCTAAGATGCATCCTTCCTACAATGGACATCAACATTAGGCATCACCATAGGTTAGTCTTGGCTAGAGGTATGAAGAACATTGGTTTGTTTGTGTATTTGATCTTTTCTTTTGATTTATCTTATTGTGCTCATTCCAATGACCTCTCGATGATGTCTAATCAAAATGATTTAGAGAGAAAGAAATGGGGCATTGATCATTATCTTTTGTCTATTGTGCTTGTTGGATATTTTTGTAATATAACTTGGTCATCCTTACTTTTTTTTGTTTGTAGGGAGGGTATTTTAGATGTTTTGTTGATTATTACTTAGGAATATTTTCTCCTTCCTATGTTTTGGTCTGAGATGTTTGAAATATCTAAAGTACATCCTAATGAAGTTTTGAATGCCAGGTATGAACAAGAATACTCCTATCTAATTGTCAAGTCAAAGTCCATCACACTAGATACAACGCCATCCTGGTTGTCTATATATTGATGCATCGTACCTATGTGTGTTATCAAAAATAAGGTAAGTAAGCTCTTTATGTCCCCAATATCTAATAAGAAATCACATCATCATCATCATATTTTGAATTCAAGGGTTAATCTTTATTTCTTCTATATTCTCTATATATACTAACACTAACGTGGTATCAGGATATTCATAAATAAAAATAAATATATCCATACATGCATCCATCCTGCATCCACAAACCATCGGCATACTGCATATAATGCATATCATCATAATAGGAAACATCATTGCATAATATAGATTTTTTATTTTAAGCATCTCATAAACCACACATTTGCATTATCAAAATCATTATATTATACATCATCCATACATCTCATATAGAAAAAATACTAAAAAAAAAGTTAGGCATATCATCACATTGCATCCATCATACATCAAAACATAATATTAAGGTGCATACATATAGATCAATAGACATTCATATCATACAACATAAACCATAGAATATCACAAAACACAAAGAATCATAGTATAAGCATATAAACATCCATCCATATCAAATGCATCCATAACACATCACATAAAATAAAATAAGCATCACATCATGTAGTCGCATCGAAGCAATCTCATATATATATATATATAAAGCTGAAGATCATGATACATTAGAATCAAATATACAGTATCATCATCGAATATACAAGAGGCTAGTCAAAAACTCAGCCAATGAATGTATACACATCATAAATCAGGTTGTACAAAAAAATGTGGTCCAAGTGTGCTATCAGTATCTTGAGCTACCCTCGCTCTATCTATCTCCATGATGGCTGCCTCAGCTCTAATGGTGAGACCCTGATTGTCTCCCTGATGTGCCTATGCGAGGGGTCCTAGTAGGAGCAATTTGGATAAGATGGGAGAAATTTGGCTCCCACCACTCCTAGGCCACAACTCTATAGTACACTACCCTATAGTATGATGCCTCCTGCATCACTCGGCTATACATCTTGGCTAGGACCATGGCCTATCCTTGTATCTATTGTGTCATATCCTTTAGCTGCTACCTCCATCCTGTCTCTAATGCCAAGGCCATGTCCACATCCTACCTCATCTAGCACTCCTGTGCCACCTCCTTTCATTCCTAGTCCCTCTCCTAAATCAATGTCTAAATCTGAGCCTGGGCCTATTGAAGCTACCCTATCAAAACCTACACTTGCACCTATAGTGTTGCTATTTTTCCATCCCTAGGATCGAGACCTAGTGGTGGTGGTGGGGGTGGCATCTGTTGATGTGGCTGAATGGGTGGCCTCTGTTTGATGGGTGGCACTAGTGGTGGGATCTAACCATCATGATCTCCCCCTCCATCCTATCTATCATGTGTCTATCTCACCTAATGTGGCACCTATCCTCTAGCCATAGCTGGAACAACTGGTAAAGCCAATCGAATCGGGGAATGAGCCCACTAATATGCATCATACACCTGGGTGGTCCCCGCATCTACGAGACAGTCCAAGTATACCCACGACACCATGACCAGCTATCTGAAATCATTGATGGCCTACTAAGGTGGGATCCTCTATCCCCATGCTATCTCACTAGACCTCCAAGAAAAAAATGGCTCTCTAAGTATCATCGGGTGCATCCTGCACCTCCCCAAATTGGTGAGCAACCCTATCTGGAAGATAACGCTCAATCATGAGATGCTCCCACCCTTGCATGTATCTAGTCAGGTGAAAGTAAAAGAGTTGCACATCATCGCCATACCATCTATGGAAGTGGATCCATGGTCTCTACCGAAACATGGTCATTGTTGGAATTGTTGTCTCAATCTCATAGGCTGGAACCTCTGGAAGAGAAAAGTTGGTGTGACATTTCTTTGGTCTGGCCAACTGGCAGTTTGGAAACCTTGTGAAATATTTTGGTCGTTGTGACCTTGTAGAAGTTTTTCTGAACACTTTCACTTTTGAGTCTATCACTGTGATATAAAGCAGTCGTAACTTCTCACTATGTGGAGATATCTGGCCGACAAGCCTTTCAATCGGGCGTCGGGGAGACTCATAGTGACTGGGGGCTTCAGATTGACTTCAACACTCGGGAAGAAGTCCCAGTGACATTGGAAGGTCTCACCGACAAGGATACACCTTGAAGTCATTAGGATAACCTATGGCTGCTCGGTGAGAAGTCTTACCAAAAGTAACATGTCTCGATGACAGTGTTGGAGCTTTCGAAGAAACCTTTGGGTGATCGGTAAGAAGTCTTACTGATAGTGATATGTCTCACCGACAGACACTTGGAGTAACTTAAGGATTATCTCGGTGTGAAGTCTCAGCGATGAAGGATTGTCTTGGAGACAATGTAACACTCAAGACATTAGGGAGATCCTTGGCCAAAAGACTTGTTTCGATATGATGTCTCATCAAATATCGAAAGTCTCACCGACATCACATGGGGTCATCGATTCGATGTGACTCTTGGTGAGCAGTGGTTTCGAGATAACTTGGAAGCCTTAGTAAGAAGTCTTGCCAAAGGTTGATTCTCTCGCTGACAGTGAAACACATCGATATGACTTAAAGGCTTTGGTATGAAGTCTTGGTGAAAGTGGTGAGTCTGGCTGACAAGATAGACTTAGCATGACTTGGAACTTGCGGGGTGATGTCTTGACAAAGGGTATTTGTCTTGCCGATAGGAATACGATGGACATCAGAAGTTTCGGTATGACTTTGAAACCACGATATGCTCTCTGCGAATGACTAAAGTCTTGGCGACTAAGGAACACTTCATAATGACTTATGAGCTTGATGTAATGTCTCATCGAATGGCGATTGTCTCGCCGATGAGAATGCTGAGGTAGATGTGTCTTGAAGACTTCGATGTAATGTCTGGGCGAAGAGCAATAGTCTTGCCAACTGATGAACTCTTCGGAATACCTTATGATCTTCAGTGTAAGGTTTTGGTGACATGGCGAAGTCTTAGTGATAGCTCTTTGGACTCAATGTAACCTCTTTCCAATAGTGAAGCCTTGGCGGTGTCGATTGTAAGGACTTGTGGCATTGAGGAGACATGGTTAGTGTCTCACCAACATGCGACACAAGTGGATTGTTTTTTGACCGTTTGGATGACTGTCCTACGTGGTGTGACCTGGACGTATTATCTTATATGCAAGGAAGTGGAAACATCTACGTTGCTGAGTTGGATGATTTGACAGTTGTGATCTGACAGTTGGAAACAAACCATTTCATAGAGCTGAAGCCAAAGAGAAGGAAAAGTGAGCGAATAGATGCGAAGGTTGTGACACTGGCTAGATGGCCGAGGGCCTTGAGGCCTAAACAGAGGAGAAGACAAAGCTCCTGATCAAGAAGCATGTTTCTAATTTCTCTTAAGTTGATCTGCATTGTATAGGTGATGATATTGTAATAGTGCGAAGGTTGTTTAGTTTTGAGAGGGTGATCAAAAATTGTACAGGGATATCTGTTGCTACCAATTGTATTTAGAATGAATGAGATGTAATCTCTAAAAAGGCTAAGAGCCTGAAATTGTATTGTAACTATTTTGTTGCTAAATAATACAATGGCTCGATCTTTGGAGTGTGGGGTTTTTTATCCGAAATGATTTTCCCCACGTAAATCTTTGTGTTCTGGTTTTTTGTTTCATCTTTCATGTCTGTTGGTTCATGTAGTAGAATTTGTAAATGCTTGTTGTTGAATTTACATGTGTTTCTCTCAGATGGATCAATGTGGGAAATAAACTGTGTCTGTTTCCACATTAAGACATAGTTGTTCATGTCTTTGAGGTAACCTAATCGAATTAAAGTTACTAAAGGTACTACTGTATGGAGTTTTCATTAAATGCGCTCCACTACATTTCCTTACAATCATCTCATTGATAACCTGCCTCCAGTGTGGGAGGCATGTAATGCCTATATAATGGAGGGTGGTCATCCCCTATATCTGTAAGCCACAGAATCATAGTGGTTTGTTTGAACATATGCTATCTATGGCCTCAAAATGGAAATGTGCTCATAGGCCCACACGTGAAGAAGCATAACTCTAGCCCTAATGCTATGGGCCCCATAGTAGATAGCTTGGTTTATATCTTGATACAACGAGGCTAGGACAACTAGCCCCCATGCATAGACAGTCATCTCCTCCATCATACAAGAACAAATGATACCCCATCCTAAACTGCAGCCTTTGGCTTGTCGATCAAGAACAAGGACTCTTGAGATCAAAGCACTGATGAATGAGGTCAAATCTGAGGAAATCCCCACATATCTATCAAGTTCAAGTTTCCCATTATCGTTCATGTACTCATCGATTCCAAACAACTAAAAAATGACATCACCTCCAACATTGGCATCGTATATGTTGCACTCACCATGAAAAGGGATCCTCAAGTTCTGCGACACATCCTCCAATATCACTGTGGCCTCTCCAATTGGAAGATGGAATGATGAATTCTCACTTTGTCATCTCTCCACCAATGCCATCATCATAGCCAAGTGGGTCCTCATTGCTGGCATCTATGTAATGTGCCTGAATCCAATCGAACCAAGAAAGTATAGCGCATCGTCGATCAAGTGCCTCGCCTGTCATAGTATCCTACTTCTATTCTCCTTCGATTTGAGAACCCGAAGGACCTCCTGCACTCAAAACACCCATGTCATCAAAATTAATCACCTTGGTGTGTTTTCAAATTTTAAAAATCCTTCATAAGGAAAAAGCGAGTCGACATAGCAAAAGTGGGTCAGTTTTGCAAAAGTGATGCTTTATCATTTTGAAAATTTGATGCTAAAATCGAAAGTGATGCTATCCTTCAAAAGCGAGTCAACATTTTTTAGCGACTCCAAACTCTCTTAAGTCCACGCAACATAATTGCAAAGGTGAGTCAACATTTTGTATGCAACTCTGGAACCCTCTAGCGTCACACGACACTATAATGTGTGGGTCAGTATCTGCAAATGTGATGCCGCTCGTAACAAATGTGACACCCTAAAGGACTACTTTTGGTCGACCTAAATGGACCCTAATAAATGCTCCAAAATGACGCAAAACGAGAAAAGTTTCAAAAGGCATACTGGGGGTCCTACATCTTGAGGCTGCTGGAACTCGCAAACCCAATCCATCCAATGTCTGGGAAGCACATGATCCACCATTCCATTAGCACCCAGAGCAAAAATTCAAGGATTATAGGAGGTCAAGTGTGAAAATGATTTGAAAATGACCCTTCTAACCCTATTTATGCAATTTTTTTATGGATTTTTTGGATTTTTTTAGGGTTTTTGAACCCATTTAATCCATTTTCTACCAAGTGAAGCTCGTTTTAACCCATTTTCTTCACCGTGAATCATTGTTTGCATCTTGTGGGATATTTTCCATGTCAAAATCTTTGATTGAACCTTTTTCGCGAGCTCATCCTAATTTTGCAATTTTTACCCCATCTCTCAAGGGGGTAGTGTGGCAGTGTAATTCTTCTACTGGGACAGCAGTGGGGCATCTGAAAAGTTAGGAAATTTTTGAATTTTGATCATGGTGGTGTTATTCTTTGAATCGATGCAACAGGTACCTCACTTCAAAGAGGGGGGAAATGTAGAAACATAAAATGTCCTGATTGATAATGGACATCTGATTCTGATCAACTAACACTGTTTCTTCTAATATCATCTCAAATTGATCAATTTATTGAATAATCAACATTATTTAATTAAAATCAACAAATTTAGCTATTAATAAAATAATTAAATTTATTGATTAATTCACCTTTCTTCTAACTAATTTTCATCAGATTTAATTAAATCAAAACATTTAATTAAATCCCCCTAAGTCTTCTTATTTGATTAAAATCAATTAAATCAAATACCGCAAACCCCCTAACCTCTTCCAATTAATTAATTTTTAATTAATTAATCCCAAATCACCTTCTAATCATCATCAATCAAATACTCTAGCTTTTAACTCTTCAAGAGTTAAATCAACCATGGTCAACTAACCAGGTTGTACATAAAATCAATTTCTTCTATTTATCTAATTCCTCAATTATCCTCACAAAGGAATATTCCTCTTAACAACCTCTCATTCAATTTCCCTCCAAAGGTTTTCAAAACCTATCACATCCTCTTACATTTGTAATAAATTCTCTTACAACATTTCAAATCCTCTTAGATCATCTCAAATCTCATTCAATTCCTCTTACGCCATTTTAAAATTCTCAACCAACAACATTTACTTCTCTTCCATCCTCCTCCACTCACATTTCCCAAAATGTGCTTCAACTTCTTGCAATAGAATTGTGATACTTGTCACATTCTCATTGGCTCTCAATTTATCCCTCATTCACCAATTTCCTCCATTCTTCAACCCTTGGATTCTATCAATAGATGCATCCCTTTCACAATATGGATACACAACTTCATGCATTTCCATTATAGTCATTTGAGTTCATAGCTTTCAATATTTTCATCATTTTCAAGCAATTTAGCTAGATTATAGCCAATTTTACACTTAGATCATCTACACTTCATCAAGCTTATCAAAAGGATTTGGAAAGGGATTATTTCCACATCAAAGGAGGACCACTCCCCCTATGGGATGGAGGTTTAGCTAATTTTATTTAGATTACATACTTTATTTTGTTCAATTTTTGGTTATTTCATTTTTTCTAGTGATTTTGGTTAAATAATTTCATAGGGAACATTGGATTTGCTTTGTAACATGTTTGACACCTATTTTTTGATCTCTTGTTAGTTTGTGTAGGTTTGGTGTTCACATTCACATCATTTGATTGCACATTAGGAGGGGTAGGAACTTGTTGTAAAGCATTTTGAATCATGTTATGATAACGAGGGGAGGCTTGAATAAGATCCCATAAGGATATCTTAGCAAGATTATACTCCTTTTCATTATGTAAAGGCAAATGAGGGGCACTAGGAAAGATAGGGTTAGGCAATGGGAGGAATGTTGGAGTTGTTTATCTTGGTTGTGGATTATTTCTAGTGTTATATGTATGAGCAACACTATAGCTCGACTGTTGCGATATATTACTCTTAGGTGGTTTGAGGATGAGGACGGGTTTTTTTTTAGTTTGTGGTTGTTATGAGGGTGGATAAAGGATAAGTTTATGCTGAGGAGAGTACTTCAAAGGATATCTAATGTGCATAACCTCAAAATATTTATCCTTATTTTCATGATCTCTTAGTGAAGGGGAGTCTAATTTCACTTCATCGTCTTCATCTAAGGAAATCACATTTGTATTGTTTGAAATACATGTGTCAATTTTCTCATTTTCTTGCACCATGATATCCTCCCTAGTAGGAGAGTTTTTAGGAGAACTACAACCTAGATGTTTATGACATTCAAAGGTCAATTCTTCTAAAATGACTTCATCACAAGCAAGGGAGTTATCAATGGTTCAATTTTCTTACTTATCAATGATGGAATTCTCTTGTCCAATAATGTTTTCCCTAAGGGAAGACAAAGAAATAGGATTCTCATGGCTCTGATCGATTGAATCTTCTAACCCAAGGTATCTTATTCAAAAATTTGATTGTTATGATTGTCCATTATTTCATCCTTTTTCTCTAAGGTCTCGTTCTCTTGTGCCATACTATCTACCCTAGTAGGAGAGCTTTTAGGAGAGGAGAAAAAAAGTGGTTCATCACATTCCATGGTTATATTTTGTAAAATAGCTTCATCACAAATAGGAGGCATCAAGAGAAGAACAACTATTAGTTTCAAGCTTACCAATGATTGAATCCTTTTGTTCAAATAGACCTTTCCAAATGTTAGGGACATTAGGAAGGAGAGAAATAATGCTACTACTTACAATCATTGGATCTCTTAACACTAACATAGCCTCTTCACAAATTTGATTTCTATGATTGTCCATGATTACATCTTCTTTCACTAAATCATTCTCACAAGTAGGGTTGGTTTTGGGAGAGGAATATAAACTAGGTAGTGGCAATGATCTCATCATCTTGTGTCATAATGTATTCCCAAGTGGGAGAAGGACAAACAAGACTTTCATGATTCTCAATGATTGGATCTTCTTTCACCAGAATACCTTTGTCACTAATAGGAGAGGTATCGAGAGAAGAACAACTATGATCTTCATGATTATCTATGCTCAAGTATCTTCTTCTATCATGTCATCATTCCCACAAATATGAGAGATAGGAGGGGGTGTGGAATTAAGGAAGGTGTCAACATTTTCACTCTCTTGCACTAAGAGACTCTCATAACTAGGAAATTTATTCAATGATTGACTATCATGCTTATTGATGAACTTTTTCTTTGCAAACTTGGAAAGGAAAGATACTAACATTTGTGAAAATTAATCTATACAAACTTAGTGCACAAACCAAGAACGAAAATAGTCTTGACATGCAGTGCAATGACTTAGAATGAAATGTGTAAATAAAATTTTCAAATTCTAAACAAGGTAATTTGTTGATTACACTATGCAAAAATCTGAGAATGAAATGTTGTAAATGCAAATTTAAAATTAAGCAATGCACTAAATTAACCAAATTAAGCTAGATCTAATGAAATGAATGAAACAAAATATCAACAAACTGAAATAGAGATATGATAACAACAAAAAGAAGCACATAAATGAAGTTTTTAATGTTGTAAAATGCAGATTCAGACCTAATATGGGACTAAATCACCCAAATGGGTGAATGAGTTCCAATTAGGGTTTCTGGAAGGTTCAAATGCTAAAAAATAGTCAACACATAATTCCTAAAAATCTACAAAAACCACCTGTACAGGGACTAAATCACCCAGATGGGTGAATGAGTTCTAGATTAGGGTTTTTACACCAAATTCAGTGAAATCTAATTTTTTTTCTAAGGTTTCTAACTTGTATGTTGACTTGACTGTTTGCAATTATAGATTTTCAGTGAAATTGAATGGCTTAAGATGTAAAAATGCAACCTATATGTACTTTTCACTAATGCAATGTTTAGAAGACCTAAATGCAAATAACTAATGCAAAGTTAATGTAAGCTAGATCTAGGATTACAATGTTCTCCAAATCAGAAATGCAAGTATCCAAAGGTTAGGTTCACCAAAATGAACACAAGGGGAAATAGGTGTGTCCACCTTTTAGGAGATGGACAACTTTGGGGACCTATTTCGCACTTTAGTTCATTAGGAAACCAAGATCCTCAATCAAGTGACTCAATTGAGGAAAGAGACCTTTTACTGAAGTGGTTTCCTTAGGTATGATTAAAAGGGGTTCACCATTAAAATGAAGTTTCAAAAGGAAAGATGCAAATTCTATTGCACTAAACCTAGAAACGAGAACATCAAATCAAATGAAAAAATAGAAATAGAATAAAGAAAGGAACACGGGGAAGCCTGATGGCTTTAAATCAAAGTCTGCAACTCTAAAATTTTTGCTTTTTTGAGGTGTGCTAGGCCTCATCACGTAAGCCCAGAAGCGATTTAGTCGATCTAGGGTTCCCTACGGACAAAATATGAGATCTCAGTAGCTGATCTAGATCCTGAAAAACATTGGAAAAAAGTGTACTAGGACTCACTATGCCAATTTGTTACACAGTGTCTGAAAAAGTGAAAAAAGTGTCACGAGAAAGCGAAATTTTGAGGCCCCGAAACTTTGTGAGCCTTTGATTATGGAGTTAAATAAACTTACTTGGTTTTAATGTAAATAGGATTGGATATCTTGCTTTAGATCTGAGATTTTGGTGAGCCTTGACAACTTCTTATGACAACTTTTGCAACTCTCTCCAATCTTGCAACTTTGTCTTGAAAGGATCTTCAAGCTCCAATTCACGTAAATCTGTAATCACACATGAAGATGGAAAAAAAAGTTGTGTTAGGGAATAGGGGTTTTCCTTGGTCAAACCTCGTTTTGGTAATCAAACCTTAATGATAAATGAAGCATGAATGAAATGGAACATAGAACATAAGATGAAACAATAGAACCTTGTTTGAAACCTTGTAGATCTACAAACAAGCATGAAGTAGCCTTAATTTATGTAGATCTTGATCATGATTCTCGATGAAAGATAATGCCTTTGAATAATTGAACTGATCTTGAACAATACATCACAACATTAGCTCAAAACCACATGCGTGATGCATCAAGCCTTTGACACGATAATGGATCTTGAATGTTGCTCTATGGTGCGTAAAATATGGAATTGACATGGGTACTGCATAAGTCTAACTTACTAACACCATTTCAGCTGTGAGATGTCCTTGGTCTAACCATTTAGTCAAATCTCCTATCTGATTAAAAGTCATCCCAGAATTTGCTTTTAATTAAATAAATCCCTCCAATTTTATTCAATCATTGTCTCTATGTAATTAGCTAGGTCACTTCATCTTCCTATCTTTCAGTTTAATTAAATAATCCATATTATTTGATTAAAATCTCTAAAAGTTCATCTATTTAAATTAAATAAATCAAACATTTATCTAATTTAATCAACATCACCTTTGGTTAATGATCAAAAATATTTATTTAACTAAGTCTAAATCATTCTCGTCTCATTTTGAGTTATTTGTATCCTAAAAATCTAAGTCAAAATGGTCAAATCAACTAACATCATTTAAATTAATCAAATCATGATTAATGCTAATTCCTAATCACTTCAATCCCTCTAGATTTTGCAACTTGCACAATTAAATCATTTAGTTGATTTATGGTTCCCTATTACTTTCAAAATGGCATCAAAGGGAATATTCCTCCAAGTTTAAAATCTCCCCAATGAACTTGTCCATCCAACAAATCATTTAAAGCTCTTGCATTGTCTCTTACATGTCTCCCACTTGGCATTTAACTCATTTTTCATCCCCCCTAAACATGTCATCTCATCAAATTCAAATTTCAAACTTGCACATGGATCAAAATGTGCTCAACCTTCATCTTATCAAATGTTGACAAGTGGCACTTTTCCATTAGTTGAATGTTAGTCCCACATTGCTTCATTTTTGGCATTCATCCATCTTAGCATTCTATAAATAGAGAAAAGAAACTCATCCTTCATTTTTATCCATCCCTAATCAAAGCAAAGTTACCATGCTAAAATATTTAGCCATTTCCATCCATCATTGAATTATTAGCTAGGATTTTTGCAGATTTGGCTTGGAGTTCTCGTCTTTCATCAAAGTGGATCAATATCATCTTCAACATATCAAGATTTCATCATAGGAATTGGGGAAAGGGCCAATTCTCACATCAAATTGGCACCAATTCCCCCATGGGATCATGAGTTTGCACATCTAATTAGGATTTAATCTTTGTTTTATCTATTCCATTGTGTTTCTTTGTTATTTTTTATTCCTAGTTTGAGGGTTTGTAGAAATGGATTTCATGGGGAATCCTTATTTTAACTTGCAAATCCTTGTTTAGCTTGTTTACTCATGTTGTTTTGCAAAAATTACTAGGAAAGCCACCTTGGCTATCTAAATCAACACAACAAACTATTAGTCAAGTTAGCCAAAAACAATAATCAAACTCCTTATGAAGCTCTTAATCACATCAAGACAAGGAAACATGATAAAAAGCATTACAAAGAAATCATAAACATGTAAACCTATCTAAAATGGATTAAACCTTCACTTCATAAGTGGATTGGTGCTTCTTTGATGTGGAAAGAATCCCTTTCCCAATTCTTGATAGATAAAGCTAAATGATGTAATGCCTTGAGATGGAGTGGATGGACAAAATCAGTTCTCAATGAAGAGAGTGACTTTGCATGAGGATTGTGGATCAAGATGTGGAGGATTTGTTGAAGAATGATGCCTCTATTTGTAGATTCTCAAATGCTAAGAGTGCCAAACATGGAGATGTGGGACTAAAACATTGTGAAAAGAAGGCCAGTTGTCAACTTGTGATGGTGATGCATGTGCAAGATTTGGAAATAATGTTCAAGAAATTTCAAATTCAAATTTATTGAAATAAATGCTAGAAAAGTTTGACTTGTGCAAAGGACATGTAAGAGACATGTAAGACCTCTTAAATGCTTTTTTGGATGTACATGTCCACTTGTTTTTGAATTCAAACTTGAGGGAATATTCTCAAAGATGCCATGTTGATGGAAAATGCTGATTTTATAAATGAATAAATTGGGATTTATTTGTGCAAAATGAAGTTATCTAGAGGATGTGATGGATGATTGGGTTAGATTTAATCTAATTTGATTAATTAAAGAAGAAGTTAGGTGATTTAACCTTTTGCTTTAGATATTTTGATTTATTTAGTAAGGGTGATAATGATAAAGATTAAATTAAATAAAGTTGATTACCTTTAGGAGATTGAAATTGATTTACTGATGAATGGATGAAAGGTGAGCAGTTAATTGATGAATGGATGCATTATGCTAATTTTGCATGTCTACAGCTCCAAATACTTGATGATTTTTCTCAGATTCTCTTGTAATCACTCTTGATTATAATATTTTTCTATGAGTGCTTGCATAAAACTTCTAGGTAAAACTAGGTGAAATGACCTTGTATTTGTACTTGTTGATGCCAAATTTCCCAAAATTACAACACAAGCCAACATCTGCTCTAGGATAATAAAATCCCACCAAGAATTTGATTAAAAATAGGTCCTGGTTAAAGCGGGACTCATACACCACCTTGGGCGTATGATTCCTATGTCCTAAACATAGGACATAAACTCCAAGAAGTGTCTTGTTTAAAGCAATATTTAAAATTAGGCCCTAAAACCTAGGTGGGACCCATATGCTCAAGTTCGCGTATGAGTCCTAGATCACTAGATTCAGAACACACAACCCTCAAACATCAATTATGATTTGTCATTTGTTAAATGTCGAGATTATCCTCATAAAAATGCATTTAATAAGGCTTTCGGATGCAAAATAGGACCAAATAAGGCATAAAGAAGCCCAATTTTAGTAGGGAGGGCCCAAACAAGTGTGAAAATGTAAAGGGATACATTTTCCTACACTACAAAACCTATGATTCCCTCTGATAAAAAGTGTCAATTTTTTATGATTAGATAGGAATTTTAGGGGTTTTTGGGCCTTCTGAATGCAATAGAGAGGTTAGATCTGGACCAATCTGCTCCATAAATCAACTATCTCCTTGATGATGGCAACTAGCCTAAAATTGAAACCCTCACAAACTATGACTTGCAATGAATTTTCTCCTCAAGAAAACACTCAACTCTCCAATTCAAGACAGGCTTTACAAGGCCTTAGCTCTAATACCATGTTGGAAATGCTAATGAACCCAAATGAAGCTACAATCTTCAAACGATCAACCAAGAAAGATGCAATCCACAAGAAAGTGTTGCAACATGAGCTTGCATGAATATTAAGAATTGATATTAATCAATGAACATGAAAACATGATTATGAGATATAATACTATGTAGAGGAACCTTGAATATATATATGCAAGGTGCGATGATTTATGAAAACTACCCTTGATACAAATATCAAACATGCTTAGTGTAAAAAATTAAATACATGAGATAACTATTAAATTCCTAAATAACTAAAAGTAAATAATGATACATGGCCCCATTATAACTAACTTATAGAAATGACACCTAGGACTAACTTAACTCCTAAGTAAACTTATCATGTGAATAGGAGTTCACACTAACAATTGCTATCAACATGATTGTGAGTAATAAGAGGTGCAAGTGGATGAGGAGCCTCCACTTTAGGATTAGAATTTCACTTTAGGATTTCACTCAAGTGCAAGTGGATGTTTCTATTGGTAGTGGTTGCTTTAGTATTTCACTTTAGGATTTCACTAAAAAAAATAGAACAATTAGATATCAAAATAAGAACACTACCACTAGACTTGGTCACTCCTCTCTATTTTTGGGGACAATAGCAACCAACAAGGGTGCTTTTATATTTTCCTAAGACACTAACACCTAATAAGGATTGTCGTGCTTCTATCTTGTCCCACCATGACAGACTTGGGTGTTGGTGTTTAGGTACAATTTTTGTAATATGATTACTTAGATATGTCCAATAGTGTTTCTACAACTCCTAGATCAATCCAAAAATAGTACTAAATCAAAAATTAATTTTACACATGTATCATAACATATCTCTCAATGATCATGCAAAATTCGATTCAACAATAAGCAATCATTCTTGACATTAAAAATAATCCTCCATTTCAATCAAAACATCAATTAGTCACAATTTCCTCAAAGGTGCAATTCCTAAGACATGCAATTCCTAAGACATATACATGAAATTGATTGAAGTATAAATAAAAAATATAATACATGTCAACATAATTCCATATTATGCACATGAATTAAATAGGAATTCGCTCTTCATGTATGATGTATTAACCTTAGCCTTGAATTCACATATTAGGGTTTATAGTTTTAGTTTTCTAGTTTATTTTGACTCAAGGGATTCACAATTAGGTATGATTTTTTAGTTTAACTATTAAAAATCATCATGACTAAGTTTCCAAAATTTCTTCCTAAACTTCAACTACCTTTCTCAATGATTATCATGGTTTAGTTTATTATTTTCTCACATATAATGCATTGTCTAGTTTTTTTCATTCCTCATAATGTTTTCTAAAACTCACATTAAGGATTATTTCATCTGTGTTATGTGCAAAAGAAATTCAATAGAATCACATCCCATCTTCAATGTTATTTTAAATCTCTACTAAAAACCTTGTTTAAATAACCTTCAACCCATAATCCCTGCTTGAGCCTCCAAACTCCTTTGCCATTTTTGTGTATTTAAATTATAATTTTAAATTGTTTTTTATTTTAAAGATTCTAATTGTTTTGATCTCTGTGAGAAAATCTGGGTGTATCTCATGCACCTCTTGTATTACAAGAAGAGGTATGCTGAGATATTTCATGTCATGTTATTATCTACAATGCATGATACTTCTGCACATCTATACCAAGTTCTAAACAAATATAAGTCTTCTATTTCTATGGAGAAGATTGATGACTTTAAAAGAAAATATCATGCAATTTCTTTCTTGAGAAGCCATGTTTGTATTCATGACCTACAAATTCCATCTTCATCAAAAGTTGCTAAAAAGAAGTTTTGTTATTGTTATGTACCTAATATAAATAAAACATTCCCCTCCTTTGAGCATGATAGTCATCACAAAGGAAAACATGTGGAAATAGAGGAAAGTTCGATTAATGGCTTTCAGCATGATGGAAGCAAATATGCATCTTTTTAATGCTGACCTATTTTTAGACTATCATTTTCCATGTTAAAACAAATTATTTATAATTTTCAGTGTTATGTAAAAAGGGATAGGGGTATATATAGTATGTGTGCTATGTTAGGGGTTTTTGGTCATAAAAGGGGATGATCAGATGTAATGTTGTAATCAGACAATTCTACTAGGGTTTTTTGGCCATAAAAGGGTATGATTAGATGTAATGTTGTAACTGCATAATTAGTCAACTGATTGCCTCCCGGACCCTACTGGTCTCTTTATCATATCTTGCAAAACTCTAATTCGATCAAGAATCTGTGGGTTTCTTTGGCCGGTTCTTCTCGCCAAATATGTCCATTTAAACTAAATATATATATATATATATATATATATATATATATATAAGTGGTCTACCACTTTTGGCTTAAAATACAATAATAAATGTAATCTTCACTGTAAATATAAAGTAATTTAATAATAATAATTTATTAATTTATCTATTATCCTTTGCAAACCCAAATGCATCATTTAACTAGATGTACATTCATTAATAAAAAATGATTGTCATCTCTATTTAATTTATTTTATTTCATAAATAAAATAATATTTTATCTTATTAATTACATTGAGAGGTTTTTATAGTGGCAATGATAGAACATCATGTTCTAATTATATACATTAAAAAACTAAAATACAACCAACATATATTAAAAATAAATAAATAAAAAGTATAAAACAACTCTTAACTAAATAAGATAAAAAAGTTAGTGTGTTAGACAACCATGCCTAAATGCATTAAAAGACTCTTATGCATGTAAATAAAAAATAATTTAAACAAAAATAAATAATCTAAATAAAATAAAATAATTATCAACAGTTATAAAATAAAATAACTCAAGATTGATATCTTTTAGTGTTTTTACAAAGATGTATTTAAGATATTTATACTAGTTAATATTCATCTAAAATCCTATATATAACTTTATCTTTATACTATCTTCTCTATATTTATTTTCTCTTTTATTTGATTTCAAACACACAAATCTTAAAATCTTACTCAAATCTTTAAATTTTGGAATATTCAAACACACAAATTATAATTAAATTGTAATTTAATTTAATGAGTTAGCAATAACATTTTTGATAAATTAGGACTATTTTTTTCACTTCATAATCTAGACCTATTCCAGTCACCCTTACATGACCTTAATTTGAAACATCACACACTCCAAGATTACATTAGTGGCATTTATGTCACATGCTAAGACTTGCATAGTGACACAATAACTAACCAATCAATTACACAAAAAAAGAAACCATAAATACCAACAATTATAATATAAAATTACTTAAATAATACACACAAAATCCATAACATTAAATATCAATCATCCACAATAAAATACCAATTTCCAAATTTCAATGAAATGGGTCAAATTATAAATAAAAAAGGTCAATAATTTGATATATTATGCAACCTTGTGGTGATCATTATTTTACATCTCGAGGTAGTTCTATGGATATTCATTGTGGCATTTTTCCTACGGATACAACACAGAGATAACATGCCTTATAATATAGATGTTTTTTATTAGATAAGCAAGACAAAGGCCTTGATCCCATTGCATGAGAAACATAGAAAAATAGTAAAGAGTTCATCAGATCATAACATAAAAAATAACAAATGGCACCCAAGCTAGCCTCAAATCACACCATAGAAACCCAAAAACCTAACAAGAAAAAACTCTAGCAAATAATGATGTAGATGTTAGTGGCCCTCAATTACCCCTTTGTTCAAATTACATGCTTAAATCATTACTATTATTGAGGAGTCACTACATGATGATTTGGAAGGAACTACTGATACTTCTTTTCATATTAAATATTTTTTATTTACAAATTATGAATATTTATAAGACATCTTATTAATTAGTGTTTATAATTTATTTAATCTTCCAACTTTACAATGGCTTCATTCATGTTGCTTATCATTCATTTGCGGAAGTAAAACAATTACTTCTATTGCTTGTTTATCTTGTCTTAGTGTGCTTAAGGGTTGCATTGACATAGTTGATCCTTCTCATGGCCTATCTTTTAAAATTTGTCCACCTTATCCTACTATCCATATGGTTTATACATCTACTTGTCCTACACTTCATACCATACCATATCTCCTATATGTTTACGTACTTTTCATGCTAGGGATGCTTCTCATAGTTGGTCATACACATCACAAGATAGATATAGGTCAATGTGTTCCAACTCGACAACCAATTTTAATATCTAGTAAAATTGGTCTTGCTCCTAGAAACCTAATCTTACATCTAAGGGATATGACAATTCAACAATTGTAAAATTCGCAAGCTACAATATTTCAGCCATGTGACCTTTTAGGTAACATATTACACAAGCAAAATACATGTGTATCTAGATTACAACATTCATTTATTTTCAAGTGTATCCATTAGAGAAGGGGAAGCAATAATTAAATCCCTAAATAAAAGGTACACATTATGATACAATACTTCCATAGATAATGCAATCCCATTCATATGATAAAATGTCATAAGTGAGTCAAAAATTAAAAAAAGATAGAATCACAAATTATATAACATTTCAAAATTTGTGACAAAGCATGAATGAAAACCAAGGATAAAGGACCATGAGAGTCCATAGTAATAGAATACACTATAAATCAACTCAAGGGTAGATATCCAAAATATTATGCATGAAAGATCCAAAACCCTAATAGATGTAGGTAAATGGTATAAATACCTAATTCATTAAATTTTAAAAAATCAATTCCCTAATCAAATCTGTAAATCTTGAAGCTAAAGGATGGATAGATTGGTAAAATATGTGATAAGTAATTAAGCACACCAAACCCTATATTGAGGATGTATCAATAAGACACAAGAATGGAATAAAGGCTACATTTGGGAATAAGATGTAAATATAAAAAATAAGTAGATCTAAAAATTCTAAGGAAAATTAAGTCACGTAAGAATGGATAGGTTCACCAAAATTTTAAACTAATAATGATTGTTACCTTAAGTTTAATCTAGACCATCTAATAAAAAATACATAAAATAAGACAAAAAATAACATTTGATTCAATCACGTAAAGCAATGCCAATTTAGAAAATTAAACACAAAGCATTAGATCACTTAGATCTAGGAACAATAATGAAGAATTATTGTGATGTGATGTAGATTTGAGTTGTTAGGTACAAAAATTATATGCCTATAATATGTGAATTGCTTTAAATTTAGTGTATGATTGTAGCTTGTTATAAGTTGATCCTTAGCTCTAGGATAGTTCCACATGGTGTGGATATGCTATATAACTTGTTGATTTTATCTAGATAAATGTGTGTCTATTAACTAGTTCACCTTGAAGTCTACTCTTCATTGATTGTTGAGAACTCACAATATTTAAAAATACCTTTAAAAATTTATTGAACCAAAAGGTACAAGTTCTCCTAGATTGGCACCCTTGATTATATTGACTTTTTCGTTATAAAAATGGTCAAGAAAACACTCTTTAATCATATGCAAATGCTCTAGAATGATTATATGTAGAAACTGTTGGAGTTAAAATGCCACTAAGAGGGGGGGGGGGTGAATCAGTGTCTTAACAGATTTGACCAGTTTTCAAAAAATTCAAAAACATAGCACAGATTTGATCTCAATATTATTCTGATTAATGCATTCATGAGTTGAATGTAATCATTCATAAACAGAATTGAGAAAAGTATTAATCCCAATAGTGTACTGAAACAACAACACAGTAAGGTAGTGAGAATACAAAAGAACAAAGTGACACAAAATTTGCCGAGTGGAAAACCCTCCTGGGGTATAAAAACCACTCCCTACATTCCTTCCAGGCTTAATCTTTCAATCAACTGTTCACAATGCCTTATAGGCTGATTTTTGAGCACCCACTCAAGGAGCACCAACCCCTCATTTAGAGATATCTATCTCAGGGAGTACCAACCCCTCAAATTATGAATTGAACAACAATGATAACTCAGAGGATTTCTCTGTTTTCAGTTAAGCACATATTTCTCTATTTTCTTGTCTACAGAGTACCTTAAAGATTCAATATTTGAATCCATAAAATACTACATAGAGAAGAAATTTACAATCTCTACATCTTGTTATTTATATTTTATTACAGAGTTTTATCCATACATTTTCATACAACCAAGGAATGATAATCTTAGAATTACAACAACAACAAAAAAGATTTTTCTGCTTCTATTTATACAACTGCCAAATAGGTAACTGTCTTCAGGAGTAATGGCAGAATAACCAACCCAACTAAGATTCGTTCTCAACAAATCTGTAACGTATGATTTTATATTGCTGCATAAAAAGTACAACTGTCCACCACAGAAAATCATAACCTCTAATGCATGAATGACAATACTCAGTCAGGGCATCATATTGATAGAGATGCAGAGAGTAGTTAGAATAAAATGGTGATTATAAACCAGTATGAGCAGCATGAAATGCATAAATAAAAATACCAGACAAATCTATAACTCTCATGGCTCCATCAACCACTATCGAGCTTCCAACCAACTTTAATGTCGCCAGACAACCTTATGTTTCTCGCTTTCGCCAAGACCCATCAGAGTCGGAAGAAGTCATAATGAATACATAATGTCATGCCAAGAGCTCACAACATCCTTCTGGTCAATGAGACAAAAAGGTTCTCTCACCGAAATGAAACCACCATTCGCTATTGCTATAGCTTTAGATATCAGAGAGACATCATATAGATCAACTTTGTTATACCGAAAGTCATTCATTTGACTTTGTTGACAAGACACACCATCCTTGCCATGACCTCTCATCGATGAAAGAGTCTCACCAAAAAGACTTTTCAACTCTTATGTGTCGTTGTAGCCTACAATCTTTGAGGATACCTCTCGGAGAATACTTTGACATACCGAAAAGAAACTTTATTCACTGAGTCGCTGAGACAATGCCAATCTCTCGCCGAATGCACTTCATAAGACTTAGTCGGCAAGACCAAAAAGTTTTCTATGACATTCTACTAAAGCAAAACCCTTGTCGATATGCATCTATCCACCATCGGTCGGTGTGACATTGCATATTCGTTATAACCTCACGTTGAAGCCTTAAGCTCTTGCTAATGAGTTTCCATTTAATCGGTGTGACATACCAATATCGCTGAGAACACATATCGAAGGAATAACATATGCTGATAGAGATCACTTTCAGTCACCGAAACAAAAGACAAGTCTTGCTGAAATAATCTTTCTTGTGTCGGTCGCGAAGACACACAACACTCGATGAAACAACATGCCAATAGGGATTTCTTATGTCGATGAACCACCTTATGAGTTAGTCGGTGAGACCCAACTCATTCGGTAAGACCTCCCAGCGGTGAACACAACTCATGCCAACAGACCTTTCCACTGTAGCCAAGACAACGAGAATGTCACATCGAAAGCAGCCTATATGTTAAATCCAATCGACATGACATCAGAAATGTCTTGCCGATAGGCAACACAGTCATTTCAAAGTGGATTGGGGAGACCATGCCATACACATGTCGATATGTGTAAGCCTGAATGAGAAACAACCAATACCTATGATATTCAGAAAGAACCATCCTAACAAGGAAACCAACACAAAGTGATTTTGTCATCAAGGACAAACCATAAACACAACTGAGATCCAACAATCTCCCCCTTTTTCCTTGATGGCAAAACACAAATGACTCTCCCCTTTTTCGTGTCAAGGCAAAGAATAGAAGAAAATGTGCATTTCCATAACACAACTAAGAAGCCTACCAAAATATCATGAGAAACAACTACAAAAAAGAGAGTACCAATCCAGCAAGCAAGATTGTAGGAGAGCTTTAAGTGAATCAAAACATATAACATGCACCCCCTAAGTAGTAGCTTGGAGATTTAGTGAAGTAACGATTGAGAGATAACTCCCAATCAAAGTCTCAGCCTTTCAAATAACTCTTTTGCTAAGGGCTTGGTAAAAATATCAGCCACCTGATCTTGAGATCCAACAAACTGTAAGCAGACTTCATTAGCCAAAACCTTTTCTCGAAGAAAGTGAAACTTGATAGCAATATGTTTAGTGCGAGAGTGCATAATAGGATTTTTTGAAATATTTATCGCACTATTGTTATCACAAAGAATGGAAATAGGTTTAGAAACATCAATACCCATATCTAAAAGAGTCTGACTCATCCACAGTACTTGAGTATAGCATGAAGTGGCAGCAATGTATTCTGCTTTAGCAGTAGAAAGAGAAACAAATACTTGTTTCTTGTTATGCCATGCAACTAAACAATCACTAAGAAAGAATGCAACACCACTAGTGCTTTTCCTATCATCCAAACAACTAGCCCAGTTAGCATCAGTATAAGCAATCAAAGAGAAATCATTGCTTCTAGGATACAAAGACCATAATCAACAATGCCCTGAATATATTTAAAAATCTTTTTAACAGTAGTGACATGGGATTATTTAGGGGATGCCTGATACCGTGCAACAATGCAAACTACTTCAGGTCTAGAGGCAGTTAAATATAAAAGACTGTCGATCATTGATCTATATTTAGTTTGATTTGTATCAGGAGAATCATCAACCTTAGTAAGTTTGCATCTAGTAACCATTGGAGTGCTAACTGGATGGCATTCATCCATCTGAAATTTCTTAAGCATCTCTCTAGCATACTTGGTTTAAGAAAGAAATATTCCATTTTCACGTTGAGAGATTTGAATACCCAAGAAGAACTTTAATTCTCCTAATAATGACATTTCAAATTTAGATTCCATTAGCTGGGAGAATTTTTTACTCAAAGTAACATTGTTGTAGCCAAAGATAGTATCATCAACGTAAATTTCAACAACCAAAATATCAGAACCTTCAATTTTAACATAAAGATTACTGTATACACCTCCTCTAACAAAGCCATTAGAAATTAAATGACTGTCTAGCCTAGAGTACCAAGCTCTAGGTGCTTGTTTTAAGCCATAGAGGGCCTTTTTCAACTGTAAACATGGTCAGGCTTATCTTTGCAAATAAATCCTTCAGGCTGTTTGACATAGACCTCTTCATCTAAATAACCATTTAAAAAGCAGTTTTGACATCCGTTTGATAAACAATAATTTTTTTGTAAACAAAATAAGCCAAGAATATTCTGATAGATTCTAGTCTAGCAACAGGTGCAAAGGTTTCACCAAAATCAATACCTTCTTGTTGAGCATAGCCTTTGTAGAAAAATCTTGCTTTGTTGCAAATAACATTACCATTTTCATCAACCTTGTTTCTGTATATCCATTTGCCTCCAATGACATTCTTGTCATCTGGTCTTGGGACTAACTCCCAAGTCTGATTTTTCTCAATCTGATCAATTTCTTCCTGCATAGAATTAATCCAACATGAATCTGTGAGAGCTTCATTAAAAATTTTAGGCTCAAACTAAGTAACTAAACAAAAAGCAATTTGTGCCTTTTCATCAAATTCTGCAGCCTTTCTTCTAGTTTGAACTCCGGCATTTTTATCCCCAATAATCCGATCTTTGGGGTGAGATATAGCTAGAGTTTTTGAAGGAGCATTTGATGCAACCTTTTCAGGACTTGCTTTTTCATTTTAAGGGCTTGTTTATTCAGCAATAGACTTTGTTGTTTCAGCTCCTTTTGAAATTATTTCAAGTTCAAGTTCTTCTTCCTCATTATCCTGCAAAGATTCAATAAACAAATGTGGTCTTTCATAAAATTTTACATTAACAACTTCAACAATCTTACTAAGCCTTTTGTTAAGGCATTTATAAGCTTTGTTGTGAGTTGAGTATCCCAAAAAGATACCCTCATCACTCTTTGATTGAAAGCTCCCAAGGTTATCATCATCTTTCTTGATAAAACACTTACTTCCAAAAAAATTAAAGTGTTTGATAGAAGCAGTTTTTCCATACCAAAGTTCATAAGTGTTTGGATTTCACCCTAAGCTGCACTCTATTCAAAATGTATATAGTTGTATGAACAAGTTCTTTCCAATACATATCAGCCAACTTAGCTTCATCTAGCATGGTTCTAGCCATTTCTTTTACAGTTCTATTCTTACGTTCAACTACCCCATTTTGTTGAGGTGTTTTTGTTGCAGCATACTATCTTTTAATGTCGTGTTGTTCACAGTAATCAATAAACTCTTGAGAAGTGAACTCACCTCCTTTGTCAGATCATAGACATTTAAGTTTTAGATCAGATTCCTTTTCAACCATTTTACAGAAAATTTTGAACCTTCCAAAGGCTTCTGATTTGTGCTTAAGAAATGTGACCCATATAATTCTAGTATAATCATCCACAAACAGCATAAAGTACCATTCACCATTAATAGACCTTGTTTCTATTGGTCCACATAAATCAGTGTGCACAAGTTGTAAAGGTTTTGAAGAAGAATGTTCTTTTGTTTTGAAGCTGATTTTAGTTTGTTTACCACTTAAGCATTCTTTGCACATAGAGTTTTCTGGCTTGCTAAGAACTGGTAGACCTCTAACATTCTGATTTTTACTAATTCTAACCAGATTTTCAAAGTTTATGTGTCCTAATCTTTTATTCCATAACCTGTTCTCTTCAATTTGGCCCATTAGACACATACCTTGATTATTGTCATTGCATGATGAGTCAAGAAGATTGTACACATTTCCTTTTTTCCTCCTTCCAGCTGCAACAGCCTTTCCAAGCTTGTTCTTAATCTCACATCCCTACGAAGTGAAAAGAACATGATAACCACTATCACATATTTGACTAACACTTAGAAGATTGTGTTTGAGACCCTCCACATAGTACACATTATAGATAGGTGTGTCTTCATTTAGAAGAAGTGAACCTCTACCTTTAATTTGAATACCAGAGTTATCACCAAACTTAACATAACCACCTACATAATCTTCAATATTTATAAACTTATGCTTGTCGCCGGTCATATGGTTAGAACATACATTGTCTAGGACCCATAAGTCCTTTTTCTTGGAATGAAAAGCAGTTTGAACCAACATAGTTTGTTCAATGTTGTTAACAGTCTTAGGTTTCCAAACCTTTTTAATTTTATGTTGTTTTGATTGCATATCAGTTCTACATTGTTTGACAGAATGTCCCAAGGCATTGCATTTAAAACATCTGATCTGTCTAACAAGACCATAGTGTTTCCTAAGACCAAACCTGGGTATTCTAGGATTCATAAGCCTACAAGTGCTCACCTTATGGCCAAATTTGTTGCAGAAAAAACAATAACCATAGAAGAAAGGATTGACACTGTATGAAGATCTATTACCTCTTAAAGATTGAACATGATCCTTACCAAATTCTGAGTGATTTGAACTTGAACCTTTGACTTCAGAAGAGGGGTTTTGTTTTGCATGGTCAATTGAGCATTCACCCTTTTCAAAACCAACACCAGTTTTATCTTTGTACATCTTCTGCTTGCTGAGCATCTCATTCAGTTTTAGAGTGCTTTCATATTTTTCAATTTCCTTCCTAAGATAGACTACTTCTTGTTCTAGTTTTTGAATTTCATGATCTTTGCAACTTATAGTCTCTCGAAGATAGTCTTCAACTCTTTTAGCTTCTTCAAGTTGAGTTTTCAGAGAGACCATTTCTTGATCTGGTTTATGTTCTTGAGAAAGAACTTGTTTTTTGAGTTTTCTGATCTCTTGTAAAGCACATTTCAGCTCACTTTCAAGATCTACTTCACCTTCTTCAATGTCAATGGCATTTGTATCTTCTTGTTGAGTAATCTCAGTCATGAACAAGGTTTCATCTTCTTCTGCTGATGAATCTTCAGACTCAAAACCAGTTTCATCTTTGCTAAACAAACTCTTCTTCTTTATGAAGTTGAAATTACGTTTAGGTTTAAAGGCCTTCTTCTTAGGTTGTTTTTCAGTTGTCTCCTTGTCATAGATTTGATCATCATAGGGACACTTTGTAGCAAAGTGACCTATTTTTCCACAGTTAAAACATTTAAAGGGAAGTTTTCCCTTATATTTTCCTAATCCCTTTTTAAATCTTCTAACAAAATGGGATTCTTTAGAATTAGACAAATCTGATTCACAGACTTCAACTTTTTCTTTCTTTTTAGTGTTAAAGGTAGTTTCTTTTCCTGTTGAATTGTTTTTGCTAGTTCTCATTTCATAGGTAGTAATTATTCCTTGTAGGCTGTCTAGGGTAAGCTAATCAAAGTGTTTCTTTTCTTCTAGGGAAGAAACCTTAGATTCAAATTTGGATGGTAAGGTTCTAACAACCTTTGTGACTACATCAAATTCATTAACATCTTGACCTAGACCTTTCATTGCATTGACAACTTCATCAACTCTTAGGAAATATTCAGCCACTTTTTCATCATCCTTCATTTTAAACTCCTCAAACTGATGCTTGAGTGTAATGATTTTTGATAGTTTGAATTTCTCATTCCCTTGATATATAGTTTCAAGTTTTTCCTAGATTTCATGAGCAAATTTGCAATGCATGACTTAAATGAACACATCTTTAGTTAACCCACACAAGATGGAATGCTTAGCTCTGTCATTTGTTTCATACCTTTGTTTTTTAGCAGGATCAGTGGGAATAGAGGTTAGTACATTGTAAGCACTTATAACCATGCTCCAAACATCAACATCAAAATAAATAAGAAAAGCTTCCATTCTAATTTTCTAGAACACATAATCTATTCCATCAAATAACAGAGCTTTGGTTATAGAGGCACCATCTTGAGAATGTGCCATTAAAAATAAACTCCAAGACCAAGATCAATCCAAAGTGATTAAAACCTATGAGAGGACCCTACGCTCTGATACCAATTGTTGGAGTTAAAATGACACTGAGAGGGAGGGTGAATCAGTGTCTTAATAGATTTGACCAATTTTCAAAAAATTCAGAAACATAGCTCAGATTTGATCTCAATATTATTTTGATTAATGCATTCATGAGTTGAATGTAATAATTCATAAACAAAATTGAGAAAAGTATCAATCCCAATAGTGTACTAAAACAACAACACAGTAAGGCAGTGAGAATACAGAAGAACAAAGTGACACAAAAATTTTCGAGTGGAAAACCCTCCTGGGGTATAAAAACCACTCCCTAAGTGCCTTCCAGGCATAATCTTTTAATCAACTATTCACAATGCCTTATAGGCTGATTTTTTAGCACCCACTCAAGGAGCACCAACCCATCATTTAGAGATATCTATCTCAAGGAGTACCAACCCCTCAAATTATGAATTGAACAACAATGATAACTCAGAGGATTTCTCTATTTTCAATTAAGCACATATTTCTCTGTTTTCTCATCTACAAAGTACCTTAAAGATCCAATATTTGAATCCCTAAAATATTACATAGAGAAGAAATTTACAATCTCTGCATCTTGTTATTTAGATTTTATTACAGAGTTTTATCCATACATTTTCATATAGCCAAGGAATGATAATCTTAGAATTACAACAACAACAACAAAAAAGAGTTTTTTGCTTCTATTTATACAACTGCCAGATTGGTAACTGTCTTTAAGAGTAACGGTAGAACAAACAACCTAGCTAAGAGTCATTCTCAACAAATCTGTAACGTATGAGTTCATATTGCTGCATAAAAAGCACAACTATCCACCACAGAAAATCATAACCTCTAATGTATGAATGACAATACTTAGTCAGGGCATCATATTGACTGAGATGCAAAGAGCAGTTAGAATAAAATGGTGATTATAAACTAGTATGAGCAGCATGAAATGCATAAATAAAAATACCAGACAAATTTGTAACTCCCATGGCTCCATCAACCACTGTCGAGCTTCCAGCCAAAAATGTGCCAAATAGACCTTTCAAAAAACCACTGTAAAAACTGTTACATTCAGCAACAACAGAAACGCAAACACTCAAGATGGCGGCCACGCTAGGGTTTGATACCCAGCTAAAAGAATAACCTCAAAAAGTTTTCTGTATTCCTTTAATATTTCCATCGATGACACGTTATGCCGAAGGCAACTTTAATGTCGCCAGACAACCTTATGTTTCTTGCTTTCGCAAAGACCCATCAGAGTCAAGAGAAGTCATAACGAATACATAATGTCATGCCAAGAGCTCATAACATCCTTCTGGTCGATGAGACAAAAAGGTTCTCTCACCAAAATGAAACCATCATTCGCTATCACTATAGCTTTAGGTATCAGAGAGACATCATATAGATCAACTTTGTTATACCGAAAGTCATTCATTTGACTTTGTCGACAAGACACACCATCCTCGCCATGACCTCTCATCGATGAAAGAGTCTCACCGAAAAGACTTTTCAACTCTTATGTGTCGTTGTAGCCTACAATCTTCGGGGAGACCTCTTAGAGAATACTTTGACATACCGAAAAGAAACTTTATTCACTGAGTCGCTGAGACAATGCCAATCTCTTGCCGAACGCACTTCATAAGACTTAGTCGGCAAGACCAAAAAGTTCACTATGACATTCCACTAAAGCAAAACTCTTGCCGATACGCATCCATCCACCACCGGTCGGTGTGACATTGCATATTTGTTATAACCTCACACCGAAGCCTTAACCTCTTGCCGATGAGTTTCCATTTAATCTCCAATCGGTGTGACATACCAATATCGCTGAGAACACATACCGACAGAATAACATATGCTGATAGAATCACTTTCAGTCACCGAAAGAAAAGACAAGTCTCGTTGAAATAATCTTTCTTGTGTCGGTCGCCAAGACACAAAACGCTCAATGAATTAACATGCCGATAGGGATTTCTTACGCTGATGAACCACCTTATGAGTTAGTCGGTGAGACCCGACTCATTCGGTAAGACCTCCCAGTGGCGAACACAACTCATGCCAATAGACCTTTCCACTTTCGCCAAGACACCGGGAATGTCACGCCGAAAGCAGCCTATATGTTAAATTCAATTGACATGACATTAGAAATGTCTTGCCGATAGGCAACACAGACATTTCAAAGTGGATCGGGGAGACCCTGCCATACTCATGCCTATATGTGTAAGCCCGAATGAGAAACAACCAATACCTGTGATATGCAAAAAGAACCAGCCTGACAAGGAAACTAATAGAAAGAGATTTTGTCGTCAAGGACAAACCATAAGCACAACTGAGATCCAACAGAAACAATTTATTTGAGCGTTCTAAAACAAAGTGTTCCTAAGATGATACTATTTGTAATGTGTGGGTTTTCAATGAATGAATAAACATTGAAAGCCTTTAAATACCAAGACATGGCAATTAATCATCTAAGCATATATCAAATCGACTCATAAGAGTTAGTGGAATAGACAACAATCAACAAAATTGAATTTAAATTTGTTAATTTTAAAGATTAGTTCTATGAAATGCAAAATCAATCCCATATCTTAAGATGGACTTAAAATATTAAGATGACAACATCAAGATGTAGAATGAATGTTTAGACATGAGGCAATAAATAAACGTAATAACTGATAAATATATAGATCTATGTAAATACAAAAAATCTCTAGAAATAAATATAAATAAAAAGAAGTCATGAATCAAAAATTGAACCCAAAGAATGCACGATTTATCAATGTATAACTAGCACTTGTACTTAAAAGATGTTCAAGGATTACGTTGATAGAAAATCATGTATGCTAGTATGTTTGAGAGTACACTGATTAAACAATTAATAATAAATGTTAAATAATGGAATGAAATAAACTTAGGCAATGCAAATGAAAAAGAAAAGTTGTCATCAAATTGACAAAAAACAATCCAAATGGAAATAGAATGTTACTATCCAATTGGAAAATCAATATTTATGTATATTTTACATGATAAGTTGTCCTAGGCACTTTTACCGCAAAGGCGAAAATAATGAAGCAAAGGAGCAGGACTATGAGAAGGAACATGACGAATAAGTAGATCCATAGAAGCCATGAAACCCTAAAGCAGGCCCATATGAAGCCCGCCAGTGAGACCGCCATCATGAAATCTCCGATAATTATGAGGGGGTCTTGCAGAAACTTTTCGCAGTCGGTCCCATGCCCGTTCGCCAGCCATATGCCCGAGGCCAAAATGGGTATTGACAGCAAGAGGATCATGAAATTCAGGACTCCCGCCAAGTTGCTCATTTTGATTCTCAGAGAAGGAAGGAAAAGCAGGCGCACTGTTTATGAGCTCACATTCGTTGTATGTGAACAAAGATAATGATGCCAACAAATACTCAGAGACATAAAACATATCTTAACAAAATTTCAGAGACTGGTAAACTATCAGCGAATTTTAGGCTAGAAATGGAAAGATCAGGGCGAGGGCACGGATTTTGGATGTTTTTAAAAGTTTGGAAGAGTTACAGTATGCATGGATCCCAAGTGCGAAGGTTCATGTCAGGGAGTAGACATAATTTTGAAAATGAAAGATAACCTAAATTGTTTATATGAGGCACATTCATGCAGGAATTAAATGTTTTAAAGTACTTGAACAATCAAAATAGATTCAATTCAGTTGATAAATGACTATTTCGAGAATGAAAATATGACATCTAACTAAATTTATCTATAAAATGTTGAAAATAAATTGCTTTTTTAAGTTTTTGAAAATGAAGTGAATTACATAGCTTCACTTTTTCAAGGTTTAACATAACATGCATTCACTTTTGAACAACAACACTATCAAATAACCTATCATTCACTCAAATTTCAAAACAATAGACATGTAAATCAAAATTTTGTAATTGTACGAGACATCGAGTTTACCAAAATGAAATAGGTGAAAATGGGATCTAGGGCCAATAGATAACTTAAACCACACATTCCACCTTTGACATTTGGGGGACACAAGAATAATCAAAAGAAATTTCTTGGTTACTTTCGTTAAGGAAGAGTCAAAAATAGTTGATTGGGGTTTTTATCCCCTTTTTGTTGTAAGATGAAATGATGGGATTGAATGATGTGATGTGTGTGATTGATGATGCAAACTAGGTAAAACTATGCAAGTACAACAAATTATCGTAGATTCAAAAAAAACATAGAATTGATATACACATGGAAAGCAAGGAAGTAGAGTGCGGGAAAGATGGAACTTGGCATTAAATATTGAGTCAAAACTGGTTGGACAAGGGCAAGGGCGCCTTTGTCTAAAAATGACACTTTTTTGAGTTTTAGTGTCTGCATAGGAGCATCATAGTCTATAGGTGCTTCTTTGTTATAATGAATTTTAGAGTTTCGCCAATCAATGAATAATTAATATTGCCCTAATTTGGTGAAAAATATGTTTACATTCTTGATCTAGGGTTTGATGACTTGAGGCATTCAATATTCTCCAATCCACTTTAAATATACAACGTACAAGAAAGAGAAGAAAGGAAGGGTTATGTTGTATAGAGGTTTGCCTAAGTCAAACTTTGTTTTGGTGTTTCAATCTCCACAAATGACTATGATGATGTTCATAAAGAGTGCTTATCTTAGGTCGAGCAGAGGAAAATGGATAAAAAGAAATGACAAATCACTACATGATGTAACGTACCACTCAAATCTGCATTCCTTGATGAAATAAAGTTATTTCACACATCCCATACAAGCAGAACATGATAGTTGTTCGAAGATCCTACAAAAAGGTTAATTCTCACAATAATGATAAACATAAAATATGAAACATCTTACTATGCATGAACATGGATTTGATGATGCATTACAACCATGATCTTGACTGATATAGTTTTATAAAAATGTTTCTTATTTTTCTCTTGAATTGCCTTGATTTCCTTTTTGAATTGCTTGATTTTTCAAAATTTCATTAGGTGTTCAAATAGAGGGAAAAAATTATGAGTTTAAACATTTCTCAAATTAACTCTTTTGATAAGTCAAAAAATAAATTTAAATTTACAAACATATTTGAGGCCGACAATAAAATATTAGAATTTGGGCCAAAATAGAGTAGACAAGGGCAAGGGTGCCCTAGTCTAGACCTTATTTTTTAATTGTTAGGTTCTCGTCAAACAAATAATTAATTTAATTTTTAAAAATTAATTCAATTTATTGAAGACAAAACTTAAATGGGTAATTAATAAACATAATTAGGCTCAAGCATTAAGGGGGAGAAAAACATAGTGTGAAATTGTCAGGGTTGACAATTTATGATGCTATAAGATCATTAAACTATGACCCTCATGGTACATGAGGCAACCGAGGTCATGATATAAGTGAGTAAGCATTCTTCGTCCCCATGCGAAGACGATACATGTCTCTTCTCCATAGCTTGGATGGTATGAATGAGGCCTCGATACAATTGAGAGCCTCATTCATCCATCACCACATGGATATCCAAGGTGGAGATCATGATGCATCTAACTAGGAGCAGTGGAACTACTCTCTTCTCTATCCACCTCATGTAGATGTTCCCTAAGGTTTCCCCTAGCATAATTTGATCAATAGAATATTGTTGATCATCTTACACAATTATCAACAATCTCTATTCTTGGATCATCACTATGTGACCCTGGATCGATAATCTCATAATTTGAAAAATATCCTTCGAGGTAACAATCATCAACCTTATAATTAGATTTAAGGCTGAGGTGTTTACATCCCACCTCTCCATCAGTGCCATTAACATGCTCACATGAAAATGTATCTCTAGTATAATAAAATCCTAGTAGATTCATTCTCATCAAGGGATTGACATCTTATCTATTGTAATTGTGCTCAATTGGCTCCACAAAAGATTAAAAACTGTCATTCTTGGTAACTCTCACACCATAGGCATCAACTAAAATAATAAAATAGACATGTTATCATTTACTACAAATCATATCTTCCATTATCTCTAAAACTATAATATTTCTACTTTTTCCTCTAACACTAATGTACCCTTGGAAGCTAGTGCATTAGATGGATACCGATGTGTCCTCTAAATGCCAATGGACAAGTCAAATTCCTATGCATCCCCTAGATGGCCCCACATGTCGGTCAAATGCTTAATGCCCCTATTGGATGTCAACATGTTGTGGGGCCCTCCAAAGTGAAAAATCTAAAAAGTAGCAAAAAACTTTTAAAAATTTACTTAAATCATGTAGGATAGTTTCCTGCTCGACCTCATCATGGAGATCATCTAGTTTGGGTCATTGTTAGTCTCATTTATGCATCATTTTCTCAAGGAACACCTTGAGCCCTCAAAAATTATAGAGGTGAATAGTAAAAATAGTAGTATTTTTAAAATATTTCTCCTATTTAAAAATATGTTTTCTCAAAATTTCAAAAATATCAACCTATTAATTAATGTTGGAAATAGGATGCCATTTAATTGCAAATCCTAAACATTAATTATTTCATGTATCTCCTAGATTCTTGGAATGTGTTCAACAACACTAAGATTAGGATGAGATTAATATTTGGATGAAATAAATCATGAAATTGACATTTGTATTTATTCCTAAATAATAGGAGCATGTGGGTGCACACATGGTAAGGTGAAACTCACCTTGTGTCCAGTTAACTATACAGAGTAACAGTTAACACTTCTGAATGCATGTAAAGATCCTAGAAGTTAGGATTTGATGTTTGCATGCTTGAAGTTCAAGTTCAGAGATCCTTCCATTCAAGTTCGGTTAAATTCGTTCATTTCAGTTATGGTTCGGTTATCTTGATTGCAAGTGCATTTGCATGCATGTTGGTTATTTTGAGTTGCATGTAGTTAGCTTTAGTTAACTTGTAATGCATGGCTAATAACTTGAGTTGTATGATAGATAACACAGACTACTCCATTAACAAGGGATGACCATTCTTTGGGAATGGTGTTGAGTAAATGTTTTAATTAAGAAATCACTTGGAGCCAACTTGGCCCAAGGTGCTTTGGAATTAACTCCAATGCATGATAAGATATTTCTAAAGGCTCAGTTAAGTCCCTTTTGGGCGCCATCTTTGAGGAATAGCTTTGGAATTATCACCGAAGTGAAGGAGAAGTTGTAGCTTCAGTTTGGGACACCCAAATGCATGATGCACATGTTGTAAGCTTTAGTCTTCACTGAAGAACTCTACTTGAAGGAATATGGCGTACCTTTTCAAGGGCTTGAGCTTATGCATTGTAATTATCACCATTTGGAGATTACAAGGTTGCATATTGTCTATATATCTCATTCAAGTTGAATAGAGTTTTGAGATTGGTTATTGCAGGTGTGAAGAAGATTGGTAAAGACAGAAGAAGCATTCTCAAGCAAGAATTGGAGCTATTGTAATTCAGAGTTTGAATAATAGAATAATTCTTGGTGGAGTTTTTTCCCGAAAGGGTTTCTCCACGGTATATCTTGTGTGATCCTTCTATTATCCTGTCTAGTTCTACTAAATAATTCTCTCTACATTCTACAATAGTAAAATGGATTAATCAAGATAATCATCCACAAAGAATTTATGTAACAAAGAAAAGACTTACTTAGAACAGTAATTTTGAAGTTTTAGAGAGTATTAAGCTAAGAAAACACCTCATTTTTCAACAATTAAACTCTCCTAAGGATGAATTCACCTTTTTATTTTTGCTTGGACTATAGATTATACAAAAATTAAAAAGGGAATACATTCACTATTCTTGAAATGTTCTTTTGAATTTTCTTCTTCAAAACATTCATCTCTTTGTTTTAGTTTTCTTAAAATTTTGAGGTTGACATGTTTTGTTTTGTAGGTAATGTATAATTTTTTCCCTAATACTTAATCATGGAATACTATAGATCTTGGCGCTATGAATTTATAGATTTTGAGTTCAAGGGCATCACTAGTCTACCTAAAGAGATTTTGTGTCAGCTATACTTTGTGTGTATCATTTTTCATGTTCTCAAATCTCACTATCTACTTTAGTATAGCTTATTTCTTAGTGTAATCAACTTCTAAAGTGGGGGGAAAATGTAATGTCAAAAAATTACATACTTGCACAATTTCACATCATGTTGTGGAATCACTTTATTCTACACTTTAATAATCAAATTTTAATCTCTACAAGAGATTATTTTTCTCACAATTGAAGACCATAGTTTATTTCATGTTATGTTAAGAACATGTATGTGATAAATTTTAGTAGAATTCTTGTGTACAATAGCAATATGCACAAACTTTAACACTATACACTAGCATGGACCAAAGATTCTCAAGATTCAAGAGCATACTTTCCACATGGATTGATTATGAACCATCTTGTAATTCCTAAATGAGAAAGTAATGTCTCTTTCTCTTTTGTACAAGAAAACAAAACCCATGGTTTTGTCATTTCAAAGGGATATTTTACTCTTCTAATACAAGCAACTCTATTTCTCTCTTGGGGAAACTTTTCCAAAATACTCTCATCTACCTCAAGCACTCTTAGCTATCTCATTCTTGGTTCTCTAACATTGTGATATTTTCTCCTCAACATTTGGGACTCTTCAAAGAGGGATACATTAACAACTACATTTTTCACCTCCATTGAAGAAGATATTCACATCTAGTATTATTCTTCCTTGTGTTCATTTATGTTTACACTTTCTCTTCTTGTACACGATAATCTATTTAGTCCAAGGATAAATGAATTTATTATCATTTTTTTATTTACATGCAATGGTAGTTCTCATTTATGTTTTCATTATTTTTATTCCTTAATTTACTTAGGATTTAAAAGTACACATTCTATAATCTATTTTCATTTTGGTTGTTTATGAACATCGAAAGACCAAAATGAGGGTATGACTAAGGTAAACCCCTAGATAACCCCAATAAATATTCTTGTCTTGTTTTGTTTACAAGTTAGGAAAAATATAGAATTAGTGTTTCACATTCTAAAACTTTTTGGAGTGATTGGTACTAGATGACAATGCAACACGGCAACATCTGCATGATGCATTAGTGTTTTGGATAGAGATTCGTATCATCTATTCCCAAGTTCCTCTTAACCTTAGCCTTCATTTTCTTATAAAATAAACTCTTAGAATATCCTATGTTTTCTCTAGCTCAATATTCTTCACATTTTCCTTAAGAATTTATATTAGAACAATTTAATTCTATTTTAGTTCTAGACACTTTCTTCATTTTAGTGCAATATATTTTATATTTCTATAAGTAGATACAAATTCTTGTTTCTTTTGAGGTAAAGTAGAAATTTTCTTCTTAATATAAATACATTTTAATTAAACCAAATTTTCTTCCTCTATAGTATGATCAATTTTTTATGTACACATCTCTAGCACACATAGTGGGACCCATGTTCCTTGCACTAATTTTTTTTGTCTGCATATAGATATTTTGTTCTCACAAGTTATAGTTCAATGAATCTTATCTATGTTTCATTGTATGTGCTACAATGTGATTTATCCATTCACCATCTACATATAATGTGTTTTTAGTGATTTTTGGTCATGTAACTCTCAATTTTTTTAAAAGGGTACCACTTTTATATGTTGTTATATTATCTATTTGACTCATCATCTTTGTTTTTCAAGCCTAAAATATGTTTGTTGTAATTTTGTGTGAATTCTATAATTGTGGCATGATTCAATAGTTTTTCTTTGAATTTTGATGGCTCCACTACAAATCAATGACTCTACTTTGACCACTTTTAACATATTTTTAATATTTTTTTTATATAGTAATTCTTAATTTTTTTTAGAAATTAATTTTGCAAGGGGTCATGTTTTCAAATTGGCATCCTAAACACCCTTAAATTTTTGTTTTCATCTAACATCAACTATTTTTTTTAGATATCATATTTTGGCATATGCAAGTTCCTTGTTTTAATATATGTAATATATATTTCGATAATTCTACTTTTAGATATAATCTTCTTCTTTAATCTATAGATTTGGCCTCAAATACCCTTGTGATATATGAAGGACACAACTATCAGCCATCATGTGATCTTAGATATGAACCATCGTCCATTCTTTCTTGCAGTGCATTGGTAAGTGATTAGCTCCACAAAGATACTCATAACATATACTTTTGAATGGTGAGAGCTAGAATTTACCTTAGGCAAGGCCTTGGTGCCACCAATGATAAGGGATTTGATGTAATTTGGAATTCCCTAGCTACCAATCATTCACTAGATAGTATATATGTGGGGTTACAAGGATTGATATACCCACCTAAAAATTCATGGTGTTATCATGCTTGGTGTGTCTTCAATATTGAAAACCATTCAACCCTTTTAATCCAAATCCTTAAAATCCAAAATCATTTGCATGCCTTTGAGTGCTTGTTAAATTATTTTTTCAAATGTTTCCAAAGATCAAGCTTCCCACTTTAATCCAACCAAAATCCAATTCCACCTTATCCTAAGCCCCCAATCCAATCTTACCTAATCCAATTCATCCAACCCAATCAAAGGTATTTTTATCTAAACCCATCTAATCATTTCCTCTAATAAACTTTCTAATCCAATCTAGTTATCCCCTTAGTCTCTCTAATTATTTCTTATAAACCATCATATTCCTCTCCAAATCTTCCTACTCTTAATCAATTCCCTCATTTAGAGTTTGAAGACCTTAGCTCCAACCTAATGCTTCTTCTAATCCAAATCCATCATCTCTTTTAATCCAAGACTCCAATCAAACCCTTTCATCCACTTAATCATATTTGTCTCCAATCCTCTGTTAGAATATTAATCTTTACTTGGTAAAGGTTTTATTTAATTTCAATTATTTATTTGTAGCCACTTCCTTAAGACGATTTTGACAACTTGCACACACATAGATGAATGGTGGCATTCATTGATTTGGGAGTTACTTTCTAATTCTAACTCCTCTTCTCACCTCTATATATTGAGGTGCCTCTCCTATCATTCTCCATTCAAGCAAGCAAGCTTAAGGCTTAAGTGCTCTCTCTCTCTCTCTATCATTCTTAGGCATTTTGCCTCCATTCATAGGGTGATCCCACAATAGTGGTTTACAATTTTGGCCAAACCGACATTGAAATAATTTTTAACTAAATCTTCACTTCTGCCTATAGCCTAAACCTTGAGGAATTTAAAGATGATATAAACTAGAGTTTCTGAATTTTTTTGTAGATTCTAAATATTTTTTTCATAAATTTTGGAACCATTGCACTTTTTCCCTTCCTCTAAAACTAGTTTTTTCAAAACAACATTTTTAAAAAGTGGCTTCATCATATAACACAACTTATATTTTCCATGAAGGATAAAATTCTAATTTTTAAAATTTAGATTTGTAACTCCGATCTAGTGCTTCCACTTGGTTAGATAGTTTTTTATTGAATATTTTTTCTTTAATCAATTTTTGAAGTCAAACCAATTATAATTCAGACATAGTGTGATTTTATAACACGTAACTTTTTTTGTATGTATCAAAATTCATTTCTTCTCTTTTTATTGGATCAAGGACTTCAGTATCTGGTGCACTCATACTTTTCAATTTTTTGTTTTGATAATCTACTATTTTTCCACATGTGCAAAACAAAGAGCTTTATTTTTGGTGAAAAACCTACATTCACAAGAAATAAAAAATAAATATAATAATCAAATTAAATTTAATTAAAATTATACTTTTTTGGAAGCTTATAATAAGGACTACATACTTACAAAAAATAAATTTTAAATGAATTCATTTGATCCCCCAAAAGGTAAATCAAAAGTGGTTTTTATCAGCATTTTGATAGGTGTAAAGGAGACTCCGTTATAGGTATGGTTTAAAACTAGTGGGGTTCTATCCAAGGGGGCTTGGTCTAAGGTGGTTTGATCAAACCCTCTTTAATTTGAATCCTTTAAATGGATATTTTCAAGGATTAAATCATTATTTTTTCTAAAAATATGTGATTTTAGCAAAAATTAGGATCTCCTAGAAAGTGTAAACCACTATTGTGGCAGCACCCCTAATATTGGGGTTTTTTCTTATTTTTTCCCCTTATCAAATTCTTGGCTCTTTTTCATTTGTGGTGCTTGGTTTGGCTACTCTCTCTTTGGTAATATTTTTCCTTCAAACAATTCTCATTGATTAGTTATTTTCTAATTGATTAGTTATTTCCTTTGGTCAATTTATTTTTCCTTTCATCCTCAATCCTATCCATTCCTATAATCATTTCAAACTAAACAACTCTCCTCAAAATCAAAATCAACAACCATCATTATTCAAGACCGTAATTGAATCAAACCAATGCTTCAAAATTTGAGAGAGAGAGAGAGACTTGAGAGAGTTTGAGACAAGGACATAGAGCCACAAACGTGCATGAGGCTTGATGTAGAAGTGATGTAGAAGAGCAAGAGTGCAAGAGTGAGAGGTGTAGAATGAGATATTGAGAGAATGTGAGATTGAATGAGAGAATTTTCATGAATTAGAGGGAATAAGGATAGTTTAAATGAAGAATTGCATGCAAGAGGGTCATTTTCAAGTCCGCTTGTGACTATAGAGATCTTACACTTCGTGGGCAGGCAGAAGTGTAACGTCTCAATGACCATAGGATCAGGAATCTTGTCAAGACGTTCATGCGGTATGTATACATATGTGCTTTATAGAAGTGTCCCTGAAAAAAATCCCTCAATGACCAACAACGACGGGGTCAAGGACAAGAAAGAAGGTGAGGAAAAGGGAGATTAGCATTATCATTTTTATTGGGCTAAGGTGAGGGTTATGTAATGTGAAATTACATTAGGGGTGCAATTTTACAACATTGCACCTATATTTTTTAAAAAAATACCACCTTATCCTAATATCCATATAGTTTATACATCTACTTGTCCCACCTTTCATATCATACCATATCTCCTACATGCCTACTTTTCATTGTAAGGATACTTCACATAGTTGGGCATACACATCAAAAGCTAGTTATAGGTCAAAGTGTTCCAACTCAACAACCAATTTTAATATCTAGAAAAAATTTCCTTGCTCCTAGACACCTAATCTTACACCTAAGGGATATGACAATTCAACAATTGTAAAATTCACAAGCTACAATATTTCAGCCATGTCACCTTTTAGGTAACATATTACACAAGCAAAATACATGTGTATCTAGATTACATCATTCATGTCTTTTCAAGGGTATCACTAGAGAAGTGAAAATAATAATTAAATCCCTAAGGAAAAGGTACAAATTATGATACAATTCTTCTATGGACAATGTGATCACATTCATATGATAAAATGTCACAAGTGAGTCAAGAATTAAAAAAAAATAAAAAAAATCACAAATTGTATGAAAAGTTTAAAATCTGTGATAGAAGCATGAATGACAACCAAGGATAAAGTACCATGAGAGTCCATAATAATTGAATAGCACTAAAAATCACCTCAAGGGTGGATATCCAAAATATTATGCATGAAAAAACCATAAACCTCATAGATGTAGACCTAAATGGTATAAAAACCTACTTCATAAAGTTTTAAAAAATCAAACCCCTCATCAAATATAAAACAAGTATAAAATGTAAATCTTGAAGCTAAAGCATGGATAGTTTGGTAAAAGATTTGATAATTAATTAAGCATGACACAAGAATGAAATGAAGGATAGATTTGCAAATAAAATGTAACTATAAAAAAATAGTAGATTTGGAAACCCTAATATTTATGAGAAACCCAAGGGAAAATTAAGTCACATAAGAGTGGATAGGTTCACCAAAAATTCAAAGCAATAATGATTGTTACCTTAAGTTTAATATAGATGGACTAATTAAAAAGGCATACAATAAGAGAAAAATTAATAATTTGATTAAATCAATTATAATGATAAAATCATATAAGACAATATCAATTTAGAAAATTAAACATATGTAGAGGGTTAGGGCACTTAGATCTAGGAACAATAATGAAGAACTATTGTGATGTGATGTAAATTTGAGTTTTTAGGTACAAACAATTATATGCCTCTAATATGTGAATTGCTTTAAATTTTGTGTAAGATTATCTAGCTTATTATAAGTTGATCCTTAGCTCTAGGTTTGTTCCACATGGTGTGGATATGCTATATAACTTGTTTATTTGTTCTAGCTAAATGTGTGTCTACTAACTAATTCACCTTGAAGTTTATTCTTCATTGATTGTTGAGAACTCACAATATTTAAAAATACCTTAAAAAAGTAATTCAACCAAAAGGTACAAGTTCTCCTAGATTGGCACCCTTGATTATACTAACTTTTTGGTTGTGAAAGTGATCTAAGACAACACTCTTTAATCATATGCAAATGTTCTAGAATGATTATATGTAGAAACAATTTATTTTTAGTGTTCTAAAATAAAGTGAGCTCCTAAGATGATACCCATTCTAATGTGTGAGTTTTTAATGAATAATGAACGAATGAATGAGTAAACATTGAAATCATTTAAATACCAAGACATAACAATTAATCATTTAAATATATATCGACTTGTAAGAGCTAGAGGAATAGACAAGAGTAAGCAAAATTGAAATTAGATTTGTAAATTTTAAAGATTGGTTCTATGCAATGGAATGTCAATCCCATATCATATAATGGACTTAAAATAATAATATGATAACATCAAGATGTAGAATTAATGTTTAGACATGAGGCAATACATAAACGTAATAACTAATAAATATATAGATTATGTTAGAGTTTTTTGCATCAACGTTTTGGATCACACTTTGTGATTCATCATCAGGATGAAAGAGCTCTAGGAGAAAAGTATTTTGTTACAGACCAAGAACAACCTAAATAGGAAAACCAAAGGGGAAGGAGAAAGGAGGGAGAAAGGAAAGTTGCACAAAGACCAAAGAAGACAAGACAAATAATATTTAAAAATTAAGATAAATAAAGAACAACAGGGAGACAAAGAAGTAACAAATTAATGAAACCAATTAAAAGGAAGAAAAGCAAGGACATAGAAGATACAACACAACATAAGAAAAAGGGGGAAATAAAAGGGGGAAGAAAAGACAATAGATAAGAAAAGAGAGACAAAAAAGAGAATAAAAACCAAGTTGAATAAATTAAAGCCAATTACAAAATATTAAAACAAAGGATACAAATTATAAAATTATAAAATTTAAATTTAAAAAGACTATACAATAAAAAGAATTAAAGAATTGAAAAATTGCATTAGCATTTATGTTATAATTTAATTATAAAAAAATAGACTATAACATAAATGTTAAGGAGAAGGAAAAATTAAAAATCAAAGTGTGCTCATTATTAAAATCTTGCCATAACTTTCATTTTAATAAACATACTCTAAAACCTTATTTTCAAGGTAGCCCGCTAAAATTTTTAATTTAATAAACATACTCTAAAACCTTCGTCAGACAGGCATAGCCCACTAAATTGGAGAAGTGAAATTCGAAACCTTATTTTCAAGGTAGCCCACCAAAATGGATAACAGATAATCTATGAACACTTGCATTCTTCATATGTGATAACAAATAATCTATGAACACTAGATTGGAGGTGCTTGATGTCTTAGGTTGCAGTGACTTGATGCTTGAGTTCTGAATGCATTATTTATCCTGTGTTGAGTCAAATCAAAACTTATTTAAGTATGCTCTTAACTACCTAAAGAATTCTAATTCCCCTATTTTTATAGGAGAGGATTGGGTGATTCAACTTGAAAGGGAATCTGGCAGTCTTCCAAGAGAGGTAAATCTTGTTATGTATGCTTACATGGTATAATAAGCAATATTTTCTTCTCATAGCCTATGTTGAGTTTTGTCTTTAATGTTGTATATTGGGATCATGGATTCCATGATGGTTTTGGTTGCTTAATTAGAGCTCTCTATTTATCATTCAGGTTATTGGGAAGCTTCCTCACATTGCAAATTACAAGGCTCTTAAATTGCCAGTTGGTGTTGATGTGAAAGAGATTGTCAAGAGATTGTCAAATCTCAATTAGCAATTGCTTGCATCGATGGTAAAGATAAGCATCTCTCAAGATTTTTTATTTGCATTTTTTCACACTTAGAGTATTGAGAAGCCAAATTATGAATGCCAATAAGAAAAGAAGAAAAATACATCAAGTTTTATAGACAATAAGTTAGGGCAACCAGACCACTGATTGTATCAATTTATAATACTAGCACTTGCACTCGGAGGAGGTGCAAGGAATACGCCGATAAAATTATACAGGTACTTGGAAATTGCTTTGTCATGTAATAAGAAAGGATATTATGATTACCTAGAATTTCTTTGTAATGTACAATGATTGATATTGATCGATCAAGGGGTACAATGCTTAGCATACAATAGATATGAAAACATGTAGGAGGACTCTCTTAGATGAATGAAACAAGACTAAGCACTACACCCTAGATGCTCTGTAGTAGTGGTAGCCTTCTTGTTAAGACCATAGGAAATGGCAGCAATAGTTGGTTCTTCCAAGATCAGAAATCAAAACATTCTTCTCACCAACAAAGGTAACCCTCCTATAGGTAATGGCAACAACAATTGGTTTAGATATTAGAAACATGTGTAATAATGATTATTCAGTAGTAAAAACTATAAAGCAAGAAAAAAAAGTCTACTTTGAGTATGTGAAACTTGGATGCATTGACAAAAACACCCTAATGTGCCCTTAGTTCATAGCTATTATTGACAAAGAGCTACATCTGTTCACAGTAACAACCCCAAGATTCTTGTTTCTTGTCACTTAATACTTCGAGAGAGAACAAGTTATTTTAACCTAAGTTACTATAGTACTGGAGTTTAAAGGTTACCCAAAAAAATGGAAAAAACCTCTTCACCAAGGCTGATCACACATATTGTAATAAACAAAGAATCCAGACATTAGATCAAAGTTGTATCTTGCAATGTTTTTCCATATTTATTATACTACATGTGTAATTTCACATTATGGACAAGTTTTTAATTACAGGTTTGACAAAACACATATTGAATATTACCTAAAACATATAACATATTATAAACAAAATAATTACTCAAGTTGCTAGATTCACGAAATTAATTGTAAAGATTGAAGCATCTTCTCCAAATTAGAAAACACAAATCAGAATAACATTCAATCAGACCTTGTTTCCTGATGATCACTCTATTTGTTTGCATTGATTTCAAGTTATTTACAATGGAGATAGTAGATATCACTAATTTTGAATATGCCTAGATACAAGGAGAGCTTCTCACTTAACTAATTCAACTATTCCAACTAATTCTTTGATATTGTAAGTGATTGTCATTTTTTTATTGTTTGACGCATTGGGCGAGCATCAGTTGTGCCTACTTTCTCCATCATCAACAAAAATAGGCATTGTTGGGATATTGTTTCGTGAAACTGAAGTAAAGCCATTGAAAGATTTGCATCAGATCAAAATGCAAAGTTTCAGGCAACTTTTTAGAGTATTGGCCTATTTTTGTATGGTGCAGTACCCATATGCAACAATTAGAAGTGATGCATCCCAAGCTAACTTCACTTGCTACTTACTAGAATTAGTTGGTGAGATGTACAGTACTTGTGATACATGTCTCTGGATTATTGACTACAAGAATATTTTATCAGGAGTCTAATTCGCAACTCACTAAACTTATAAATGAGGCACCTAAATAACATTCTTTTTTAGGAGTTAATCTTTTGTATAGATTATGCTTTTTCTTTTCAGATTTAAATATTAACTTTCAGCTTATTTTTGTCTAATATGGATTTTTAAATTTTTGCAACTTCCAGTTTTTCATTTCCAATCATTGTTTTGTCTTCTCATCTTTGTTGGACTTCCTTGCTACCATTTTTTTGTTGTCTCTCTATGTATACTTTTGTGTGACCAAATGATGCATATCTAATTCTAGGGGTTGATTTAATTATTTTCCTCATTGAATAAAATAGATTTTCTTACTCTTTTTGCAACTTTCTTTGTTAATTCCTTGTTGATCTTAGTTTAGCACTTCAACTATATTTCCTTGTGTGAGAATTCTTACTCTTTTTCCAATTGTTTTTGTTAATGCCTTGTTGATCTTAGTTTGGCACTTCAATTATATTTCCATGTGTGAGAAATTTAAGCTTGTATAAAGAAGACCAAAAAAGATAACTTGAATAAGGGAAGTCTTCTTGTCAACCATGTCTTGCATCATTCTATGAGTGTATTTAAACTTCCTATAAGTAGTCAATCATCTACATACAAGACTAAAACAAGCAATTTAGAATGATCAATTAAATGGTAGAGATTGGAATCTACATCTATCTTAGTGAAACCCAAACCTAAAAAGGATTCATTGATCCTGGAGTACCATGCACAAGGTCCCTATTTCAGACCATAAAGGGCCTTCTTAAATCTTTAAATATGAGTCTCACTTATGTACCTCAAAGCCCCAATTTTTGAGACAGTAAGTTTTTCTACCTCCATAGTCACTACTGGAGGTTTTTGAGATTTGGAGGACTATTCATCCTCATTAAACTTGAAATTTTTTCTCATAGCTATCTTTTTCTAAGATGGAATGTATATTTTGTATGATTTTGAGTTCTCATTGTAAGCCATTAAGATACCCTTCAAACTAGAAGGTTCCAACTTGATCCTTTTCACATCAAGGATATGAATGTAAATAGGACAACTGAAAACACAAAGATGTGCTACTTGAGGCTTCTCACCTATGAATGCCTCATGTTGTCTCATTCTTCAACACTCTTTGAGGACATTGTTAAGAAAATAGACAATTGTAAGACATGCATCTCCTAAGAGACACATGGGTAGATCTAGATGGACATGTTCTTCCTCGCTACAACCCCATTTTGTTGAGAGTTGTAGAGCATTGGTAGCTCCTTTTTGATTCCTGCTTCCTTGTTGGGTTTATCTGACCATTTTATAAAGTATTCCTTACTTTATTTGTGTGAACCTAGTGTTTTTATCCTAATCTAAGTATGCAAACTAACTAAACTAGAATGCAAAGAAAAACACAAGATCACCTCAAATGATTATCCTAAGGAAGAAAACACAAAAGAAGGATAGAAAAAAGACAATGATTATACCTTTTGTGTTGACTCCTTGGTTGGCCCTTGATGTTGTTGAAGATATGCTCCTTAGATGGCTTTGTAATGAAGATGAGTGAAAAATGAACAATGTGGATGCAATGAGGATGATAATATGAGCTAATACAAGTGCTACAATGCAAGAGGATGGCTTGGAGATGGCTTACAAATTCGAGAGAATAAGGGTGCAAAATGACTAAGTTATTCAAATGCATTAGAAGAGGGGGTATTTGTAGAAGAAGTTGAATTTTCTAGAAAATTCAACAATTGAGATTGAGCCAACATGGAAAAGATGAAGGGATGAGGTGAGTTGAGGACTCACAAGCCCTCACATCTTGCCATGTGTCGGATGATGTGTCACTAGGACACATGAGGTGGAGAATGGTATGTGATGGGAAGGTACTTGTAAGTACCTTGGAATAAAGATGATGTGACATATCCATGATCACATGGGGGAGAGGAGAATCTTAGAAAGATAAAAGTGAATTTAAAATTCACATGATTGAGAGATCTTAAGGATAAGACAATGTTCCCAAAAAGAGAGGTGAGAAGTACCTTGGATAAGACAAGGTCCTTAAAAGGGTAAGTACTTACCTACATGTGACTGATGTGACAAGTCAAAGGTTTTAGAACTTGCATGGGGAAGAGAAGATTCCTTGGAGGAATAAAAGCGAATTAAAAATTCACAAGGGGAAGATAAAAATGAATTAAAAATTCCTTGGGAGATGGGGAGAGTTGACCAAGGTACTGATTAGACTTAATTGATTAGTAATTAGAAGATAATTAGTGGTTAATAAGGATTAGAAGCCAACTTGCAAAAGTTGGAGGATGTGACACATCCTAATCAAGGATTAGGCATGTGCACATCCCTAATGAAGTGATTAGGAGGTGAGTTAGGATTAAGTGAAAGTGATGTGACATGTGAGGAATTAAATAAATGTCATATTTATTTAATTCATTTGATGAAAGGAGGATTAAAGAGATAAGGTATTTAATTATTAATTAAATACCTTAGGGATTTGGTAGAATTAAGGGTATTAATTAGATAATAGTGATATTACCTAATTAACGCAATCAAGAGGATGTTTAGACAAAAAGGGATAAATTTGGACCAATGTAAGTGTCCAAATTTAGGTGTCTACAATTTTTTTCTTGGGTTTCTTGTTCTCTTTTCTGATGGTGTGTTAGGATTGTAGCCTTGTTGTTCTGCTTCTTCTTGAACATCAACATAAGGTGGAAGGATGTTTTTGCATCTTGATAGGGATCTCTTTAAGTTGGCATGAAATATTAGGTGTATTTTTATATGAAGTGGCAAATCTAACATGCCATTTCAACTATCTTTTGTAATATAGTAAATGGTATATGGTATCTTGAAGATAATTTGGTGCATTTTCTTATCAAAACGTCATTATTAGGAACAACTCTTTGATCTACATTTTTTCCTACTCCAAATGATTGGGTTGTCACATGTTGGTCTTGGTACAGTTTTTCTTTTACTTGAGCTCTTTCCATGTTTCTTTTAGACTCATTTGGTTGTTCATGCATCTCATGAAACATATGGTGTGATACTTTACCATTTCCTTTAAAGTTGTGGTGATGTGATACTTCATCGTTTCATCTAAAGTTGTGGAGATCTAGCTTTATTGGTATAAATGGCTAGAAACCATAGACAAATCTTTGAAGGGGTTATTACAATGGTTGAATGTATGCCATTGATGTAGTTGAATTGTATAAAACACAGTTTTGTTCCACTAGTTGAATGTGCACTGTTGTTGCCACTAAATTCTACCAATCATAGTTTTGTCCTATGGTTTAATGAATGCTATTATAGTTTCGGCTAATAATTTTAGAGAGGAGTGCTTAGCACATCAAGGTTGAAAAAAATTAATAGATCATGATAAGTGTACATTGATACAACTTATCTTGCAGCTTATGGAACTTTGATGGATTCTACTAGTATACAGTTATAGGGTGTTTTGGATTATCTCTTTTCCTATGACGGTCTACTTGGAGCCACATTTACTGAGGATGCTATGATGGTTCATCTTTGGGCACCAAAATCTCAAGTATTCATTTTTATTTATTTTATATTTATTTTAGTTCTACAACTAAGAAACATTCTTGCATATCCTTATTGAAAGAATCGTGTATTCATTTTTTTGTCATATCCTTTTACTTCTTCAATGTTTCTCATGACATGGAAATAATCTAGCATGTTTTAGAGCAGTGTGTGTGTGTGTCTTCATTTATTCTAGTCCTTCAAGTGGTTCACCTTTAGAAACAATTCAACTCAAAGAAGATAGTGGTGCTTGGAGTACTTGTGGGCCAAGAAGTTGGGAGGGTAAATATTACTTGTATGAAGTCATAGTATTCCATCCTAGTAGCCAACATGTTGAAATTTTTATGGTAAATGATCCTTATTCATGAAGGTAATTCTCTGCAACTATGATGGTTGGACAATATTCTGTTGTTTCATTCTTAGCCCTTGATTTGGACTTAATGTCTTGGTTGTTTTGGATTTCATCATTATTAATATATTCTTGTTCAATTATATAATGTGGCAAAAATACTTTCAGAAAATGGAGAAAGATATGTGTTTGTCAATCTCCAAGACTCAGCGTTGAAACTAGAAGGATAGGAAAGCTTAGCTGCTAAAAAGCTGCAGTTAGAATCATTTGTTGACATTGTTATTTATGAGTTACATATCAGGGATTTTAGATTTGTCTTGTTGATTGTGTATATTTTTTTAATTACTCATTTCTAATGCTAACATCCCATCTTTATGCAAAAATATATTAATAGCTCTTCAAATCAAACCCAACAAGGGTAAACAAACTACAAATCATTAACTATGCTTATGCAACATGATCTTGAGAAGGGAAAGCGCATATTTTTTGAAGATCATATTTGAAGGCTAATGGTCATCTATAATTAATAAAGCTTGTCTTAATGGAGAAGTGAAAGCACGACACCTGATTTAGGGTTGCAACCTCTACCCATTGGACATGATTTGTGCAGAATCTTGTGTACAAGTCACTTTCCATGGTTTCAGTTAATTTTACTTTTCAAATCTATACGGTCGGGCCATTTTTTATTGTGTTAGAATTATTGTTCTATAAATTGTGACATATTAGATAATACTTATGATTTCATGTATGTTGCATGCATGATTGGGTAACATACCAAATTGCTGAGAAGCTTGTCAAATCTCAATCAGACATAGTGCTTTTGTTTTTTTTGTTTTTATCTACATAATTCAAAGAATGGAATAGTGATGAAAATGTCTTAAAAAAAATTTCTTACCACCAGATATTTCAATTCAAACACTAAACTTTTGGCATTGGTCTTTACAATTTTGGATATGTTGACATCTAGTTTGGTAGTTTCTAAATGTGGTTGTTCTTGTGAAATAGCTAGAGTTGCAGTTTTGATGTAGGCTTTTATTCAAAACTACAAGAGTCTAGAATCAGATACTGGTATAGTTATCAACTACCTGACTGAATATATGGCCAACTTCAAGCCTACAAGCAATCCACCCTCAAAACATAAAACTAATTAACTTCAATTGAACAAAATGTAGATTTCCCCATTTCATTTGTGTATATATGTTCATATTTACAATTATGATCAATTTTTGTGATACCTCTTATCTCTGATACAAAGATTGTGTATAGTTCTTCTCAGTTTATTCAATTTGGTACAATTATTTTTATCCTATGATTTAGGCTTCAAACCAGCCCCTCTCATTAGTATTTTTCTTCCAGAACTGTCTAGAAGAGGGTAATCAAAATTAGTACAAGAATATTTGAAAGTTGAAGATCCTTTCCCTGAAACTGAAGCTTTGTTCTCGACAAACTAGAGTTGAGATGAGCCAAGAACTAGTGGAAGGGAAGTTGAATGAAATTTGAGAGCAACTAAAATCCTTCCTAAGAAAAGTGCCCTTTCCACTATAACTGTCGGTTCTAGTGTCTCCTTGTTCATTTTTTCTAGCATCTCCTCATTTTTCATTTCTTAATAGGGAGCTTCTGAAAGATGTGAAAGATGTTCTTCAATCTCAACAATCAATGTTGAGATAAAATGGAAGCATTTCTCTTGCAAATAAGGTGCTAAATCATTTATCTTGAAGGAGATTTATGTGCATGACGGAAACTTAGGAGGTCTTCCAAAATATTCTTGGACCCCTCATCTATGGTATCTTTTATTTGGCTAACCTCAGTTCCAAAATAAGCGTTAAGGAAACCAAACTAGTCTTTCATCATTTGTCATTGTAAATATTAAACTCAACCCAGGTAAATTGACACTTTTTAGGTCCCCTCTCTTGACAAGCCAACCCTCACTAGTAGTTAATTTGTGCAAATGGGTTTCAATATCTCTGTAACTTGCCAAAGATGTAACTTCAAGGAATTTACCAACCTTAACTTTCTCACACAGATCTACAAATCCATCAACTATTATTTGTTTCATCCTACTAACAAATAGGCTTTCAAAAGGTTCATCCCACAGACTCTTTGAGTGCTTCAAAACAATCTCACACACACATTGCCAATGGAAACTCAACATTTGAACCAAAAACCATTTTTAGCCACTCCAAGCTCCCTTCAAATGCATCCAGACTTTCCAATATTTCTTTGATCAATGTCTCATTCTCTGCAAGTTCCTTGCCACTTTTCACAAGATCAAACAAATACTTTCCCCCAAGCCTATCTACAGAGATAATATCAGTTGCACGTGTCTTAAGCCACACTAAGCAAAAATTTGATATAAATTCGCTCAAAAAAATCATCATGGTAGCTTGTAGCTTCTATCTATGAGATTTCCACAAATGCACCTCATTGTCTGGGTTTGGAATCCCACCAAACAATTGTGATCCAGGTGGCACTGCCAACACAATCTTATAAAAAAGAGGCAAATTGTTTAGAACCTTCAAGAAGAGTTCCCCAGCCTAAAATAGTGTTACATGTATGAATCTTACCACATTACAAAAATTGGAACTAACTTCCCCCACCTTATCGATCTATCGGCCAGATGTGTCTTCTGGTTCCAGTGATGCATCAACAGTTCTGTTTTTTCATTAGTGTGAGGATCTTCTATCGATGGAATGAGGTCTCTTGTTCCTACAATGGTCCGATGGGGATGTCATCGGTGGAGTTTGTGCCTATCGTCGGGACTTGTGTGGTGGTTCCAACAATAGGATGATGTTGTTGGTGCTCATGATCTAAGTCAACACCAACAAAACCAAAGTTTTTGTCTTCTTGTGTTGAAAGGATAAGAAGTAGATAAGCTTCATATTTAGTTGAACCCACTTAAGATAGTCTTTGAAAAAAGATTCGTGGGGCTTGATTTCACTAACAAATGGAAAATGAAGATGCTCATAGCTCAATTGAGGATAAAATCACACCAACTGAGATGTGAGATGGGTGTTGAAAACTAATCTAACTGATCTTTTTAAGGCTCTATGTGTAGCCTTGTTAAACTTTCTAGATAATTCAACTAAGAATGATTCAATAGGATTTGGTTTGTTTGTGAGGAGTTCTAGAAACAAAATAATCTTCCACTATAATCAAATTTTGCATTTAAGCTTTATCTAGTACTGTGATATCAAAATGTTTAACCTATCTTAAGCAACTAAAATGCAATAGAAAAACATAAAAAACACCTCAAGATTATCCTAAGGTATTTGTAAATGCAAAGAGGAAAAGTGTAAAATGATGCTAAATAGGTATACCTCCCTTTTGCAGCTGAAACTCCTTGATTGGCCCTTGATTTTGATTAACTTTGTGTTCTCCTTGATGGCTGTTGATATGGATAAATGCAAGGCTTAACTATATGCTTGGATGCAAATGAAAATGGATGAAATTGATGGCTAGATGAGTGCACAAAATGGCAGCATTTAGTTGCAAATTAGTAAGTGTTCTTTTCTTTTTTGCCTTAGAGGAGGGGGTATTTATAGAAGAACTTGAATTCTCTAGAGAATTCAATGGTTGATATTTATCCAACAAGGTCAAGATGAAGGGCTAAGGTGAGTTGAGGACTCACAAGCCCTCATATCTTGACATTTGGAATGTTAAGTGGATAAAGGTAGGATGATGTGTAGGTGATGTGAAAGGAAGGTACATGATGTGGAGGAAGGACAAGTACCTTCCAAGTACATTGGGAGATGAGAAGATTCTTTAGAGGAATAAATGTGAATTAAAAATTCACATGCTTGGGAGAATCTAGTGGATAAGAGAAGGTCTCCAAAAGGGTGGGAATTTGTCACATGTGACTTGATGTGACAAGTCAAATATTTTAGAAGGTGCATGGGAAAAGGGGATTCTAGGAAGAATAAAATGTGAATTAAAAATTCACATGGGGAAGAGGGGACCCTAGGGTGAATAAAAAAGAATTAAAAATTCCTTGGGGGATGGGGAGAGTTGACCAAGGTACTAATTAGGCTTAACTAATTAGTAATTAGAAGATAATTAGGGGTTAATGAGGATTAGAAGCCAACTTGCAAAAGTTGGAGGATGTGACACATCTTAATCAAGGATTAGGCATGTGCACATCCTTAATGCAGAGATTAGGAGATGGATTAGGATTAGATGAAAATGACATGTGAGAAATTAAATAAATAATGTAATATTTATTTAATTCATTTGATGAAAAAAGGATTAAGGATGGTAGGGTATTTAATTATTAATTAAATACCTTAGGTATTTGGCAGAATTAAGGATATTAATTAAATAATAGTAATATTACTTAATTAATGCAAATAATAGGATGTTTAGACGAAGGAGGATAAATTTGGATAAATTAAGTGTCCAAATTTAGGTGTCTACAAGTACAATGTGCTCCCACCTATTATGTGGTTGGCTAAATCCTTTTCAAAGCATTGGTTCCTTGCCCCCATTGGATTTTTAATTCTTTGCTAACTTGGTTGAGTTCTTGAGTTGCGTTAATGGAAAATTGGTTCATCAAATTTATGTGAAGTCCAAGAACTTTTCCTTTTCCTTCACCTTTCTATTATATTCTTTCATTGACTTGTTATGGGAGGTTATATTTCATTTAAATGATTTGATCTTGTTTGTTTGATGATTGGATAATGGTCCCATAATCTTTGTAGACTGACATGGTGGGTCAATATCCATATATTGATCTACCAAAAAGGTCTCTATTGTTAGCATGGGCATCTCCAACATGGAGCCTGATAGCAATCAGGAGCACCATTCAACCTCACTTAGATAAATTTCACAAAAAATAGGCTTCAATCTCTCAATTCCTTCAATCGTCAAGCACTGTAGACAAGATATAAAACCATTTCAGATACCCTTTAGTGACTTCTAAGACATATCCAAAATTCACCATAGGTTGTTTTGGAACAACATCCCAAAAACTTAGATTTTCCCCTAAAACCAGGCCTAATTAGGCCCCTTTACAAAGGAACCCTTCTTTAAAATGTTCCCCAACCTCAAAAATTTATGGGAAAGCACTAACTAGGTAACAACACTTCAAAATCCACAACTTCCACTTGATGAACCATTCTCCAAGATGACACCCACAAAACCCCTCCTTTTTAGCAAGTTTCATGGGGGTTTATTTAAAATGGGTACTCCAGACTCCTAACACTCTTACCAATGCTTCAAACACCTTCCAACAGGTCTTCTCATGCTCTAGGAACTCTCTTACAACCCTTACCAATGTTGCTTCTTCAAACTCCAACCATAATATCTGACAAAAATCCCCCATCTATTATGCTTTGATGGATGTTCATACCCTGCTCCAAAGCTCACATTTTGGCATAGGTAGGGAGGATGTTGGCATACATTGTGGAATTTGGCTTCACACCTACTAATTTCATTTGCTTGAAAGTTTCTAAAGCCTTTTCAGCAAATCCATTTTGTGCATATCCCACAATCATCATATTCCATGAGATGGCATCTCTTTCAGGCATTATGTCAAACAATTCACATGCCTTGTATATGCTTCCAAATTTTGCATACATGTCTACTAGGGAAGTTGCAACTACAACATCTGACAAAATTCCTCTATTATTTATGCTTTAATGGATGCTCATACCCTGTTCCAAATCCCCCATTTTTGCATAGGCAGGAAAGATGTTGGAAAAGGTTGTGGAATTTAGCTTTATACCTGTCAATTGTATTTTCTTGAAAGTTTCTAAAGTGTTTTCAACAAATCCATTTTGTGCATATCCAACAATAATTTCAATCCAAGAGATGACATCTCTTTGAGGCATTATGCCAACAACTTCACATGCTTTCTCTATGCTTCCACATTTTGCATACATGTCAACCAAAGCATTTCCAACTATAATATCAGACGAAAATCCCACTTCTATTATGCTTTGATGGATGTCCATACCCTATTCCAAAGCTTTCATTTTGGAACAGGCAGAGAGGACACTGCCAAAGGTTGTAGAGTTTGGCTTTAAACCTGCAAATTGTATTTGCTTGAAAGTTTCTAAAGCCTTTTCAACAAATCTAATTTGTGTATATCCTGCTGTAGACATCCAAATTTGGACACTTAAATTATCCAAATTTATCAATTTTCATCTAAACATCCTCTTATTTGAGTTAATTAAGTAATATTATTATTATTTAATTAATATCTTTAATTATGTCAAATCCCTAAGGTATTTAAATACCTTACCCTCCTTAATCCTCTTTTCATCAAATTAATTAAATAAATGTTACATTTATTTAATTCCTCATATGTCATTTTCATCTAATCTTAATCCATCTCCTAATCTCTTCATTAAAGATGTGCACATGCCTAATCCTTGATTAGGATGTGTCACATCCTCCAACTTTTGCAAATTGGCTTCTAATCCACATTAACCCCTAATTATCCTCTAACCTAATTAGTACCTTGGTCAACTCTCCCCACCCCCCAAAGAATTTTTAATTCCTTTTTATTCACCCTAGGCTCCTCTCTTCTCCATGTGAATTTTTAATTCACTTTTATTATTCCTAGAATCCCCTTTTCCCATGCATCTTCTAGAACCTTTGACTTGTCACATCAAGTCACATGTGACAAATTCCCACCTTTTGGGAACCTTGTCTTATCCACTAGATTCTTCCAATCATTGTGAATTTTTAATTCACTTTTATTCTCCCAAAGCTTTCCCTCTCCCCATGTGATCATTGAAAGGTCACATCAAAGTACTTGGAAGGTACTTGTCCTTCCTCCACATCATGTACCTCTCTTCCACATCACCTACACATCATCTCACCCTTGGCCATCCCACATTCCACATGTCAAAATGTGAGGTCTTGTGAGTCCTCAACTCACCTTAGCCCTTCATCTTGACTTTGTTGGATAAATCCCAACCATTGAATTCTCTAGAGAATTCAAGTTTCTTTATAAATACCCCATCTTCTAAGGCATTAAAAGAGGACTTAGCCATTTTGCAACTACATGCTGCCATTTTGTGCACTCATCTAGCCATCAATCTGACCCATTTGCATCTACATTCAAGCATATAGTCAAGATTTACATTTAGCCATATCAAGAGCCATCAAGGGCCAACCAAGGAGTTTCAGCTGCAAGAAGGAAGGTATATCCATTTGTCTTCATTTAACACTTTTCTATTTGCATTTACAAATTCCTTAGACTAATCTTGAGGTGTTTCATTATATTTTCCATTGCATTTTAATTGCTTAGAATAGGTTAAACATTTTGATATCACATTTTTGGCATGCCCGGTGGGACCCACAAGCGGGTTCCTATATTTCACATTTGTTGTTGTTAAGTTTTTTGCAGGAATACGTCGCAGTGGGGCGACTACGCCACTGATTTTTTCGCAGTGGGGCAACTACGCCCTTGATTTTCTACAGTGAGGAAATTACGCTCCCTGGGCTGAAAATTATTTTTGGCTAACACTTTTTCTACAGTGAGGCGACTACACCCCCTAGGCTGAAAATTATTTTTTGCTAACACTTTTTCTGCAGTGAGGCAACTACGCCCCTTGGGCTGAAAATTATTTTTGGCTAACACTTTTTCTGCAGTGAGGCAACTACGCCCCCTAGGCTAAAAATTATTTTTGGCTAACACTTTTTCTGTAGTGAGGCGACTACACCCCTGATTTTTTGTAGTGAGGCAACTACGCCCCCTAGGCTGAAAATTATTTTTGGCTAACACTTTTTCTACAGTGAGGTGACTACGCCCCTGATTTTCTGTAGTGAGGTGACTACGGCCCCCCTGGGCTAAAAATTTAATTTATTTTTTTTGGCTAACACTTTTTCTGCAGTGAGGTGACTCGCCCCCCTGGGCTAAAAATTTTTAATTATTTTTGGCTAACACTTTTTCTGCAGTGAGGCGACTACGCCCCCTGGGCTAAAAATCATGTGCTAACACTTTTTCTACAGAAGGGCGACTACGCCCCCCTGGGCTGAAAATTTAAATTTCTTTGGCTAACACTTTTCCACAGTGAAGCGACTGCGCCCCTGATTTTCTGCAGTGAGGCGATTATGCCCCTAATTTTCAGTAGTGGGGCGACTACACCCCTGATTTTCCGCAGTGAGGTGACTGTGCCCCTGATTTACTACAGAAGGGTGACTGCGCCCCCTGGTCACTGCAAAGTAATGCATTTTGGAAGCATATTCTTGTGAAGTTGATGAGGAAAGCGGGATAAAGCATCCAACATTTTCTTGTAGGGCTATCCGTTCGCTCAAACTTTTTAAACTATGCTTGTTGTTTGCCTTAATCTAAGAACATAGTTTAATTAGGAGGAGTAATATTCATTGCTTGTTGTGCTTATCTTTTTGTACTACCCAAAAGGAGCATTAACTTTTTTTCGCTCTCCCCTTGCACTTCGTGTGAGCCTGGGGAGTAGTTGGAAACAATTAGTGTTTTCTTTCTAGTGGGACTTGCTTGAGGATTTCATCACCCCAAGGGATGATTCCAACCACGCATACTAGTGGGGTATATAAAGGGGGGAGAGCAAAATTTATACCCCAATCCAGTCACGTCGTAATTGGCGGAGCGTCGAAGCTAGGGTGATACCTAGATAGAAGTGAAGAGTTGGTCTGAGCCCTTCAGTATCTCGTTGGGGTTCCCAACTCATGCTTGTGACAGGCTGGTGTTCACGGTTGTGCCTCACGTACCGAGAGTATATCGAGGACTCCCTAGACACCTTGTGCATCCTAGATTAAGACCTCTTTGGCCATACCCTTAACACTAATTGTAGGATTGTGTTTGCTTGAGAGTGTTTTCTTGTGAGAAACCAATGAAATTTTTGACAAATTGGCCTTATCATTGTCATTTTAAAGTCCTTGCCATAGTCATTTTCATCAAACCAAGTCTCAAATTTTCCACAGTGGGGTGATTACGCCCCTGATTTTCCGTAGTGGGGTGACTACACCCCTTATTTTCCATAGTGAGGCGACTACACCCCTAATTTTCTATAGTGAGGTGATTACACCCCTGATTTTCTGCAGTGGGGCGACTACGCCCCTGATTTTCTACAGTGAGGTGATGACGCCCCTGATTTTCTATAGTGGGGCAATTAGGCCCTTTATTTTTCATAGTGGGGCGGCTACGCACCTAATTTTCCATAGTGAGGTGATTATGCCCTTGATTTACTGCAAAGGGGCAAATTTTCCCTCCTAAACACCTGAATTTCCCCATTTGGATCTGTTTAGCCTCTAAACCATCATTTAATCATTCCCAACCATTATATAATCATCCCAAGCCTCCGTTTTGTCATTCTAAACCTCCGAAAAACCTCCATTTGATCATTTTAAACCCCCATTTTTACCATTCCAAACCTTCACTTAGCCATTCCAACATTCATTTGACTAAGTAGTCTTTCATCCCTTTCAAATCCTCCTCACTCATTTTGAGTAATATTTCATCCATTCCAAGCATCCATCTCCTCATTCTAAGAGTTGTTTATCCTTTCCAATCAATCCTTTACTCATTTTGAGTATTCATTCATCCATTTTTATCATCCATTCCTCCAATCAAATCATCATCTAGATCCCCTAAACTTCATCTCAGGTTATTATCCAAATTGGCCTAGGTTTCTAATCTGATCGTCATCATCAACATCTGCTTAGGATTGTCATCCATCCTAAGTCAATCATCATCGTCAGCCCAATCAATCCGTTTTCAATCTCAAAGTGGATTCGGTGCCACAATCATTCACTCATCCTTTTATCCGATCAATCAGTATCCTACGTCACCTAGGGTAATCTCTGAACGGGGTTTACAGTCCCTTTTGTCATCCTATCTGATCCCTCGGCCTATCTTATCAATCATCGACCGATCTTATCCAATCCAATCCTATCCAATCACATCCCTATCCAATCATCTTCGACCCAATCAATCTACTTCCATCTCAAAGTAGATTCGGTGTCATAATCATCCTTTGATAATCAAATCCAATTATCAGAATCAATCCCATCGCATCATACAATTATCCTAATCTGAGCTTGCCCTAAATCCCAAGTTGAGCTTTAGTCCATTCCCATCCAAAATCTTTGATCCATCTTCTTTATCCTTTCATCATCATGAATCCTTATCCTCCATCAATAGTGGTCAAGGAAAACCCTAATTACATTGACAACGATAACGAAAGTCTTGTCGATCAAGAAGAATATGACATAGATCCCCTTAACACTATCATGGGTAGTAAGCTTTCTCCACCCACTTTCCAAAATCCAATCACCCCCTCAAGTTATCCCGTTATGTCTTCATCCATGCCTAATCATGTTGCTTATGCTACCTTTGACAAAGGATATCCGTCATATCCATCATACCCTTCATCTACATCATCCTCTTATCCAACACCTGCATCCTCTTATCCAACACCCGCATCCTCTTATCCTAGTCTACCATCTCAATACCCCTATTCTAATCCCCCATCCACATCATCCTATCTCAATCCTTCATCTGCATATACCCACTAACCTAATCTTCCATACCAATCTGCTCACCTAATCCTACATTCACACCTTCCTATCCTAATCCAACACCCGAACCAACCTATCTCAATCCACCACCTCAATCTTCCCATCCTAATCCACCACCAACATCCTCATGTCCTAATTCACCATTCCAATCCCCTTATCTTAACCCTTCATCTAACCTTAATCCCTCATCTATTTCCAGTCCTACATCCAATCCCATTCCCCCATCTAATCCTAGTCCACCAATCCATAATCCTTCATCCATTCCTACCATGCCATCTCAGCCTAGAGCATTCAAGTTCTTCACTCCAGAAGTTCTCCAAGGACTTATAACTAAGAAGACATCTCCCACTCCACACCTTGAAGTTATGGAATCATGCCATCCCAACCCATCATCCACAGTCATTAGAGATGAGATCCTTCTCCACCTAATACCTATCATTGATGGTACCACCCCTAGCACCACTAAAACCATCAAAACCATCACATCCTTTGAATCCACTGAGTCCCCATCTCCTACCATCACATCCTCTGAATCCACTGAGTCCCCATCTCCTACCATCACATCCTCTGAATCCACTAAGTCCCCATCCCTTACCATCACATCTACTGAATCCATTGAACATCCCCCTCCTACTCCAAGAGTCATCGAACCCATCGACAACGCCCAAATCCATTCTGATGACTGCATCAAATCCTCCATCCTTCCATCTCCCCAACTTGAAGAGTCTCTCCAACACTTTGTCACCCTTCCATCCACACAAGATACGTCATGCCAAGAGTCTAATCCAAAGCATGCCAACATATCCCCTTCTCCAGATCAAGATCCTACCATCCTATCTAGTCCACCTCAAGATTACAGTCCCCTATCCATTCCACCCCATGATCCCCTTGTCTCCACCGCTCCATCTTCATTGCATGAGCCCGCTACCACAAATCCAAATCCTATCATATCCCCTGATCTCTCTCCCGATACCACCCATCCAAATGTGGCTATCCCATCATCTCCCTCTCATGATCCCCCCATCATTGCTTAAAACTGCTATCCCTATACCGCTTGCATATCCCCTTGGTACTCTCACATTCTTCCATGGTGGCCTCCTTGTAGAAGAAAAGAATAGTGTATTTACCACCCACCATCCTCCACCTAATAATGGACTCGCATCATGTTTTCAGAATAACACAAATCCTATCATGGATCACATGCTCAAGAAAATGAACTATTACGGAAAAGGTCTTGGCCTTCATGAGCAAGGTATTTTGGAGCCCATCCAAGTCAAAAAACAAATCTGCATGCAAGGTCTTGGACTTATTTCCCATGACTCACAATCTAAAGATGTTGGTACAACCTCTAGATGTCCTCAATGAGCCTTTTCCAAAAGAAATGTCAGCTCTTCCCATCATTCCACCAGACCATATGCTGCTATCCCTCCTCCTCTATTGTATCACCTCAAAACAACCGTCCATATTCCTCCTTCATCTGCTCCATCCATTTTGGGTCCTTACATCCCTCCATCTACCATCTCCCATCCTACATCTACCCCTTCCATGTATTCTCTAAGTCCTAAGTCCATTTTGGGCCCTTACATCCTGAAATCACCTCCTCCATCTCGTCATATCCATCCTTTCATCCATTCATCACCTATCCATGTCATCCATCATAAACATCCCACTCACATGTCCCCTAATTAGGATCAACAAAGGCACATACCTAAACATTCTCCTTCTACATGTAATCCTCATAATTCTATCTCCATCACTCCACATCATCCATCTCCTCACACCCATCCCATTGCTACTAAAAACACTTTGGTTGTTAAAGAAAAAATGCATAAATCCAAGCATCCACATGAATCTAAGGCTCCCCATGTCCCCTCCAAAAGACATGGTGAAGAGAATAAAAATCTAAATCTAAATCAAATCCATAGGCCACAAAGGCCCCCAAAGAAAAATCAAAACCATGTGGATCCCAAAGAAAAAATATGCAATGCAATCAAATGAAAAATCTATAAGAACATCCAAAGTTGCTAATCCAAAAGCTAGTCATACACCCCTTTCATCTCCTAAGTCTGTTTTGGGTCCTTATGTTCCAAAGTTCACCACCCCATCTCCTCCATTATCCACACATCCTCCATCCATTAATCCTCTTATCTTTTCACATCCACCACCACATGTGCCAATGTTGGTCCTGAACACATCTCCCCATCACATATCCACCCCATCATTCCATCCATACCCTTTGCAACATCCCATCCATTATCCCATGTATCAACCCCATCAAATCCCTCTAATTCATCTGCATGCATAATCCATTTATCCTAATAAGGTTGTACCAACATCCAACAGTCACTTCAAACATGGGCTCTTAATACCTCATATAGAACTTGATGCTTGAGTCCTTAATCCATATCCTTATCATGTATCTTCTAAATCCCCTTATCCACATCCCTATCCTTATCCATTTTCATCCCCCTGCTATCCAAAAATCCAAAAAGTTCAAAAAAAAGAAAATAGTAAAGAGAAATAATTCGTCCAATGGTGAAAACTTGGCAAACAAGCACCTTGGATAAGTACCATGATGAAAACCTAACAAACAGGGGTCATGCATAAATCCCCATCTGCACTTAGGGGAAACTTCATTATGCATTCCCTCCATCCACTATGCTTCCTGCTATGCTTCCGGCTATGCACCCGTAATCCCCTCCATCCCACCTATCTTCTGCATCCTACCATCATATCCCATTTATCTCTCCTCCATCCATCCTTGTGATCTTGATCAAAACAGGGGCACCTATCTATACATGCTTTGGACACCTCTTGATATACATTCCCTTCATCTATGCTCTATCATATTCCTTAGTCACCCATCCTATCCTCATCTAGTTATCTCCTTTATCTTCCCATCCACTCGTCTTCCATCCCTCATGCCTCATCATATATGACATCTAGAGTGGGGGCATCTCTGCTTCCTTTGTGATATAGTCCTTGGGAGACATCATCTATCACAACATCCTTCCATCTCCCCATCCCCTTATCTTAGTATCCATCTATCGGTATCCTTCCATCTCCCCATTGCTTATCTTTGTATCCATTTATACTTACATCTTTCATCTCCTTTTACCGAGTGGCTCGCCTTCGAGGACATGTCGCCTCGGCTCGGTGACTGCCTAGAATTGTCCGCCAGCTCGGCGACTTTGCTGACTTCGGTGACTCAGCCTAGCTCGGTGATACGCTACCGGGCATATGCGCCCGATTTCGAAGGCGTTTCGCCAGAGCCGAGGTGTCAGCCCCAGCTTCGGCTTTGCCCCTCTGGGCGTGTCATTGACTCAAAGCGTCGCCCGACAGGCGTCATGCGCTACCGAGTGTCTACTAACTTCGAGCGATACGCTAACCAGTTATTGTCGCCCCATTTTGGAACGCTCCGTGACGGCGTTTCATCGATTAAAATGTCCACGGTAAGGGGCATATCAGCCCTCGATAGCGTGACAGCCCTATTTTCCCCACCCTAAAATCCCCTAAAATATCTCTCCCATCCCCCCTCCCTATATCTCTATCCATTCTTTCATCCCATCACATCCTCCAATCATTCTAGGCTTCAATTCAATCCTAATTCTGAGCACTCGTTCACTCGTTCATCTATCTTCTTTGCTCATTCTAAGAGTCATTCATCTATTTTGAGCACCCATTTGCCCATCATCAACACTTTTCTGAAAATCATCATTCCATCACCAAAATCATATAAGTGTCACTTAGAACATCATTAACTCCCATGTCTAACATCAAATCATCCATCACAATCACCTAGACTTCATTTTGAGAATTTTGATTTTTGTACCGAAACTTCCATAGGCCATAACTTTTGACTCGGGTGTCTGTTTGAGTTGAAATTTTATGGGTGGTTGCGTTATGAGATGGCATGTGGATCTCTTATTAACTAAAAGTCCCTTGACCCCGTTTTTCCACATTTTTGGGGCCTCAAACTTTCATCTTGACCCTCAAAATCGCAATTTAGTGTTTTTTTCCAACATTTTGAAAAATCATTTTTGTCCATAACTCGAAATGCATGTCTCAAATTTGGGATATTAGTTGGAAATTCATCCTATCTTTGTTTTGGGTATTTTTTGGGAAAAAATTGGACTCTCGAAAGTACGCCCGTAAGGTTTCCTAAAATGGCTAAAATGGCAAAATTTTACAATTTTTGAAATTTGCCAAATCTGGAAAAATCTGATTGTTAGCACCTTACATTCTTTAAACCCCAAAACTTGGTGTAGAATCAATCCCATCATATCATCCTCCCAATTCATCTTTTTGGATAACTATCCCATCCTTGAGCTTTGTGTAGTCACCCTCCTCTGATCATATCCAACAGGTCTATCTTGTCCCATGATGTCGATCCAACCATTTTGTCCCCTTATCTAGGGTTATCTCATCCTATCATCTTATCATCCTTTATCCATCATTTTTTATTGGTTGTTGGTCGAACTATGTTTCCCCTGCGCTTTCACGTAGGCAAGGTCGGTCACTTGATCCGCCCCCGGGGCTCCTCTATTGTCTAGCATCGGTCTTTCTGCTCTGTCCATCCACTCCTTTATCATCTATCATCAATCTTTTCTTTTGTCTCTCCAATCCTTGTCATCCACCATTATTCTTCATCATCCTCTTTCTACTTTTATCCATGGTCAGTCGTCTACCTCACCGAACTACGAGGGCTTTGCGCTTTCACGTAGGCAAGGCTAATCTTTGATCGACTCCTGAGCCCCTAGGTCTTTAGGGTGTTTCAGTCTCATGTCTTGTGTTGTTTCATCAAGCTATGCCCTTATCTAGTTGGTTCTTAACAAACAAGATCCACTCATATCAGGAAATCCAATCGGTCCTGAATATCCTATGTCATATCGATCATTTAGTTTAGTCTCCATCATCTTTAGTCTCAACAAGATGCATCCTTCCTAACAGACCTCATCAATCCCATCTATCCCCTTGATCCTATGGCAAATGACATTTGAAATTGATTGCGATCTTTTTATGCTTTTGGCTTTTGTTTATCATTTGAGCTCCCTATCATCACTTGTCAAGGCCGTCATGATCCATCATATTATGGCATGTTTTGCTTGGTCCACATAGGGGAATATCTTGATCTTTTTTTTGATTTTGTCCTCTTGGTTGTCCCACATAGTACCCACCAAGATCCCTGAGGTCTTGTGTTATGCTGGGGCATCCTTTTGTGCTTGTGGCTATCTCAATACCTGGCCTGACCAAGGTCTTTGTGACTTTGGGGTGTTGGGATAGCCTTCTTGTCTATTGTGTTTGTTTCATGCATTAGACACTAATACACCTTGGTTCCACATACCCTGGCACTTGGTGTCTTATGCTATAGCAAAAATCAGTGCTCTGAAGATGTAAAATTGCATTAGGATTGCATTTCATTCTCCCTTCTATCGTCTTGCATGTATCCCCCCATCCATTCATCCTTCATCCTTAGCTCACATCTCTATATTTAGCCCGAATAATCTAATAATATCCTTGGTCTTGTTCTTAGTCTTGTTACAAGCCTGGATCCAATCATCCTCATCATCATCATCATCATCATCATCCCATTTTATGCTTCCATATCCCTTCGGTGTTGTTTTGGGATGTATCCTTCCCTTGTCAACAACACTTTCATCATCATCATCAAGAGGTACTCTTCCCTATCCTTTAGTGGTGTTTTGGGATGTATCCTTCCCTCATCAATACCACTCATTGGGATTTATCCCTCCCTATCCTCATTTAAAACACTCCATCCATCCTCAACCCCTTTTGGCTTGTACCTTGACTGGGGCAACATCATCTTTGTCTTTGCATCTATTTGTGCTTCTCAACCTCCTGCCGCCTTTTCATCCTTTCCTATCCATCCCTTTGCATCCTCTTCCTCATCTCCCATTTCATCATCTCATCCATTTCAAGAGCACATATGTGTTCTCTTGAACCCACATGTCCTCTCGAGGGGCATCCTTATCCCTACTCTTCATCTTCACCCCATCATCTTTCTTCCTAGTCATCCCTTTGATGACTGGGGCATCCTTCCCAATCTAACCATCTCCTTCGGGTTCTATATTTTAATATTCTTTGAAATGATGCTACTTCATAACACCATCTCAAAGAGGGGAAAAATGTAGACATCCAAATTTGGACACTTAATTTATCCAAATTTATCACTTTTCATCTAAACATCCTCTTATTTGAGTTAATTAAGTAAATAATATTACACTAACTAAAATATCAAAGCAAACTCTTCAATATTCAAATCCAGGAATTTCATCAAACAATTGACCAACAATCTAAAAGTAGACATTTCATCAAACAGTAGATAAATAAAATGAAAACAAATAAAATAATTACCTAGAATGGAGTAAACTAGTATATAATGAGTTGAACAATGCTATAGCTAAAAGAGATAACTGATAAACTACTGAAGAATTTGAAACTGCTATTCACAAATTCTTACAATAGCATGATACCTCTAAAAACCAAGATCCAATTGAATTATGATTGCTACCACAAACTGCAGGTCATTATGGTCTGATAAGATGTAATCAATAATAGATATGAAAGAGTTGCAGGTCTAATTGATAATCAGCAACCAAAACTAGGCACAGCAAATAGTCCCAGCAGCTGGTTGAAAGACCACTTTAGCTGATCAATCATACATCACAAGAATGCTTGAATTGAAAGTTAATTTAGCAGCACCTACATTGTCAAATTGCAGCATTTTCCTGCCAATTCTGGGTATGAAATGTCACGGAACTGCATTTTGAACCAAAACGACTATGGATTCGTACAGGGTTCAATTTTTTAAACACCAAATTGATCCTTTGAACAGTGTCCCATACCCACACAATTCAAGTTGTTTCTGGACCAATTCCGGTTCATGATTTCCTTGGGAAAAGCAAAAAAAAAAGCCTAAACACTCAACATTTCACCTCCATTTCATAACTTTTCTATTCTTCATTCATGCAGCCAACAACACATTTGCAACATGAAAATAGGGCAAAGAAAAAACAGCCAACATGATTAGGAGGAAGGTTGCAGGTTTACAAGATGTGAAGTGGACCACAATGGACATAGTATTGACGGAGTGTTATATTTCAAGTTCTTTACTTTCATTTTTCTACAACTAGCTAAAAGTTTGAAACCCCGGGCTAGTGTAATGATGGTTTTTTTAATCTACATTTCATTTTTTCTTTTACTACGAACAGTCAAAAACCCTAGTTTTCTTCGTTTAGTTTTCCAAACCTTCAACAACATTACAACACCTTATAGTTATATAATATAGTATTATTATATTATACATATGTATTACTATTTATAACTTTATTATTTGAAAATTACTATTACCATTGTAATTTTTAATTTTGTAGTATATTAAAAATATTATTGTTATATAATATTATATATAGATAATAATAAATATTATGTATTTGAATATTTAAATAGTATATTATATTCAATCTTAGTGTATAGATAAATATTAAATCACAATGCAACATATTATATTAATATAGTTTATATTATTAAATAATTAAATTAATAAATAGTATATTTAAACATTATATAATAATTTTAGATTTTATTTTAATATTTTATTTGTATGATTAAAATTTTAAATAGCAAAATTATTAAATTTAAATCACAAAAATTGAAGTCTAATAGAGATAATATAGAAATTAGAATACATCAATTTTTATATAAAATATTAATATGTTTTATAAATTGTTCGAGTTTCATTTGTTTTTAATATTTCATTGTTCAAACTTTTTTTTGTTGGTCTATTGCATGTAAATTGTTATGATTGCAACAAGTTCTAGTTCAGTCAGCAAACCCTCATTTAGAATTGACTTGGGTCACTGCTATGGAGGCATCCAGAAATGGTAGAGCAAATTCCAAGTGGAGGGACATGTTTAGATATGTCACAAATGTGATAAGCAGTATACAAGTTCCCGCAATCAAGTGAAAGGCCATTTCTGTGCAATTCCTTAGATTGGGAATTAGAACTTGTCCAAGAAAAGACAATGTACCTATACCACCTTCTAAAATAACATAATATATTAAGGAGCAAGAGGAGAAAGATGCAAGGGTTGCAAATAGAATGGGGCATCCATTGAGTAGAGGAAGAGGCTCATAGAGGCCACTTACTTCTCCATCTCATGGACATAGTGTCATCTTGGATATTGCAGTAAAAAGCCATCCATTTTTTGGTAGGAATGAGGTTGAGGCTAGTAATGTGAAGAGGGCACAAGGGCCATTGGAGAGGGTATTTAATAATGATGTTGGTGATATTGTTGACTAAAACATTTCAAGATGCCTCTATACAAATGGTTTTTCCTTCAATGTTGTTTGATCAACCTATTGGCAAGACATGGTAAAAAAAGAAAATGAAGCAGAGGGGTACACGGGCCCAAGTTATAAGAGGGTGCATGGCACTTTTGTAATGTCCCCTTCTTGATGGCCACCTGGACATTATTTTAGCCTTTATTTATTCCCGAAAGCTAAAAGGTGAAATAAGGGAATAAATTATTGAATTAATTATTTGTAAAGTTATCTCAAAAATAAATATCATAAGATGACTTTATATTTAATTAATTTAATAAAGTGACTAAAAATGAAATAATATCAAAAGGTCACTTAAGTCAATAAAATAACATTTTATTCTAGAAGCTTCTTGGAGGTGATTGTAATTTCTTTAAAAAGAGCTTTTGGAGAGCATTTGAGATATCTTCAGTTGCATATTCACATACTTGTATTGGAGAGTTTGAAAGCTTGATAGCTTGCCTGAGGGTTTGACGACTCAAGGTACCGGTTTCGGTTGCGCAATATCAACCCTAGCTGGATTGGGGGAGGAGATATTTCAGTCTCTTCATTTGGTGCTAAAATTTTGTGGCCTTTGGCCAAATTTTGCTCTTGAGAAGAAATCGATATTGATGAGTTCATTTGCATAGTTTATGGAGTTTCTTTCAGTTTGTAATTGCAGCAAAGAGAAGTTGAATGTTTGATACTCCATTACAGATTTTATTGAAGACATTTAGTGAAGTCGACATTGTGCTTTGAGGGCCGAATTGCAGTTATTGTGAAGGCCGATTTTGTTATGCTTTGAGGAAGAAAATCGCAGCTAAGGATGGCATGAGCTGCAACGATTTCACCAGCTGATTGAAGACAATAAAGGCAGGTTCGATTTTGTTTAAGGCTGCAGATAAAAATCTGATTTTGATTGGGGAAGTGGCGCTTGATGTCAAGGAAGAGAATCGCTGCCAAGAAGGGCGATTTGTTAAAGAGTCCAAGTTACTACAAGAGGCTGCGCCTACCTCAGTTATCGACCTCAAGGTTCTTTATATTCATCATTAGTTGTAGTATCATTTGCATTTTAGAGTAGCTGGTCAGTAGAAGTAAATCGCTGTAATAGGGTAAACTTTGTATAAGATATTAAGAAGAGTTTGCATTAAGAAGTCTGAGTTATTTGGCATTGTAGCCCAATCATTGGTCTTAGTATCTAATTGTAATCAGTTTGAAAATATACAGCAATATTTGATGATTGAGATCGCATACAATATGTTTGTCAAAATGATAAATTGCTGCACCTTCATAACAGCTTGTGCAGTTTGCATGCCAAGTGTTTGATTAAATGTCTAGCTGTTGTAGAAGTCATTTTCAGTCATATATATGCATTTGAGTTAATTAAGTAAATATTATTATTATTTAATTAATATCTTTAATTTCAAATCCTAAGGTATTTAATTAATAATTAAATACCTTACCCTCCTTAATCCTCTTTTCATCAAATGAATTATTTAATTAATAATTAAATACCTTACCCTCCTTAATACATTTATTTAATTCCCATGTCATTTTCATCTAATCCTAATCCATCTCCTAATCTTCATTAAGGATGTGCACATGCCTAATCCTTGATTAGGATGTGTCACATCCTCCAACTTTTGCAAGTTGGCTTCTAATCCACATTAACCCCTAATTATCCTCTAATTACTAATTAGTAAACCTAACCCCCAAGGAATTTTTAATTCCTTTTTATTCACCCTAGGCTCCTCTCTTTCCCCAATTCACACTTTTATTATTCCTAGAATCCCCTTTTCCCATGCATCTTCTAGAACCTTTGACTTGTCACATCAAGTCACATGTGACAAATTCCCACCTTTTGGGAACCTTTGTCTTATCCACTAGATTCTTCCAATCATTGTGAATTTTTAATTCACTTTTATTCTCCCAAAGCTTTCCCTCTCCCCATGTGATCATTGAAAGGTCACATCAAAGTACTTGGAAGGTACTTGTCCTTCCTCCACATCATGTACCTCTCTTCCACATCACCTACACATCATCTCACCCTTGGCCATCCCACATTCCACATGTCAAAATGTGAGGGCTTGTGAGTCCTCAACGCACCTTAGCCCTTCATCTTGACTTTGTTGGATAAATCCCAACCATTGAATTCTCTAGAGAATTCAAGTTTCTCTATAAATACCCCATTCTCTAAGGCATTAAAAGAGGACTTAGCCATTTTGCAACTACATGCTGCCATTTTGTGCACTCATCTAGCCATCAATCTGACCCATTTGCATCTACATTCAAGCATATAGTCAAGATTTATATTTAGCCATATCAAGAGCCATCAAGGAGCATACAAATAAAATCATATCAAGGGCCAACCAAGGAGTTTCAGCTGCAAGAAGGAAGGTATATCAACCATTTGTCTTCATTTAACACTTTCCTATTTGCATTTACAAATTCCTTAGGCTAATCTTGAGGTGTTTCATTATGTTTTCCATTGCATTTTAATTGCTTAGAATAGGTTAAACATTTTAATATCACACCTGCAATTATTGCAGTCCATGAGACCACATTTCTTTGAGGCATTTTGTCGAACACTTCAAGTGCCTTGTCTATGATCCCACATTTCACATACTTGTTGGTGCAGGAGCACCTAAGCTTCCATTTTCAAATTTGAAGGCCATTGCATCTTAGTAGGTCATTTTAGCATTTGAGGAGGTCAATTTATGTTGATTAGGTCTTGTGAGACCATTCACTATGAATTAGGATGATTTTAGAGTCAATTCAGTAAAAGAGACAAAGTTGCAAAAAAGTTGTAAAATTGCAAACTATCAAAAGTTGCAAAAATGCATTATTTAGGGAATATCTTGGTCAAGGAGGTCAAAAGTTTTTAAATGGTAGAAAATGATTGTAATAAGGCCATTTAGTGGTAGATAAATGTTTGTAGTGTCATTTTAGGTTGTTTTCAGACCATTCAAAGTTGTTGCAAGTCATTTTTGTCAAGTTTTGCAGAATTGCTAAATATAATGCAACATGAAAAAATTTGCATGTTAGAGGAAAATAGATGCTCCTCCATCAAATCAATGACTTGTAACTATTGGGAAACATGATAAAAATCCTGAAAAAGGCTCGAGCAAAAGGGTGGAAATTTTTTATTGAAGATTGGAAAGCAATACACAATGTTTTTTCAGTAAATTCTCTATAATTTTTGTCTTTTATGAACTTTTTAAGCCTTGCATGATCTGGTTCTAAGTGTAGTTGTTGAGAACTACATTTTTTTGTGTTCATTCAAGGATTATCTTTTATCTAGAACAATTTTGAAGGTTTTATATAAAGATTTAAGAGAGATTTCTTTTGTTTTATGTACACTACCTTTATAGGCCAATGAGGTCTCGGTTTGTAGTTAAAAATGTTGTTAAAGTCAATCCACCTATTATATTAAGATGTACCTTAGTGGATTGAATTCTTCAATGTTATTTTATTTGTTCTTATGGTTTTGAGAGTTACGAAGACAAGTTATTGGGTTATGGAGTGATGCCCTAGGCTGGGTAGAGCACTTTACTATGTGAAATTGAGTTACTAAAGTGGGGTTTTGTTAAAATATTGAAGGAGCCAGTCTTGTGATGAATTTTTTAGTTTACCCAGACCATTTGGAGTCTATTGAATGCATTTTTTGAATAAGTTAAGCTTGGGAATGTGGAGAATGAATAAACCCTTGGAATTTGCATGTGAAATGAGGGTTTCTTGGTGCAGCGTCATAGAATGCATGGATTTTTGAACTAGTAGTTAAATTTGGTGTTTTGTAACACAATTTAATACTATCCATTGAGTTTGAGTGGAAAATAGTAGGTTTGGAGGTATTTCCTTTGTAAAAGAGGGCTAATTGAGTAGCCCAAAACAGGGTTAGTTTATTGAAACTTCAATTTGTGCTTAAGAAACCTATTGAGTTCTTTTGGTATGTTGTTTCATGTGTTGAAGTGACTCTCTAAAGTTGTTTGATAGGTCACAGTACATCCTACTTTGAAAGATTTTGTGAAAAGTTAGGTTATGAGGGCTACAAGCCAAAAGGGTGTGTGTAAGAGTGAAGTTGAATGAATAGAGTTCTAAGAGTTGAATCCTTGTTTAAGATTTTCCATTTTGAGTTGGTCAAGGTTGGTTTCTTGTTTGGATCAGATTATTAAGATATTGGTTGAGTCATCACCACCTTTCTCTGCATCACATGTGTACAAGAGCAGTTGCAACTACAATATCTAACAAAATTCCTCTATCATTTATGCTTTCATGGATGTCCATACCTTGTTCCAAGGCTCCCAATTTGGCACATGTGGGTATGATACTGGAAAAGGTTGTAGAGTCTGGCTTTACACTTTCCAATTGCATTTGATTGAATTTTCCTAAAGCCTTTTCAAAAATTTTAATTTGTTCGTATCTTGAAATTATTGCAGTCCATGAGACCACATTTCTTTGAGGCATTTTGTCAAACAGTTTACATGCCTTATCTATGTTTCCATATTTTGCATACATGTCTATAAGGGTTGTTACCACTACAACATTTGACAAAATTTCTCTATCCTTTATGCTTTGATGGATGTCCATACCCTATTCCAAAGCTCCCATTTTGGCACAGACAGGGAGGATGTTGGCAAAGGTTATGGAATTTGGCTTTACACCTACCAACTACATTTGCTTGAAATATTTTAAAGCCTTTTCAAAAAATATGTTTTGTGCATATCCTGCAATCATTGTATTCCATGAGATGACATATATTTTAGGCATTCTATCAAACACTTCATGTTCCTTGTGTATGCTTTCACATTTTTCATACATGTCCACCAGAGCATTTCCTACTATAATATCGGGAAAAACCCCCCCTTTCATTATGCTTTTATGCATACCCATACCGTGTTCCAAAGTTCCCATTTTGGCACAGGTAGGGAGGATGCTGACAAAGGTTGTAGAGTCTAGTTTGACACCTGCCATTTGCATTTCCTTGAAATTTTTTAAAACCTTTTCAACAAATCCATTGTATGCATATCCTGCAGCCATTGCATTCCATGAGACAACAATTCTTTGAGGATTTTTTTCAAACAATTCACATGCCTTCTCTATACTTCCACATTTCACATACATGTCTACCAAGGTTGTTGCAACTACAACATATAAAAAATTTCCTCTCCTTTAAGCTTTGATGGATTTCCACACCTTCTTCCAATGATCCCATTTTGCCACAAGCTAAAGGTACACTGGGAAATGTGAACTGAACAGATTTGTGGATGCTCAACTCTTGTGCAAGCTCTTTGATAATATGACAATTATTTGATTCAAATATTCATAAATGGATCAAAGACTTTTTTAGAATGCTCCTCAAATTTTTGGAAGGAATGATGAATTTATATATTTAGAGGTGAAAATATGAATGGTTGATCAACCATGCACACCTAATGATCAATTATATATGTAAATTGTAAAGCAGTAAGGGTTACTAACATGTGAAGTATGTGCAACCCTCATCCACTAAACCTGCATGACTACATGCACCTAGAACCCAAGCACAACTTACATTGTTAGGATGTGTTCAAGAGTGCTTCATTTTTTTGCCAAAATCCTCCCTGCTTGAATTTATCAGAGTTACACCATGCACTAATGCTTCCGTCCACCTTGAGGATATTCTTTTTAATTCTCTAATCTTCGTACCTAAGTGATTTGAGGACAAAATAGATGATCGTGCTCGGATATTGTTGGCAACAAAAGTTGTAAATAAGATTGTATAAATTAATTGGAAACAAGTGGTTACATTGGGATAGAAAAAGTAGTTGGCCCTAGAATAAAGTATTTATTGGGTATGTGTAAAGCAATTAATGCAAAGGAGGGTCTTGCAAATCTATATAAGCATGTCTGCTATTCACTTGAGAGCATGGATGCATGATGTAGTAAGATTTGTTAGATACGTTGTGGTATAGAGCATAAAGGCTAGTACATATGATGTATGGTTGAGCAATTCATGCAAATGATGGATGAATAGAGCAGCTCTTTTGACATTTTTTATCTTATACTTATTGTGTGATGCATGATCTATTATTTTTCTTTGTTATTTTGTGCATGCACGTGCCATGTGTAGGATTAATAGTGGGTTATTGACCTCTCACATGAGCTGATATGCTGGTGATCTAGGTTTTCTAAATAAAATCCAATTGCTCTAGCATGTTTAGATGAATTTGGCTAACATGTTGTGCGCCTAACCATTGAACTAGACGTGTAAGGTTCAAACTTGTTCTAGAGAGCTTGGGAGGCATGTAGACCATCTCATCCCTACATGCAAACATTAGCTACATCTACTAACTGTGCAAGGCCTGAAGTGTATGTTTGTAGTGTATTTGTAAGGAGTCTTTATTGTTCAATCTATCAAAAATAGTTGTGCACTTGAAGTGTATTTTCAGAGAGTATTGTCAACTATTGTTGAATTTTTGTCTTTGACCACTCCAATGCTTGGTTTCACATCAATTATTAAAGTATATGAGGAAACTTTATGAAAGTTGGCTAAGGGCCTTTTGTAGAAGATGGTAAAAGGTTTTAGGGTAGTGGGGTTCATGTCTTGAAATATGTTGAGGAATCTTTTGTCTAAGTCATGAATTTGTTGAAATTTTTCTAATTAATACGTAAAGAAAGAATTTAGCTTGTGAGTGTGGTGAGTTTAAATTCTTGTATAGGTCACATGATACAATGTGGAGATTGAATAGATTGTCTTTGAATTTTTTTATAAGCTATTGGATAGACTTTGTTTTATACAATTTCATGGCATGTTATGGTTTACCCCTCTATGCATGAACATAATGTTGAAATACCATATACAAGAGAACCATTTCAGTAATTTTAAAATTTAATTAGAGAACATAATCCATCAAAGAGATGTAGAGACTAGACTCAACCAACCTTCAAGTTTGATTTTCGAAAGAAATACCATAAAATCTATTAGTTTCTTTACATAAATTTTGTGGTTTCATGAAATTTACTGCTACAAGGTGAATTTCTCATCCGTACAGAAGTACCATGGCACAAGGGTGATGGAATGTGTTGAAGGCATGAGTTAGATCTTCATTGGTGGTGATTTGGATTCTTTTCATTCAGTTTGGTGAATTTAGTAACCTTTTTCCTATAACTGCCCGGGTAGCCCTGTTTTAAGGGTTTTGATCTTGGAAATGAAAAAAATGGCCATTCCATCTACTATCTAAGGTTGTATCTTGATGAATGGAATTAATTTTTGTATATTTTGATGTTAGTGTGATGGCAGGAGCAGGGAGGTCAATTTAGTGTTTTGGGTTGATGCCCTAGTGGCATTTTACATGGTTTTTCAAGTGAAACTTGGTTGTAGAAGTTGATTTTTTCCAAATTATTGTTGTGGATGGCTATGTAATGAATTATTAAGCATGTAAAAACTTGTTTTATAGTTTTTCAAGCATTGGTCTAGGTAGGGAAGCCTTGGAGTAGTGATTTTCAGTAAAACCCTTGATTTTTGCATTAAAAAGGAGGGTTTTGGAGTTGGCCCATTTAGTGACACTTTCTTTGTCTAAAACCTGTTGATTCCCTCTATTTGGAGTCTACCTAGGAGGTATGGGTGGTTTTGGTGAGTATTTTGAGTGTTTGAGAGTGGGTTACTTGGAAAAGTGGGCTAATTTTCCCTTAAAAGTGGACAGTCTATTGTTCCCTAAGAAGTTTCAAAAAATGTCTATGCAAGTTTTTGATATGTTGAATGGGAGGATAAAAGGTGTCTAATAATGTGTGGGTTGTGACTTTGTTAGGCCTTCTCTAAAAGTTAAACCTAAAAAAGTGAGTTTGGATTGCTACTTGGAGAACAAGTGAAATTGGTGAGGAGTTATTGAGTTGGGGACTTGGAAATTGAAACCCTAATTGAGGTAGGTTGGATTGGGATTGTGAAGTGATTTTCCACCCCATCATTGCATAATTTATCCATCAATGACACCTGTTAGTTCTCAAAAAAACTGGTTGAAAAACCACAAGAGGTTGCCAAGCTCTTGGTATGTTTTAGGCTAACAAACAAGGCCAATTGGTATATTTGAACCTTCTTCTCTTCAGGCTTTGCTAGACCTAGGTGGGTGTACCTATGCAATTGAGGTAGACTTAAACTATGTATTTCCTACTTTAGCAATCTATCCATAGTGGAAATTGAGAGTGGAAAGATGTAATCCTAATTTGGTATAAATTGTATAAGCAATATCAAGGTGAAATTTAATATACATGTTCAGTTAACAAATGTAAGGTTTTGAAAACAGATTTGATAAAAATAAATAATAAAATGGGTGAGACTGGTGCCTTGTTGGGTAAATGAAGTCAAATGAAAATATAGAATGAATGACTTGTATTGGCTATAACTCAAACTGTTTGGCACACTTATGTTTGTTTATAACTTGTATAAACATGCAGGAAAGTGACTGACAAACTCTACTTATTGATCCAACTAACACAACCAGGTTACTTATGATTTATTAAAAGGATTTTAATCTTTACTTGAAAGAACCAATTGAATAAATCACACAGGAACAACATATGATATACCAAATTGAAGACAAAATGGCAATCCTAATTATATGATTCTTCTTATTGATCCAAATAACACTTCCAGATTATTGTGATTGATTAGAAGGGTATTAATTCTTTTAAAGAAACCAATTAATCACGTCACACAAGAACATCAAATGTGCTTTGATAAATTGAATATATCTTTGATACACCAATTTAAATAACAAGGAAATATTAAGTTGGAGACAACCAAATAATTGAATATATTTAACAAACAATTGATACCAATATGAAGCCACAAAATCGAAGATCTTTCATTGATTTCTCCAAAATTTCATACATGCATCATGGTCCTCACTGTATAATCTATATGATAAACATTTTAAAAGTATATTCTATATATCTCCTACCTAACTCTATATCCTTCTTTTGGTCTTGGTCTCTCTTATATATACAAGAGGCAACAAGCTTTAGACCAAAAGACATGACTCTTGATAACAAAACATGATTTTGAACTCAATTTAAGAAACTAACACAATCATAAACATGTGTACCAATCTGTTAATTTCTGAGGAAAAGCTCATGGTCATCTAAGACCTGTTCAAATATTTTACTATATGATAGGGTCCACATCATTACCACTGACCGATTATGACTGTTGCTCAGTTGTGTCCTGATTATCCTCTACTCAATTGATAAATAGATTGAAAGTTGAGAGGTGATCAATATATCCGTGTTTTTCATGAGTGTTGACATTGGACATGGCATCCTTCATATCATACTCTATGTGCATGAATTTCTCAATTTTTTTATGAGTATTTTGCAAGACCATATCCTCTTCATTGATTTCCTGCAATGCATTTGTTAGAAAATCTGTAAATTATGTTTTCCAATCATCCCTTTCTCAAAGATTCCTGTATCATCATGGAGTGTAGGAACCAAATTAAAACAACCAAGGTCTTCTTTGAATCTTTGTTGATATTGGTTGTGGGATCTCACCAAGTCATTTTATCTTTGCAGTGTTTGGTCTTTAAGGATCTGTTTACCCAAAAGTTCCTTCTTTTTATCAATCATTCTTCCTTGTAACCGAACATTCTCCTCTAGTGATAATTGTATTTGCTTAAATACACCCCAATCATCATGAGCTTGCTTTATAAACTTATTGAACCTCTCTTTGATTATCTTTGACATAGTATTGTACTTAATTATTTTCACCTCCATTTCTAGTGTTTTACACTTTTCTTGAGCTTTCAAATGGGAATTTTTCCAATAGGTTGCATCAGCTAATGCATCTAACACTCTCTTATCCTTTTTGATCCATGGAGTGTATAATTCTAGAGCAGAAGAGGAAGATGAATTATCCATTTTATGTGATAATTTCTTTTTCAATTTGTAATTCTCTTTGACCAATTTTTCAATTTGTGCTCTAGTGAATTTTTCCACATTGACATTCAGCTCTGCAGTTTCTAAGGGATTAGTGTCCCCAACTCTTTTGACCAAAAGTTGTCCAAATACTTGATTAGGATTTCCAATCACTTTCAACCTATTCGCATGAGGGTATAGTGACCAAATAAGGAAGGCATCCTTGTCAAGATTGTATCTAGACCCTGAATATAGCTTATCACTAGCTTCCTCTGATAAGTTCATTGTTGTATCCCCTCTTTTTCTGAAACTGTCAAACACAATTATTGAGCTCATGTCCCATCCTAGTAGAAGTAGTACCCCATCCTCTTGAAATAATTCTCTACCTCTTTCAAGAGTGATGGATTACATTTCCCTGTCAACTTCCTTTTTCAATTCTTCTAAGGCATCAACTTCCTTTTCAAGAGTAATGTCTTGGTCCTTCTATCTTATTTTCTCCCCCATATACTCATAGACAAATGACTTGAATTCAAGAGTTTTAAAAAAATCATTGTCATAAGTGAATTCATGACTAGCCTTGATCCTAATTTCATCAGATAACTCATCTAATGTTTCAATTTTTACAAGTTCCTGAGGGGGCTCATATTGTGTAATCACAGGGGCTTTTATTTTTTCCACTGGTTGCTCCTCTTCATTATTCTCTCCATCACTTTCTTCATTACTTTCCTCTTCTTCATTGTTGTTAGTGGAAAAACACACATCAGGAGTGGGTTGTGAGGGTATGTGATCTAAAGGCTCCACATCCTCAACCTGTACTCCTATGCAATTCATATGAGATATATCAAAAACGTATGGGGGCACATCTTTCACTATTTCATTCATATGAGCAATAAGTTGTTCAATCTTGGCCAAGGGATCTTGTATATTAGCAAATGTTTCTCTATATGATAGGACATTCTTTCTTTTCCATTCATCTGCAAACACAATTTTATTATATGGAGCCATTCTCTCACTAGTGGAAGCTTCATCTTGGTTCTTGATCACATCATCAAGTGCAAACCAATGCTCATACCCTGACAAATTTTGAGTTAATCTTGCTTGATGAATAAACCCTTCTGCATCAAATTTCTCTCTTTCATACCCAAGAGGAAGGTTATAATGGGCTAATTTAGCATCAATTTCTTCATATCCTTCAATGGAAAATACTGTGAAATATCCAAAACAAAGAGTGCTAGGCATGAGTGATTGTTTATTATGACTCTTGAGATGTTTAGTATCAAACCTTGCTAATTGTCATACTATTTCCAAATGAGCAACTCTGTTAGGAACCACTCGGGGTAACAAATGTGGAACCCCTTCAATTACACAAACCCTTATTACAGTGCAATTGGAAAAGGCATACTATTCTCCCCAATTATGGTTCACCTTTCCTTTTGGGTTATTCTCCTTTGGTCTTAAAAATCTCTGCACCTCAGGGGATAAATTGTGATCATATGAATAGCCTAGAAACTTCATTAGCAGTTTAACAAAATATTCTTCAAAATATAAATAGTGAGATCTTTCATGTATCGAATATCCCATAATGCAGTCCACATTTGTATAGGTTTAAAGTTTCCATCTTCGTCTATGTCTTTGATCCTTAATTCTTTACTCCACACATTTCTAGCATGACCCTCATATAAAAGTAAATGCATTAACAAGGAATAGTGTTTGAAATCTATGCAATCACTATTGTTTTTTATTCTTTCAAGCCCTTGATTTAGGGAATTCGCCAAATAGTTTGCATAGTCGAATGACCTAACATCTTTGCTTTGTATATCAGCTGCTACAACCATCAGTGCAACAAACATAAGTGGTGGAACCTCAATTCCCAAGATTTGAATAGCTGAGTAGTAGGTATATTTGAAGTATTCTTCAAACAAATCTATATGAAATGGAGAGTTTTCATTGCTTGAGAATTTTCTAAGTTGACCTTGCTCATTCTTAGGTTTGTGCAAAGGTAGCTTCCATCTTTTGTAACTAGTATCCATGCAACCGTATTCTGTCAGAAAGTCTCTAATGGTGAATGTAAATTTCATGGGACCTTCTAACTAAAATAAATTAGAGATTAGGTCTTGGGAGATAACAAGCATATCGGCCCGATTTGGTGATTGGATAGTTCTTTCCTTGGAATTATACCAACTAGCTAGAGCTTTCATCAATTCTACGTTGATGAACATGTTTGGCACCACAAGTCTCCCTAAGTTTAGTCTCTATGGGTTATAGATTGGTTGAAATATGAATTACTTTCTATAGTGATACATAAAAAGCTCATAGCCCTAGTGTGGCGTCCAAACATCCCCCAAACCCCTATGTTTATATAACAATTTACTTGCTTGAACACTTCTTCTAGGTTTTGGCCCTGACCCTGGGCACTGATCTATCAAGTCTTGGTTTAGATTCCTCTTTTCAATTTTTTGTCTCTTTTCCTTAGGTTTTTCCACATTTTCTTCCATTGCAAATTTTGAAAAAATGCAACTTTCTAGCTAAGAGTGGAGTACTTACATGAACTTTTTCTTTCCCTAGCTTCACTACGTCAGAGCTCCAAGTTCTATCCTTTCTACTTCTTCCCTTAGCGTAGCCCTTCTAGTTTCTGCAAATTGTATGATTAATTTGTGGTGCAATTCATCTTTTTTCTGGCTCATTAATATACCACTTGCTTAAGTCTTGTCATTAGGGAGAGCATTTATGTTAAATATCCCAACAATGCTCTTGAACGTCACATCAGCTAGTATTAATCATTCATCACTATATCGTTGGGACCTTGGTTCGTTTTCCACTGATGGCCACCTTCTCCACCAATAAGTGTTTTTCTTTCAATCTATCAATAAGACATCAAGCAATGTTACCCCGATGCATACCAAATTCATTGATAAGTGTTAAAATTTGATACCCCATAATTATATTGGGCTATCAGGGGAGCTTCATCATTCATTCCACTGAGGCACCAGTGTTTTGGTGATGTGATGATCTTTATTATTTCCATCGGCCCGTTGGGGAGACTACCTTGGAAGTTAGCCCAATGGAAGGATGTTACACTGATGTAAGGATATGAACTGCCCCTATTGGGCTATCGGTGGGGTGGTGATGGGAGTTCCACCAACAGAGTATTTTTAGCCTAATGGTATCAAAGGACTTCAATGGATTCCATGAATGTGATTATTTGGGTATGTTGGTTACAAAAATGGATTTTTTTACACGAACCTCAACAATTTGTCTAGATCATGAAATTGAGTCTAGAGAGATTTTTTGAGGACTAGGAGATAAATGAATAGATGTTAATGCAAATATGTGTGATTTTTTTCAATCCTAACATCTCTTTGAGGCATTCCATCAAAGAGTTCACGTGCCTTGTGTGCATTTCCACATTTTGCATACATGTCTAATAGAGCATTTCCAACCATAATATCTAACAAAAATCCCCCATCTATTATGCTCTAATGGATGTTCATACCTTGCTCAAAAGCTCCCATTTTGGCATAGGCAAGGAGGATGCTGGCATAGGTTGTGGAATTTTGATTCACACCTGCTAATTACATTTGCTTGAAAGTTTCTAAAGCCTTTTCATCAAATCCATTTTGTGCATATCTTGCAATCATTGTATTCCATGAGATGGCATCTCTAACACCCTTCAATGCTCTCGGTTGTATGCAAATGATAAAGAACATCCTTTCCTTTCCATGAGAAATTTTTTGAGCCACTGAAGCTTAACACCTAATAATTGCATTTGCTTGAAAATTTCTAAAGCCTTTTCAACAAATCCATTTTATGCATATCCCACAATCATTGTATTCCATGAGATGGCATCTCTAGCACCCTTCAATGATCTTGGCTGTCTACAAATGATAAAGAATGTCCTTGCCTTTATGTGAGAAATTTTTTGAGCCATTGAAGCGTAACACCAACTATGTATGTAGTTTTATTGAGATGAATATCACACACGAACATTCATCAAAGCATGATGATCAGATGAATACTTACCATATGTTGTAATTGCAAGTAGTTCTGAAGCAATCATCAGGAGGAATCTTGTGTGTCGTTGGGAGTTAGGTCAAAGTCCCACCGATAGCCTGACAACAGTCACACTCATCAGCGAGAGAGGTGGAAATCAACAGGAAAAATATTGTGGTCCCTCCGATGGAATGAAAAACATTGAGGGACTTCATCAACGGGAGAAGCTTTGATGGGAGATAGAGTTAAGTTCCTCGAATGCCCTAAAAATGGAAAAGATTAGTTTGAAGTTTCCATCGATAGGAGAAATGAACATCAGCAGGAGCTATCTTTTCACATCACAATATATGTGCATTGCTATGGATGTTTATAGCAAAGGAAATGTGTTCCTCTTGGGATTCTAAGTTATAATGAGTTTTTTTTTTGTATACCATTTCACAGCAAGTAGAAGGTTTCTAGCTGGAGGATGGATTATGAGCATGGCAGAGCCTTCAGATATGCCATGTTCTGAGGAGGAGTTTTGACGAGGGAGCAAACCCAAGATACAGAAATACACTCACAAAAGAGAGAATAATATTTTATTCAGAAATATGGAACTTCTTACATGCAGAGGATCTCAAATCTTCAAGCTCTGTATTACATGCAAATTACAGACTTACAAAAAATTACCCAGATTCCCCTTTCGCAGCATGTGAACTTCTTTCCCCAAAAAGTTACTCAAAAATCAGAAACTAGCCCATAAATAAACCCATTTCGGTTTGGAACCAAAAACAACATTCGAGATAAGTGTTTTGGCAGTTTGGTGCTATAATTACAATTTGAAATTCAAGTTTAAATTCACATTCGAAAATTAGCACATTTCTAAAATATGCACCAACTTCTGGCAGCCATAACTTTTAATCCGACCGTCAGATCTTCAACGATAATACCTTTTCAGAAAGCTCTCGGCAAAGTAGGCCTTTGGAAAAATACTTTAATGTTTTTGCAAATTTTTAGGCCCATCCGGGACCATTTAGTGCCTCAAATTGAACTCGGAAGGTTTTTCAAAGCAAAAAGCAGAAACTAGAATTTGAATAACTTTCAAATCATGAATGATCTTGACTTGATTCTTTCACCAGAGTGTGTATTTTTCCATCCTGGACCTTCCCATAAATTTATGTCTTCCCACACCTTCAAATTCAAACTTGCTAAAAATAGCAATTGAGCAAAAAAAGTAGAATAGGAGTTCTGAAAGTTAGAAACTCTTATTCGACGAAAAAGGTGTCCAAAAATGCAAAAAAACATCTACAAAAGAAAACAACAGGAACAAAAAAATGGAAATCATCTTTTTGGGTGATGGAAGATTGCCCTCACACCATTGGATGCTCCTACATCAAGTTTTGTTTGTGTTTGATAAATGGACTTATTTTATGTAGCTTAATCAATAAGGTTCAACTAGGAGCAGTGCCAAAGGTGGGAGCATGTTATTGACATTAGCTAATTAATTTCATTTATCAAAATTTCATAATTTTCCAATTGACTTCTTGCTTTTATGCTTTATTATGCTGACAATCATGATAATAATTTCTACATAATTCGAAAGCAGGTGGTTGAAAATATTCCATCACTTTGTCCTGAAGGCTAGCCTTTATCTGCTTATCAATATTTTGAGAATGTCAGAAATTTTCTTGTAGCTATTGAGAAGTTAAAGTTGCCAACATTTGAAGCTTTTGATTTAGAACAAGTGAGCATGCTCATTCCAATATTATTAGATTCTAAATAATTAGTTCTCTATACTTTTGTCTAATACTTTTGTTTCTTCAGGGGAGCTTGCAACTAGGTTCTACAACAAAAATCATAGACTGTATTTTGGCTTTGAAATCTTACCATGAATGGAAGAAATCTAGGGGAAATGGTTCTTGGAATTACACAGGCCTTTTGAAGTCCCCTATGCTTCTCAAAAATGCAAGATCCCCTCAATGTACCTCTTCTTGTATGGTTGCAAAGGCCTTTGAAAACTTGTCAAATCCAATAGATGGTAGCATGCAAAAGAATTGCAGGTAGTTGGATCTTTCAGGATGTGAAAAGCCTAAATTTATAGATGCGGTGAAGGTTAAAGAAAGTGTTCCTAAGACAGGGTAGATTTAACAAGATGATGTTGAACTTAGACTCACTGAAATCTCACACTATAAAGGTTATATTCATGACCTATTTGTAATGAAGGGACTAAACTCCATTATCTCATGTTTTTCATTGTTATTTCATGTTTTGCAATGCTTGAATTGAAATATAAATTCATTCCTAAGTACATGATGGGCTATTGCATGTTTATGGTTGGAAAACCTAATTGGAGCTTGGCTAAGGAGTCTTGTTGTAGGCATTGAGAATTCAAAGGAAAACGTTAACCATAATCTTTCTGAACTGCTACAAGCTGCAACATTGGTATGTAACTTTGTTGTCATCCATATTTTTTGAAATTGTCATTGGAGCTTACCATTAGTACAAATTTATTTTAGAACAGTAAAATTAATAAATGCATCTATATAGTATATAGAGGTTATTTTGTAATGTATTCCCTTGCTATATATGACTAGATGGGATGAATATGTGTTGTTTGCATTTGTAACAAGATTCTGGTAAAAAAAATTGTACATTTAATTTCATCAATGTTCTAGATCACACTCCATGATCCATCATTAGGATAATTTTCTTTAATCCTTATGATGGATCACTGACTGTGATCTAGATTTTCAATGCTATTAAATGTTATTTTTACCATAAGCTTGTTTAGTATATCACAAACTCTACAAATTTCATGTTTACTATGTTTGCATGTGTTAATTTTTAGTTGGTTGTATGGTGTTTTCCTAGAGTTGGGGAATGCATTTGAAAACTGTGGGATAAAGTTGTAATAGGTCTAGCATAGTTTTAACTTCTATCCATTAGCCTTTTGTACAGAGGAGATAGGAATGACAATTACTTCATGCAGGTCTCTGGAGAATTTACAGATGTGTCATCTTAGCGTGTGGCTCCAAATGGTAGGATAGGTGGAAAGCGAGTTCATTCACTCCCTTATGTTGATCCAAATCAGCCAGGTATTTAATTTTTATCATAATGCAATATGTTTTAGGATTGGAGTACTCTATTTGAGGCTTTCATTTTTATCAATGGACCAAACTCAAATGATTTGAGAATATAATGATGCATTTTTATAGTTCATGTGAGAATTGTGGTATCTGATAAAAATCTACTTCCAAATATGTTTTTGATGGATGTTCATATCCTCATCCAAAGCTCCAATTCACACAGGAAAGGACACTTTCAAGCATATCAATTACAAATTTACAATCAATAATCAAGCTATTGATCAGTTGTTCAGGAATAAGGCAGTTGTATATCACTAATTGAATATTGTCTATTTGTTTGCTATCTTGCATGAATTTATCTTTTTAAAAAATTGTAAGAGATAACTAGGAAAAATTATATCTAGCACCTAAGTTTAGGGTGCCATCGTTGGAAAAGGAAAAAAATGTTTGAATTTTATCCTCCATATTATTTGGCTTTTCTGAGTTTTCGATGTGCAAATTTTGAAACCTTATTTTCAAGCTGTAGCTCCAAATCGGAGAAGTGAAAGGTGAATACCAACAAGGAAGAGTTTGGAGGAGCCAAAACCAATAGCGGCGAGAAAGTTGTGGATTTGCAAGGGGATTAAATGGGTCATGCTCCTATAGGTCATTGCCCTTCCAAAAGAACTGAAGTTAAGGAAGGGTAAAACCATATATAAGTATATGAAAATAGGAGTATTATGTTTATAAAGTGTCTGTAAGTTGTACAGTGTCACTAAGACATTGAATGTAACCAATGAGATTTTGATTTGCCAATGAGGCTTAATGAAATAAATTTTTAGAGTGGTTTTTTCTCCACTCATAAATACTGTGTTGTGGCTTCTCTTGATTTGTAATATGTTTGTGTTTGTGTCTGATCAATCATATTTGTTCAAACATTTTAGTCTTCATTTCATGGTTTTTTTAACATTTGAATATTTATGATACTTGAAGTTTATATGCATAAATTTGTGAGGATTAGTTAAGTTATATTTGATTTGTAATGACTAAATATATGAATAAAGTAATGAATAAATACATGATTAAATTAATGACTAAATTAATGACTAAATATATGATTAAATTAATGACTAAATTAATGACCAAATATATGACTAAAGTAATGACTAAATAAATGACTACCATGACTAAATAAATGACTAAATATATGACTAAATTAATGAATAAATTAGTGACTAAATATATGACTAAATAAATCACTAGCATGACTAAATAAATGACTAAATTAACAACTAAATCAATGACCAAATCAATGACCAAATTAATGACCAAATCAATGATTAAATAAATGACTAAAATAGTTGTCATAAACTTGGCGGTGTTATAAATGACTACAAATAAACCACTAAAATAGTCATGTGACTAAAATTAATGACTAAATATATGACTAAATCAATGACCAAATCAATGACTAAATAAATGACTAAAATAGTTTAGTCATAAATTTGGTGGTGTTATAAATGACTACAAATAAACCACTAATAGTCACGTTACTAAACTTAGTCATTTATATACAATTTTTAGTAGTTTATTTAGTCATATATTGTTGTTTGTGTACTAGTGGAAGACTATATCATGTGGAATGCAAAATATAGAGGTTGGAGTATATTATTGGTATTGTGAAATTTGTTTATTATTTTTGTGCATTAAAACTTGTCAAAACAAGTGTATATTAAAATTCATATTTTTTGTGTGCTTCTTAAATAATATTAATAAATTTTTATATAAAAGTAATTCAGGAATTTAAATTGCTTTAGTATGAAGGTGGAGAGTTTATTTGTCAAGGTAGTAATAGGGAAATGGGCAAAGTGAGTGTCATATTGTGAGAAACAAAAAAGACCATATTTAAAAAAATAATTACTAAACATAGTTATTTGCTAACATATAAATTGTTTTGACTAGATATGTAAGACATAAAATAAGTTAAAAATTTAAAGGCATTTTACAAAATGGAGATATTAAAAATATAAAAGTATTTTATTTTATTTTATGTACAAGACATAAAATATAAATATTAGTAATAAGTTAAAAATTTAAAAGTATTTTATTATTATGTTCAATTAATTGTAATATTTTGGAATGTTTGTATAGATGTTAATTATATAATTGGTGGATGCGATACAATAGAATATATTCATTGAGTACAAGGCACAATAGAATAAATTCCTACTCCACATAGATAAATATTTTAACCATCTTTATATTTTTTATAATATATTTAAATACTATTTCTAAATTCAATTCATTTAGTTAAATAAACTAATTATAATTAATTTTATTTACCCTGAATCTAGAAAAGAGCATATGCCCATAAAAATAGGCCATAAAAAGTAAATTCAATAGGAATAACATATTTATAGCTACGCACTGGAAGTTTAAATATTAATTAATTTCCTTTCAAATATTAATCGACTTACATTATTGAAAAGTCCCACCAAAAATAATTGGTATCAAACCATTAAAGTGATGGATCAAGGAAGGGAAATGACATAGAAAAATGCCTTGAGAAATACAATATGTTGAGGCTAGTGGTATGGAGCAATCTCAATACCTCGTAGTGTGTTAATGGTGAACAAATGTAAACAAGAATGCTTGTCTATGCTTCATTGTGTTGCATAGCTTCAATACATCGATTGAGTGCATGGATAGTGAGAATGGCAAGGGTGTTACATGTAATCGTGTGAGAATATAAACTTGAAACAAATTCGTCCCTTGATTGATGCCTTATAATATGATCTACAAATCCTGTGAAAAACATTGAGGCACAAAGGAGTGTATTATTATTTGGAAGGTAGAGGACATTTGCAGAAGAGCAACCAAATATTATAGAATGCCATAGAGGTAAGTTGTTATTAATTTGTAGAGTATCATAGATTGAATGTACAAGAACTTTTACTATTTGGTAAAACAAATGGAGATGGCTATTATTGTATTTTTTAGAAAACCAAGCTTAGAAATATTCCTACCAAAGTAACAGTACATGGCATATACTATGTATGTCATGTAAACATGAAACAGTAAAAGCCAACAAGCAGACTACATATGGAAAACTAAATGCTCTAGGAAAGGTCTTGTTTACTATGAATGCATGAAATGCATTGATTATGGACTGATTGAACCTAGCTTAGAAATCCTAGCATGTATTGCCTCTCATGTTCTAATACTCTGATATTGCTTTGGTGTGTGTGTTTTGCTTCAGTGTGTTTTCTGGCTATGTTTTGATGCATATTTGATACTCTGTTTGATAGATTTTTCATCATGTGTTGGGCATGGAAAACAGTATGCTTATTTGCTTATGATAGTTGGACTTATGTGTGGGATACTCATGTTATGATGATGTTACTTTGTGAGTGATTTTGATGATGTGATGCCTAGATTTTGTTTACTATATTTGATTCGGGTGAAGGAGACGGGGTGTCATCACTCATTCATGAGCGCTCTACCTCACTGTAACTCTCCTTCACAATGTGTTTGACTATGAATTACTTGCATATGCATATGTTGTTCGACGTTTTGTATTATTCAGGAATGTAGGTACCGGGTGCTGACTCCACCCGCATTGTCGGGTCTGAGTGCATCCTACAGACCCAATGGTTGATGTGGTTAGGGAGTTGGTAAGAAAGTACCCCCACCTATGTCAGTGGTTGGTCCAAGGATTGTTCATATCATTTATGTACTTTGTTCGTGTGGGTATGGTTGTTAATTAAATCATTTTATTTCATGAGTTTTATAAGTGTGTTTATGGCTTGGTCTAGTGCTTTATGATTTAAATTAAATGCTAGTCTATGGTGCAAAATATTAAATTAATGAAAGGTTCAATATTGCTTATGATATTAATACTTTGGAAAATTATGGTGTACATTAGCACTTTTATTGTTATTAGTACTTGTCATTGGCATAGTACTATTGTAATAAGTTTGGCTTTTTTTTAGTTAACTAGTTATTAATAATTTAGTTTTCAACCAATCAAAAACAATATTTAAAAATAAATAAAATAAAATAAAATATTGTAAAGTCAACTTGTAAAATATTTAACTTTACAAATTATAAAAATTATTTTTTGTGCATATGATTGGTTAAAAAGTTATATGTGTTATTGGCCCATTTGTAGGGAAAGCGAGGTAGGAAAGCAAGGTAAATTATAAAATCATTTCATTAAATCCTTCTAAAATAAAATGTTACTTATTTTGACTTTTTAGGAATATAATTGTTTTTTTATTAAAGAAAATATCACAAAAGTTAATTAACTATTTTATAGAGATTTGGATTCACACTACTAAAATAATAAAATAAAATAAAAATTGTATTATTCTTTCCATTAGACTAATATCTTTGTTATCTATTTTTTTAATATTTTATGGTATAATTTGATTATTATATGCTCTCCTTCTTTTCATCAATAATTTTTTTCATCATGTTTTTATATTAATTTATATATATAGATTCTCTAAAAAAATTATAACCTATAATATATAATTATATAAGATAACCTATATTACTTTAGGTCTTTATTATATATAATATAAAAACTATTTTAATATAGATAATATTAATTTATATATAATACCTATATTAATGTAGAATTTATATATATTATTTCTATTTATATCTTATGTTATTGAAGGTACTATTTTGCAGGTAAATAAGTTAATCTACATTATGTAGGTAATATATTAATTTATATTAATATATATGATAGGTTATTTTATTTTGTAAGTTCTTCTTTAATATATATTTATATATATTAATATATATTATGTAAATTATTATGATTTTATCTATTTATATTAATATATATTATAGATTATATATTATAATCTATTGTATTTTATCCATCTATTTTTTGATTTTAATTGAATCATTTATTTAATTTTTCAATTTAAATTTTATATATAATCTCATCTTCTTCTTTTTTTCTTTAGTTAAATTATTATTGTTTTAATTTTGTATATTTTTAGTTTTAATAATTTTGGTAAGTGTTCCTTAATCATTTTGTTATATAATTCATCTTTTTAATTCTCTTAAAGTTATTTATTCACTGTTTAAAGCATTTAACCTATAACCTTTTTTGATCCATTTATTTGTGTTCTATCATATTATTATATTATTCATTCTTCTACTATGTCCATCATTTTTTGCCTATTTTCATTTTTACTTCAATTTTCAATCTCATCCCTCCCTACCCTCTCCCGCCACTCAACTCTTCTTAAGGTCATTTCTACAATCATATTCTTCATTATCCTCTTCCTATGGTGAATCATTGAGTTAGTGTTAGGGTAAGGTCATTAGAGTTATTTATTCGTTGTTTGAGACATTTTAAAACTTTAAACTTTTTTGATCTATTTATTTGTGTTATATCATATTACTATATTATTCATTCTTCTATTATTTATTCGCCTATTTTCACTTTTACTTCATTTTTCAATCTCCTCACTCCCTACCCTCTCCCACTACTTAACTCTTCTTAAAGGTCATTTCTACAATCATATTCATTATCCTCTTCCAATGATGAATCATTTAGTGTGGTTTGAAACATCAATTCAAAATAGAATACATAGTTTAATCTAGAAGTGTGTACTCTATCATTCATGGAATTTGAAAAAATCATACCATCTATAATCATCGATTCATTAATATTTAAAAACTATTGATTTGAATGAAAAGATATAGTTGCAATTGTGTCTACTATGAATCAAATCTAATAATTTAATATAATATATTTTATTTTTTAATATATATTAAATTAAAAATAAACAACTTGTAATAAATAATCATTTTAATACATAGCAATTTTATATTAATAATAAGAGAAGAAACATTGCTCATATGTAATATCCAACTTTTAATGAATTTTAGTATATATTATATTTATTTATTTATAAACTTTATTTAATATAGGATAATTCGTAATATAACATTTATTAAATATTTATTTATTTAAAACTTAGTGATAAAAATTAGGTCTATAGTTATGGATCGCGGTGTTATGATCATAATTAGGGTTAGAGATAGGTCTAGGATTAAGATAATGGTTTAAAATTTATTGTTAGGGATAGAGTTAGGGATAGGGTTACCATTAGGGTTAGGGATATAATTAGAGTTAAGGTTAGGGTTAGGTCATTAAAATAACTAATTAACAATACTAAAACACTATAATTAACAAAACTTACATTTAATTTTTATCAAATCTATAAAACAATAATTACAATACTATTAAGGCAAGTACTAGCCACTACGTGGCACTTGTTTTAAAATGTGAAGCTATCCTTTAAAATTTAAATCATTAAATTAAATAAATAGTTAGATAAATTATTATGGTTTATTTTTAAAAGAAATAAAGTTAAGGAAATCATTATCTTATTGTTTTTAATTAGAAAAAGGTGATTTAATAAAATAAATTTTAAACTTCAATTATAATTAAGTGAAATGTTGTTTAAAATTATTATTAATTAATTGTTTATTTTTCAAAAAAAATATTTTTATTGAAATGAAATTAAAATATTTAAAAGGCATATTTTTTGGTGTAAATTAATTATGGAAGATTTTTCTTCCAAAATTGGAAAATGACAGAAATGGTGGGTTAAGTGGAATTTGCATGGGAAAGTTGTCAAAAAATTGATGACAACTTCTAATTTGGCTTTTTTTTGGAAAAAAGCATATTTCCAAATATTGCTTTTTCAAAAAAGGAAGAGGGAGGAAATGAAAAAATGTCTGCAACTCAAAAAAAAATGTTGAAATTTTTTCTGAGGATTAGTAATTTGTGTGTTTTTTCGTTGATTTGATTTTTGGCTTGCACTAGGTTTTGTTGTCGAATCCGTTGTTGTTGGGGTTTTGAATCTCTGGATTACGGAAGATTGCAGCTGGTTGGAGCTGCGCATCATTTCTTCCTCGAATCAAACTTTGTGTAGGAATCCGGGTAATTCAAATTTCATAATTTGATCTTTGTAGATTTAGTTTTTAAAAGGAGAAAAGAAATTATGTTTGAAAGAGAAAATATGTTTTTTGTGTGTGTTTGGGAAAATCCCACTCTGAAATTATTTCTTCTTGTCTATAGATTTCTCCTTCCTCTTTGTAATTTTCATTCTAAAATTCTGTTGAAATCTCAATTCCCTCTATCTTTGGAATCTTCTTAGCTTTAAACCTCTAAAATCTCTCTCATCTAAGAACCCTTTTGTTCCCTGTATTTTCCCTATTCGAACACTCTAGAAATTTTTACACTTCTCTTTTGTCACTGTATATCTTTCATGGGTAAATTGTTGGATAAAATAAACATATATATGATATTTTTTTATGTTCTGTAGTTTTTAAAATGTGGAGGTTTTAATATATATGTGTATGTGTATATATATATATATATACATATGCATATATATGTATATATGCATGTGTATATATTTTGTGCATATATTCAGTTTATTATGTGTTTCAATTGCATCAACATTAGATGAATTGATATATATTTATTTCAGTATTTATATACATGTATGTATATATATACATATATACGGGTATGTGCAAGATCATGATGGGCCAAAAAGTGGCAATATGATGGGAATGTGGCTGATGACTATTTTTTTACCCAAAATTCATGAAACGAAAAGGGTTTTTAAAGGATATTCTCAGCTTTCCACCAATATAAATTATGATTTACTTTGAATTTAATAAGTAATTATTATTCATTTTCTATTCAAATTAAGACTAAAGTCCTAATTGATAGGCTAATTGAAAAATATCTATAGCTTTCAAATGGTATCACATTTTTGAATCCAAAACATACAAATTCTATGCTTTGCATACTATAGGATTCAAAAGAAAATTTGAATTTCATGAATTTTTACCAAGTTAGGTGGTCAAACATACATGTTTTATGTTTTAAAAAAATGTAATAAAAAATTCATAATTAATTATTTACTTGGAAAAAAATTACAAAAAATATGCATCACATCGGGGCATGAGTCCTCTACTTATATCTAAAATCTTATAAAAATAAATTATCATTTAATTGTGGTTAGGGTGGTCAGACAGACACCTACTTCTTATTTTTTCCCTGAAATTTAAGTACCACTACATTGAAATTTCAAATTTTCACCAAATAGATTTTTTTTTTCATTTAAACAAACCTAGTAGTTTATAAATTACATTCAATTTGCTATAGATTCTATTCTTACATATTTTTGAAATAATATAGATAACTTATTCAAATTTTTATGTCAAGTTGCCTAACTTTGATTTTTCTATTTTTTTTGCCACTTAAGGGCATATTTTTCCATGATGATCCTGCACATACCCATATATACATATATATATAGTGTATATGTAGGAAATGTGAGCAAATAATGAAAAATAAAAATAAGTTATTCTCTAGAAAAAATTAATATATAAAGGGGGAAAATGTTATTTGTAAATTCTGTTTGAAAATGTCTTTTAATTTAAGTTGTATTTAGAATCTGAGGAAAATGAAATTTGTGATTTAAAATATACTGTAGAATTTGATTTCATTATTTTCCAATCAAACTGTACTGTGATATATCAGAATAGTTGTTTAAAATAAATAAATATTATAATCAGATTTTGAACTTAGAAGATTAATATCTTAAATTTGCTTTTTACTTTGAACTGATTTTTAAAATAAAGATTAGATTTCCATTATCTTAGAAAAATTAGATTTTAGAATATCCTGTGTGGAAAAGATTTAAAATCAAAAAACAAAATATAGTTTAAAAAAATTGAAATTAGTGAATGATTTATAATTGGTTTTTAATAAATTTACTAAGTATCTTTAATTTTTTTTTTTTTTAAAGTTTATTTTATTATGTTTAGATAAATCATGGAATTGTCATTGATGCTCTTTAATTAGCTTTTTAGCAAGTTTATAGACTTAGATATTTAATAAATGTATTATTTAAGTGTAGGAAAATATTTATTAAATTGATTATTGTGCTTGGGATAAATAGAAGTATTAGTGAATTTCCTTACTTTGATTTTTAATTGATGAAAATGGTTATTTGATTGAGAATTGGATGATTTATTATTTAAATTCCTTATAGTTAATGATATGGTGTTATTTAATTGGATGTGATATTTTACTTTGTTCTTGTATGGATTAGCATTATCTCCAGAGGAAAGTGTGAATGCATTTCTATGGTTGCATCTTTTTGGTTCATATTGATACCATCTGGGAATTTGTGGGTGGTACCCTGTTGTGAGTTATGATTCTTTTGGTTCAACATTGTGGTACCCATTTCTTGGTTTTGGTTTTAGGGCAACCGTAGGGGAGAGTGGCTCTTCTTGGGGCCAGTGTACAAGTGGTCACCCTTGAAAGAGTTTCCCGAATTAAGTGAAAACCTAATTAATTTACTTAGTGGGTTGGGTTAGTTATCACATAACAAGATAAAAATATACACCTCATCCCTACTGTTAGCGATCCCAAAGGCTAAGATGGGTGGGAAGACCTGGTCAGTAAGGTCACTACCTTGTCTTCACAAAAGGTAGATAGTTCTGCATGAGTCACCCTATGGGGCATAACCTTGAAATAGGATGTCTGGTTAACCATAGATGGAGGCGGCTCCTAGATTATAGGTAGTTTAGTGAATCCATGAAGGCCATGCGATGACACTCTCCCATTATGCCCCTTTGTTTCCCTTGGTCTTGTGCCTCTGGAGTTGTTTGAGTTGTTTGAGTTGTTAATTTACTGTTGATGTTTATGTTGTTTCGTGGGCTTGAGTCTTGTGATGTGTTTCCTTTATGTTTGAGTTTGTGGCTAAGGGTTCTTTCGTATCAACTCCTTGCATGGGAGGTGTTCCTTCGGGTCCACACAGTTGAGTGGAAACGTGCAATGCACCCATTGGGTCCCTTGTTGTGATCATGGTGTGGATACAGTTGTAGTGATCTTGGAGCTCGCACGAAGAAGATTATACCTATGAAGAGTTCTCTTTCATTATTCTACTTTTGTATTATTGATTGTACCCTTCGCAATTTTATAAGGGAAGTGGCCTTATAATGTAGCTTTGATTTTATATTGGGTTGTATCTGTGGAAATATATTCCACATTTGTAACTTTTAACTCTAAAGATGAACATAGTATTATGTGATTTATGTTTATGAATTTATCTTATTCTTGTTGTACTTATATCATGTTTTATTCTCATTTCTTTCTTCCACTTTAGTTAGTATCATTTCTCGTTAATTGTTGGGTTCATTTAAGTAACACACCATGTAGCCCATAGGATTAGGTTAATGCTTTATGTTATATCTATGTTGTATAAATGTTTATTTGTTGCATTGTGTAATTTTTATTTTCAAAAAAAAAAATTATTCTATTTTTGTTGTAGTTGTCCTATGGGGTTTGTGTGGTGGGGTATTACATAGAAAACTAATAGTAGATGACATATACTATGTATGTCATAAACATGAAACAGTAGAATCCGACAAGCAGGTTAGATATGAAAAACTAAATGCTTTGGGCAAGGTCTTGTTAATTGTGAATGCACCAAGTGTAGTGATTATGTATTGATTGGAACAATAACTTTCCTTTGGGAAAAATTCTAGGCATATGAAGTGCATATTGTCAGAAGGATGAGACAATTTTCATTTCATTGTTAATTTTGTCATGTGCTTTTGTGTTCATGTTTATGAATAACATATTATTTTTCATCGATTGTGGTCATTTGTTCAAATGTCCTTGTAACAAGAACCATTTTTTGGAGTTGGAGTGGAGACAAAGACCTATATAGGTGCAAATATACTTTATTCTTGAAGAAGAGACTGTGAGGTCAGAATATTTGATGATTTTTCTCTTTTGTTTCCAATGAAGTTTGATTCTTTGTTCATGTCTATAAAAATTATGCCAATTGTTTGAATTTGTCTAATTTATGTCAATAAGCAAGCTACAATACTGTTGTGGTCAGATATGTGCACAATTGCAACCATGTGATATGAAATTCATATGCAATGTTTTTCTTAGTACATTAATCAAATTGCACATTATCTATTTCCTGGAGTGGTTGTACACTTTTGAATTTTTTTCAAGCAAATCTATAAAATAGAAATACATGATTATTTTTTTGAAAATATGAAGGTGTTATAATAGCAAACAATACTTGTAGTTGAAGGAGGAAAAAAGTATTGATTTGAGGACAAGGGTAGCCAGTTAGTTGAGTTTGTAGAATGAATACAGTTGCACTGATAGAGTCATCTTCACTCTACTTGAATTAGAAGCAGCTACTATTGTTTGAAAGTATGATTAGGAAATTGAGGATAATTTTTCTATGTTTGTAAAAAAAAAGTAACAAAACTGTCAGAAAGAAGCTCCATTAGTTAATAAAAACTTTATTGTAAGGGATAGGGTCCTATTTAATAACAGACTAGAAATTTCAGTGAGCCATAACAATTGATTACATCAAACAAGGAACAAATTTGTTTCAAGAAAATGTTGTCAGGAGGAATCCTTCTTGTTTACACATATGTAGCATTGTGACCATAGTCTAAAAAAGTATTGCATTTCTTGGGAAATTGGTCAATGCATTTACTATTGTAGAATGCATCAGCCTAAGGAAAAAGCATACACAATTTTCATTTAACCTACTCCTTGGCTTCAACTGCTCCATGTTTATGGGTTACATAGCATATGTCATGTATTGTACACATTTTCCCAATGAGGTAGGTTCAAGTCAATATTGTCACACATTTACATGTAATAGATTTACTATTCTCACCATTCATGCACTTGGTCCATCTGTATCATGTGTGGAGGACGTGGGAGCATACAGAAGCCTTCTTGTTTAGGATTGGTCCCTTTGAGTAACACCAACATATCATGTCTCTGAAGGAAATTTTGGGTGTTGTTGGTGTTAGGGTTAGAAGGTAGATATCTAACAAGTTAAATAAAAATTTAATTAATAAACAAAGTAATAAAACACACAAAAAAAAAATTAACACAGAGAATTTAACGTGGTTCACCCAATCTGGGCTACATCCACAAAACCATAGCCATCCAATGATTTTATTATCCAATGCAAAACTTATTACAATCTCGTGAATAATTGTCTTTTTCATCATCTTGTAACTCCCATCACAACCCCTTATAACAAGCTTAGAAGCTTCCAGATTAGGGTTCTACAAAATCGGGTTTTTTCTTTTTTCGATGACGACACGAAAAATTAGGAGAAAAAATTTTATCAGGGGCTGCCGCCCCTGAAGCCCCGCCCAGGGCCTAGATCGGCTTGGCCTCAGACCCTGGAAAGGATACATGAAGAGTGTATAGTATAGTATGATCAGTTGCCACATACCAATAGCTGGTTTGCTAAAAAATTCAATGCATTCCCTATGTTTTGTTATAAAGTGGATGTTGTTGCTTACTGATTAACCCATGAAAACTAAGCTACTAGGAAAATAGCTCAAACAAAACTCAATCAAGTATCAAGTGAATCTTTGTACAATTTTCATGTAATGCTTAAATATTTGACAAACTTTATATAATGTGTTTCTATTTTGCTTGTTTACTTAAACAAAGAAGAGTAGGAGACCTACTCCATGCAATAGGAAAAGAGATAAATGATAAATGTGAGACATGAAAAATATGTGCTTAAATTTGGAACTATAGGAAAATAGAAAAATATTTTAAATGATTGAATTTGATTAGCCAACCAAGTATGTAAAATTCAAATGCAATAATTGCAATAGTAACTTGCTCATTAAAAAAATGCATGTTGTATATTTGTGACATATAGCATACTTAAAAGCTGTAATAGTGGATTTTAATCTATTTTAAGGGGAACATGAGAAAATTAAATATTTTCTAACATATAAAGGAAAAAGATGTCAACTGTAAAATGAAGTGGCAAGAAGTTTTAATCCATAAAACATGAAATGTAGTGATATAGGTCAAAGAGCTAGCAACACAAGCATAAAAAAAAAAGTGGAGTTCAATGCAATGGCAGGTAGCTTTGCACTTGCTTGTGTTTCTTCATCACCTGCAATGTCATTATTATGATTAGTACAAGAGCTATATTTTTATATAATTTTAAACATATTTTGGAAATTGAAGAGGGAAAATATTATTTGTATCAATATTGTTGTGTACCTTGTTGTAGCATATGTCATTCATTCAATTAGGAAAATAGCATCTGTAATGGCATTGTTTTGATTGAGGCTGAAATGGCCTTTGGTGATGAAGTCCCATAGTGTAAATAAAATTGCTAATTTGTCCTTGATGTAGTCTTCATATTTCATGTTTTGAAGAGTGGGTAAGAGTTGTTGGAGGACATGGTTTTGAACCGAACAATGGATTTTTTTCTTGTCATTTGCTATGATAATAGTTTTAGGATGAAGTGAGTATATGTAACTCACTTCTTTGTCACATTGGTTGCAATGAGCGGTTTCCTATTGGAGCATGTTGTAAGTGTTGAATTTATAATTGCAAGTTGGGAAAAAAGCTTCAAATGGATTTGAAAGTGTGTTTTTTTATTTTAATGTGCCTGAAACCTGAAACATATGAATGTAAATTGTTAGAAGGGGCAATTTCAAAAAATTTAAATGAAAGAGTGATAAGATTTTTAAAAAGTTACCTTAAATGTTGATTGCATCAAATCAGTTAGCTTGTACATTGTTCTTTTGTTATTCAATCTGCAAATAAATGTTGGTAAGCCCATGTGGAATGTGTTCTTTTGATCTTTTCTTTTTAGGATATTATTGAAAATAAATGTTGGAGTTTTGTTCCTGTGTAGTTGTTCCTCTATTTGCAAGTATTGTTGTTCAAGAGATGGACACAGTTGCAGCTATGTGGCAATGAGAAAGTTAGTTTTTCGTTACAAAGAAATTTTAGTAGAGACCACAATGTTATAAAAAAGGGTTGAAATGGATTAGTGACGTATGTTGGGGAGACATTTGTACCTACGATCTATCAGATTTTTCTCTACCATCTTTGATATCAACTGCATATTGGATGCCTACTTTCTTGGCACCAACAACCAAAGCACCTATTGTTCCAATTGGATACTAATATGTGGCTGCTAGTAGTTGGTTGATAGTTGTATCCAGAATGAAGTAGCATTCTTTAGAAAAGTGAGGCATGTTTTCAATTGTGCTTGTGTCTATCAATATCAGTATGCAATAACATTCCCCTCTATCATAATCTATTCTAGGTGCAATTTGGAAGCCTGATATTGAAACTCCCAATCCTGGAATTATTTTGTGTTGATGTTCTTGCACAAGGTTTCCACTGATATTCAATGTAATTGTCATTTCTACTTTGAGATTTGTGAGATCTGCATGCAACACCTCACGTGTTTTGTTGACTTTGTCTAATGTTGCTTTGTAGACAACAAGAATATCACCTTGGAATGTATCGCCAACTCTTTTTGCATTTTAGTCTTCAATTGATATGGTCTTTTCGACTTTTGTTCTGCCAAAATGGAGGAAAATGTAAATCTTATATCTGGACAATGCAGAAACACAAATGATAGGGAAATAGAATAAGTTGTTTACCGTTTGCTTGTGTCTTCTTCCGTGTCTTGCATTTGTTGTGGTAGTCTTTTTGTTTGATCCATCATTTTCCTGCAAAGTAGTGATATAGTATTGGAGAATGCATTGGAGAATGTATTACTGATATATGCCTATCTATGTCTATAGTACTATACATAGGTAACATGGTCCTTTTTTATCAGTTCAAATTTGTCAATGTCTATTTGAGCAATTGAATTTTGTTGTTTTTGAACTGGTTGGTGTTGATTGTGTAATTCTCGTAGCGTGCTTGTTAAAGGATCCAAATTTTGTTTAGCACTAGTGAAAGTGAGGAAGAATGTGGGTGGTCCTAGTTGTCGTATCCTTGCAAAAATATTTTTCTTAAGTTTTGTATAGTATGGGGATATTCTTATTCTTTTGAAGTCAACATATCTAATATCTAATTTTAGGATTTTCTCAAGGTTTGGTTTGTGTCTCACATCCTTGGCGAGTAGCTTCTGGCCTGTTAGTTGGCCCTTTTGTATTCTTAGGGATATTGTAGATAAGACTTACAGTATTAGTATCTTGATAGTTTTGAAAAATATGTTTGTCATGTGATATGCAAACTTTCTGTTTGATTGTAAAACTTCCCATTGTGCAATTTTTTTGTATGTGATTTTTTTTAGAATGTCATCATCACATGGCTTTCCAAAGAATAATGTTGGGAAATTCATCTCCTCAGTGTATTTGTCTTTAAATATTCCAACTAGATAGTTTTGTTCTACAGGTATTATTTCAATGATTTTTTCTTGCATGCTATGTATATTTCTAGATCTAGTGAATCCATGGACCAAGGTTTCATATGGGTTCTCATGTTATATTTCACTATCTAATTCAGCTTCAGTTGTGACAGGTCCAGTATTCTCTTCAATTTAATCGTTGGTGTGCAAAAATTGTTTCCAATCTTTGTTTATCTAGACATTTTGAATTTTGCATAGTGTTTTCTTTGGCAACTAAGCCAAAGCCTCCATGATGATATTGGTCTGTAATGCCTTTTTGAAATGCATTCTTGCATTTCAATCATCTTTTGAGTGAAACATCAATTGTTTGTGTGTTGTTAGTTGACTGTGGTAATGATTTTTGTATAATGTTAATGTCAACAGGGACATTAATGATGGAACCTGTTAGTCCTATTTGAGATCTATTGTACCCTAGTTCCCAAATTTGTGCAAATGCAATTCTAAGTGACACAAGCCATTCTTCTAGTTGGGACAAAAATTGGACATATGACAATGGTTTACTAGTTCGGGTTTTGTGTGGTGTAGCGTACTTTGGTATCATGAATTGTTTTAGTTTAGAGTAGCATATTTGACATATGCAATCTGTCAATGCTATGGATCTTGACTGCACTAGTTGATAATAAATCTCCTTTTTTCTATCTTTGAATATTCTAGTATCATTGTTGAAACACAACTTTTGGAAGATTGTGCATGTGTATTTTGGCATATCTTGAATTGTTCTTTCATAAAGCTCTACTAGTGACATTTTTTTTTCTTATTTGATCTCATAGGTGTAGGTGGATTTTGTTTATTATTTCTAATAAAATTGTTAAGATGTTGCAGTCTTACAATTGAGCTATGTTTGAGATACTTTTGTTTGATTGTATGTATGGAATTTCTTTTGTTATTGTCTAGCTTTTTCCTTTTGTTGCTATTGGTAGTTTGATATTGTGTATTGTTTCTAATGAGTTTTTTAAGTTGATTTAACCTTATTGACCATTGGCCATTTAGATTTTGTGGTTGAATTCTTAGAAGCAATTTAAAATGTCCATTTTGAGGGTTTGTATCATGGAACAATATAGAATATGCTAGCAAATTGGCTAGTTTGTTAAAGTGCAAGTACTTTCTCCTTGATGTCATTGACCAAACACATATTTTTATATTCAACCATTTGGATAGCCACTGAATACAAAAAAATGTCTCCCCATAAGCCGATTTCATTATTGCTTGTGCCTAGTTTCACGAGAAAGCACATTTTGCATAGATATGTATCTAGATCATGCACTTTGTGTAGTCTATATAGAATTTCAGGGTCTAGTTCAATGTTGTATGATTTAATTGCATCTTTATCTCCTTTCTCAAGGAAACTTAAGAATTAATCTATTGTTCCATTTCATAGTTCGACTAATGTATACTGATTGCTCAATAGTACTTGTAACGAATCAAACAAAAAGTCCCCAAAATTGTATTTAAATGTGTCTACTTTACATAGCCCATTATTTTTAAGTACATTGTCTATGTTGCAAACTAGTGAGCAGCTTGCATATTCATACTTATCAACGTCTATCATTTCTATATTTTGATATCTTATTTTCTACTCAAAATGCATAAAGTATTAGATTGTTCAAAATGCTAATTGGCCTTATTATGTATACATGTTAAGTCTTTAGTACTATGCACATAAGTGGAGGGCAACAGAGCTGATCTTTTGCGTAGACGTTGATTTTTTTCATTGCAAACAAAGAAGAACAATGATCCAAGAATTTGACCTTGCATTTTCTTGTTCAAAAATTGACAATATTTGCACCAATGTAGATGTTTTTCTCCCACTAAAATTGTAAATAACGGTTCCTATTATAGGGACATGTTAGACAAATTAGCATATTTGATGATATCTTATATGTTATTCATAAACATAAAGCAATCAATGCTCAATGAATGCAGTAAATGCTAGAACAAAACTATTGCAATCATTTGCTCTATATTTCATAGGCTTAGCTAGTCGATCAAATTCAATAATTTAAACGAAATGGAATATATATGGTTTTATTACTATAGTCTTAATTAAAGGATAGATAAAATAAAAGTAGAACAATAGAAACAAATAATAAAGTTTCACAAATATTTAAGCGTCAAATGCAAATTGTAGAAAGATTCAGTTGATACTTGATTGAGTTTTGTTTGAGAAATATTTCTATTAACTTAGTTTTTGTGGGTAAATTGGTAAGCAACAACATCCACTTTATAAAAAAACATAGGGGATGCAGTCAACATTTTTAGGAAATCAATGCTTTGTTTATTATGTTTGAATTGCAAATACGAAGATTGTAACAATAACCTACTTTCATAGGATTTCTTAGTTAGGTAACTTAGTATTTAGGACATCTTCTCATTGAATAGACATGTGCATATATTGTCTACAAAGTTAACTCAACATCTTAAACTACAACGAAATCCAAAAGTCCCTTGAGGAACGTGATATGCTCATGTTAGTGAAAGGGACCAATCCCAATAGCTAATAAAGTAATACTATTTTAGAATAAGGTTACAATGCTAAACAGATGTAAATAGGAAGGCTTTTCTATGCTTTCACGTTCTGCACACCTCATACAGATGGACTAAGCACATGGATGGTGAGAATGGTAGGACTGTTAAGTGTAAATGTATGAGAATATTGACTTGAAACAAAATTTTCCATTGGTTAATGAATTAGAGTATGATCTACAAGTCCTGGGAAAATTTTTTTGTAAATCAATTGTTATAGCTCACTAAACTTTGTAGTATGTTATTAAATAAGCTGCCAACCCTTGGAATAATGTTTTTATTAACTAGTGGAGCTTTTTCTTGTTAGTTTTGTTACTTTTTTTTTAGGAACATGGGAAAATTGTTCCCAGTTTTCTAATAAAACCTTCTAAAAGCAGTAAATGCTTCCTACCCTTGTCTTTATATTAGTGCCTCTATGCCATTGCAACTAGAAGTATTTCTTGCCAAAAGCTAGTTACTATTGCAATTGTTGAATTTTCTTTTGAAATAGTTGCTTGGCCAATGGAATTGCATTGTTTATAATATTTATGTCCTTTTCCTATAGTTGGGATTTAAGGACATATTTTTTGTGTTTGAAAATTATGATTTATCTCTTTTTCTATTGGTTGGAGTAGGTAAATTATTCATTTTCGTTTAAGTAAATTAGGAAAATAGGGGGACATTATATATTGTGGCATATATTTAATCAATGGATGCAAATTGTGCGAGATTTGGCAATGGGCTGGTGGGTACTAAAGTAGTGAATGCATGTTTAATGCATGTTTAATGCATTAAATGCAAAATTTGTGAGAAGTATTGGATAGTTGGTGGGTACACAAGCAGTGAATGCATAGTTAATTCATGAAATCTCAGGCAAGTGTTGGGTTTAATTTGTGCTTATTCTCATTTTTTATTGTTTCTTGAAAAAATTGTGTGTTTTTAGCTTTGGGTTCCCCTCTTCCATGTTCTTTATTTTAGGAACAATGCATTACTAGTGACCAACTCATTTTTTTGTTTATGATACTTGATAACTAGAAGTATTGCTTGATGTTACAAGGGCTAAGGGAAAAAATGGGTACAGTAGATGACATATGCTATGCAACCCATAAACATGGAGCAGTGGAATCCAAGGAGTAGGTGACTATTGTAACAAACAAGAATTATCAAAGGGAAAACTAAATGCTTTGAGCAAGGTCTTGTCAATTGTGGAAGCATTCAATGCATTAACTATGTATTCATTGCTTAAGTAGCGACTAGCCTATCAAAAAAGCTCACAAAATTTGTATTTAATGTCTGAATGTTTGCAACAATTTATCATGTTGGTCTACTTTTTTTCAAATTTTATCATGTGTTGATGTGTTTCATTTTTATGAATAAAATATTACCTCACACAATCTGCATTTAATAGACTTTTGTTTCTGATCTGCCAGTCATATCATTTAATGCATTAAACATGCACTGACTGCTTCAGTACCTACCACCCCGCCACCAAAGTTGGCACTATTTTCATAGATAGTGATTAAATAGTTGCAAAATATATAGTGTCCTCCTATTTTCCTAATTTACTTTAACAAAAATGAATAATAGGCCTACTCCAACCAATATAGAAAAAGAGATAAATTGTTTATTATCTCTCAATTGCAAATGAAACCATTGCAATAGTAACCTACTCATTGGCTTCAACTGTTCCATGTATCTTGGTTACATAGCATATGTCATCCACTATACCCATTTGCACAATTAGGCCTTATAAAAACAAATAATACTTCTAGTCACAGCAAGACAAAAGTATTGATACATATGCAATCGTTTCCTTTCGAATTCAGGCATAGTAGACAAATAAGAATTACGAAAGGGAAAATTGAATACCTTGACTAGACTAGGTCTACTATTCATTTTTGGTTAAGTAAATTAGGAAAATAGGACATTATATATTTTTGAAAATATTTAATCACTGGATGTAAATTGCACAAGCTTTCCCAGCGGGTTGGTTGGCATTACAACAGTGAATGCATGATTAATGCACTAGGTCCATTATTGATTTTCATTTAAGAAAATTATGCATATCCCATGATTTCAATTATGCATATCCCATGATTTCAATTATGCATATCCCATGATTGCAATTATGCATATCTCTGATTGCAAAAGTAACATGCTTTTGGACAAAAAATAGTTTCATGTTTATGAATTATATGGCATGCCATTCACTATGCTCATTTGTCTATTTGGGAAGTCAGATTCCTGAACTAGCATTCTCCTTTATTGCTCACAATTCTTCCAATACATAATTCTTAGAAACATTGGAATAATTAAAATTCATTGGAAACAAAGCAAGAGAATGATACAAGAATTTGACCTTGCAACTTCTTGTTGAAGAACTAAGTCTATGTGCAACAGTATAGATCTTTGTATCGCACTTCAATTGCAAAAAAATGTTCCTATTACAGGTATAATTTAGGAAAATGAGCACAGTCTATGACATATAACATGCTATTCATAAACATGAAACACACAAGCACATAATAAAATTTTCCAAATATTTAAGAATTAAATTGCAAACTGTGTGAGCTTTGTCATTGAAATGCGCTCAATGCACTTGATACACAAGCCTTGCTAGCAAATCAAATTATATAATCTATATATAATGTCCCCCTATTTTCCTAATTTACTTGAACGAAAAATGAATAATATACCTACTCCATTCAATAGAAAAAGAGATAAAACATAATTTTCAAACACCAAAAATTTGTCCTTAAATTCCAACTATAGGAAAAACACAAAAATATTTTAAACAATACAATTTGATTGGCCAAGCAACTATTTCAAAAGAAAATTCAACAATTGCAATAGTAACTTTCTTTTGGGAAAAAAAATAGTTTCGTGTTTATGAAGTACATGGCACGCCATTCACTATGCTCATTTGTCTATTTGGTAAGTCAGATTCTTGAACCAATCTTCTTTATTGTTCACAACTCTTCCAAGGAATAATTTTTAGGCACATTGGAAGACTTGAAATTCATTGGAAAAAAAGGGGAAGAATGATACAATAATTTGACCTTCTAGTTGCTTGTTCAACAACCAAGTATATTTGCAGTCATATAGATGTTTGCCTATGACTCCAATTGCAATAAATGGTTCCTATTACAGGGACAAATTAGACAAATGAGCATAGTCCATGACATATAATGTGTTATTCGTAAACATGAAACACAAAAGGACACAAAAAAAATAGACCAACATGATAAATTTTTGTAAACATCTAGACATTAAATATATTTTTTGTGAGTTGTGTTGATAGGCCACCAGCCACTCAAGAAATGAACACATAGTTAATGCATCCAATGCCTCCACAATCATTTTCCTTTCAGAAAATAATCCAAATAGAGCGATGGAATAAATTTTTGCAAACATCTAAACAGTAAATCCATATTTTACAAGCTTTTCTTGTAGGCTAGTGCCTATCCAAGCAATGAATCTAGATTTAATGTATTGTATGCCTCTATAGTGAACAAGTCCTTGCTCAAAGATCTAAAAGATTATTGCTTTATGTAGCAACAATAGACTACCAGATATTGGGATTAGTCCCTATCACTAACACCAACATATCATGTTTCTCAAGGCACTTTTCATTGTCGTTTCTTTGCTAAATTTTTTTAATGCATTTCCTATGTTTTGTTATAAAGTGAATGCTAATGGATATTGATTTTGGCACAAAAACTAAGTTATTGAAAATTTCTCAAACAAAACTCTATGGCTCCTCCAACATTCAAGGGCTCTACAGACTTAACAAACATGGAAGAGGGGAATCTAGAGCTAGAAGCACACAAGTTTCTCAACAAAAAATTAAAAAATGAGAATTAGCACAAATAAAACCAACCACTTCCCTAAAATCCCATGCATTAGCCATGCATTCACAACTTGCATACCCACAAGCCCACTTACAAATCTTGCACAATTTGCATATAATAGACTATTGTTTCTAATGTACCACTCATACCATTTAATGCATTAAATATGCATTGACTGCTTTAGTACCTACCACCCTACTGCCAAAGCTGGCACAATTTGCATCTAGTGATTAAATATTTGCAAAGTATATAATGTTCTCCTATTTTCTTAATTTACTTTAACAAAATTGAATAATAGGCCTACTCCAACCAATAGAAAAAGAGATAAATTGTTTATTATCTCTCAATTGAAAATGAAACCATTGTAATAGTAACCTACTTCTTAGCTTCAACTATTCCATGTATCTTGGTTACATAGCATATGTCATCCACTATACCCATTTGTACAATTAGGCCTTATAATAGCAAACAATACTTTTAGTCATAGCAGAACATAATTACCGATATCAGGACAAGGGAAGCCACTTAAGTGACTTTGTAGAATGAATACAGTTGCATTGATATAGTCCTCTACCCCTTGCTTAAATTAGAAGCACTTGTGGACCACAAAGTTTATTGAGTTATAACAATTGATTTAGAAAATTTTCTTCACATAATTTGCATACCATAGCCCAATGCATCAACCAAGGCACAAATTTGTTTCAAGTGAACGTTCTCACATGTTTACACATAACAACCCTACCATTCTTACCATCCATGCAACTAGTCCACATGTACCAGGTATGCGAAATTTCAAAGAATACACAAGACTTTATGTTTACACCTATTTAGCATTCTAACCTTTAGGCTAAAAAAGCATTGCTTTACTGGGAAAATTGCTCAAACAAAACTCACTATAGAAATAAAATCACATATATTTAGATTATTGAATTTGTCATACAAGTTGAAAATATCAAAGGAAAATCCAACAACTGTGCTAGTGTTGGCATAGTATTTAACGCATTAACTATGCATTCACTGCTTTATGATGGATGCATTAGAGATATTTTCCAAAATTTATCATGTACTTCAATGTTTCTAATTTGCTTAAAAGCAAATGAATATTAAAGCCACTACAGTGAATAGCAAAATAGATATAGGAAAATATACTTAAATTATACAAGTTGATCGATGTTCAAAGTGAAACATTGCATATGGATTGCATATCACATGTTTGCAATCATGCATAACTCTAATAGAAAAAGAAACTTTCTTTTGGCCAAGAAATAGTTTCATGTTTATGAATTACATGGCATGTTATTCACTATACTCATTTGTCTATTCAGTAATTCAGATTCTTGAACCAGGCCTCCCCTTTATTGTTCACAACTCTTCCAAGGCATAATTTTTAGACACATTGGAAGACTTAAAATTCATTGGAAACAAAGTAGAAGAATGATACAAGAATCTAACCTTCTAGTTTCTTGTTCAACAACCAAAAATATTTGCAGCCATATAGATCTTTGCCTCCGACTCCAATTGGAAGCAATGGTGTCTGTCATAGGGACAAATTAGACAAATGAGCATAGTTCATGACATATAATATGTTATTCATAAACATGAAACATAGAAGCACATGATAAAATTTGCAAAAAAAAGACCAACGCTATAAATTTTTGCAAACATTCAAACGTTAAATACAAATTTTGTGAGTTTTGCTTATAGGCTAATGGCTACCCAAGCAATGAATACATAGTTAATGTATTGTATGCCTCCATAGTCGATAACATGACATGTATAATATGTTACTCATAAACATGAAAGACAAAAGCACATGATAAAATTTGCAAAAAAATAGACCAATGTGATATTTTTTTGCAAACATTTAGACATTAAATAAAAATTTTGCAAGCTTTGCTAATAGGTTAGTGGCTACTCAAGCAATGAATACATAGTTAATGCATTGAATGCCTCCACAATCGACAAGACCTTGCTTAAAGCATTCAATTTTTCTTGTGATATTTTTTGTTTGTTGCAATAGTCACCTACTCCTTCACTTCAATGGTTTCATGTTTGTGGGTTACATAGCATATGCCATTAACTGCACCCATTTGTCCCGAGTAAAATCACAAAGCTATGTCACACTTTCAACCAACTTATCAGCACAACCGAATTTAAGTATTTCCAACTAAAATCAATTTTGGTCAAACATATGATCTAGTAAGATTCATTCTAGCTAAGCTAGATGCTTCCACAACTTTTTCAACTAAAATTGTTGGCAAAACATGTATGGAGCACCACTTTGAGTCTAATTTACCAAAAAATATATATATATTTGAAAAAATTGAAGTTTCAATAACTCCTGCTAATGTAAACAACATTTTTTTTTAAATATAAAAAATACTCTTTTGTAGATCCATAAGTGCAGTTTTTAAAAATATATTTATTTTAATAGTTTAATTCATTTTTATTTTTTATTTTTTTATTTTTACTAAAATTAGGTTTTTTAACACAAAATATTAGGTTGATTACTATGCTAAGGAAAAATACTAAAACTTATTAAAAAAAATAGAAAAAAATATGATGCACTAGATAAAAGAACCTATTTTAAGATGGTATAATTTTGTTTCCATTTTAGATAAATATTTAATATGAAAGTTGACGCCCGATGAAAACAGTTGTTTTTTTATTCACTCACATTTTAATATTTATTTAAAAATACATATTTATCAAAATTGGAAAAAACTATATCCATGCACTAAAATTTGAAATTATAAATACACAAAAAAATTGAAAGAAAAAAAATAAAATTTACTATAAAAAGTTTGACGTCCCATGCAACTTCATTTTTTCAGCATTTTATTAGCAACTAAATTATAGTTTTCATTTATTAAAAACTAGTTTAAGATATTTTTTAAATTTTTTAAAAAAATTAATAACATAAAATATACTAAAAAAATACATAGTATACTAGTTTACATCATTTCAAAATTCAAAACATATATCATACTTTTTAGTGATTCAAGTTTAAAAATTGGATCAACATTGGTCGTTTCCTTTATAAAGTGTGACACAACTTTGTGCTTTTACCCTCCCCATATCCCTTGTAACAACAAGAAATACTTTTAGTTATCAAGTATCATAAACAAATAGATGAGCTACTCACCAGTAGTGCACCATTCTTAGAATAAAGAACATGGAAGAGGGAAACCTAGAGCTAAAAACACACAAGCTTTTCAAAAATATTTTAAACAATACAATTTGATTGGACAAGCAACTATTTCAAAGGTGAATTCAACGATTGCAATAGTAACTTTTTGCAACTGTATTCATTCTACAAAACCACTTAAGTGGTAGCCCTTGTCTTGATATCAGTACTTTTGTCCTGCTACGACTAGAAGTATTATTTGTTGCTATAAGGCCTAATTGTACAAATGGGCATAGTGGATGACATATGACATGGAGCAGTTGAAGCCAAGGATCACTGGGTGCAAATTGTGCCAACTTTGCCAGTAAAGTGGTAGGTATTGAAGCAGTCAATGCATGTTCAATGCATTAAATGGTATGACTGGCGGATCAAAAACAATAGTCTAATAAATGAAAATTGTGCGAGATAATATAGTATTCATAAACATGAAATGCAAAAGCACACAATAAAATTTGCAAAAAAAATAGACCAACACAATAAATTTTTGCAAACATCCAGACATCAAATACAAATTTTGTGAGCTTTGTTCATAGGTTGGTGGCTACTCAAGCAATGAATACATAGTTAATGCATTGAATGCCTCCACAATCAACAAGACCTTGCCCAAAGCATTCAGTTTTTCCTATGTTAATTCTCATCTATTGCAATTTTTCTATTGGTTGGAGTAGGCCTATTATTCATTTTTGTTAAATTAAATTAGGAAAATATAAGGACACTATATATTTTGTAAATATTTAATCACTGGATGCAAATTGTGCTAGCTTTGATGACGAGGTGGTAGATACTGAAGCAGTCAATGCATGTTTAATGCATTAAATGGCATGCTAGGTGGATCAAAAACATTGGTCTATTAAATGAAAATAGCATAGGAAATGCATTAAGTATTTCTAGCAAAGAAACGACATCGACAAGTGCATTAAGAAACATGATATGTTGGTATTAGTGATAAGGACCAATCCCAATATCTAGTAGTCTATTGTTGCTATATAAAGCAATACTCTTTTAGATCTTTGAGCAAGTTTGTGTTCACTGTACAAGCATACAATGCATTAACTTTGGATTCATTGCTTAGATAGGAACCATCCTACCAACAAAGTATTTTAAACAATACAATTTGATTGAAAAAGCAAATATTTCAAAAGTGACTTCAATGATTGCAATAGTAACCTACTACAATTGTATTCATTCTACAAAGTCACTTAAGTGGTTGCCCTTGTCCTGATATCAATACTTCTATCTTGTTGCGACTACAAGTATTTATTATTGTTATAAGGCCTAATTGTACAAATGGGTATAGTAGATGACAAATGACATGAAAGAGTTGAAGCCAAGGAGTAGGTTACTATTGCAATGGTTTCATTTGCAATTGAGAAATAATAAACAATTTATCTCTTTTTCTATTGGTTGGAGTAGGCCTATTATTCATTTTTGTTAAATTAAATTACGAAAATAGGACATTATATATTTTGCAAATATTTAATCACTGGATGCAAATTATGTTAGCTTTGGTAGTGGGGTGGTAGGTACTAAAGTAGTCAATGCATTCTTAATGCATTGAATAGTATGACTAGTGGATCATGAAAAATAGTCTATTAAATGCAAATTGTGCAAGATAATATGTTATTCATAAACATGAAACATAGAAGCACATGATAAAATTTGCAAAAAAATAGACCAATGCAATAAATTTTTGCAAGCATCTAGACATTAAATATAAATTTTGTGAGCTTTGTTGATAGGCTTGTGGCTACTCAAGCAATGAATACATATTCAATGCATTGAATGCCTCCACAGTTGACAAGACCTTGCTCAAAGCATTAAGTTTGTGAGTCCCTTGAATGCTGGTGTAGCCATAAATTTTTGTTTGAGAAATTTTCCCAATAGCTTAGTTTTTTGTGGCTAAATTAGTAAGCATTAGCATTCACTATGTAACAAAACATAGGAAATGCATTAAACATTTTTAGCAAAGAAACGACATCGAAAAGTGCCTTAAGAAACATGATCTTCCAATGTGTCTAAGAATTATGTATTGGAAGAGTTGTGAACAATAAAGGAGAACGTTAGTTCAAGAATTTGACTTTCCAAATAGATAGATGGGCATAGTGAATGACATGCCATGTAATTCATAAAAATGAAACTATTTTTTCCCCAAAAGTGTGTTACTTTTGCAATCAGAAATATGCATAATTGCAATCATGGGATATGCAATTTATTGGTTAAATATTTTTTGAAATTTATAATGTCTTCCTACTCTCCTAATTTTCTTAAACGTAAATCAATAATTGACCTAGTGCATTAATCATGCATTCATTGTTGTAATGCCAACCAAATCGCTTTTAGAGCTTGTGCAATTTGCATCCAGTGATTAAACATTTTCCAAAATATATAATGCCCTATTTTCCTAATTTACTTCAACAAAAATGAATAGTAGATCTATTGGTATTTAATGCAATATCTATAGATTGATCGACAAGCATGCCATATCCAATGCACATCATACAATTGGAATAGTGACATGTCATGATTGTAACAGTAACTTGCCTCTAAGCAAAATTCCAGGCACATGAAGTGCATGACAGAAATAAAGCTAACACAATTTGCATTCAATTCTTAATTTTATCATTTTCATTTGTAATACTTACTTGGCCAATCAAATTTGATTGTCTTGTAGTAGGTGTACTATTCATTTTAGTTTAAGTAAATTAGGAAATATGGGAACATTATATACTTGGGGTTTATGTACATATTTTTCATGTTTGAAAACCATGATTTATCTCTTTTGATATTGGTATAGCTAGATTGGAGGTTTAAATATTAATTAATTTCCTTTCAAATATTAATCCACTTACATCATTGAAAAGTCCCACTAAAGAAAATTGGTATCAAACCATTAAAGTGACACATTAAGGAAGGGAAATGACATCAAAATGTGCCTTGAGAAACACAATATGCTGAGGCTATTGGTACAGAGAAATCCCAATACCTCATACAATAAAGAACATGGAGAGCTAAAAAAACACAAGCTTTTGAACAAACAATAAACATACAAGAATTAGCACAAATAAAACCCAACACTTGCCTGAGATTTCATCAATTAACTATGCATTCATTGCTTGCATACCCACCAACTTTCCAACACATCTCACACAATTTGCATTTAATGGATTAAACATGCATCCACTAATTCAAGATTAAATATTTTCCAGAATATATAATTGCCCCCTATTTTCGTAATTTACTTAAATGAAAATGAATAATAGACCTACTCCAATCGATAGAAAAAGAGATAAAACGTAATTTTCAAACACCAAAAATATGTCCTTAAATTCCAACTATAGAAAAAACACAAAAATATTTTAAACAATACAATTTGATTGGCCAAGCAACTATTTCAAAAGCGAATTCAACGATTGCAATGGAAACTTGCTTTTGGATAAAAAATAGTTTCATGTTTATGAATTACATGGAACGCCATTCACTATGCTCATTTGTCTATTTGGTAAGTCAGATTCTTGAAGCAGGCTTCTCCTTTATTGCTTACGACTCTTTCAAGGCATAATTTTTAGGCACATTGAAATACTTAAAATTCATTGCAAATAAAGGGTAAGAATGATACAAGAATTTGACCTTCCAATTCCTTGTTCAACAACCAAGTATATTTGTGGTCATATAGATGTTTTCCTTCGACTCCAATTGCAATCAATGGTTCTTGTTATAGGGATGAATTAGACAAATGAGCATAGTTCATGACATATAATATGTTATTCATAAACATGAAACACAAAAGCACATGATAAAATTTACAAAAAAATAGACCAACATGATAAATTTTTGCAAACATTCAGACATTAAATAAAAAATTTACGAGCTTTGCTAATAGGCTAGTGGCCACTCAAGCAATGAACACATAGTTAATGCATTCAATGTCTCCACAGTCGACAAGAACTTGCTCAAATCATTCAATTTTTCTTGTGATAATTCTCATTTATTGCATTAGTCACCTACTCCTTCACTTCAATTGTTCCATTTTATGGGTTACATAGCATATGTCATCTAATGTGTCCACTTGCCCCATTAGCCCTTGTAATAGTAAGCAATACTTCTAGTTATCAAGTACCATAAACAAACAAATGATCCACTCACCAGTAGTGCACTATTTCTACTGCTCCTCCCACATTCAAGTGCTACACATAATAACAAACATGGAAGAGAGGAACCTAGAGCTAAAAACACACAAGCTTTTCAACAAACAATAAACAAATGAGAATAAGCACAAATAAAACCCAGCACACACCTGCGATTTCATGTATTAATTATGCACTCATTGCTTGTGTACCCACTAGCCCTCCAACACATCTCGCATTATTTGTATTTAATGCATTAAACATGCATTCACTATTTCAGTACCCACGAGCCCGCCACCAAAGCTCACACAATTTGCACCCACTGCTTAAATATTTTCCAGAGTATATAATGTCCCCCTATTTTCCTAATTTACTTAAATGAAAATGAATAATAGACCTACTCCAACCAATAGAAAAAGAGATAAATCATAATTTCCAAACACAAAAAATATGTCCTTAAATCCCAACTATAGGAAAAAGATAAAAATATTCTAAACAATGCAGTTTGATTGGCCAAGCAACTATTTAAAAAGTGAATTCAATGATTGCAATAGTAAACCTGTCGATATGACAATCAATTGTATTGTTTGTAGGGTTTTATGATGATGTTGTAGCCCAGTTTGGGGTGTTTCTACATCTAACATAAAATTTATAATAACTTTTCATGTGCAAATATACTTGATTCTTGAAGAAGACATTGCAACGTCAGAATTTCAAATGATTTTTCTCTTTTCTTTCCAATGAAGTTTGATTCTTTAAATTCCTGTAAAAATTATGCCAATTGTTTCAATTTGTCTAATTTATGCTGATAAGCAAGTGACCTTTGCAATCATTTGATTGCAATAATGGTGTAGTCAGATATTTGCACAATTGCAACCATGTGATATGCAATTCATATGCAATGTTTCATGTAGTACATTAATTAGATTTGCTTACAAGAAAATGAATATTAGGGCTACTGCAATGAATAGAAAAATAGAAATGGGATGATGAAGAGGGAAATGGATACCTTTTTGAGATATCACACTTTTCCACTCAACCATTCACTAATGTCCTAGGGGTCCTAATTGGATTGACTAACAACCTCACAAGGTGAGTCAATTCGTAATTAGGAGGGTCCTAGGAAGAGATTCTTTGAGTTCTAAGGGTTCACCACCAAGCAAATGCTTGGAAAAGACAAATATTGGACAACATAATGTGATATACAAAATGAAAGCTAAATGAAGACAAATGAACATTCAACTCATGAAATCAAGTAATATAAGCCAAATAATGAGTGCAAATGATGAAATTAAGTTACACCAAGTTAGGGTATGTGTACCTGAGAAGTTTGGAGATGTAATGAGGGTTTTGGAAATGTAAAGAAGCTTTCAAAATATGATGTGAAGGACTAAGATGCCCAGAGTGGCGTATTAGTCCCACTACTATTTTTTGGGGCAAATACGGAGTCTTTGAATGCCAGAACATAATCCCGAACAATCTCTGAAAATTACCCTATGGAGGACTAAGACGCCCAAGGTGGCATATTAGTCTCGTTTTGAATTTCTAAATCTTTTGAATGTGATCCTGAACTCAAAGGTCTACAATTGCTTCTCTCTAGATTTGAGGTTCTGAAACTTCCAGATCTGGCCTGTACGTGAGTTTTCGTGAAGACGACTTTGACAATGCAACTTTGTGCAACTTTTCAATCTTTCACTCCAAATGATCTTCGAGTCTTCAACCTAGATCTTCAAATACAACTTTGACAATGCAACTTCCAGATTTGAGGTTCTGAAACTTCATATCTGGCCTGTACGTGAGTTTTCATGAAGATGACAACTTTGACAATGCAACTTTGTGCAACTTTTCAATCTTTCACTCCAAATGATCTTCGAGTCTTCAACCTAGATCTTCAAATACAAACACACAAGAGAGGGAAAAATTGTTGATTGTTAGTGAATGGGGATTTTTCTTGGTCAAACCCCTTTTAGGTAATTAAATGATGAAATGAAGCATGAAATATGAAATATGTAAATGATATCACCTTGTATGATGTCTTGTGAAGAAAATATGCAATCTACCGTGTAGTGGCCATGAAGAATGTAGATCTTGGATCCTTGAATATAATATGAGAAATGGTTGCAAACAGATCTTCAATGCTACATCCACAATCTTGGCTCAACAACATGAATGGATGCACTAAACCCTTGACATGATGCTTGGATCTTGATGATGGCTTCAAATACTTAATGAAATGCTCTTGAATGCTTGGATACTTAGATTTCTTGTTATCTTTTTCATATAAAAAATGAGTGGAGGGACCTTGTATTAATACTTATCTATGCTTAATATCCTAAAATCACACCACAACAAACCGAAATATGAAATCATTGATTAAAGGAGGCTAAATACTGCCCAAATTTGAAATTGAATCCCAAAAAACAATCCAAGGAGGACTAAGATGCCCTAGGTGGTGTCTTAGTCTCAAGGCTCAATTCTCAGGGCACATACTCCAAAAAGGGACCTATTTTGGTGGTTTCAAAATCAAGACCCCAAGACCCATGGAGGACAAAAATGCCCTAGGTGGTGTTTTAGTCCTAGTCCACAAATCAGGGACACACAGATAGAAACATTAAATGATCATTTATCTTTTGATGTTTTTTAGGATTTTCCATAAAAATATATGGTTTATAGGGCTTGTGGATGCAAAATAGGACCAATTAAGCCATAAATAAGCATAAATAAAGCAAGGTGGGCCCAGACAAGTGTGAAAATGAAAGGGTATGCATTTTAGTACACTACACGAGAAAATATACTTAAATTATACAATCTGATCCGTATACAAAGTGAAACATTGCATATGGATTGCATATCACATGCTTGTAATTATGCATAACTCTGATTGCAAAAGTAACTTGATTTTGGCCAAAAAATAGTTTCATGTTTATGAATTACATGGCATGCCATTCACTATACTCATTTGTCTATTTAGTAAGTCAGATTCTTTAACTAGGCTTCTCCTTTATCATTCACAACTGTCCCAAGGAATAATTTTTAGACACATTGGAAGACTTAAAATTTATTGGAAAGAAAGGAGAAGAATAATGTGAGAATCTGACCTTCCAGTTTCATGTTCAACAACAAAGAATATTTGCAGTCATATAGATCTTTGCTTCCAACTCCAACTACAAGCAATGGTTCTTGTCACAGTGACAAATTAGACAAATGATCACAGTCCATGACATATAATATGTTATTTGTAAACATGAAACATATGATTGCTAACAAGCTTTTCAAGAATAGATAGGATTTTCACTTTTTAAAAAAAAATTAAACAATACAATTTGATTGGACAAACAACTATTTCAAAAGTGAATTCAATTATTGCAATAGTAACTTGCTACAATTGTATTCATTCTACAAAGTCACTTAAGTGGAAGCCTTTGTCCTGATATCAATACTTTTGTCTTGTTGCGACTAGAAGTATTCTTTGTTGTTATAAGGATTAATTGTACAAATGGGTATAGTGGATGTGATATGGCATGGAGCAGTTGAAGCCAAGGAGTAGGTTACTATTGCAATGGTTTCATTTGCAATTGAGAGATAATAAATAATTTATCTCTTTTTCTATTGGTTGAAGTAGGCCTATTATTCATTTTTGTTAAAGTAAATTTGGAAAATAGGACATTATATATTCTGCAAATATTTAATCACTAGATGTAAAATGTGCCAGCTTTGGTGGCAAGGTGGTAGGTGCTAAAGGAGTTAATGCATGTTCAATGCATTAAATGATATGACTAGCGGATCAGAAACAATAGTCTATCAAATGCAAATTGTGTGAGATAATATGGAATTCATAAACATGAAACATAGAAGCACACGATAAAATTTGCAAAAAAATAGACCAACATGATAAATTTTTGCAAACATCCTGACATTAAATACAAATTATGCGGGATTTGTTGATAGGTTGGTGGCTACTCAAGCAATGAATACATAGTTAATGCATTGAATTCCTCCATGGTCAACAAGACCTTGCTCAAAGCATTCAATTTTTCCTATGTTAATTCTTGTTTGTTGCAATTCTTCTATTGGTTGGAGTAGGCTTATTATTCATTTTTGTTAAAGTAAATTAGGAAAATAAGACACTATATATTTTGCAAATATGTAATCATTGGATGCAAATTGTGCCAGCTTTGATGGTAGGGTGGTAGATATTGAAGCATTCAATGCATGTTTAATGCATTAAATGGTATGATAGGCAAACCAGAAACAATAGTCTATTAAATGCAAATAACATAGGAAATGCATTAAACATTTTTAGCAAAGAAACGACATCGACAAGTGTGTTAAGAAACATGATATGCTATTATTAGTGATAGGGACCAATCCCAATATTTGGTAGTCTATTGTTGCTACTTCTTTTAGATCTTTGAGCAAGGTGTTGTTCACTGTAGAGGCATACAATGCATTAACTCTAGATTCATTGCTTGGATATGCACTATCCTATCAGCAAAGTATTTTAAAAAATACAATTTGATTGGAAAAGCAACTATCTCAAAAGTGAATTTAATGATTGTAATAGTAACTTGTTGCAATTGTATTCATTCTACAAAGTCACTTAAGTGGCTTCCCTTGTCCTGATATTAGTACTTTTGTCCTGTTGTGACTAGAAGTATTTTTTTTGTTATAAGGCCTAATTGTACAAATGGGTATAGCAGATGACAAATGACATGAAATAGTTGAAGCCAAGGAGTAGGTTACTATTGCATTGGTTTCATTTGCAATTAAGAGATAATAAACAATTTATCTCTTTTTCTATTGGTTGGAGTAGGCCTATTATTCAATTTTTTTAAAGTAAATTACAAAAATAGGACATTATATATTTTGCAAATATTTAATCACCAGATGCAAATTGTGCTAGCTTTGGTAGTGGGGTGGTAGGTACTGAAGTATTCAATGCATGTTTAGTACATTAAATGGTATGACTGGCAGATTAGAAACAATAGTCTATTAAATGCAAATTGTGCAAGATAATATGTTATTCATAAACATGAAACACAAAAGCACATGATAAAGTTTGCAAAAAAAATATACCAAGGCGATAAATTTTTGCAAACATCTAGATATTAAATACAAATTTTGTGAGCTTTTTTTATAGGGTCATGGCTACTCAAAAAATGAATACATAGTCAATGCATTGAATGCATCCATAGTCAACAAGAGCTTGCTCAAAGCATTCACTTTTTTCTTGTGATAATTCTCGTTTGTTGCAATAGTCACCTACTCCTTGGCTTCAATTGTTCCACGTTTTGTAGGTTACATAGCATATGTCATCGACTGTAGCCATTTTTCCCCTTAGCCCTTGTAACAGCAAGCAATACTTCTAGTTAACAAGTATCATAAACAAACAGACGGGTCGCTCACCAATACTACATTGTTCCTAGAATTAAGGACATGGAGAGCCAAAAACACACAAGCTTTTCAACAAACAATAAACAAATGAGAATTAGCACAAATAAAACCCAACACTTGCCTGAGATTTCATGAATTAAATATGCATTCACTGCTTGCATACCCACCAACTCTCCAACACATCTCACACAATTTTCATTTAATGGATTAAACATGCATTCACTGCTTCAGGATTAAATATTTTCTAGAATATATAATGTCCCCCTATTTTCCTAATTTACTTAAATGAAAATGAATAATAGATCTACTCCAACAAATAGAAAAAGAGATAAAACATCATTTTCAAACACCCAAAATATGTCCTTAAATGCCAACTATAAAAAAACAAAACAAAAAAATTAAACAATACAATTTGATTGGCCAAACAACTATTTCAAAAGTGAATTCAACGATTGCAATAGTAACTTGCTTTTGGACAAAAAAAAGTTTCATGTTTATGAATTACATGGCACGCCATTCACTATGCTCATTTTTCTATTCGGTAAGTCAGATTCTTGAACCAGAATTCTCCGTTATTGTTCACAACTCTTCCAAGGCATAATTTTTAGGCACATTGGAAGACTTAAAATTCATTGGAAACAAAGGGGAAGAATGATACAAGAATCCAACCTTCCAGTTCCTTGTTCAACAATCAAGTATATTTGTAGTCATATAGATGTTTACCTCTTACTCCAATTGCAAGCAATGGTTCATGTTACACAGACAAATTAGAAAAATGAGCACAATCCATGACATATACTATTTTATTCATAAACATGAACCACATAAGCACATGATAAAATTTGCAAAAAAATAGACCAACATGATAATGTTTTGCAAACATTTAGACATTAAATACAAATTTTGTGAGTTTTGTTGATAGGCTAGTGGCCACTCAAGCAATGAACACATAGTTAATGCATTCAATGCCTCCACAGTCAACAAGACCTTGCTCAAAGCATTCAATTTTTCTTGTGATAATTCGCCTTTATTGCATTAGTCACCTACTCCTTCACTTCAATTGTTCCTTGTTTATGGATTATATAGCATATGCCATCTACTATACCTACTTTCCCTATTAGCCCTTGTAACAACAAGCAATTATTCTAATTATCAAGTATCATAAATAGACAGATGAGCCACTCACTAGTAGTGCATCGTTCCTATGGCTCCTTCTGCATTCAAGCCCTGCATAGAATAACGAACATGGAAGACTAGAACCCAAAGCTAAAAACACACAAGCTTTTCAACAAACAATAAACAAATGAGAATAAGCACAAATAAAACCCAACACTCGCCTGAGATTTCATGAATTAACTATGCATTCACTACCTGTGTACCCACCAACCCTCCAACACATCTTGTGCAATTTTCTTTGTGAGCTTTGTTGATAAACTAGTGGCTACTCAAGCAATAAACACATAGTTAATGCATTCAATGCCTCCATACTCGACAAGACCTTGCTCAAACCATTCATTTTTTCTTGTAACAACGAGCAATCCTTATAGTTTTCAAGTATCACAAACAAACAAACAAGCCACTCACCAGTAGTGCATTGTTCCTACAACTCCTCTGCATTCAAGCGCTACACAGAATAACAAACATCAAAGACGGAAACCCAAAGCTAAAAATACCATATATTTTTAACAAAAAAATAAAAAATGAGAATAAGCACAAATAAAAGCAAGCACTCGCCTAAGATTTCATGAATTAACTATGCATTCACTACTTGTGTACCCACCAGTTGTCCAACACATCTCGCAAAGTTTTCATTTAATGCATTAAACATGCATTCTTTGCTTCAATACCCGCCGCCAAAGCTTGCACAATTTGCATCCACTGATTAAATATATGCCACAATATATAATGTCCCCCTATTTTCCTAATTTACTTAAACAAAAATGAATAATAGACCTACTCCAACCAATAGAAAAAGACAAATCATAATTTTCAAACACAAAAAATGTGTCCTTAAATCCCAACTATAGGAAATGGAATGAAATAAAAGTAGACAAATCTATATTTTTTCCTTAAAAAAATTAGGTATTATCTCATTTTGAAATATTTGCATGCAAATTTAAAACATAAAGTAATGCAAATGAAAAAAAAAAAGTTGTCCTAAAATTGGCATAAGACACTCCAAATGGAAATAAAATGTTCCCATCCAATTGACAAATCAATATTTATCTAGCTTTTACATGATAAGTGAGATTTTGGAAGCTTTCATGTGATATTTTGGTGACGTTTACCATGAAAGGATAACTAATTTACCATTAAATGACAATTGATTTACCATTAAATGATAGTTGAAACTTGTTTTCCAATGATTCAGGTACAATCATAGTTAAACTGTTATGTAACAAAATGTGGTGACAGGTCACAATAAGAGGTTTTCCCCAACCATCTGAAAAATCCATGCCATCAAAAAATGGCTTTCCCTATAATTACTTTTTCCCTAATTGGTGTAGATGGAAGGAAGTATGAAACATAAAATATTAAAAAAAAAATCACAAAAATGTGAAAGAGAACAAGAAAATTGAGAAATTGCATAGAAGATTTCCTAAGCCTTGGAATAACATTAAGATCTCCCATTGTTCCTAAAAGTGCAATAGCCCACAGAATAGACAAAAAACGAAAAATATCAATAGAACAATATTGATCACAGCCACCTTACGCCAGTCGTGCTTCATGCTCACTGAAACCCTGGCCTTGTACGAATTACAGTTGTAACACAATTCATCTTGTGCATTGATCCAGGTAACATAGTCCCCATCAGAAGCGTCACTTGCAGATGGCGAAACCCCATCCTAGTACATCGTGTTCCTGTAGATGTATCTGCAAGAACTCAATGGTTTGCAACATCCCGACTAAACCAAACAAGAGAAGTTAGCAATGTAGTTAGTCAGAAGTGTAACATCCCAACGGCCACAAGATCAAGAATCTTATTAGGATGTTTATGCATCATGCAAACATCTGTGCATCTCAAAATTATCCCCAACAAAAATTCCCTCAACAATCGACAACAATGGTGCCAAGGATGAAAATGAAGGTGAGGAAATGGGGGATTAGCATTATCATTTTTATTGGGCTAAGGTGAGGGTTATGTAATGTGAAATTGCATTAGTGGTGCAATCTTATGATATTACATATTCCCCCCATTTAGCAAGCATATGTATCTAAACATGCATGAGCTAGTAGAAAGTGGTTGAAGAGAATATACCCACAATGAAGAGGATGTAGATCTTTAATCCGATATATGTGATGTAGAGAAGCTGAGCCAAGATGTGAAGAGGACACAAGTCTTTCATCCTACAAAATTGGCTACAATCTCACTACAAAAATGTTAGTTGCAAACAAACATGTTAGGAAAAAAAGCAAAAAATAGACATGATAAAAATTTATAGACATGACATAATATGATCAGATAAAATATGGTGTTGATAGGTATGGCTAGCATAGCTAGAGATCATATGCCAAGCAAATAGTCATGTGGTTGCTACAAACTATATTGTAGGATAGTCACAGAAAAGACAAGACAAGTATAGTCAAGTTGCCCCCAAGCTATACGAAAAGAAACAAGACATCAAGAAATATTTTTGCAATCCTTTTTTAAACTTTTTTGAAAAGTAAGCATATATGATAGCCCCCTTTTAGAATGATGTGTGTTACGTAAAGAAGCACATGTCATTCTTGGAAGAAGAGAGAGAGAGACAAGAAATGTTGGGGCACAAGATATATGGTGATATGTATTCATGGAATGTTGTCGTATGAGTGAACACATAGAAACCAAAACATCATGAAAGAGAAAAGGAAAGAAAATAAAATCAAAATCACAAGGGGATCCGATTATTCGGGGTTAGAACTGTTCGTAGACATAGATAGATAAATATAATATAATATGTATGAATTGTCATCACCTCCCTTAATAGATTGGAATGGGAGGAAGAGAACATGAAAACAAAGTAAAATAAAAATTAGGTCAACATGGAAGAGGCCTAAATTCCCAAATGCTTTGCATTGTTCCTGACATGAAAAGTAAAGATTATGACATATAGAAGAATAATGATACAAATAGAAGAAGTGTACGAAATTTTTTCTCACTTGTATCCAAGCACCTAAAAGGGTAGCAAGGGTCCTCCAAGCAAGTGCACAAACATAATTATACAAGCACAAGAGAACACAAACAAACACACAAAAACTAATCTAAAGATGAAGAAGGCACTGCTCTAGTCTGACACCTCTAACAAGTCATACTTCTCCTAGTCTAGATCATCATAAGGAGAGGGAAGACAAACCTAGAGGGGGGATAGCTAGGGTGGTACCAACTGAATTGCTTATGAAAGAGCTAAGGAAGAAGGTCCCTCAAGGTCTTCCTTGCCAAGCTTATGCAAGACTAGAGTCGTTGATCTAGCAAAGATTGATGACAAATTCAAAATGTCCTTCAACAAATCAAACATGCACTTCTCAGGAGTGATATGTTGTGATTGGACTGGAAGAGGACAAGAAACCTAAGAGTCATTGTTATCCTTGGGGAGGGGTAGTGACAAACTTCAGGGAGGTAGGCATTGTCTCAGTCACAAGGATAGTGCAAGTAAGGTGGAACAAGATGAAAAAGATGAAAAAAATTCTCGACCATCATTGGAAATGAGGTCACTCTCCAAATTATGCTTCAACAGAGGATATGGAATCCTCACAACTAAAGTAGAAGAGGGAGGAGACAAAGCCACAAAGGACACTAGCATGGTACTAAAGGGCATGTCAATGGGCTACAAAAAAGGAGGAAGATCAGGAAGAGAGGTGATAAGAGGTGGCTTTGTAGAGGGAGCGATGAATACTTGCACCCTTTTGGGGTGAGGTTCATCAACATCTGTGGACGAATTCAAAAGAAGAATGGAGGCGATGGGAACCAAAGTAGAAAGAGAAGCAAAGACAAGAGCAACAAAAATGGAAGCAACAAAAGTAGAAATAGAAGGCTCAGGTCCTCGATCTTTTGTGAGGTAGAATGCTCCTTGGCCAAGGCTTTTCGATGGTGCTTATGGTCTCACACAAGCCTATTACGATGGCTATGGTAATTAGAAGGTGCAACTTGAGAAAAGGTTGAGGGATCTTGTTCTACTGGAGGAGCAACCTCCATAGTCATTGTTGGTAGAAGGGTGGACTCTTGAGGAGGAGGCACATCGACAGAAAGAGAGAAAATCATCTCAATAGCAAGCCCCTTTTCCTTTTTCTACCTTGGGGACAAGTGGAGGAATAGGGGGAGGCCTCAAAGGATGAGATGCATGAACAATCCCACAGAAATTCTTCCCCTAACCATAACGGATGGGTGGGGATATTGTGGGCAGAATTGGAAGCTAAAAAACTTGAGGCTTTGACTTCCACAATGTAGGTTCCTTTCCTTTTCCTATGCAAGGCACAATAGAAGGAATGAGGGAAACTGCCAAATGTTGGGAAGTAGAAGAAGAAGATGCAAGAGAAGAAGGAATAGAAGGAGAAGGCCTAAGTGCAAGAGCTTTCTTTTCCTTACCCTTTGGAGGGGTAGAGGATGAAGAGTGTAGTTGTACATGTAAAGAGACCTTCAAATAAATAGCTTGAGCAAATGGAGGAAAACCACTTTTAGGCATTGATCCCCTAGTATTATACCTAAAATAGGATTTGTATAAGAGGTCTCCTTTGGGTGGCAGCAGTCCAACTAGGGAGAGCCAAAAGTGATCCAAGCAGAAGCCCCCATGCGACACTAGTGGTCTATATCCAGTATCCTCGATAGTGTGCACTATACCCTCATGGGGACTCTTCAAGCATTTGTGGATACCCGAGGCAACTACGTTCATAAAGACTAGCCATGGGATGCCTAGTCTAACTCTGAAGAGGTCAGACTCGGGTATCACTACAAATAGGACTTCCAAGGTTTCATGTCCAACTAGGACTGATAGAGAAATGGAACCAATCGGCATGACATAAATTCCATCGTGTGTGTGAAGCATAGTATTCAATTCCTCGTATTTCTCCTTATGCAAATTATTTATAAAGAGTCCCTTTCGTGATGATATTCACTCGGCTCGTGGGGTCAACCATAACGCGTGTTACAATGTTGTCATTGAACAAAGTGAGGATATATAGGGGAGAGGGCTCTTTGTTCAAAGGAAAATCATGTGAGGTGAATGTAACATCAGGTGCTCCATTCACATGATCTAGATGAGGAACTCAAGTAAATGAAACTATGTTCACATACTCAGATGGAGCTAGATCGGAAGAAGCAAATGTGACAAGGATGGAAAAATGAAATGAAAAAGGATCTATTTAAATTTGTAGTTTGTTGTTAGGCTTCACTACAGATTTAATGGAGTTCTTTTTATCATCAAGTTAGATGGTACCATTATCGATGTGGTCTTGTAACACGTGATGAAGACACATGCATCTCTCAATATCATGACTTGAGACTCGATGATATTGGCAGAAATTTTGTGCATCATACTGGATTGGGGATAAGGCTTAGAAAGTAGTATGATCTTTGGGAGGCATATTACACCATATTTTAATAGCTTTTGTAGGACATTAGTTTAAGATTCAAATAATTTTATAAATATTTTGCTTTGGCTTGCAAAACATTTTTCAGTGGGAACAGATACCATGTTTTCCATTGCTTTTTTTTTCCTAGACTCACCAGATATAGACAGAACTAACCGACCATCTTGACGGGAGGATGAGGAAGAATCATGGTATTGAGTAATTGTTTGATGGTATTCACACAAAGCAACACACAGATAGGTGAAGGAGGGATATTTCATCAAAATAAATTTATCTTGTAGTGTCGGCTATAAGTTCTCAATGAACACTCATTGCACATTGGAATCAGGGAAGGCATAGGAGATCTTAGAGAAAAGGGCTTGATAACAGGCTATGAAATCAATCACCTTCTCATGCGCACCCTACTTACATCGGATGAGATCAGAAAACATAACCTTCAGTCTGATATTAGCCTAGAATTGTTGAAGGAACTGATTCACAAGATAATCAAAGGAGAAGACAAAAATATTAGGAAAAGAGGAATACCACTCCAAGGCAGTGTCCTTAAGAGAACATGGGAATAGTTTTGATAGAAGAGCATCATGATGGAAGAAATCCATACATGGCATTAAAAGAGGAGATTTGAGTCTGCAAGTTTCCTCTACCATTGTGCTTCTCAAACTTAAGAATTTACATCCCTTAAGGGATGGGGATATTTGCGATATTAAAAGACAAAGGACTACAATGACAATAGGTTGGAACATTGGCTAGGAAGAAGAACTAGCCAAATTCATCAATTGAGATTGCATCCACCCTATGTTCTACAAAAGAGCATTAAGGACGGGATCTACATATGATGTATGAATTGTAGAAGCACCAGAACCAACACCAGAGGCAACAACGCCTTGAGTCCTAGATGTAGAAACTTGAAAACCTATAGGAACCTGATTTACTCTAATCATATGGATCTCCTTAGGTGTAGTGGTATTAGTAGTATTGATGGAAGGACCCATGTCAACCATGTAGACAGACACTCCAAGTATTGGGATATTCTACTAGTGAGCAATGATTCCAATTGAACATCTTGGGGATTGCCCAAGATGGTGGTGCAAGATGGGACATGGGTCTCCACAATATTTTCTATTCCACAAAGCAACTCCAAGCCTCTTTGATCAACCATTAATAATTATTTAGATTGCTATTGAGAGGAGCTAATTGAGCATAAGAATCTTCTTGCCCCAAGAACTTTGTGAGTTCTTCGAGTCTAACTTCCAAGGAGTGAATCTACTCTATAGGAACCCTGAGAGCAACTTCCTCAAATATGGAAGAGCAAGAATTTGAGGGAGAGGCTGGAGGGGTATGAGTTACAACTTCATTGTGAGGAGGGGAGAATCCAATTGGAAGTCCTATAGAGTACTCCTCAAAATTCGGACTTGAATGGGGAGGACTGAACCTTCTAAACCCCATATCAACATTTCAATAGATTTTTACTATGTTCCCAAAGGTAGTAGATTGGGTCGTGAAGCTCATGAAATCATCACAACATGCTCTCTAGTACATGTTTATACAAGAGAAGAAAAAAATTGACACAAAGACAAGAGGAAAGAAAGTTCACGTCAAGTTCACCAAAATGTAGAGGAGAATATTTTGCTACTCTCGAGTCTCTAGGACAGGGAAGAGTCTACATGGAGTGAATTTCCCTCAACTACCTCAAGGAAACAAGATCAAGTGACCTAGATGAGTAAAAGGGAATTTTTTTATATGTTTTTATGTTTTATGACTATTTATGGAAAATGAACTTCACAAACCAAATGAGTAGGCCTAGAGGTCTTGGGGATAGACAAACTAGCTTTGGGCCAAAGGACGATAGTGTGGCCTAAGGACAATAGTGTGACACACTGACATCTTGTATGGACCAAAAATAGAGTCAATCACCAAAAACTCGTAGGGCCTACTGACTACTCAGGAGTTAAAGTTTGACAGTTTTGACTAATCTAATAGAATGTGAGAAATAAGGGAAAAGCACAACAACAAGAATACTAAGTAATACAAGTAAACAAACTATCAAAATGAAATGATGAAGGGTGAAAGAAAGGAACACACTCACAAGTGGTCCAGTTATGAAGCCTCCTGCAAAGCTCCATACAAATAACCTACATGTACATGGAAACAATAAAAAGTGTTGGGGTTGTTTTGAGGCTTTCCTTAGTCAAACCCTTGTTGTGGTGTTTCCACCTCCACGGATAGCCAAAGAGATGACAAGATAGAGAAATAGACAATAGATGATGTAGAATGACAAAATCAAGAAAGAGAATATGCAAGATATAAACATGCTACTTAATAAGAATGATAATGCAATAAAAGTAAAGTGTTACACTCCCTTCAACAAGCTTGAGAAGTTGAGAGAGAAACACTTGAGGGAGCTTGAGACAAAGACGTAGAGCCACAAATGTGCAAGAAGCTTGATGTAGAAGTGACGTAGAAGAGCAAGAGTGCAAGAGTGAGGTGTAGAATGAGAGTGAAGTTGCAAGAATGAGAGATTGAGAGAATGTGAGATCAAATGAGGGAATGCATGAATGAGAGGGAAGAAGGCAAGCTTGAATGAAGAATTACATGTAAGAGGGTCGTTTTTAGTGTGTTTGACTGTAGGAGCATTACACTTCACAAGTGGGAGGAAGTGTAACGTCGCAACGACCACAAGATCAAGAATCTTGTTAAGATATTTGTGTAACGCACAGACATTTGTGCATCACAGAAGCATTCTCAATAAAAATTCCCTCAACGATCGATAATGACGAGATCAAGGACATAAATTTAGGCAAGGAAAAGGAAAAGGGGGATTAGCATTATCATTTTTATTGGGCTAAGGTGAGGGTTATGTAATATGAAATTGCATTAGGGGTGCAATTTTACATGTTCATTACACCTATCTTTTAAAATTTGTCCACCTTATCCTACTATCCATATGGTTTATACATCTACTTGTCCCACATTTCATACCATACCATATCTCCTACATGTTTAACTACTTTTCATGCTAAGGATGCTTCACATAGTTGGGCATACATATCAAAGGCTAGATATAGGTCAAAGTGTTCCAACTCAACAACCAATCTTAATATTTAGTAAAATTGGCCTTGCTCCTAGACACCTAATATTACATATAAGGGATATGACAATTCAACAATTGTAAAATTTTCAAGCTACAATACTTCAACCATGTGACCTTTTAGGTAACATATTACACAAGCAAAATACATGTGTATCTAGATTACATCATTCATGTCTTTTCAAGGGTATCCACTAGAGAAGGGAAAACAATAATTAAATCCCTAAAGAAAAGGTACACATTATGATACTATGCTTCCATGGACAAGGTGATCCCATTCATATGATAAAATGTCACAAGTGAGCCAAGAATTAAAAAAAAGATAGAATCACAAATTGTATGAACATTTCAAAATTTGTGATAGAAGCAAGAATGACAACCAAGGATAAAGGACCATGAGAGTCCATAATAATAGAATAACACTAAAAATCACCTCAAGGGTGGATATCCAAAATATTATGCATGAAAAACCCATAAACCTAATAGATGTAGGTAAATGGTATAAACACCTACTTCATTAAATTTAAAAAAATCAATCCCTAATCAAATATAAAACAAGTATAAAATGTAAATCTTGAAGCTAAAGGATGGATAGATTGGTAAAAGATGTGATGAGTAATTAAGCAAACCAAACCCTAGATTGAGGATGTATCAATAAGACACAATAATGAAATGAAGGCTAGATTTGGAAATAATGTAGATATCAAAAAATAGATCTAGAAACCCTAGTTTTTATGAGAAACCCGAGGGAAAATTAAGTCACATAATAGTGGATAGGTTAACCAAAAATTTAAAGCAATAATGATTGTTCCCTTAAGTTTACTATAGAACGATTAATTAAAAATGCATACAATAAGAGAAAAATTAATATTTGATTAAATCAATTATAATGATAAAATCATATAAAACAATACCAATTTAGAAAAATAAACACAAAGGGTTAGGGCACTTAGATCTAGGAACAATAATGAAGAACTGTTGTGATGTGATGTAGATTTGAGTTGTTAGGTATAAAAAATTATATGCCTCTAATATGTGAATTGCTTTAAATTTTGTGTAAGAGTGTAGCTTGTTATAAGTTGATCCTTAGATTTAGATTTGTTCCACATGGTGTGGATACGCTAAATAACTTGTTGATTTGATCTAACTAAATGTGTGTCTACTAACTAACTCACCTTGAAGTTTACTCTTTGTTGATTGTTGAGAACTCACCGTATTTAAAAATACCTTTAAAAAGTCATTCAACCAAAAGGTACAAGTTCTCCTAGATTGACACCCTTAATTATATTAAAATTTGGTTGTGAAAATGATCAAAACAACACTCTTTAATCATATGCAAATATTCTAAAATGATTATACGTAGAAACAATTTCTTATTAGTGTTCTAAAACAAAGTGCTCTAAGATAATACTATTTCTAATGTGCAAAGACTCAAATTCAATTTCTATCATATTCATCCTTGACCATTGACCATGTACAAAGATATCAACCATAATTAAAACAGATAGCATAATTTATATCATGTTTTTATTTTATGAAGAAGTGTTTATTTAAATAAATAAATAAAATGAACACTAATTCCCCACTACATTGGAGTCTCACTCTGTAATCCATGCAACATGAAGCCTCAATCAGTTTAAAACAAAAAAAAAATACAATCACAGTTAAACTGTTATGTAACAGGTCATAATAAGAGGTTTTCTCCAACCATCTGAAAAATCCATGCCATCAGAAATTGGCTTTCCCTGTAATTACTTTTTCCCTAATTGGTGGAGATGGAAGGAAGTATGAAACATAAAATATTCGAAATTTTTTCATAAAAATGTGAAAGAGAACAAGCAAACTGAGAAATTTCACAGAAGATTTCCTAAGCCTTGGAATAATACTGAGATCTCCCATTGTTCCTGAAAGCGCAGCAGCCCACAGAATAGACAGCAATCAGAAATATCAACAGAACGATATTGATCGCAGCCACCTTACGCCAGTCGTGCTTCACGCTCGCCAAAACCCCGGCCTTGCACGAATTACAGTTGTAACACAGCTCATCCTGCACATTGCTCCAGGTAACACAGTCCCCATCAGAAGCGTCACTCGCAGGCAGTGGAACACCATCCCAGTATGTTGCGTTCCTGTAGATGTACCCGCAAGAGCTTGGCGGTTTGCAGCATCCCGACTGAACCAGAAAAGAGAAGTTAGCAATGTAGTCAGGCCCAGCCCCCTAGGGATTCGAACCCGCGACACAACAAACAAAAACCAGAAACAAAAATAAACAGTTTTCTGTACCGACCTGAACCGGAGACAAATTTCTTTGATAAAACTCAGTTGCAGGAAGGTTTAGAACATCACGGCTTAGAGCTTTACAGACCTTGGCGTCGCGTACACATATCTTTATTTTTCTCCAGTTGTCCGCATTTTGCAGCCTTTTCTGCAACCAGTGGGAGTAGTCCCCCAGTCGGTATTCCTTGTAGCCTTTCCCTGGGGCCACTTTTCCCGCCCCTTTATCAGCGACCACAAAGGCGAAAACAATGAAGCAAAAGAGCAGGATTATGAGAAGGAACATGACGAACAAGTAAATCCATAGGAGCCACGAAACCCTAAAGCAGGCCCCTATGAAGCCCGCCAGTGAGACCACCATTATGAGAACTCCGATGAGTATGATGGGGGCTTGCAGAAACTTTTCGCAGTCGGTCCCATTCCTGTTCGCCAGCCATATGCCCGAGGCCAAAATGGGTATTGACAGCAAGAGGATCACGAAATTCAGGACTCCCACCAAGGTGTTGCTCGTCCGCCGCGGCATTTTCATTCTCAGAGAAGTAAGGAATCGGAGGCGCGCTGTTTATGAGCTCACATTCGCTGTCTGTGACTCGAACCCCGAATGTCCCGTGGTTTCATGAAACTGCTATCGACTTCTCGCGTGCTCCGCCGTATTCGTCTTTATTGGGGAGGATATATATTTAATTTTTCCGCTGTGTGCAGAGGTTCGATATCCGTGCAGCTCTGATACCTTCTTTCACTGTAAAAGTTGTAATCTTTCCCTAGTTTACAAAAACTTTGAAAACTACTACTAATTCTAGTAGGTAAGTACGATTCGACCGTCGAGACTCTCGATAGTCGACATCATTATCATGGTCCCGTGTCTGTTTTTAGTTGTAATTGTGTAGGATTTGTTTAATTTAATTTTTATACTAGCAATCGCACCTTGGTGTGCAATGGGTATGCCGAAGAGACATTTAGAAAATGATGTTGTACGTGCAAAAGAGGTTCAATGGAGAAGTGATGGCTTCAAATCAACTATGCATCCACTTACAGGGATTCAAAAATGATTTAAACAAAACTTTTGAATCAATAAGATTACTAGGCTCCATTACCAATTAGCACATGTTATGTTCGCAATAGGGAGATCTAGAGGGACAGAGAGAGAAATGTGGATAGAAAGAGGGAGAGAAAGAGGGGGGAGGAGAGAGGAGGCGAGGCGAGGGTGAGATAGAGATGGAGAGGAAGATGAGATGAAGATGAAGATGAAGATGAAGATGGAGTGGTGGGATATGGAGAAAAAGAGAGGGAGAGATAAAGAGAGAGGAGAGAGGGTAGATGGAGATGGAAGAGATAAATATATAGAGAAGAAGAGAGAATGAGAGAGGGAGAGATTGAAAGGTAAAGATATATATAGAAACTGATATATAAAGAGAGGTAGAGATATGAAGATATAGGGGTAGAGATAGATGGAGAGATAACCAGATAGAGATAGAGGAAGAGATGGAAGAAGAAATATGGAGAGATGGATATAGAGGCAAAGAGATATAGATATGGAATTTTGGGAAGAGGAAGAGGTAGATAGATGAGATATGGATGGATAGAGAGAGGGAGACATGTCTAGAGATAGAAGGGGAGAGAGGAAGACAGAGGTAGAGATGAATATAGAGGAAGAGGGATACAAATAGATAGAGGTAGAGAGAGATAGGGGGTAGAGAGGGAGAGATAGAGAGGAATAAATAGAGAGAAATAAAGGAAGATGGAGAGGTAGAGATAAAGAGAGATATAGATGGTGAGACATGGTGATAGAAAGATAGGGAGAGGGAGAGGGAGAGATAGAGAGGAATAGATAGACATAAAGGAAGATGGAGAGGTAGAGATAAAGAGAGATATAGACGGTGAGATATAGAGATAGAGAGATAAAGAGGAATAGATAGAGAGACATAAAGGAAGATGGACAAGTAGAGGTAAAGAGATCTAGATGGTGAGATGTTGATGCAGGAGCATCCAATGGTGTAGGGCAATCTTGCATCACCAAAAAAAAAATGTTTTCTTTATTTTCTTTAGTTGTTTTGAGTTCCATGATAGCACTTAAGGGGTATAAGACTGTTAGGCGTCAAAAATAGCAAAAATCGGGCACTTACTATTTTTAGTAAGTCAGCCAAAACGGGCTCGTATGGACGTGAAAATTTACCCCAAGGAGCAGAGCTGAGAAACATTTCCGGTCACAAAAGAATCACCTCAATACCCTATACGGTTTAGGAGAAATTAAAGTTTTCATCCCGAGAAATTTCTCCAATGTAGCTTCAAATTTAGATATAAAACTTTAGAGGCCTCGAAATAGCTCAAAAAGTGACCAAACCGACTGACCTACGGTGGGTTCGCACATTGTAGAGCTCGTTGAGAGCTTTCCAATGATATGCAATAACATCAAATTGGACACTTGAATCAAAAGTTCTAGCCCCGCGAAGTTGGTCCTCTAAAAAGTGAATTTCATAAAAAATTCTTCCTAGGCCAGAAATCAATCAGCGATACTTTTGGTGCCAAAACAAAATGGGGAAATTTGAACTTTCTAGAACATTCTAGGGCGGTTATTGGGGAAAATAAAAAGGGTTAAGTGAGGGTTGTAGAAGGGGGCCTGATAGTGCAAATTGTGGCTTTGAATAGTAGATTTTCTTTTTAGAGTTGATTTTGTTGTAATGAATCAAACCCGTGAGGCTATAGCATGTAAGCTTTGAATTTGTAATTTTATTTTCTAAAAATAATTGAAAGTTAGTCTTTTTTTTGTCTTGCATCTTCTATGTTGGTATCTGTTGTTGTGATTTCTGTGGGTTTTGGGCGGTGTGGCCCTTATCAGATGTAGTGATAGAGAGAGATATAAGGAGATAGAGATATAGGGAGATAGAGAGGAGTGAGAGAGAGATAAAAAGAAATAAGAGAGATATAGAGTAGGAGAGATGGAGGGAGAGAGATAGAGAGAGATGGAGAGAGATATGGAGACAAAGGTAGAGAGATATGGATAGAAAGAGAGAGGAGTGAAAAGGAGATAAAGGGATATATATATAAAGAGAGAGAGAGGGAGCAATAGGGTGAGATGGAGGGTTAGATTTAATTGTGTAGGATTTGTTTAATTTAATTTTTATATTATAATGGATTATATTTGTGGAATTTTATTTATTTTTAAATGAAGCAGCTCTATTTTATGAGTGATTTTTGTTGTAATTGTATAAGTTTTTTTTTATGGATGTTTCTCATTGTAATTTTTTTAATTTTTTATATAATATTTTCTATTATATTTTATGATTTAATATATTTTTTCTTTTTGATAATAATTTACATTTGTGAATGTCTTTTGTTGTAATTGTGTAGGTTTTTTTGCATAATGTGTTAGATCATACTCTATAACTTAATATTTTTCTTCTTTTGATGATAGATTATTGAATGTGATCTTCAACATTATGATTTTTTTTTACATAATTACAATAAGCACTGCTCACTTATATTATAATGGAGCAGATTTTTAATAGTTACATTTTATCATTTAAAAGTTTGGTCATAGAAATCCAATCATTGATTCACTTAAAAAATGCTATTAATTAAGTATTTTGTCTTCTCAATAAAAAATAAAAAATTAAAATTTGATAATTTAATTATAAAGAAAAAAAAATTATCACATTTTAAAATATTTTTATCTAAAACATTAAAGTTAGATAATAGCCTTCATGTTGTATATTCTTTAAACTAGGGTAATAAGTAACATCCATGAGAGTTTCATATCCATGAAACTAAATTGAAAAGTTTTGGAAAATTTTGTTTAAGTTTAATTTATATTAATGTTTTAGATCATGTTTAGAAATTTATCGCTACCATAATAAAAGATAATATTTAGATTTGAAAGAAAATAAAATAAAAGTAATAGGCAATGATAAGTAAATTAGCTTAGGATTATGAGTTAGACGATAACACCGCTAAACATATTTTTTGAAAGAATAAAGATAGGATTAGGGACTTAACTATAGAAGCAACAAGAATGTATTTTGTTGTAGGTTGTTCTTTGTGAACATAAAATTTTCTCAAGGATGAAATAAATGATATATAATTCATTTTTTTCTATTTTGGATCAAATTTGTGCCTATGGAATTGATCTTTATATATACAAAAATTAATCTATTGATTTGATCTATGCTTGTGAAAATGGCATGTAGACTTTTTAATGATTGAAATGTGTTTCTCTCACCTTTTAGAAATTATGTCTATAAAGTAAGTAGTGTTGATGAATGCCTTTGGGAGTTTTTTAAGAGAGTATATTTTCCTTATATGTCAAACCCCCTAGATTCAATTTATGAAAGAAAGCAAGGTACACAAAAATGGTTCCTACACTACTATTATGAGGAGAATGATGTGTAAATTTTAATTTTTTAACAATTATAGAAAGTAAAATCATATTTAAACATAAAATAAACAATATACTATAATATAGGTGTATGTGGAGAAAAATCTTTCAAGAGAAAAACCCCATACTCCAAAGTAGCTAAATATATTATTTAGTAAACAATGGTTACTATACACTTGCAAAGAAAGCCTTCACATGAGTATCACCACCCATAGATATAGACGAATTGTGATAGCTTGATAATATCTACAAAATTCTACACACAACCTCCATCTCAAGCACTTAATATATAGGAGATACAAAACTCAAAACCATTACATAGTATTAAAAACCAATGAACTAAAACCACCAAAAAGTGACACCCAAATTATCCCCCAATCAAAGATGCCTTATGATGTGTCATAACATGTATCATAAGTTGGTCAACAAATGTAACTTAAATTATAACTCTTTTATGCATGCAACAATTTTTATATTTCTTATGCAAATTTTTGTAGGCCATACCTTTAGATTTGATGTGTCGATTGGGTTTGTGTTTTTAAAATTGAAAAGCTTGAAAATATCTACACAACATAGACCCATGTAGGTGATGTTGAATAATTGAGAATTTTTTTGGCCAAAAGCTAACTCTATAGCCCAGAAATTAAGTTTTGCCATTTTATATTCAAAAAATAGACTTTATGTAATCTTAATATTAAGAGCATTTTTTAGACACCTTTCCCAAAAATTTAATGGATTTAGAATAAATATTAAAGATACAAGCAATCATTCAATATGCCAAGTAGTTTATCACTAAATATAGACATGAATGTAAGTTGATATACAGTTGTCTTTTAGAGTCTTGTTTCTATATTCTTTTCTAATTAATTAGATGTTTCTTGAACATCCAAAAATTGAATCAAGATTTGCACTTTTAGACAATATTTAAACATACAAATTAACACATTTTCATTCAAGTTGGAAAGTAATAATTGTCAACCTAGACCTAGATTTAAATTTAAATTGGAAAGTTATGGGGTTGTTTTTATGCCTTTGGATTTGACCCAAGGAAAGGAATTGATAAAATAAAGATTATGGCCTATCCATGGGGATGTATAAAGGTATGATTAGGTTAAGTTCAGATCTTGTCAACTCACACAAAAATATGTTACTTGTAAATTAGTCATTGTTGTAAGAGAGGGGGACCAACCACACCAAGGCTCCAGGTCACGAAGAGCCGAGAGCAGAGGGCTACCCTAACTTACCTCAAGCTAATGGATGTTTTGGACTAGAGTCAAGAATAAAGAGCACTTTCAAGTGCTTCTATCACTCTATAGATCCAAGATTCTAAATGGGGCTAGACAGACCATTTTTTGGAGTTTAGATTGTACCTCAGACAACTCTCTGACCGAGGACAATAGCACAGGTCTGGGATGACAACGCGACACACTGGCATCCATACAACTAGAAAATGTAAAATGCAGTATAAAATACCTGAAACCTACTTAACAGCCTAACTAACTAGTTTTAACAAAATGAACAGGTGTTGGCCCCACGGTTGTCATTGCACCAAAAGATTGACCTGTTAATGTATGTTACAACTTCCAAAGTTAACAAATCTATGGGAGGTGATTAGTCCATGTCACAAATATTGAGGGGAGCATTGACCATTTTTCAACAATCTCCCCCTCAATGCAAGCCAAGGGGATTTAAACCCAGCACCTTTGGCTCTAAGACCAATTGTTGGCCCCACGGTTGTTGTTGCACCAAAAGATCGACCTATTGATGCTCAATATAACCACTAGAGTAAACAGATCCATGAGAGGTGGTTATTCCATGTTATGAACCTTGAGGGGAGAGTTGACCATTTGTCAAAATTATGAAGTACGAAAAAGTATGTAAATGATTAAATAAGTAGATGAAGACAAGGGTGACGAATATCAACTCACTAAAGCACCAATTCGCTGGCGAGCTTCATGCACATGTTCACCACCTCCACCCAAAGGCACTCAAGGCCAATCAAGGGAGAATGCAAGACAACAAGCTTGGAAAATTCGACACAACCACAGTGGTGATGAAGGGAGGTCTCGCAAGACTCCAAACTCGTAGCTTCTATGGCAGCACCCTATGTACAAAGATGGAATTGATGGAGTAACAAGCTTGCTTGCTACAATGCTCAATGGAGTTGTGAAAGTTGCTTGAGAGAATATGATAGATTTTTGGAAGATGAAGAATTGCTAAGAGATGAAGTGAGTGTGAAATTAATTCCTTTGAAGATCAAAATGGGAGGGAAAGGAGCCATTTTTGAGTCAGTTGGTCACATAGAGGTGTTACAATTCATCCCTAATGATGAGTGTAATGTCCCTATGGACTCCAAAGGTAGGAATCTGTCAGGGATGGAAGCATGTTGTGTAGACATCTGCACACCACACTCATGTCCTTGACGAAAATTCTCCCACCAACACACAACACACACCAAGTGGATGGAAGGTAGGTGGGTGATGTGGAATTTCACCTTCAAGTTTGATTTTCTAAGGTGAGGGGATGCAAAAGGGGAACTTACACAAGGGGTGTGAATTCACTCCTATACATTTTCCCCCCACTTTATCAAGTAGGAGTATTGATGAGTGTTCGGTAAAGTAGATCGAAGTGTTAGAAATGTATACTTGAACCATCGAGGAAGCATACTGTGATCTGGTGAGCTTGAAAGTGTAGGGAAAGCAATGGACTCCACAGGTACTCTCTCCTGAGGAGGTTTGAATAAAAGGACTCCATAGCTCTTAGGAACTATGAATTTGAACAAAGTACACCGAAGGCTCACAGACCAACAATGGACAAATCCCACAGGATGCAAGCAATTCACAGGCCCTCAGACCTACAAAGAAGGAATTCCCCCAAGTAATCTCTCATAAAGGATTCCCAATGAAAGGGGACTCTATAGATTTAGACTAGAAAGAAACTTTGCAGGCACACTTGCAAAGTAACATGTTAATCCATAGATAAAACATGTTAGAAAATGAAAAGCAACCAAATAGGCAAACAAGCAAACAGTCAAAAGAAAATTGAAAAGCTTTCAAAGGGATACCTCGAGAACCCTTCAAAAGAAAAGGGGTCCACTCAAGGGATGCGTTGTTTGAAAGTGGAAGAGCATTTTTTGCAAATCAATTCAATCATCAAGGAATCCTTTCGAAAGATGTTCACTTCATCAAGGAATTTGAAAGGAAGAAAATGTACCCTCACAAGGGGAAGGTCAAGGCCTCTCCCACAAGAAAATTTGTTCCCTCCTTAGAGGAAATTTCTTCAAGTTCTTTCTTTACAAACCCATGACAAAGGAAACACATTATGTTAGGGGTCCAAGTTGAGAATGCAATTTTTTGAAAAAGTTTGTAAAGATTTTCAAGAAAAGATTCATTGGCTATGAATACGTCTTTTGAAAATCAAAGTGGATATGATGCTCGTGGGACATGGTGAGATGTCACCATGGTGATGTTGGCGCATACACGAAGGACAACACATGAACACCAAAACATTACAACTCAAGTAGAGAAGAGAGAAAGATGACAAAACTGTAAAGGGAAACAATAACATCACAAACAAAAGGCAGATGGATGATCTGATATTTCAAGGTTAGAGCTGCTCATATATATATATATATATATATATATAAGTATAATAATAGTATATAGATGAATTGTCATCAACCCCCTACTATATCAGACCATATGAAGAATGCATAAGAAGACAAAATAAAAAGAAAAAAAAAATTGGGTAAACATGGAAGGGAAGCCTAAATGCCCCTAACACTTTACATTGTCCCTAATTAGCTAAAAATAAATACACATAATAGAGGAAGAATGATGCCACAAATAGAGGAAGTTTTAAGACACATAATCACTCTTGTATCCAAGCACCTAAAAGGGTGACAAGGGTCATCTAGGAACACATAACACAAGCACAGGGGAATGCATCACAACAAACACATACCTAATTTAAAGGTAAAGAAGAGGTGCCCCCCTAACACTCATCAACCAAGAGGTCATTTGATTCCCAATCTAGATCATTGTATGGGGAAGATGAACAAGCCTACAACGGTGGAATGTTAAGGGGGGAACCCTTCGACCCTCTCACAATAAGGGCCAAGGAAGGAGACTCTTTGAGGTCTCCTCCACTTAGGTCTTGTGGAGCAAAAGTTAGCAACTTCGCAAAGATCATTGACAAGGCCGAGATCTCGTCCAAAGAGTTAAACATGAACTTCATGGGAGTGCCTTGTGTTACCTCAACGGGTAAGGGAGGTGGTGCCCAAGATTCACTGCTAGGCTCACTGAGTGACTCGAGAGTAATGACAAAATTAGGGGATGTTGGAGCTTCCTTCGTCACAAGGATGACACATGCTAACGCATAACCACCCTTTGAAGAGGGAGGACGCCTCTTACACCCCCCATTACTTGAAGGGACAACCTCCACCTTCCACTTCATCGGAGGGTGTGAGACCCCCATAGATGAGGAAGAAGACACCGAGGAGGAGGAGAAAACTACAACAGACACCACAAAAGTATTCAACATGTCCATGGGCTTTGAGAATAGAAAGATGTCTGAAAGGGACATCAAGACAGGTGACTCGGTGAAAGGAGCAATAAACACCTACACCTTTTTAGGGTCACGAGTGTGCATGCTCACTGCAGGAGCTAGAAGAAGAACTAAATTTGATTGAATCAAGGCAGAGGGGATAGGAGAGGAGGAGACAACAAGAGGCCCTAAAATAGGGGTAGTCGACTTCCCCTCCTTCCTCTACAAAGTGGCCTGCTCAGCCGCCAGATCCTTTTGCTGACGCTTGCGCTCGCCCGCAAGGCAATTTTTGTGACTCCGGGAGCTAGAGACTAGAAGTTGAGATAGAAAAAAAGGCTCCTACTCAGCCATAGGAGTGTCCATCACAGTCATTTCTGGTGGAGGGAGAGACTCCTAGACTAGAGCAAGTGGAAGAGACCAAGAAGAGGTTGAAATAACAATAGGGGTAGTCCGCTCTAGTTCCTTAGCAACGGGCCTCTTCCCATTCATTTCCTTGGGGGCAGGAGTGGTAGGAGGCCGCGAAGGCTAAGACATAGACGATTTCCCACAAGGACCCTTCCTTCTACCATATAGGCAGGGCCACATCCCGGGAGGAATAGTAGGAAGGGATGATATCTAGATCTTGGCTTTATGCCAAGTAGGCACCATCATACTTCTTATGTGAAAGCCAGAGTAGTCATCCAAAACTCCTCTTCGAAGAGGGGGTAGAAGTGGCACCCTGGGGATGGTTAGGCCTCTCCTTTCCCTTTTGAGAGGAGGAGGTGGCTTATTGTTACACTACCAGAGGAGGCACTTTTGGCTGTCTTTTATCCCCAATTTTATACTTCAAGTAGTTTCGGTAAAGTAAGTCCATTCTAGGATGGAGCAGACCAGTCGAGGCAAGCCAAAAATGATACAATGAGTAACCCCCACAAGATACCAAAGGTTGATATCTAGTGTCATACACGACATGCCCAACACCTTCGTGGGAGAACTTTAAACATTTATGAATAATGGAAACAATTCCATTCATGGAAGCTAGCCACAGGATGCCCAACTTCACCCTAAACAAATCAAATTTTGGAATAACATCAAAGGTTGTATCCAAAACCCTAGGTCCAACTAGGACAGAAAGGGTTATAGAGCCATATGGCTTGAGAGAGAGACCATTATGTATATGTATGGTAGAGTTCACTTCTTCATATTCCTTCCTTTGTAATGAATTCAACCATAATGTCTCCTCCATAATAACATTCACTCATCTTGTGGGGTCAACTAGAACTCTTGTCACAATGTTTCCATTGAGGCGAGAAAGAATGTATAGGGGATAGGGCTTGTTATTCAAGGGCAAGTCCTACAAGGTGAAATATGTCACATCTAGTGAGCTAGTCATAGGTTGCGAAGAAGGAGTAATTGAGACCATGTTAATGTACACTGAGGGTTGAGGAGAAGCATCAAATGGGTCAATAATCAGATTTACAGAATGAAATGGGAATGGGTTTGTGTAGACTTGCAACTCACTATTGGCCTTTGTTACCGATATATTTGCATTTTGTTTTGTCCCATCAAGACGAATGGAATTATCATTGATGCAATCCTGTATCTCATGATTTAGACAAATACAATGCTTAGTGTCATTCCCATTAACCTGATGGTATTGAGAAAAAGAATTTGCATCATACCAGTCAGGATGATGTTCCTTAAGGGGTTAAGGGTTTTCCAGAGTTATGATCTTATCCTTCAACAACTTTTGAAAGATGGAAGAATAGGACTCTGCTAACTTCATAAACTTCATGTTGCACTGAGGCCATTATCATTTGTCATGGCAACTACATTCACAACTGCTTTACCTTTTCCTAAGATAAACACAATATAATTTCCTTCTAAATGGGAGTGTGAGGAAGGTCCCCTGAATTGAACTATCGTTTACTGATACTCTCGTAAAGTGACACACAAATGCATAAAAGAAGGGTATTTCATCAGGGAAAACTTCTCTTGTCAAGCTCACTACAGGTTGCCTATGAACACCTTTTGCACATCAGAGTTAGGTAGTGGGTACAAGATCTATTAGAAAAGCACTTGGTATCACACTATGAAGTCAGTTATCTTCTCACTATCTCCTACTTACATTAGATGAGATCAGAGAAGGTAATCTTCAGATTGATGTTAGCTTGGAATTGATGGAGAAACTATTGGACCCAAGGAACACTAAGAGGTGGGGTGAATCAGTGTTCGACAATATTTAAATTTCAATTCAGATCTTAAACCATTTACAACATTTCAATAGAAGTAAATATGCAAGCACAAAAAGGAAACAATTAAAACACCATAACGCCAAGATTTTTACGTGGAAACCTTATTAGGGGAAAAACCATGGTGGAGGTTAATCCATAATTTATACTCTGTTAAAAGTATGAAGAAAAATGGGAATGCACATGCATTCAGGCACATTGCCTAGAGCTCACTGCTCAAAATTAGGATCACTTCCTTACAATATATTTGGATTGCAAAAAAGATTTGAACTGAGAAAGTAGCATCTACAAATGCCTAGTTTCAGTTCTGGTGAGGCTCATGGATCAGATTCTGGACCTTCTATTTGATTATGCACTTCGCTCTGCTATGCCTTAATTTGCTTCACAAAAATCCTATTTTGCACAAGTGAAACTATTCCAAATCACTCAACAACCCTTCTGCTATTCGTACATTTCGAACATGCACCAACTTGCACTTCAAAATGAATTAATCAATCTCTTATATATATCAGCTAGCAAGAATTCAATTGTTATATGTCAACTTCAACACAATAAAAATATTTTCCAATAGGCGGCTCAATCCACATTAAATATTTGATCTGTTATTCATTTTCACTTCTAGTAAAACTTTGTTCTTTACTCTGCCTGTCGGTATGAACAAATCTTGATCTATGGATTGGAATAATGACTTAGGTTGCCATCAATGACAACACTAGAATCCATATTCCAAAAATCTCCCCCATTCGCATTGATGGCAACACTTAGTGAAAAATGACTAAGTGTTGGAACCAATATGATTACACTGCCAGAGTTCAAAATTTCAAATTTTCAAAACACAACTCCCCCTTAGAATGATAAAGCATTTTTCATTGCTCTATCTTACCCTTTGACATTAATGACAAACATATTTTTGATCTCCCCCTTTTCTAATTCAAAAATGGATCAAAATTTGAAGAAATACACTTGCTACTCAAGTCAAAAAATTATCTTGTACTTATCTTTCATTTCTTGAAGAAAATTTCTCCAAGCTTCTACTGAAATCCCAATGATTATGATCAAGCTATTGTTTTTAGATGTCTGGTTGATAATCCAGATGGGAGGTGCTGGAATTGTGATTGCCTCTTCTAATTTCTCTCCTTTCTTCAGAACCTCAATCAATTGCTCCAATCTGCATTCGGTTAGATCCTTCACTTTCCAAAAGGTGTCCACAAGGTTGTTTCTAGTGAAAAGAACTTTTCTATGCTCATACTACAATTCTTGAATCCTTTTCTTGATTGTGCCATCCTAATCCTAAAACATATTATAATCCTAACCAATCTTGTTCAGCTCAGATTCAATCTACTCTAGCTTATCTTTGTATTTCCCAACTACATGAGGCCAACGAAGATAATAGTTGTAGATGTTATTGGTTGTATTTATGCATTATCTCAACACATTCATTTTCCTTTTTAGTTTTTCAAGAGATAGCTTGAACTACTCCTTCAGATGTAGAATTATTTCTCCCTCTTTTATGTCCTCAAACTCAAATACCATGGCTTCCTTAATGCACTCAATCATCTCTTCAGGAAACACATTCTACAAACTCTCCAAACCAATGTTATTGTGCACAAAATAAGTACTTAGTGTGCTCTCAATTAAGTCCTACTCATATGAGGGTCTATCAGAACATATGTCAACAATTTTTTGTATCCCATCTTTCTCCTGAACAAGTTGTAGTATCTTTACTTTGGATAAAATACCTTCTTCTTCACTTCCTTCTGTTATAACTACATCTGGTTTAACTGATTCCGGTTCTTCCCTTGGAGTGTACTCATCAGATTCTTCATCTGGTATGTCCACAATCACTAGATCTTTACCTTTTCCTTCAATTTTTGGAGTTTTGTGTGTCAGAGGAGTGTAATCAAAAATATCTTGAGCTCTTTTCTTCTTCCTCTCCATCTCACCGAAAGAGGATCCAACTTCAAGTGATCTTACCAAAATGGCAATGCTAATTGCTCCAAATTTCCCAAGCAATTCTTTAAAGAAATTTGTATACTCATGCTTACAGTTTACTAAAGTATTAGAATGTTTAAATTTTTTTTTACAAACTGGTTCATTATCTTTCCATACAACATTATCAATCTATGGCAAGCAATTCAGAAAATACATCACAAGACATATGACCAAGGTACCAAACCTGAAGGGGTAATCTTCCTCCTTTGTTAGTTGAACATCTTCCGTCAATTGATCTTTTAGCAATCCATATAGGTCAAAATCATGATCCTCCATTATCATTTTATGAGAGATGTAAATTGCACTTGTTGAAGTTACGCCTTCCCTATTTTTGAAAAATATTTTGTATGAGATTCCATGTGCAATGTACCTCATTATCAGATCTTTGATCATCAAAATTATCAAAGCCCTCTGATCTCCAGTTACTCTAGTTAGGGTTTTGACTTCCTTGTTTTGAATTGACTTCTTTTTTGGTATATCCCTAACATTGCATAATCCATTTAGATTCTTAATCACCTCTTTCAAAATGGGATAGGGTTTATCCAAAGTTATAATATGATCATTCAATCTATTCAGGATAAACCTAACGACTTCCGCGTTATCAAAATAGACAAATTCACTCCAAATGTCCAAACTTTTTTGTTTCACACCTTCAAGCCATTTCAATTCATCATTCGGCAACATATTTCTCACATCCCTAATCTTTTCATTGTTGTATTCATCTAAATTCACCATTCCTTGCTTCATTTTCCTTTCTATACCAAACAAGTTTATACTAAACACCAAATTAAGTAAGAATTCTACAAGCAACTAAAATACCTGATGAATTTATTGCTGAATTAACTTTACTCCTTCGAAATTCTACTACAGAGGCTCTCCTTTTCTTTTTCAATGCAATGTGACAAATGAGGGTTCCAAATACCCTTTTATAACTCGCACACCTAACCTTTTTATTGCATTAAATATTCTTCCCTAGGTGTTCCATATACTTTGTTTCCTCAAACAACAAAAGAAGAATTCATCTGTGGACCTTCTACTTCACAAAATTTTGCACAAGTGATCACCAATACATTTGTAAACTATTATCATAGCTACTATTAGTTTCCTACATTTTGGTGCCAACTACCGACAGGGGGACAAAGGATTTTCTTGAAAAAATCCCCCTAGGCCAATGGCCTAAGATCAATTTCCAGAGGAATTACCATAAACTATTTCTAGTGCGAGCTTATTTCCTTAATGAGATTCACTCTTCCTTACCCATGTTTTCATCATCTAATCTCTTATCTCTTCCACAGTCATTTTCCCTTTTCCTTTATCATCTTTCTGTGAAATTTTTCCTTTGTATACTGGACCTCTTCTATCCATGTTTTTGTTCCTACAAAATCTTACGATGTGACCAAATTTGTTGCAATTGTAACACAGGATTTTTTTTCTAGACCACTCATTCCATTGATTTCCACTTGATCTGCATTGATTAGCAACATGCCCAAATCTTCCACAGGTGTAGCATTTAACATTCCTTACACTAACAAACATACTTCTGCATTCAATTGACTTATGACCAAACTTATTGCAACTGAAACACTAACCGAGAAATGATGGACTACTTGAATTCATTTTACTTCTACACTGAGAAGCCATATGACCAAATTTATTACAAGAAAAGTAGTGACCATTAAACTTTTGAGCATTGATTTTTCTTACTAGATACCTTTTTCCTTTGTTCATTTGATTTCTTTGTCTGGAATCCTTATGTTCAGATCTGGAGCTTTCTCCCTTTTCATATCCAAGACCTCGCTTGTCATTTGCATCCTTCTAACCTTTAGTCGGTTCATTAAGCTTAGCATAACTAATCTTAAACTTCTCTTTGTATTCATTTGCAGTAGTGAGTTCATCTCTAAGAATAACTATTTTTCTTTCAAGTTCTTGTTCATTATTTCTAGATTGTTGCAGTTCAATCCCCAGCTGAATGAATCTACTATTAACTTTGTTGCATTCTTCAGATCTTTCTTTTAAGTACTAGGCCAAATTCTCCTCATTTTTCCTTCTTTCTTCAATCTCCTTAGTTTGCCTCATCACCATAGATTCCATCTCATGCTTTAAAGAAACATTGTCTCTATCAAGCTTTTAACATTCTTCAGTTATTTCTTTTAGGGTCTAATTCAGGTGAACATCTTGCAAGCTTTTACTTTCTTTTTGCTTCAGCTGATCACATAGTTCCTTCCTCTTTTCTCTTGACTCATTGATTTTATCCTTCAATGATTGAATGAATTTTTCAGCATCCTCAAGATTTTCTTTTAATTCCAAGACTTCTGCTTTAGACTGAACAAGATCATTAAGTGCCACCAAAAGCTACTATTGAAGACCACCAAAGTCCATTGTATTCCAAGATCCACCTTGAGCTGTTAAACTTCTTTAAAGGAACCTTGCTCTGATACCAATTGTTGGACTCAAGGAACACCGAGAGGGGGGGTGAATCAATGTTTGACAATATTTAAATTTCAATTTAGATCTTAAACCATTTACAATATTTCAATAGAAGTAAAGATGAAAGCACAAAAATGAAACAATTAAAACACCATAACACCAATATTTTTATTTGGAAACCCTATTAGGGGAAAAACCACAGTGGAGGTTAATCCACAATTTATACTCTATTAAAAGTATGAAGAAAAAGGGGAATGCACATGCATTTAGGCACACTGCCTAGAGCTCACTGCTCAAAATTAGGAAGGCTCACTGCCTTACAATATATTTGGATTACAACAAAGAGTTGAACTAAGAAATTAGCATCTACAAATGCCTAGTTTCAATTCTAGTGAGGATCGTGGATCATCTTCTAGACCTTTTGTCTGATTCTGCACTTTGCTCTACTCTGCCTTAATTCGCTTCACAAAAATCCTCTTCTGCACAAGTGAAACTGTGCCAAATCGCTCAAAAACCCTTCTATTATTCACACATTTTGAACATGCACCAACTCACACTTCCAAATGAATTAATCGATCTCTTATATATATCCGCTAGCAAGAATTCAATTGCTATATGTCAACTTAAGCACAATAAAAATATTTCCCAATAGTCGGCTCAATCCATATTAAATATTTGATGTGTACCCATCAAGGTCGGCTAATGGTATTGTATGGCCCCAAATCAAAATGCTTGAACACAAAAATATTTAAACAATTAATCCTTATACATCCGCAACATGCCATAATCACTGAGTTGGCCACCATGAGCTAATAAACAAAAAATCATTCTGTCAGATCTTCTAACTTAACCATAGATTGATGCAACATCACAAAACTTAACAATAAGATAAAATAGATATTTAACAACTTTCCCCAAGATCCACAACTCAAAAAAATAATTCGGTGAAGCATACTGATCGACATACTAACCAAATACCTTGTTCTTCATTTTCACTTCTAGTTAAACTTTGTTCTTTACTTTGCCTGCCACTATGAACAAATCTTGATCTGCGGATCGAAATAATGACTTAGGTTGCCATCAATGACAAAACTATAAGCCATATGCCAACCGAAACTAATTAATGGGTTGATTAAATGAGAATATAGAATTATCGAGCAAAGAAAAGTACCACTCGAGTGTTGTGTCCTTCAAAGATCGAGGAAATAGTTTCTCCATCAAAGCATCGTGATGAAATAAATTCATGCACATGGTGTTGAAGGTTCATGCATGTGTCTATGAATCCCCTTTACCACCATACTTCTCAAACATAGGAATCTCCATCCCTTACGAGAAGGGAGTACTCAGGATTGCTATTGAAAATGGGCTATGTCAGAAAAAAGGTTGAAAAATAGGTTGGCAAAAGCCTAAGAAAGGCTCGCCAACTGGTTTTGCATCCAACCCATGTTTTGAAGAAGGACATTCAAAATAGGGTCAGAGGATGAAAAAGGCCCAGTAGAACCACCTTCAAAGCCACCACCGTGACCGCCATCGGAGCCACCACTACCAATAGGGCCTCCAGTGGAGCCACCACCATGGCCTCCACCAAAGCCACCTCTGCTACTAAAGCCACTACCACTCATCCCACTAGAGCCTCCACCACCAAGGGCAATTGTAGGAGGGGTGAAGCTAAAACCAAGGGGTATTCTGCTCGCCTTGATAGTTTTGGGCCTTTCAGAAGCATAAGAGACACTAATTGAGGGGCCTACTTTGGCCATGCATATAGATGTGGTAGGCATTGAAACACCTATTTTTCTTTCATAGGCATTGAGCACTTCCCTTGGGTAGTACTTGATTTAGATTTATATGAAGGGATATAAGCTCTGGTTAGATTAGAAAGGCCACATAAGAACTCTATTCTTTTCCTATCCTTTCTTAATAGATGCCTCACCTCGCTAGTAAGCCTAGCGGTTCTTGATATGTTTGGAGCTCTCTCCAAATGATTCTCAAGGTCTGACAGTCTGCTATCCAATGCCAAAATATTTTTTGTAGGGATATGTACAACATCATCCTCATCTATGAATGAAGCCATAGGGGATGTTGGGGGGTAGGAACGCGAGTGGTCTCATCTACAAAGTCCATCTCATTGGTAAAGCCTGTAGGAAAACCAATGGTGAAGTTGGTAGCTAGACCAATGGAAAAGATGGAGGGGAAACTAGAAGTGACCTTCGTCTTCTCCATTGGTAGGTTTTGTACACTTCTCCTAACAATGTACTCAGAAGTCATGGACTGGGTTGTGGTGCTCATAAACCTTCACAAAACTCGGGCTTACAACAGTCATCGGGTGCGAGGAAAAAGTTTCAACATAGGCAAATGGATAGACAAACATTGTTCACGTCAGGTTCACCAAAATTGTAAGAAAGGGGGACCAACCACAGCAAGGCTCTAGGTCATCGAGATCCAAGAGTGAAGGGCTGCCCTAACTTACCTCAAGCTAATGGATTTTTTGGACTAGAATTGAGAATGAAGAGAACTCTCAAGTGATTCTATCACTCTACAATATGAGAGTCTGAATGGGGCTAGAAGAGTTAGTTTTTAGAGTTCAAACTGCACCTTAGACAACTCTCTATCTGAGGATGACAACACAGGTTTGGGATGATAGCATGACGCATTGGCGTCTCTCTAGCATGCTGGCGTTTGTATGGCTAGAAAACATAAAATGCAATATAAAATACCAGAAACCTACTTAACAGCCTAGCTAACTAGTTTTAACGAAATGAACAAAATTATGAAGTACAAAAAGTATGTAAATGATAAAATAAGTAGATGAAGACAAGGGTGACAAATATCAACTCACTAAAGTGCAAGTTTTTCAGCAAGCTCCATGTACACATTCAACACTTCCACCCAAAGGCACTCAAGGTCAATAAAGGGAGAATGGAAGACAATGATCTTGGAAAAGTCAACATAGTCACAGCGATGACGAAGGGAGGTCTTGCAAGACTCCAAACTCGCACCTTCTATGGCATCACCAAATGTACAAATATGGAATTGATGGAGTAACAAGCTTTCTTTTTGCAATGCTTAATGGAGTTGTGAAAACTGCTTGAGAGAATGTGATAGATTGTTGGAAGATGAAGAATTGCTAAGAGATGAAGTGAGTGTGAAATGAGTTCCTTTGAAGATCAAAATGGGAGGGAAAGGAGCCATTTTTGGGTTTGTTGGTCACACAAAGGTGTTAAAATTTATCTCCAATGAGGAGTGTAACGTCCCTACAGACTCCAAAGGAAAGAATCTGTTAGGGACGACAATGTGCTACGTAGACATCCACACGCCGTGCTTGCGTCCCTAAGGAAAATTCCCCCACTGACACTCAAAACATGCACCAAGTGGATGGAAGGAAGGTGGATGATGTGGAATTTCTCCTTCGAGTTTGATTTTCTAAGGTGAGGGGATGCAAAAAGGGGAACTTACACAACGGGTGAAAATTTGCTCCTATACAATTGCATTAGGGAAAAAGTGACAAAATGATTCCAAAATGAATAGGAAAGTGCAAGGTACATGCAATTTTCACCCTTGCATTTTTTCCCTCTTTGACCTAGATGTGAACTACTATGAAGAGGCATGCCAAAGTAAATAAGTAGTCAACATGAAAGTAATATTTAGACACATAAAATAGGATTTATGATTATTCAATAAATTTTCCCCTTGCAATAAGAGTTCTATTGTCCCTCTAATATTATAACCACATGATGCACCATATGCACATGCCACATGTGGAGTTCATAAACTATATATCATTTGAATGGTTGAGGTTGAGACACATGACAACCTCAAGGATTCCAAATCCTTATATAATATATTTAATGAGCTCTCAATAATGTATTTATAAATAAAAAGAGAGAAGGTAGAAATATATACGAGTAAATCTTACTCTGACATAGGAAAAGTACTAATATTAAGATCATTGAGTGAAAGCATAAATCTATGTCATATTTTTCAACAAAATTTCAATGCATGTAATCTTAAGCATTTTCAACTAAAAACTTATTTCAAGCCAAAAAAGTTTGTTGGACACATATATGACATCACCTTGGTACATTTTTTTTTTAAATATTCAAACAAACTTAACATGAGGAAGTGCACCAAACCACCAAGACTATTTATTACCCTAATTGTAAGGAAGTTAAGGTAGCAAAACAACTTCCTACACTAATCTTGAGAGGAGGGTAAGAATTGTTTAGATCTTTACAATAGTTATATAAATTAAACACAAATATCATGCATACCACAACATAATGATTTATGTGGGGAAAACCCTTTCAAGAGAAAATACCACACTCTAAAAGTTGCCTAATATATTATTTAGAAATCACGAAGATTATAATATTCTTCCAGAGCAAGATTCTCATAGGAGTGTCACCAACGAAAGATCTGGAGGAAACACAACTATTAAAATCTTAGAATACATCACTATACATAGTCATAATACAATCCCCTCATAAAATAGGGTTTCCTTCTAGGGAAAGCCAAGACAAAAAATATCTATCATTAGATCTGAGACCTGATGATGAATGGTCTAGATTTATAATAATAAAATGTACATAAAATATGGCTTTTGAGAGCATTTCCTCCAAACCCCTATCGGGGCATGTGACCCCTGGACCCCATAGGGGGTACTCCCTTACACCCTCCCCCCCACACTCAAATATATTAAATTATTATATTTGTAAGGTTGAGACGCAAATTTTCAACATTAACTAGTGCACCATCTTTTGATGGGATTGAGTATAGTAGGTGGACATGTTACATACTAATGCAATACAGGGTGGTTAATACTTACAATTATACTCAAAATTATCAAACTTCAGCAAGACATCAACCCTCAAATCACAAATCACCCTACTTTCCAAAACCACTCACAAGAGGCTTCTAGCCTTCAAAATTCAACAAATGGAGTTATCTTTTAGAGAAGGTCATAGAATGGCCAACCAAGCATCAATTAAGCATTGTCATAGACCCAAACACATTATCCCATTATATCACCAAGGATTCCCCTACAACAACGTAGAGATATAATAGGTTGCTCTGCCCAAAAGGCTACTAAATTAGCCCAAATTAACAAAGGAGGTACCTCTTAATCATCTTTCCTTCACAAAAACACATCAAACAGTCAACAAGCATGTGACAAAACATCAATTTTTCACAATTTATTTCTAGGTTTAAGGCTTCTTCAACACTGTTCCAACAAACCCTCCATTTACAAGAAAATACCTAGGGTTCTACTGAAAATAATATCTCCATGGATTTATTGACACAACCAACACATCAAACACCTTGAAAATACTCTGCACAAACTTAACAATCCTTCTCAGAACTAGTTCCATCAATATTTTGTCAAAACCCCATATTTCCACTCTCATTTCACATGGAAAACACAGAATTACACCCTAGGGTAACATCTGATAGCCTTCAATTCACTTCACCATCATTCTAAAACATAGAAATACCTACTTTACCACCATATTATGTCATTCCATCGAGACACAAATTAAAATAGTAGATGGAATGGAAGATTACATGATTAAATTCTCAGACAGAGCCTCACTGGCCTGTAACAGACAGGTTCAGAAAAAGTAAAGAAATATCCCTCCAAGTTAAATGTTAGACCCCCAAAATGGGTTCAAATGAATGTTAAAACATATATCAATAGGATACCATGAGTTTCAAACCATAGAAGAGTCTGTACGGGCTATTCAGTGCAAAGGAAGATCAAGACAGTGAAATATGTTAAGAAACGTTTGAAACTTTATTGGAATTCTTCTAAAAAATGATTGAACCACCCTGTTCGAGCCTTCTTAGGCCTTTAAATACATTTTCCATCCAAGTTCTAACTTCCCAATGTTCCAAACTAACTTTTAAAATTCTTAACCCTTCATATTCCCTAAATTGCACTTTAACAACTTTACTACATCTATTTGAAATTGTTTTGACATATGAACTCCAATGACTCCTAAAGCCCCTAAATACATTTCAAATGGTCTTTTAGACCTTATTTGATATGAATAAACTTTTAACATCCTCATAATAACCTAGACTCATTCAAAGTTCTCCTTGACACATTATCATCAAATCCAATTTTGCATCATGGTTGTAGGTGCTCCTGCACCATACAACCCCATTGGAAAAAACTCATGCATCATGAGTTGAGGTTGATACCAGCCCCACCATCCTTCATACATGCTTTTCTAACCTGCAAACACATTACCTTGGTTCATACACAAGAAACTAGTATTTTTCCCTACTTCTTGGACTGCATGTGCATTTGAACTTGTCTTTATGTCTGTCATCAAACCTAATGTATGCTCTTTTCTCATTCCTTGATCAAAACCTAGTCCTGTCCTTATCTTCACACCTAGAAGAAAACAATCATTAGTATTCCATGGAACTATCTTCACCTTGGTTCCATCCTAATGCTTGTATCTATCCATACTATCTTGTACTTCTTGTCTCTTCCTTACTGCTCCATTAACTTGCATTGTCACTGTCTTATCAGACCTTTGTACTCTTGTACCTGCACATCTGGTTTGTTTCTCCACCTTGTTTTCAATTATAGGACAATTTATGGTCCCCACCACAATACTTTCACACAAACTCACTATCAAATTCTCCTTTATCACTATATTTACCTACTTATTTATTGTTTCTGCATTCTCAGTCTTTGGACTAATTACAACATCAGAATGTTTGTTTTCCTTTACAACACTTATCAATTCTTTTTTTCCATACATGACAACCTTGTCTTTACCTTTCACATCTTCCACAAGTATAGTTAAAACAAAAGAACATCGATACTTCACAATAGTGTATGTATTCTCTCTACCATCATACAAGGCTCACCTATCATATTGCCAAGGTCTACCTAGAAGTAGGTGACAACAATCCATGGGAAGGATATCAAAAACCACACTATCCTTGTAACCTCCAATCTGGAAATCTACAATAGCCTTTTCATTAACTAACAAATATTGATCATCACTCAACCATGAAACCTTATAAGGAAATTCATGAGGTATTTTTTTCAAATTTAACTTGTTCACCCTCTCAGTAGACACCATATTCTCTATTGAACTAGAATCAATCATAATTTTACATACCTTGTTCTTACACTTACAAGTAGTTTTGAAGAGGCTCTTTCTTTGCAATGGTTCAACTTCCTTGGCTGCCTTCAACACTTTCTTCCTCATCATCAACATCTCTCTTGTTTCAAGAGTAGCCCTCAAACTTGTAGAATGATTGCTTTCACACTCCTCTTCTTGAAACAATTGTGCTCTCCTATCAATCCTTTTTTCACCACTTGATGAACTACCAACTCTTTCAGGAAATTTCCAAGATGGATGACCATATTCATTGCATGTATAAAATCTCCCTGTAAAATCATTAGAACTTATACTAGCACTAAACCTTCCTCTACCTCTAAAACCACCTATAATATCAATACCTTGTTCCATACCCTTATTTTCTCCTTCTTGTTCTTCACTTCGCTGTTTTGGTGTAGGGATCATTCCTCTTCCTCTTGCACTAATACCACCTCTTCCTCTCACTAATTTATCTTGTCTCCTCTTAAGTTTTTCCTCCACCCTGATTGCTAATTGAAAACACTCTTCAACAGATTTGGGGTTAACAACAATTTCATCTTGAATATTAAACCTCAAACCACCTAGATACCTAGCCACCTTTTTAGCCTCATCCTCATCCCTCCTAGACCTTATATATGCTTAGTTTATAGAATTCATCTATATAAGATTTGACATCTAGGTCTTTTTGTTTCAATCCTTGCAAATTTTTATACAACTGAACTTCATAGTCCTTTGGAAGAAACTTACCTTTTTAATTTTTTTACCATCTTGTCCCAAAAAGCAATCCTTGATTTTCCTTGTTTTCTCCTTTCTTCCTACTCATAGTCCCACCATAGAAGAGCATCTCCTTTTAGCTTTTTTTTTCCACCTTCGCCATCTGTTCATCTGAAATATCCTCTCTTTCAAAGTAACTATCCATAGCAGCAATCGAATCAAGTAATTCCTCTTCATTCAAATTACCACCATACATAGGAAGTTAAAATTTTAACTTATGAGAATCACCTTTCACTACTTTGAGCATCTTCACCATCCCCTAATCTTCAAGGTCTAGTTCATCATCAACATCTTCATATTCTTCATCATCTTCCTCTGTTTCACTTTCATCATTCACTTCTCTTCTTTTCTTTGTCTCCAAGGAAACAAGCTTTTCCAACACTGCATTATGAGACTCCATAAGATTAGCATGCTTCTCTTTTAGGTCTTGCAACTCTCTATCAACACCAACACCTTTTGGAGGCATCCTTTCAACCTTGAATATTCACCTTCTTCTTCAAACTTACAAAAACTAACCACAAGGAATCTTGTCCCTGTGCTTTGATACCACTTTGATGCAATATAGGGTGGTTAATACTCACAATCAGACTCAAAATGATTTTACTTCAACAAGACATCAACCCTCAAATCACAAATCACCCTAGTTTCCAAAACCACTCACAAGAGGCTTCTAGCCTTCAAAATTCAACAAATAGAGTTATATTTTAGAGAAGGTCATACAATGTCCAACCAAGCATCAATTAATCATTATCATAGACCCAAACACATTATCCCAATAAATCACCAAGGGTTCCTTTACAACAACATAGAGATTCAATAGGCTGCTTTGCCTAAAAGGCTACTAAATTAGCCCAAATTAACAAAGGATGTACCTCTTAATCATCTTTCCTTCACAAAAACACATCAAACAGTCAACAAACATGTGACAAAACATCAATTTTCATAATTTATTTCTAGGTTTAAGGCTTCTTCAACACTGTTCCAACAAACCATCCATTTATAAGCAAATACCTAGGGTTCTACTGAAAATCATATCTCCAAGGCTTTCTTGACACATCCAACACATCCAACACCTTGCAAATAGTCTACACAAACTTAACAATCCTTCTTAGAACCAGTTCCATCAATATTTTGTCAAAACCCCATATTTCCACTCACATTTCACATGGAAAACACAGAATTACACCCTATGCTAACATTCGACAGCCTTCAATTCACTTCACCATCATTCTAAAACATAGAAACACCTACTATACCACCATATTATGCCATCCCATTGAGACACAGATTAAAACAATAGATGGAATGGAAGACTACATGATTAAATTCTTAGACAGAGCCTCACTGGCCTATAACAGACAGGTTCAGAAAAAGTAAAGAAATCTCCCTCAAAGTTAAATGTTAGACCCCCAAAATGAGTTCAAATGAATTTTAAAACATAAATCAATAGGATACCATGAGTTTCAAACCATAGAAGAGTTTATACGAGTTGTTCAGTGCAAAGGAAGAATAAGACATAGTGAAATCTGCTAAGAAACGTTTGAAACTTTATTGGAATTCTTCTAAAAAATGATTGAACCACCCTATTCAAGCCTTCTTAGGCACTTAAATACATTTTCCATCCAAGTTCTAACTTCCCAATGTTCCAAACTAACTTTTTAAATGCTTAACCCTTCATATTCCCTAAACTACACTTTAACAACTTTTCTTAACAACTTTACATCTATTTAAAATTGTTTTGACATGTGAACTCCAATGACTTCTAAAGCCCCTAAATACATTTCAAATGGTCTTTTAGACCTTATTTGATATGAAAATTTTTAACATCCTCATACTAACCTAGACTCATTCAAAGTTCTCCTTGACACATTATCACCAAATCCAATTTTGCATCATGGTTGTAGGTGCTTCTGCACCACATACAAATTTTAAACTCTCTCCCTCTCATATTTTATACTCAATTCATTTTATATTATCAGCTCTTTCTTTGGGTGGGGTAATTATAGCTATTTAAAAGGATAATTCTTGAAATTAATCATGCTTCTTGGCTAAGCATGATCAAAACTACTTGAAAGGGGAAAATATATTTTTCATTGGATGAATGGGTTTAGATGATCCCATATCTATGATGCTTGAATCCCTATTAATCCCTAAAGTTTGGCACTATGATAAGACTTGAAATACTCAATCCTATTCGAGCCTCAATTTGTGAAACTATCTTCTACCATATGTACTAATTCCTTAGGAGACATGGTCAAAGCCTAGTCCTTGACACAACAAAGTTATAGTTCTTCCTGTAGACATGTAAAAATTCCTTTAACACATATTGAACATCTCGAAACTACATTTTACCATTATTTGCATCATTTTAATCATTAATCCCCTTTTCATATTATTTACATCATTTAACCTATTTCACTCTATTAATTAAATAATCTTGAATTTTTTAATTAATTCACTACTTTATCACTAATTTAACCTCATTCCTCTTGATTAATTAAATAAACATTAATTATTTAATTATGTCGCTAACTTAACTTATTCTTCTATTTTAATTAAATATTTATTTAATTAAATATCAAACCCCCTTCTAATATTAAATAATTATCTTTAAATTATTTAATTAAATCCCTTACCATCATGCATGAGCTAAACAATTATCTTTAATTATTTAATTATCCTAATTTCCTTCAAAATATCTTGACTTAACTTATCTGAAACATCATCCATTAATAAATAAACATTTTATTTATTAATCAAACATATCTTGCACGATCCTCAATTAATTAGTTACTTTAATTAATTATCTTATCATGCAAAAAGAAAACTCATCTTCTATCTCAATCTTATCTTGCATGTTCCTCCAATAATTAGTTAATTATATCAAGCATTATTTCCTCAAATCTCAACTAACATTCTCTCTTAATCAACTGATATTGAATGATCACTCTTCTGATTAATCAATTGAATTGAAACTTCAATTAATATCTCATGCAATCAGTTAAATGTAATCTTGCAACTAGTTAACTGGACAATCAATTCTTCTCATTTATTCTTAGCCTTTGACCTTAAATTAACACCTCTTAATCCAAATCATTGATCTAATTTCCTAAAATCTATAAATCACCCTTAATCCTTCACATTCATTACCTAGAATTTTCATAGCTAATCCATGTCCATTTGAGCATTTATCTTGAGTAATTGAGAGCATTATCATAGCATCTAGGTCATCACATATCAAGCTTTTTACAAACTATCTAGAGGCTTGGTGTTGAAGCAATCCAACATTTCAAACAACACAAGCTACCCCACAATGGGATTAAGGATTGAATTTTCGAGTTAGAATTCAATTTCATTTACTTTGAATATTTCATCCTTTTGAATTCTAGTTTGGTTTTGTGAATAATTTCATTGGATTATATGATTAATTGATTAGTTGTTTAGTTATTTTGGTTTAATTTATCTCATTTGATCAATCAATTTTATATGCTCACAAAATTAGATCTATATCAGACTTTTTCAACATCCTTAAACATCATTAGTCTTTTAGACCAACCTCTGTATCATCATAGATAAAACATCAAACCATCATTTGGACACACATCAAACATGACGTATCAAACCTCATCATCTTATTAGAGTCTTTATCAAATCAACTTATCATCTTTTAATCTTGTCAAATTTAGTGGATATTATCCTCTCCCTAAGTTTTTAGATTACTATCATCATCCCTTACTTGCATTCACAAGTCTAGTTCAAGTAGAGAAATCAACATATCCTTTATCAAAAAAAATTGATACTTAGCAAACATCAATCAAATATTGTCTATCCTTGTGTCCATAGAGTAGCAACATCTCTAAATATCCAAAATCCACTCACACCTTCATCATAGGGTTGAGTACCAAAAACATAGTGTTATTAATCAAACTTTTTTATCAAGCTATCCTAAGATCAACACCAATCAAACAACATCATTTTCCAAAAGGTTTACCAACATTCCCCTTATGAATCATTTTGTGAACCAAAATCTCAAATCAAGACATCACAAAAATTTCATAACTTGCAATCTCCCATTCTCCATGGGGTAAAAGCACAAAACTATGTCACACTTTTAGCCAAAATATGTAATTCCAAATGGATTACTTTCAGCCAAGAGGTTTTCAGCCGAGAGCATTTCAGATGAAGCCACAGGGCAGTGACATGGTGCCTACGTGTCGACACTCTTTCAACCGAGTGACTTTCGGCTGAAAAGGTGTCGACTAAAAATGTCAAAATAAAAAAAATAAAAATAGCCCGACCATTTGGAATGCTCAAGTGAAAGGGTTTAGGGCGAGAGCTCGTCGGCTGAGGTCAAGACCAACAACACCCATATATACACAGGTTTTGTTCAAGGTCATTTGATGTATTCTTTGATTCCAATTATGTGTGCCCTATTTCATCTGAGAAATTTTTGTGATGTATTTGGAGTTAGGGTTTCATTGATTTGTTAAAATAAATTCTTCTCTTCCATTTTATTGGCTGAAAGTTATGAAAATTTGTGATGTTTGTGATATTGATGAAGGAAATACATAGATTTGGTTATGCTTAATTCAGAACATTACCAAATTTTGTTGTTTAAACTGTTTGCTCTAGTGGATTAGAAATTTAGGGTTTTGTGAGAAAAGTGAGATTGTATAGATCTAGTTCTTGGGTATTACTGATTTATCTTGATTAAACTATTCTTTGGAAGAAATTGAGGTTATTTACCATTCCGGCCTTAAAAACTAAGTAAAGCAAACACATTACTAGTTATTGAAGAATATGAATGAACTTCTATTTGGATGCAGCATTTTATGTTGTTTCAATCCTTCCATCTCTAAACATACATAAATAAAAAGAATTTAAATAAAACTGAAACTAGAATATGAATGATTAAATAGACGGGGCTTTGGGATAGAAATTCTTAGCCAGTTAGAACAAACCCTGATAGTAATGCAGTCCCATGTAACTTGAATACCTAGGTAGAGCTCAAGCAAAGCTTAGGGTTGCACATCAACAATAAAATCTCTCGCAAATCATATATAAACTATATGGATTTCATGTGCTTCTAAAATGAGATTAAAGTGAATCACATTTTAGACAAATAATAAAAAGGGTTCTTTCAATTTCACCTTCTAAGATTTAAAACTTAATAATGGACATTATATTTGTGTATCATCTCGTTGATGTACAATATACAACACTATCCATATATAATTATGAGACTATATATAAGATAAATTCTAGGATGCAAGTGTAACAAATGCAGGTGAGGATTTCCATTTACTAGTGAAATAATTTGAATAGTTCTCTTTTGCAAGAATAGCAAAAGGCCGCATAATTAGGTTTCAACAAAAAAAGAAAAATTGACTGCACTAAAATTTATATTCATGAGTTCTTGAGAGCTGTACTAGAAAGGGTATTCTTTCTTGTGTACACAACAAAAAAAATACCTGCATATAGAGACAAGTGTTTGTATTCCCTTTTAACCCATCATAGGTGTTCCTTTACTTTGTTACAGTGAACTGATATTACTAACTCAGTCAATTACCAATATTTATATTAAATTAGGATGATTAAAATCCTTGATTTAACTATTTAACACACCAAAACAATATTTATATGGGTGATTTACCGATTACAAGTAGCCATGGAACACAACCCTAGATTGTACAGAAAAATGTCCCTCTTTGACAAATACTGCATGTTGCCAAATGAAAAGATATGGGTCATGTTCCATGTTTAAAAAGCAAATAATACTAACTTGCACTTTTGAGAAGAGATATATCACAACCAAAATTGAAATTAAAAGCCAAGATAGTGCTGAATTATTACAAGGGCTATACATGCACACAAATTTTTTGCCTAATTATTGCTAAGAGTTTCTAGATGACCTACGTAGTTTTTTTTATTCAACATTTCAATTGAACTACTTCATTCCTTAACAGGAACATGCACACAAAAGGATGGGCTTGAAATGTTATGAGTGACTACAATTACATAGGCATTGGTATTGGAAACATTAGGCATAGAGTAGGCCTGCACATCAACAATAAACTCTCTTGCAACTCATATCTAAGCTATAGAGGTTGTAGTTTGTACGTCAATCCCTCAATGGTATGACAGTTGAAAAAATTGTAGTGATTTAGCCTTCTCCTTCTTGAAAGAGCTCAGTTTGAAAACACAGCCTGTTAGAAGGCTTACAAACAAACTTAATAAAAATTTATGCATATGTAATACACTAAAATCTAAATGTTTAAAAACAGTGACTATAAACTAAAAGTTGTAAGAAGAAACACTTTATCAACAATCATGATGTTTGAGGCATATTGTTTGCAAGGATGGAATAGTGTCCACAATCTTCTCATCACCTCTATTTTATTTGTTGTTCTCCTACTTTGTTCCACACCTTTATTGTCTAGTTTCTTGCTAGCTAATTTCTCACCCTGCATACAACATAGTCATATATTCCTCTTGGGAAAATGATGCACAACTTTTACTCATAGATTTGACTAATCATGGATTATATTTAAACTATTTGAAATGCAAAACAATATATGAATACACAAAATTAATTTTGAATCCCAAAATATAGCAAACATAATATCATCTCACAATATACACATATACACATGTGTATATGTATGTATGTGTGGACATGTATGTGTATGTACTTGGGTGTACATACATGTACATGTGTACACAGTATTTGTAAATGCATGTGTATGTACATACATACATTTTGCCTAAATTTACATTTCTATAAATTCAAAATTGAAAACCCCAAATTTTTAGTTCACCATATGTACATGTACATGTATATATATATGTATGCACATGTGTACATATATATGTGTATGTGTGTACATGTATACATTATGTACATAATGCACTCACATGTATGTGAACATATATATACATACATGTGTACATGTATGTATGTATTATATATACATATGTGTATGTGTGTATGTATGTATGTAAATTATGTATGTATGTGTATGTGTGTATGCATGTATGTGTGTATGTACGTATGTATTATATATGTATGTTTATGTTTCTATGTGTGTATGCATGTATGCATGCATATATATATACATATCTATGTGTGTATGTATGTACATGCATATATGTGTATGTGTGTATGTACATGTACATTTTTATGAATACATGTGTATGTATGTATGTACTTGAGTATGTATGTACATAAATATATGTATGTATATTAACACACGTGCATGTACATATATATATTTATGCATACATATTTATGTATGTACATATATATATATATATATATATATATATATACATATATATATATACATATGTCATGTACATGTGTGTACATGTATGTAGATAGACATACACACATATACATACATGTATATACATGTGTACATACACACATACACATATATATACATGTATATACATGTACACATGCACTCCCACATACATACATGTGTACATACATACACACATAAATGTATATATGTACATACACAAATGCATTGAAAGTCTCTTTGGAGTTGTCAAATTTCTTATGTTATCTAAGTTGTTACAAAAGGTGAACTATTGAGTTAAGTTCATTGAAGAAAATAAATTATATGATGAAATAAAGGTCATTCCATGCTTACAAAGCCAAGGTTTATAATCAAACATAGCATTCCCAAGGCCTAAATTCATCTTTCATGGAAGAAAAAGATGATATCAAAGGAGATATTGTGCCTACAAAACATGTGTACAATGTTTATATTTTATTCCTAAGGAATTTATTTCAAAGGATTTTAGTTATTACTTTAATATATATGTTTTAAGTTATCAAAAAATTAAGGAAATGTTAACCTTTTATTTAGTGTTTAATTTAAAAATAATTGATTACAAAGAAAGGCTATATATGTGACCAATTGTAATGAAGAGTATTTTTTTATTTTGATCTAATTTTAGTATAGAGTGGTTGAAAGGATAAATATATTTTTTCCATATTTATTCTTGGTTGCATATTACATGCATCTATGCTTTAATAGGTTCACATAGAGATAGATATAAAGTTTGAACTAGATCTCATTAGATACATTTAAATTTAAAAATGTTTTCTAGTTTTGAAACTTGAAAATTTTACATTTAACTTAAATACATATTTTTTTAGTTTTGAAAAAATTTCAATTTAAATTTGTTTAGTTCATCATGTAATTTTGTTTTAATGATATGCAGATCTCTATCTATATATATATATCATGGCCGATGAGGGATCTCATCATTCCCCTTGTTCTGGGCGAGAAGCTCAAACTAGATCAAATATATTTCAGGATAGTATTGCTAGATTAGACAATGCTCTAAAATGTTTAGAGCAAACAATTCACAACTCCCCCAATTTGGCTAATCGAGATAGATTAGTCACTATTAGATAAGAGATTATTAAGATGATTGAGACAATTCGATCATACAATCCTTATGATGAAATCAACATTGAGCAATTTTATTTTTCTCTTGCCAGGAGTGTTACTGGCACAGTGAAACATAGAGAAGTTTCCAAATTAGTTTTAGGTGAAAATATGTTATCCATGTTCCCATTTTATAGAGGAAAAAATAAAATTAGAGGATATGTGGTTATGAGGTGTGAAGATCCTCTTGTTGCACCATTCATATACCCTAGATGGTTGGAAACACATCATAGATGGCCTCACAATGATGAGCTGCCACTGTATTTTGTCAAATAGTTATATGCAGAATTTCATTTACATATAGAGGTGGACTACACATCTTATCTTGAGCATGCTGGCTAGGGTAAAGACCATTTTTCTGATAAACCACAGTTTAGGCCTTCAAATTTTCCACTGCTTGTGGACAAGAGGGCATTAGTTGGCCCAAACCTTTTGGTTTTACCAAAACGTTTGGAATTGGCAGCAGCAGGGGAGGCATTAATAGGCTCCACTCAGAGTCATATTTTTGATAACATTGCCTCTATTATGACACAAATTGATCAGATTTCATTTGATCAAGTTGGTAGATACTTATTACACCCGCGGATCAACCTTCCTCCCACTAAGGCTACATCTGCATCGTATGATCCATTTATTAGTGTCGATCTACCTACTCTTGTAGATGTTAAGCATATGACCCACATGACTCTGTGTAATATGTGTAGACTCTCAATTTTGGATTTACTAGCAGCATATCAGGTTATTAGTGAGGACCACGGGATTGCTCTTGATAGGGTACCATAATATATTAGACAACGATATCCTCATACACATACGAGCCACAGGGTGGAAAATACAGCTCAGGATATTCCACATCAGCCTATAGGATCCCATGCGCATCATGTTTCTATTGATCCTTTAGCTTGTCTAGGTAGTTGTCAGGATGTTATAGGTCACGTTGAGGCTACTACAACACCTGATCTTGTCCATGGGACATATAGTCAACTTCTTTTTTCCATTGATACTATACATGCTACAAAGCCCCCTATGATGTCTTTACATTCTCGTGAACTTAGTGACATTGGTAGAGCCATCGAGCAGGCACGATAGGTACTTTCAATTTATAATTTAAATACATATATAAAATTGTGTTCTAAAAAATTATGTAATGCATTTTAAAAACTTTTAGTTGTTTAACTCATGATTGAAATTGTGTACTTGAAAATTTTAATCAATATGGTGATTTGTCAGACTTTGGAAATTTGGAGCATGATGGCGATCTCGTGTAGTATGCATATGAGGTACATTCAAATTTAATAAAAAAATTAATTACTTGATGTTTAAGTTTGAACACATTGAACTCAAGTACATTGTAATTTTAGATAATTTTACATATATGTACTTGAACACATGCAGGGGTTGGGATGAGGCTCAAGACATAGATTGGGAGAACCTAGATCAAGACATGGATCCACACATCTTGGATCAGCAAAGCGATGGGTCCATGGATCAAGGGAGATATCGGGTTGTGGATTGAGGGAGAGATCGAGCCATGGATTGAGGGAGAGGTTGAGGGAGAGATTGAGGGATAGATCGGGCCAAAGATCTAATGATTTTATTCATACTAGACATCCCTCTCTTTGAGATTTTTTTTATAGTATTACATGTTTGAGATCATATTATTACATGCTGGAGACACTTTTTATGATTTATGTATTGAAAATTTACACATGTGTTGTACTTATGTTTTATGGTACACATATATACTTGTTATGATTTACATGCCACATTCATACATTTATGTTTTATGGTTTGAATCTAGGTTTGTTATATACGTGCATTATTATGGTTTGGTGTTCACTTACATTACATCTATAAATACATCATGCATTATTAGTTTATGGTTTTATTTATTTAGCAAGGAACAAGTACCTTTATTTAAATTTAAATTATGGTTTGTTCTTGAATGCACTTGTTGTACATATCTATTTACATCATGAAATCAAAATGTTGACCACTATCTAATGGTTGCTATTTGTAAATTTAAAAGGATGGACATGTACATGTAATTAATTTAAATAAATAGTTCAAATGAATTTGTCTTTAATAAATAGGTCAAGAAATAGAAAAAGCTGAATGCAAATATGCTTGAGATTAATGCTATATTTTAAAGTAGAACATAAAAATGCAATTGGAAATAGATGATAGTTCTTGAATTCTTTAAAGCTCTAAATGTTCATTTTTAAAGTCAGTCTAGGCTAAATACATTTAAATTGTGCATACATCATGCTATACATGAACCTAAGAATTCCATATAATCTAATACACATGTTCATTTGAATGTGCATGCAATGAATTCTTGAACTAGATGATGAGCTATATGTGTGTCCAGTTGAATGTAAATGAAATCAAATATATATATATATTCAAGTGTTCACTTAAGAATTTCATATAATTCAGAGAAAGCATGTAAGCTATAAGTGGAGTTGAATGTAAATGAAATCAAATTTCTAGTCTTGAAAGTTTAAGAATTCCATGTGGAACATTTATATATATGCAATTGGAAATTGATATATATTTAAATCTTGAAAGTTATGCACATTTAATATAAGTAGATCTAGATCTTCCTGGATGACAATTCTATATAAATTAAAAATTGATCAATCCATATTTAATTGTACTGGAAAGATGGACCATTACATACATGGTCTCAAGCTATACATGGTAAACAAAGTTAAATTGATGCCAAAATGTAGCTATCTCAAGAAACCCAAACACCATCACTATGATTCACTACAATTTTCATATATTCCAATGCACCTTGAGGTGAGCAAGAAAGACCAAACCAAGAGAACCTGGATATAATCTAACATTAACAAAATGGATTTAATAACTATACTTAAAAGATAGGAGTTAATTTTCTTGAGCAAATTTGGATTAAAGATGAAATCAAATTATAAGGTCAAGTGATTTTTTGTTAGGAGATTGGATTTGAAATGGATGATAGCCTAGATTAAGGATAAGGTTCCTAGATGTTGAAAGCTTTGGGGGATGACAAAAGGACAATATGATGTATGGACTAGATTGAGACCAAGTAACCAAATTTTGATGTTCAAGTGATGATTTTTTATTAAGGATGGAGAATGGATGTATGGTTGAGATGGATCTTGATGGATAATTTTTAAATGATTCTAGGATGATTATGGTTAAATGGGTTATTACTTGATAAAGTGATCTTAACTTGATGATTAGGATGAGGGATGCTTACCTAATGAAAATAATAAAATTAGGATGTGATGATTAGGATACATGAAAATCTAGATGATCATTTAAAATTATTGAATGTCGTGCATTAGTAATGTATTAAAAATAAAGAAAACTAGAGACAACATTTATGTCTAGATTCTTCACCACTCAAAAACTAGATCAACTAGATAATTATATAAGTTTGTGGAGTTGAATGTTCAAATGAAATGAAAGATTCATGTGAACTTAAGAATTCCATGGAACATAAATAAATTTAAATGCAAAATTGGAACATAAACCAGGTTTTGTACAAATTGTTGCACGTATATATATATATATATATTCAATCTAGCTCATGTATATAAGTGGAGTTGAACAAATATTTAAATTCAAAGATTTGAAAGTGAAAGTTTAACAATTCCATGACAAACATAAAAATACAATCAAGGAATCTAGAGATGATATAAAGGAATTTCTAGAGATTCTTGAGTGAACTTAAAAGAATGAACCATGTCCAACATGTAAAAATGCAATTGGAAATTTAGATGATTTAAAGGAATTTAGGAAAAATGTAAATGAAAACATTTTTAAAGTCACTAGGTTTTGTATCAAGCATATATATGATCTAACATACATGTCACATTCTAAAAAAAAAACCATTCTAAATCATGTCACATGTCCAATCAATACAAATATATATTATAGATCTAGGGTCATAAATGTGTACATATATCTAAAAAACAACTTAAAGCTCCAGGTACATAAAATCTGGATCCTCTCTATCTTTAATTATCTCTAAAATCTTTTCATGATCTTCAATAGGCAACCTCCACTTTTGTTTGGCACGTCCTCTTTTAGGTAAAGTTTCTAAATTTATTTTTGTTGCCAAAACTAAGTGACTGTAATGTAGAACCTTTTGTCTTGGCCTATAATCAACAAATATAATACCATTTTTATCTATCTTTATTTGTTGATAATATGTTCCTTCAATAATGACTGATCCAATGGGATACTCTTTTCCATCACCATCTATCATCGATTCGACCAATTTGCTTTTTCGTTGCGTACATCTTAGTAGATAGTAATCTACAGCTTCCACATTTTCAGGATCTGTAACTACAACAAAAATATCTCCTGTACACATACCACATATACATAAAGTAAATTATACATTTAAGTTGTAAAAAATTATATTTTATATTTGAAACTTACTTAAACATAGAATATATATATATATAAATTTAAATCTCGATTTTAACTAAATTAATCAATTTCCATACCTATAACAACTAAATCAGATACACATTTGTAATCAGCTGAATAGAGTGGATTGTAGACATTGACATTTTCATCTTCAACAAAAGGAGGCATTGATATTAATTGTTTCATTTCCCATTGTGAAACATACCCATCTCTAATATTATCACATTGATCAATATTTGCATTGTCCTTAATGCAATCAATACAAAAACATGATTTTTCTCTCACATTAATTGCATAAGGCCTACTACTCCCCGTTGTCATGATTTGATGCAGATTTCTAATACCATGAATTGCTTGACAATTATAAGGATTTGATCGATCAATATCTATTTAAATTCAAACTTAAAAGTTCAATTTGAAATCATGTATGTACTTGAACTTTGAAATTCAAATTTTTAACAAATTTTGACTAGACATGTACCTATAACTTCCCAAAAATACCGTGTGTTGTATGTTGAGTCACAAGCAAAAAAATGACTTTTGCACCATTCAACAATTTCGTTTGCATTCTGTATGGAATTACCTACAAGTTACACAAAAGTTGGCACAATTTGTCACCTATTACTTTCAAGGAACTTAAAAGAATTTAATTTAGTTTTTAAATATATATGCATATCTAATCTTTTAAAAAATATCAAGCTAAATTGGACATATATATATATATATATATGGTGAAAACTTTACATACCAACAAGTTCATGTTGACGAAGTGCACACTTCACACATGCTCCTGCTCCATCGTGCTCTCCTTTTCCATGTCCACTCTCATAAAAATTCCAAAAAAAATAGGCGTTGCGTCTAGCATGTTGACTGCTTAACCAAACAAAGGCTTTTGCAGACTTAAATTATCCTCTGAAGTTACAAATAATTAAACACTTGAAAACCAAATTAGCTTCAAAAAAGTAATTATATATATAGATTTAAGCAATCAAACTGTGATAGAGCAAAAATACTTGCTAGAAAGTGAACAACAAACAAAATAGTGCAAATAACAACTAAAAACACCCTACACCTCAAGATTAGCCTAAAGATTAACTAAACAAAGCAAAATAGAAGATTTCACCTTGTTGAGTTGCCCTTTGGTTGGCCCTTCGATCTTCAATGTTGTATGTTCCTTGGATGGAAAGAGATGCAAGCTATGAGATGAGATGAAGATGGAAAGATAAGTGGAAATGGATGCAAGAATGAAAATTTGGCTAAGTGTGGCTCAAGGAAATTTTTTGCAAGAGTTTGGATAGCATGAATGATCTCCCTCAAAATGAGAGAAAATAGGGGTATTTATAGAGATTTTGAATTCTCTAGGGAAATGGATGGTTGGGATTAAGCCAACAAAGCTAAGATGTAGGGCTATGGTGAGTTGAGAACTCACAAGCCCTCACATCTTGACATGTCACATGTGAAGTGGCTTGAAAAAAATGATATGTACACGAGGTGGAAGAATAGTACATGACATGGAGGTAGTACATAGTACCTTGGGATTGAGACACAATCTCCTCATAAAGGAGGTCCTTGTCCCCATGTGGGTGAAAAGACATGTGAGGAATTAAAAATTCCTCAAATATCATCATGGGGATGAGAAAATGAATTTTAAATTCCAAGGGATGCATTGGGGGATTAAATGTGAATTAAAAATTCACATGGGGAATAGAGTGTCTTCTCCAAAAGGAGAAAGCCTTTAATAACATTGACTTATGACACATTCCATAAATGATATGGGGATTAGGTTGAACTAATTAGGTGATTAAGGTTGTGCAAGTACTTGATTAAACTAATTAATGACACATTAAAGACAAGTGGGAAATTATGGAGGATGCGACCCTAATGATGATTAAGGGTGTGCACATCTTAATCATAAATTATTTATGATTAACAAAGAGGGTTAGATTGTTAAGAGGGATTAGAGATTAACTTGCAAAAGTTGGAGGATGTGACAATGAGAGAGAAAGTGAGGAATTTAAAAATAAATTTAAAATTCCAAAAGATAATATGACTAAATTAAATAAAGTGATATATTTATTTAATTTAGAGAGGAAAGAGAGGAAAAATATTTATTAAATTAAATACTTTGGAAACCTTATGTAGGACACGAAATATTAATTAAATGAGTGATTTAATTAATACCAACAAAGAGGACGAATTAAATGAGCAATGAGATGATTAAGGAGACACCTTTGACCATATGGAAGTGGTCAGATTTAGATGTCTATATTTTTCCCCTCTTCGAAACACTATTAAGATAATAGGGTTTTGAAGAAAATAAAATACAGAAAACACTATGGAAGAAGCGACCGAAAAGGAGATGCCCCAACATGGGAGAGTTTGTGTGAGCTACCCAAATGGGGGAGAAATAAATGGGATGCCCCAGTCTCACAAGAGAAAGCTTATGATGGAAGATTGGGAGAGAATGGTAGGGTATGCCCCCTCGAGAAGGCAAATGAGGAAGGAAATGGGGCCTCAGGAAACTTCTCAAAAGTATGAAGTGGTATATGGCGTTGGAAAGAGCATGAAAAACCAAGAAGATTGGCACTTGAACGGAGGAAAATAGGTATATGGTGTGCAAATGGCAGCCCCAGGAAGATAAGGGGTGAATGAATTAGTTGAGGGGAAAAAAGGTTAAATAAAAGGAAAAAATTCTCTCTATTTTAAAAGATAAAAAAAGGAGGGAAAAGCTATAAAAGGTAATTCTAGGAATTACCTCTCATCATTTGGATAACTGTCAAGCGAGGAGGAGAGGGAGAAAAGGAGAGGGCAAGAGGGAAGGGACACAATGTTGGAGTACGATACTGACATCATTCACCAAGCAGATGAGAGACGATGATTCTTCAATGAGTGTGTCGTGCCATGCTAGGTTAGTTCGAAACCCCACTTTGTGATTTTGGGCAATTTGGCTAAATTTTTTCAAAAAAGAAAATATGGGTTTTGTTGGGTTGGGCAGGAGGAAAAATGGGTTAGAGGGAAAAAAAACCGTTTGGGGGATGGGTTTTCTATGTGTCTCGTTGACCGGAGGGGCCACCCACGCCTAGGCAGGTTCGCCTGCGAGCTCGAGGGGTCCACTTGGGCTTGGGCGGGCTTGCCCGCGAGCTCGGGTGGGCTCGCCTGCGAGTTCAGGCGGGTCCGCTTGGGCTTGGGCAAGCTCACCCACAAGCTCAGGCAAGTCCACCCGGGCTTTGGCGGGCTCGCCCACAAGCTCAGGCGAGTCTGCTCAGGCTAGGGCGGGTCCGCCCAGGGATCGGGGCGACGCTGCCCAAGGCCTAGGGCATGTCCGGGATGACCAAAAATATCTAAAGGCAGGGGAAAAAAGGGGGGAAACGATGGGATGGAGAAGGGAAATCCCAAGGAGAGAAGTTAAAAAAAGAGGGGGAAAAATGATGCCAGGGGAAACTAACACAGTTCTATTGTTATGGATGCAAAATGTTGAGAGCTTGTGGATGTGGGAGAGACGGTTCGAGGTGCTGATGAGATGCATGGAAATGATGATGGATGAAAATCACCAGAGGCTAGCAGAGGCAGGACTAGTTCATATGCTATCGTATCTGATGATTAAGGCCCATAGGGCCATGTTGATAGCCTTGATAGAGCATTGAGACTCGGTGACATCAACATTTCATCTGCCGACTGGGGAGATGACAGTGACTCTAGAGGATGTTTGGTAGATTCTGAGGCTCCCCATAGTAGGGCTTGCAGTTAACGAGTGTTGGGTATTGGGTGAGGCATTGGATGAGTCCATGTATGTTGTATTTGGCAGTGATGAGCTACTGATTCAACGACAACAGTTGGATGTGGACAGATGTTTGTCTTGCAATGTACCAAGATTGTTGTTGTACCTAGCGAGATTGATTAGTGGGATCCTGGTGCCAGACCAGAGTGGTCGATTCTTGTCTCTCAGGTTTGTCGAGGTGATTCATCATATCATCGAGGGCTGAGAGGGTCAGTTTGTGTGGGGGACCTATATGTTGACACATCTATACCAGGATATGCACCAGGTATGTTATCAGAGGGTGCTGAGTGTGACACATGTCACATTGCTACAGGTCTAGGCTTGGGAGTACATCAAGGTGACTAGGCCAATCATGCAGAGAGTAGGATGACAGAGAGGTCGTGGCCTGGGGATGGGAGGCAGAGGCGGGAGTGATACTGTGGTATCGGGATGTTAGAGATGTAGATGTATGGAGGAGGTGACTAGATGATGTGCAAACGGAGATGATAGTGTGGCATCCTTATATACTACAATGCTTCAGGGGCTGGAGGGATGATAAGGAGGCACATAGTGGTTACTTCTTTACCCACTGTTATATTATTGGGAGATGTCTGCTTGTGGTGGAGCTGCACAAACCTGATCAGGTGATGCAACAGTTTGGAGTGAGGTAGGATATTCTCGCGGGGTGGGTGATGTTCCGACGACTAACACAAGAGCAACCATGGGGGGTTGAGATAGATCTAGATGCAGTGTGGGAGGAGCTAGAGACACTGCAATTTGTGCCATACCTAGATAGGTGGGAGGGGTAGAGGGATGTAGGGATAACATATCGATATTGATAGTGGTTTGGGCGACATTTACTGCCATGGATTACCCTAGTAGTGTCGATTGAGGGAGCACCAGGGTTTGGATCAGAGGATGAGAGACAGCTAAGGGTGGAGGGACCGGTACCCCGAGGGTGACAAAGAGGAGGCTAGGCGAGAGGAGGATAGTAGAGGAGGGATAGGAGGCGGGTGGAGCAACTGAGAAGCCGATGAGGGCAGCCAGGAGGAGGAGACAATGGTGCAGAGTTTGATGAGGAGATGGAGTAGAGGAGGGAGAGGATGAGGCTAGGGCTGTGACATAATAGGAGAAGGGGCCGGAGGTCCAGAGAGAGAGGAGCTAGGAGGCACTTACATCCCTAGGAGGTCAGCAGTAGGAGAGAGAGTAGGAGGCCAAGGCTAGTGGAGCACAAGAGAGACAGGAGGCAGACGTGGCTATAGGAGGGCAGCAGTGACAGAGACAGGTGGAGGGAAAGGCCAGTGGAGGGTAGGAGAGGATGATAGGGAGAGGGGGAGCCCCCTCAATGATTGATGTGGACAAGATGGAGGCATCGACATAGAGTGATGGGTATGAGCCGTGGGAGATGGATATTGACAACAATGTGTATAACATCTGACCACTATCGAAAACACCTCCTAGAAGAGAGGATCTTGCAGTGGTGTTGAGAGAGACTCTGGAGAGACTGTGCCTCAGTGAGCAGTGATTACGATAGAAAAAGGTTGAGTAGGTCAAATTAGAGGCAGCGCTGAGCGAGCTATAGGCACGATTCACCCAGGGTGAGAGATTACTCAGTCTTGGCCACACGGGTGTCAGATGTGGAGAGGAGATTGATGAGAGAGAGGGATGAGGCACGAGATGAGGCAGTTGACCTATAGGTAGAGATAGAGAGATTGCGAGTGGAGGTGATTAGGAAACATGAGGAGGGATATACAGTGAGATGGAAGCGAGACCATTTGGTGGTAGAGGTGGCGATACGATAGACTGTTGGAGGGGGGATAGGGCAGGAGCCATCAGAGACTGAGGTGGGGACTATTAGAGATACAGAGGGTATGCAGGGACAGTTAGAGTAGTTATAGAGGGAGAGATCAGATCTATACTAGGAGTGAGCTGAGCTCTAAGATAAAGTGGACTGTTTAGAGTAGATAGTAGGGGATATCGGATTGATGCAGTGGAGAGAGGAGGAGATGAGGAAAAAGATACGCATGTTGTGGTTAGAGAGAGATGTGGCACATGCACAGGTGCAGGTCATAGAGGTAGATAAGGATGTGCTACAGGCATGTACTTAGGTGTCCGAGAATGAGAGGCAAGTGGCAAAGTCAGAGGCCCAGTCTCTTCAGAGAGAGAGGGATGCAACGGTGTCATAGGTGTCAGGTCTTTGGTGAGAGCGAGATTCTGCCGAGTTGAGACTTTAGGAACTTTAGAGGGATAGGGATGCAGTGGAGGCTCAGGCACAGGCCACAGAGAGAGAGATGCCATAGAGAAATGGATGCAAACATTATAGAGTGAGTGAGACACAACACAGGCTTAGCTAAGGGCAGTGCATGGTGAGGGGGGCGAGCCAGAGGTAGAGGTACAGGGGTTATGTACATAGTTACAAGCTGTAGAGGCTGAGAGAAATAGGGCTACAAAGCAGGTACAACACTGACAGTGGCACAGGAGGCCTGGGTATAGGAGCAAAGAGCTATTAGCGGAGATCGAGACAAGTATAGACTTCAGTGGACTGTCGTTAGGCATTAGGTCACTTAGCGGGATGACTATATGCAAGAGTTGAGTTACTGGAGGTGTGCGTATGAGCATGCCATTCCAGATTTGATGCAGTGCACAATGCGCTATATCAGACAAGTACCTTTGATGTCAGCATTGTCCCAGTCATCAGGGACACGTACTAGAGGGTATAGTGACTATTGGCGGTCTCCTCCTCTCAGTGGTTATGAGGGGACTCCCATCCATGAGTATAAGGGGACTCCCACACATAGAGGGCTAGTGTCGGACTATCCTCAGATATCAGACATGGGTAGCTCATAGTAGAGCAACCAGAGAGCAGATGACAGGATACTAGTTTTTTGATAGACACATGATGGAGTGTTTAGTACTTATCGGTAGAGATCATAGGTGCTCTACATCTCTAGAATTTGTACCTTATTTGATGATATATGATGGATATGTGGTAGATTATGCTTGAGAATTTGTGACGAGATGTATATTGTATTATTTTGATTATGATATGGGACAATCCTTATTGACACTATGCGTTATGTTCTTCGTGATGGATGATTTAGTTTATGTATGCAAATGTATATGATATTTCATACTTATGTGGATGGATGATTTGATTTATTTATGCACATGTATATGATACTTCATGCCTATGTGGATGCATGAGTTGATTTATTTATGCACATGTATATGATACTGCATGCTTATGTGGATGGACACTTTAGTTTATGTATGCACATGTTTATGAGAATGGATGATTTGGTTTATGTATGTGCATGTTTATGATATTTCATTGCTATGTGGATGGATGATTATGCATATATTAATGTTGATAATGCAGGATGATATGAATGTTTGGTATGAAATGTAATTAGGACGTAGCCAATAATATGTTTTGGTGGGTGACAATGCATGTATTATGTAAATGTTAATATGGATGTGTATGGGTTAAATGAAACTATGATGCTTAATCTAATTAGCCTATGAACTATGAAATATATTGAATCTATAATGTAACATGAAATATGCATGAAAGATGAGTTCCTATAATGCAAACCTAAGTGTCAATAAGGACTTGCATGGGATTGCGGATAGATGATAGGTGTATCGTGGGTGTGATACTGTACCTGTCAAAAAATCATTAGTATCCTGAGAGGAAGATCAAGAGGGAAAAGATTCAAGACTTTTCACAACCTAAATCACAAGTCCTAGGTCATGAAGGAGGCTGAATGAAGAGTGCATGTAGTGAAATGAAAGGTAGTGCAAGAACGTAATTTTCCATCTTCAGAGCATTGATTTTTGCTATAGAATAAGATACTGAATACCCTGATATGTAAGACCAAGGTGAGCTGACATCCAATGCATGAAACAAACACAACAAACAAAAAGGCTATCTCGACACCCAAAGGTCACGATGACCTTGGTCGGGCCAGGTATTGGGATAACCAAAAACACACAAGGATGCCCCAACATAACACAAGACCTTAGGGATCTTGGTGGGTACTATGTGGGACAATTGAGAAGACAACAAAAAGGAAAAGATCAAGATACACCCCTATGTTGACCAGTCAAAGCATACCATGATATGATGGATCAAGGCAACCATGACAAGTGTTGATAGGGGCTCAAATGATAAACAGAGTCCAAAAGCATCAAAAAATTGCAATAAATTTCAAAACATCCTTTTCCATAGGATCAAGGGGATGGATGGGATTGATGTGGTCTGCTAGGAAGGATGCATCATGTTGAGATCGATGATGGATACTAAACTAGAATGACCCAGTTGACACAAGATGTTTTCCATTAACCAAATGTGTTGACACTAGGGGATTTTTTTGTGAAGAACGAGCTAGACAAGGACACAGACTGACACACCCTACAGACCTAGGGGCTCGGGGACCGATCAGAGATTAGCCTTGCCTACGAAAGCACAGAGCCCTCGTAGTTCAAAAAAAGACCATGGATAAAGTAAAAAGGGGATGATGAAGGCAAATGATGCATGACCAATACGGGATGGTCAGAATACCCCAAGGGTAGATCAAATGATCAACCTTGCCTACGTGAGAGCATAGGGGCAACACAGTTCAACTAAAGACATGACAAGATGAGATCTAGCTAGAGACCGACACGATGGGGGGGCTATATGAAGACACAAACTGACTGACGATCAAACGAATGACATAAGATCAAAACAGGATATTGAAAAGCTCAGGATGATGGATAGCCAAGATGGATCGTCCAATGCTCAATCAAAATATACCAAGCGACCAAGGATGGGATGGGTGAGGATGATAGTGCAGATGAAAGCATAAAATAACTAGGATGCCAGATAGATAATGATTAAGCCCTCTACGGATGATGCCTGTTACCAGGTTTTCACCACCCATACTTATCCAAGATGCCACCAAAAAGTGGTTTCCACCATAGGACGAAGTTACTTCTCTTTACTATTTTTGGGTTTTTTTTTTTTAATTTTTTGATTTTTTTTTATTAGGTGGGGTTACCAAGCGGAATTAGGTGTAGAACCTCTTTAGATGCATGATATTGATGGGTTCATCGAGGGGTTCTCTTTCAAGAGTAGCAATTTTGTATGCCCCAGATCTATATTTAGCACTTATGATGTAAGGACCCAACTAGTTTGCCTCAAATTTTCCCTTTTTATCATGGTCCTGCTGGGTGCGTTGGTTCTCTTTAAGGACAAGATCACCAACCTGGAACTATCAAGAATGAACCCTCTTATTGTAGTTATGCTTGAGGCAGTTCTGATATGCTGCAGATGATTGTAGGCTTTGATTCTTCTTTCATCAAGTAACTCCAGCCATGCAAGACGTGCAACATGAGCATCCTTCTCGCTGATAAGGTTCTTCAGAGAAATCCTCAGTGATGGGAGCTCAACTTTGATTGGAAAGATGGCTTCGTTGCCATACACTAAAGAATAGGGGGTGGGGCTTATAGGGGTGTAGATGGATGTGCAATACGCCCAGAGGGTGGGATGAATATGGAGGTGCCAATCTTGACCAGTGTTATTGGCGACCTTTTTGAGGATGCAGACAAGGGTCTTGTTGGTTGCTTCTGCCTGACCATTACACTGGGGGTAATAAGGTGTTGACCAACGATGCTGGATATGAAAGGTGTCACAGAGGTGTTTCATGACTTGGTTTTTGAAAGGTTTTCCATTATTGGAGAGGATGGTGGATGGGATACCATAACTGTAGAGAATATGGTAAAGGATGAATTTTGAAATTTGGATACTAGTGATCTATGAGAGTGGCATTGCTTCCACCCACTTAGTGAAGTACTCAATGGCAGTAATTATGAATGTATGGCCGTCAGAGGATGGTGGGTAAATCTTTCCAATCAATTCAAAACCCCATTGAGAGAATGGCCATGATGCTAGGAGGGGTTGAAGGTCCCGTGCTGGAGCATGAATCAAATCTACATGTTGTTGGCAGGGAAGGCATTTCTTCATAAATTCACAAGAATCATGCTCTAATGTAGGCCAATAATATTAAACTTAGAGAATCCTTTTGGCTAGGGAAATACCATTTGAATGAGCCCCACAAACACCACTATGTACTTCCATTAGTGTAGTATGGGCTTTAGTCTCATTCAAACATCTAAGGAGGATTTCATCATACCCGCGATGATAAAGCATATCATCGACGATAATGTATCGAGAAGAGTGATGAACGAAGGATTTATGCTGATTGCATGTAAGATTTGGGGGTAGAATATTATCATGGAGATAGGTATATATGTCCTGGTACTAGGGGAAGCGAGACCCATGATATTGCACACCATGTCAGTCTCAGGAATATCATATACAGGGATTAAAAGTTGTTCCACAAGGAACTCACATTTTGGATAATCTTTAGGCATATCAATCAGGGAGCTGATAGTGGCCATTGCATCAGCTACCTTGTTTTGTACCCTAGGAATTTGGTCAAATTGTATGAAGGTGAAATATTTCTTGAAATCATCCACCATGCATTTATAGGGCAACAACTTATCATCTTTTGTTAGGAATTCATCATTAACTTGCTTGATGACTAATAATGAATCACCAAATACTTTCAAGTGAGTTATGTGCCACTGCTTTGCAATTTGAAGGCCGATGAGGAGGGCTTCTTACTCTACCATGTTTTTGGTACACAGGAACACTATCCTAAATGATTTTGGAATGTAGTCACCTTGAGGGGTAACTAATAGAATTCCTGTGCCTGATCCATTATGAGTATATGAGCCATCAAAATACAATGTCCAAGCTGGTGCTTCTGTAACCGTGTAAACTTCTTCATCTAGAAATTTAGTGACGAAAGGGTAAGCATCTACTAATGGCGCCTCAGCCAACTGATAAGCTATGACTTGTCCCTTTATGGCTTTTCAATCCACATACTCTATAGAAAATTCACTTAGGAGCATGACCCACTTGGCCATGCGGTCAGTTAAAGTGGTTCTGGATAACAACTACTTTAGTGGATCAATTTTAGCAATTAATTTGACTGGATGGTTGGGCATGTAATGCCGAAGTTTCTATGTGTTAAAGACTATGGTGAGGCAGGCTTTTTCCATGGGAGAGTAGTTTAATTCATAGCTAACCAGTGTCCAACTGATGTAGTAGATTGCCCTCTCTTTCGATGATTCATCATGTTGTGCCAACAATTCCCCTAGCGTGACTGAATTGGCAGAGATATAAAGTAGGAGGGGTTTCCCTGGAATAAGTGGCATCAAGATCGGTGGATGAGCTAAGTATTCTTTGACCTTATCTAAACCTATTTGACACTATTGGTTCCATCGAAAGGTGGAGTCTTTCTTTAGAAGATGGGTGAATGGCTGACACTTATCTGCAAGTTGGGCTATGAACCTATAGATGGATTGCATCTTCCCTTGAAGACTTCTTAATTGCTTCAGATTATGTGGGGGTGGCATGTCTAGAATAGCTTTCACCTTGGCGAGATCAACCTCAATACCCCTTCGAGAGACTATGAAACCCAACAATTTTCCTGATGTGACACCAAAGACACATTTTTTTAGATTTAGTCATAGCTTGTAATGTTCCAACCATTCAAAGATATTTTTCAGGATGTCAGGATGTTCTGCTTGAGTTCTGGATTTCCCTAACAAGTCATCAACATAATCCTCCATGATGATATGGATGAGGTCATGGAAGATGACCGTCATTTCCCTCTGATATGTCGCCCCTACATTTTTGAGACTGAAGGGCATAACATTGTAACAGAAAGTACCCTAGGGTGTTGTGAAAGTGGTCTTGTGTTGGTCCTCAGGTGCAATTCCGATCTGATTATAACCAGAGAAACCATCCATAAGGGATAACATCTCATGTACTACAGTGAGGTCGACCAACATGTCAATATTAGGTAGAGGGAAGTCGTCCTTTGGGCAGGCCTTGTTAAGATCCCCGAAGTCTGTGCAGATCCGAATGTCTCATTTGGTTTGGCAACTGGTACTATATTGGAGATCCAATCAGAGTAGTCAATTGGTCTCATAAAACCTACATCTAGTAATTTCTTTAGTTCCTTCTTGACTAATAATGCTACCTGTGGATGCATCTTGCGGAGCTTCTACTTGACAGGCTTGGCATCAAGGCGAATCTCTAGATGATGAACCACTAAAGTGGGGTCTAAGCCTATCATGTCTGAATATGACCAAGCAAAGTTAATGATGCCCTCATGGAGTAATTGCAAGATGACTAGATATTCTTGTTCTAAGAGTGACTTGGCTACATATCTTAGGATTTTCAGCAATACCTAGATTAAATTCTTAAGTCTCTTCAATTAGGATGGATGGACATGCAGATAGTTGAGTTCCCACAAGGGGAAGATGAACATATCCATCCTCCAGTGCCTCTTCGAGGTTTTCACCATCAAATGCATCCTTTATTTTTACTTTTTCAAGGTCAGGAAGTGCCTCAGGGAGGTTTTCACTAGCTAACCATTTCTTATTTTTCTTCTTATTTTTCTGACTGGAGTGTTCATCCTCCCCCAATCCCATGAGGTTGACATATGTATCCACAAACATATTGACATGTGTGTTGTCATGCAGGTCCCAATCAATAAGCTCAGGATGATGAAGGGATAGGCTAATGGTATAGACAGATAGGCATTTGAACATGGATGATAGGTTGGTGTGATCGATGTCATCGTATGCACGTATGATGGATTCCTCGTCCACAACAAAACTATTGGAAGTATTAGACGATGTTGCAGGGCCTTTCTACTTTTTATTATATCTAATGCCTATGTTCTTTGGAGGCTTTGATGTATCAATAGGTTGCAACCACCCCTGTTCTTCTTTACCTAGGCCCCTATCTTGGTAGTTATACTTCTTTGCAAACTTAGTTGACCAAGGATATGATTCCTAAAAGTATTCCTTTAGAGGAGGATCTAGTTGGGGTTCTTCTCGGTATACCCATTGACTTATATCCTCTTCTGGTGCATCTGTCTTTATACTAGGAGACTAAAAAGTGGTGGTAGGGATGTTTTTAACACTGAAGGTGGCGGTCTTGTCTTTCTTTGGAGTAGCATGTGAAGGTTGACCTTACTCATGTGGTGATAGTGGCATGGTTACCACGTTTAGGGCTATATGCATTTCATATTCGCCCCACCCCTTGTCAATGATCTAGACTTTGGTGACTGAAGGATTGGTGGTGGAGGATGGAGTGGCTATTGTAGTGGAGGGTGGATTAGTGGATGATGACTGAGATGACCCCATTTCAACCCTAGGAAAATAATGTAAATGGGGAAATGACGCTTCTAAAGCACAACAGTATTCAAATGGTTGGGGGACAACATAAATGGTGATCTCTTGTCCATTAACCGAGAATTTTAGGCATTTATGGTACGTGGAGGGAATGGCTTGCATAGCATGGAGCCATGGGTGACTAAGGAGGAGATTATATGGTAAGTCCAGATCAAGGACATGACATGTAGTATACTAAACCATAGGTCCAACGTAGATAGGAAGACTGATGATTCCTTTAGAATTTATTTTTGCATTATCATAGGCCTTGATCATGATGATTTGATTAATTAAATCTGCTTGAGTATACCTCACCTATTTTATGAATTTTAGAGTACATAGATTGAGGGAAGAGCCATTATCTACCAAGACCCTTTTTATTTTATGACGGGAAACCAAGACTTCGATATGCAAGGGGCGGCTGTGATTGGCATCAATATTTGGCATGTCATTCTGGCTGAAGTGCAGCTGATAAGATAAAGCTAGCTGTCCTACCAAAGCTTGGAATCATGTAGGATCGATGCCATTAGGTACATGGGTTTCCTATAAGGCTTTGTTGAGGATTTCTTGATGTACAAGAGAAGACTTAAGCAAATCCAAGATGGAGATATGAGTGGGGGTCTTTCCTAAGTGATCCATAATGTTGTACTTAGAGTTTACAGGACTTGGCTGGGTGGGTGCGGAAGTCACAGGGACAATGATGTGAGCTCGTTGTGTAGTAACAACACATTGAGGGTCTTTGGATTTGACATGTATCATAGATACACAGGGTTCTACCTGCTCAATGTAATGAATAATACCATCGTAATTGAGGGGTACATTCTTATATCTTACATTATTTGTGCTATTTTCTTGGGTATTGTTGTTGGAGGTGCTCGCACCTTGATTATGGTTTGGGAAGGCATTTTGGTATATTTGCAACTGAGCATTAGACGATGAAGCTTGATTGGTGTCGACTTTGATATCTCCTCGATTGATAAGATCTTGGATATAGTTTTTGAGACCTTAACACTTATTCAAAGTTTGTCCACTAGTACACAAACAATAATATATGACTAAATAAACTACTAAAAATTGCATATAAATGACTAATTTTGGTCACGTGACCATTAGTAGTTTATTGCCGGTCATTTATAACGCGACCAAATTTATGACTAAACTATTTGTCATTTATTTGGTCATTGATTTAGTCATTGATTTAGTCGTTAATTTAGTCATTGATTGTTGTTAACTGGTCATTAATTTAGTCATATATTTAGTCATTAGTTTAGTCATATATTTAGCCATTAATTTAGTCATATATTTAGTCATTAGTTTAGTCATTTAGTCATTAATTACGTCATTACTTTAGTTGTATATTTAGTCATTTTTATTTACTGGTTTCCATTAATTGGTAGTAAATATAGTCGTGAAATGAATAATTTATTAAATACCATAAATTTTATAATGCAAAATAAACATAATATTAAACTTGAACTAAAACATAAAAGAAAATAAAAATATTACATATAGGAACAAGTTACAACATGCTAGAATTAAAATATTGATTCAACATCATGGTAAATAAAAGTAATTTGTAATAAAAAAATTAATACAAATATATATATATATATATAATATATATATATATATATATATATATATAAAGTTATAAGATGTCAAAGTTGTCTAAGAGTTTCCAACTCTTTCAAATACACCAGGATAATTAAGATCCATGAACAACACATTCAAAATACTTCATAAAGTAGTGAGCCAAGATGTTTAACAACTAGTACATGATAAACATGTTCAACTATGTAATTTTTTTGCAAATATTTTAGTGGCCACCATGTGAAGCTTCCCTCTTTCTCTTTCAGATGAACATCTCCATTTATTTTGTCTTCATAAACAAAGGGTATGTTACTTGTGACCTTTAAAATGTTTACATTTGTATCTCATGTTCATTTCAAGGTGAGTCCATCTACAATAGATAGGGAGTGAATCCACCCAATGCCCACATCATCACCATCAAACGGATCCAACACTCTAACTTTATCCCCTTCTTTGAGTTTATCAATACATTTGTAATACCCCTCATGTTACTGCTTGTTCATGACATTCTCTGTGGTTTTGTTTGGCACATTGTGGTTTTGATGATACTATTGATATTATGTTGTGGTAGCTTAGACTGTTACTGATTACATTGCTCTTATGATGCCATGGATATTATGATGATATTTTATTACGATTGTTTTGATGAAATTATTTAGAATAAAGTAGACTAGAAAATAGTAATTGATGATATTGATGCAAATTAATGTAAATTTATAATGCGATAGATGATGATATGAATTGGTGAGGGGACAGGTAGCATCACTCGTTCGTGAGCGCCCTGCTACACTGCAAATCCTTCTCACAATGCTTTGTAATTGATTATATGTATGTATGTTGTATATCACCTTGTTGGATGCAGGCTTTGTAGGAATAAGACTTGATTCCACCTATTTCGATAGGTCTGGGCGAGCATTGAACCAACCCAATGGCAGGAAGTTGAACAAAGGTGACATGGAAGTAACTCCGTTCCAAGGTGTCAACAGTCTTGTACCTTCTTGGTTTGTGCGTCTTGGTCATAGTCATTGTGTTGTTGCATTGGTCTTTGTATGTTATTGTGATTTTATGATTTATCTAATATGGTGTATGGTTTTATGTTGTGATTTAAATAATTAAACAATTAATAAAATAAAAACATAAAATAATAAATAAATAAAGCAATAGATAAATATTAGTAGTAGTGGTAAAAATATTACATTTATTTTGAATCTTACAAATAGTTGATTTTAATTATTTTAATGTGCAAGTAATTATTCAATAAAGTATGGTGGAGATGATAATAAATAAACAAATAAAAGTTTAATTTTGTGGATTTAAATCTATTTAATTTTTAATCAAATGCATGATCAAAGAAAATGAAATGCAAAAAGGCAACAAAAAGGAATTAAAGGATTAATAATTATTTTCATTTTTATTTCTCAAGATGTGACTTCTGGTATTCACGGGAAGAGGAAATGGAAGAGACTTTTGAATGTTGTTTTTATTTAGGGATTTTTCTTTGCATGGGATTGCATTCTCTTTTCTGAAGAATTCTGGAGAAACTTGGATTCTTTTTTTTTGTTTTCTGGAGAAATCATTGAAGAAGGAGAAGGATTTGGATCTGTTGCTGGAATTAATTGGCAGTGAAGGTTCAACTCTGCAAGAGGGATAAAGCTTCTACAGATCTTCTTCAAGCATAGGACACCAGGTTCTTCCTTATTTTTTTTAATTCTTTACTTTTTGTAGCATCAAATGAAATAAAAATTGTTTCTCTGTGTATGAAATTTCCTGGGGTTTGAAAGTAAATGCATGTAGAAAAAGAAAGATCTCCTGGGTTTTAGAAATATTCTGGACTGTTATTTAATTAAAAAAATTTTTACCAAGGTTCGGGGTTGTAGTTTATTAAATGAAATTATTTGTTGGGTTTTGGACTGTTGTTTATTAAAATGAAACGTTGGTTGGGATTTTGGAAATAACCAGTAGTACTGTAGCTTTGTTCTGGAAAATATAATAAATCAATTTAAGAATAATCTCTTTACTGTGAAAACTGGGTTGTGTATATTCTTGTTTATACATATATTTCACAAATATATTTGATATATAAACATACACAGTAAATTGTACAATGTTTATCTTTCTCTATTTTCAAAGTATTCAAAATACAATATATATATATATATATATATATATATATATATATATATATATATATATATATATATTATGTTAGATATATATATATATACCCATATATATATATACATTTATAAATGTTGAATGTAAATTTAATTTTTGAAATTCGCAATTCACCAAATTCCCGTCGGTTTATTATATTTTGTTTGATGTTAATAAACCACAGACTGAGTGGTGGTTCGGCCTCGGCCGTACCCACCACCCAGCCGGTGTTAGCACCCATGCGGCAGTCTGTGAACTGTCCACGGCAGTCCTACGGACTGCTGCGAACAGTCTGTAGACTGTCCGCAGCCGGGTATAAATCCCGTGGCTTTTGGATGGTCTATGCCCATTCAAAAATAAAATAAAATGACACTTGAAACATGCGCTTTATTTTTTTTAAAACGAAAATTCGTGTTTGGATTATAATATATGCATTTATAAATATATATATATATCATATATTTATTAGTTTATTTAATTATATTTTATGTCACAATTTCTCTATTATATTTATTTAAATAATTTTGTTTGTAAACAAATTGTTTCACTTTCTGGTATGAGTTAAACAAAATTTTATTATAGTGGAAATGTGAAAATAGAAGGGAATTTTTATTAATTTGTGAAAATATGAACCTTGATAGTATAATATAGTAAAAAGTAAATTTATGAATTTATGTCAGTATTGATTATTTAATTCTTATTTTAGTGTGAATATTGTGGAAATGGAATTTATTTTAGAATTAAATAAATTATTTTTTTTAATGAAATTTCATCTTGTAGAATTGTTGGGTTCGGGGCATTGTTAGTTCATTGATGTGGGAACCCTGTTAGCTTGTGAAAATATTTTGAAACCATAGTCTTCCAGAGGATTGGGATTTTGTTGAATTTATACCTTTTCATCTTGAGTTCTGTTAAGTTATGTTTGATAAATGGGGTGTACCGAGTTATGAGATTATGTTATGGTATTTAATTTACGAGATGGGTATGCCTCGTGTATTATTTTTGTTGTTGCATTTTGATGTTTATGATTGGAATAGTACAACCCCTATTTATTTTTGGTTTTGGTTGGGTCTCTAGGGAGAGTGGCTCCTCATGGGGGCCGGTGCCCCGCTTAAGGGGAAGGGCACAGGATAACCCATGAGTGAGTTATTAATCAAGTGAAAACCTAATAATTAACTTAGGAGGGTTGGGTAGTAATATCATTATAAGATTTTAAAAATGGATTCCTCGTCTTCATTAGTGCTTCCACAGACTAATGGAAGGCTAAGAAGGCCATGGTCAGCAAGGTCGTGACATCGTCTTCACGAGAGGTTTACGGATCTGCATGAGTCACCCTATGGACCGGCGCCTCCAGTTGGGAGGAAGGGCACATGACAACCATAGATGGGACCAGTGCCTCTAGTTGGGAGGAAGAGCACTAGACAACCCATGTAGGACTATGCGATGACACTCTCCCCTAGTTGCCCATGTGTTTTACTTTATTGTGTTCCTCTGGAAGTAGGCTATGGGAGTTGGTTAGATTGCTGTTTGAATTGATTTAAATTGATTTATGATTATTGTTTTAATACATCTTTAGTATACTTTGTGGTCTTGTATGATTTCATTTATATTTGATTTACGATCTTGTATTTTTATGGTACTATGATATGATGTTATTGTTTGTTCATTGTAATTTGGAGTATTGTGTTATGGATCTATGTTGGTACTTCTTGTATGTTTGTACTTCAGTTGACAGTCTTGGTCGGAGTTACTTCTCTGTCACCTCTTAGCATGGGGGTGGTCGGGTGGAACGTGCTCCGCACACTGTTGGGTTCCCCATCAGCGTTTGTTGGCTCAGTCTCATCCTTTCAAAAATTTGTACCAGTAGATCTCTATGCATTTTGATAATCTTGTATTTTGTATTCATCCCACATGCTTGGGAATCGTGATGTAAACTATATTGATATGATGTAAAAGTTGAAAGATGTTGTAATGTAGTTATCAACTTTGTAACTTTATTTGACTATGTGATTTCTCATGGTTTTATCTTGTGAGGGGATCTATGTATATATATATCTAATGTTGTCATTAATAGTTCCTTTTGATATCTTATGAGTTGATGTTTTGTAATGTTTATTTTGATGTGACCTCGTGTGCCCCAAAGAACATAGTCAGTTATGTTATTTGTATTGTAATGAAGTTTATGTTCATATACATGATTATTTAATATTGGTTATATTGATTTATTGTTGTTCTTTTAAAAAAAAAAATTGTGTTTCTTATGTGGTTGTTCTTTGGGGCTTGCATGGCGGGCGTTACAACATTTCTGCAAAAAGAAAAAAAAAACACATTATATTTACATAAGTAATGATTACCCTTGTTTATATAATAAAAAAACCATTACTTACTTAAATAGTACTTGCATGTGTGCGTTAAAATAATTGCAAAAGGAAAATTTCAAAAATAATTGTAATTATACCTTATGAATGTTTTACTCTATAGCAATCTCACATTTTTGCTGATCAAGAGGCCTAATAGTCTAGATGATTATTATTATCCATAAGGTATAAAGTCAACCAGAAAGAGAATGCGAGAGAGGGATTTAGTAAGCATGGATTCCAAGAACCATTCATCAATCTAATTTACTAAAAAACCAACACTCATAGCAATGCTTACAATGTTACTATTATGTTGCAATCTAATTTAATGCTCACATGTATTGTATTATGTTGCAACATTTTTTTCTGTGTGGAACAAATACTAATTTTTTAAGGGTTTGAAATTACAAGGTTCGAAATCCAATGGTTGGAAATTTTACATATCTTAGCATTTCTGACCCAATACTTGCATACCAATTCAATCTAGATGACCATTTAGGTGCAGAAGCATATCAAATCCATCACATTTACTAATGGAAAAAATGGACTATTTCACAAAGATATTTGCAAGTGCTTCAATTTGTAGCAGTTTTGAGTTTTCCCTTCGTTCAATGATGGATCACAAAACTAGTGATGCAGAATGAAGCCACTAATTTCTAGCCAACAGGGAAAAGTTTAATTTGGCCACACCAACTCTCCCTATGTTCTCCCATCTTCCCCACCTATAGGCTATAATACATGTTGATGATTCTTTCATTTTCACCTGCTTGATAACACTTCATGTTTTTTTATGATCTTTTCTTAATTTTTTCTTTTCCCTACTACGGCTGAGTTTAGCCTATAGGACTCCCTCGGTACCCAAGTCTTGTAACACTGGTTATAACTTACAAAATTTACATCCTTTGATGAAAGTATCCACCACCATAGGAACATGGGACTAGACAACCAGACAATCATACTATATGGCTAGTGGCCATTGATGGCAACAAAAGAATATTATATCTTTTTGCATCCTCTTATAAATAAACCAAATATTCTTGATGATTAACATAATATTTTTGAAAAAGCACAGTCTTGTACCATTGACCAAAATAGTAGATTAATGATAAAGATGACTTCAATACCGTAACTGCCTATACTTCGATTATTTTAGAATTTCAAGCCAAGACATAGACTCAATAAAATGTTTTAGTAAAAAAAGCTTTAGCAAGTAGGCTAGGAAATGCAAACAAAAGAAAGAAAGGAGCACAACCAACACAAAATGGCTCGATAGATGACACAAGATAGAACACTATTTAAGTTATCAATATCTGAAAAAAGGTCGTTGCTAATATGAGGTTTACAAAATGCAACAAAATGGGTCTAATTATTCCAAGTGGATTAAGTATAAAAGATTACTAAAAAAATGGTTCATAATAAATGCTACACAACATTCCCCTCACCACATTATAGAGAAAGCATCTCTCTTTAAACTCAAATTGATGGATTGATTGAAATTTCTACAAATAAAACCAATAAATTTTGCACCTTCAAATCTAAAAGAAAGTGTTCAGTCCAGTTCTTTCAGGAAGAGTTTTAGTTATGCAAACATAGGAGAGACTGATTGCTCTATGTGTACTAAGTAAAAAATTTACTAAGAAAATTAATTCCTAATAATTTCTACTTGTCATTCCCCTTCCAACATTTTAAAGGAAAAGTTCAAAAGATTGACTTTAAAGTCAGTAGGAAGGGTTAACTGAAATTTCAATAAATAATACCCATGTCATCGGTTTAGGTTTGGATTTTGGTTAGGGTTTGGGGTTCGAGCTTGGCAGTTAGGCAAATTTTCCCCTAAATTTGTTCTAGCTGGGATTGGCCATGCTATATATATAGAATAAATTTAATATATAAACATATTAGTAAAACTATAAACACATTTTATATCAATTTATATAAATATATAAATGTAAATAAGAAACATAAATATGTTAACATAAATATAAACATAAAATTATATATATATATATATAGATAGATAGATAGATAGATAATACTGTTACAAAATTACAACCTTTAGAAGTAAGCCATCAGTGGCTAAATCTTAGCATTTGACGAACAAAGACTGCTATGTGTCTAGAGAGTTTGAAGGATTCAAAAACTACAAATAGTTATGTGATCTGGCCATAATAAACAGTATCAAGGAAAAACTAAAGAATCATATTTAGAGCAATATTTGTTTTGTTTGCTATTGTATTACTCGTATAGAGGCATCAGTATAACTGCCAGTTGTGTTAAAATTTAGCACATAGTATGCAGATTCTGCACACTAGAGTTTGAAATGAATTGATTTAGTTAACAAAAAATCAATACTATGATTTTGAGTGCACTAAACTACATGCACAAACTTATGAGAGTACAAAATAGAACCACAAAACTAAAATTTGAATTCTACAATTGTTGAAAAAATAAAATTTAGTTTTCTGAATACACAAGATCATAAATAATCCATGAACTTGGCATTCCAAAATAAAACAAAGCAATCTTTTTTTAAATTGTCTTTCATCACTTAAGAAACATCTAAAAATAAGCTAGCTGCCTAGAATAAAAGCAATAAAAACAAAATTGAAATTTGAATTCTGTAGTTGTTGAAAAAATAAATTTTATTTTTCTGAATACAAAATATGGATGCCACAAGATCATAAATAATCCATGAACTTGGCATTCCAAAATAAAACAAAGCAATCTTTTTATAGATTGTCTTTCATGACTAAAGAAACATCTAAAAATAAGCCAGCTGCTTAGAATAAAAGCAATAAAAGCAATGCCTAAATAAAGTCTGCAGGCTGCTCAAACTAGACCTACAGTCTACTACCTAAAACTGAGCCAATAATAAACAAATGGTTGTGCCTAATTTGACTTCCAAAAATAGAGCCTAACATTGAGACAAAATTCTGCTCTACACATTTGCATTCTGTTCACACACTCATATTCTATTGCTGCTCTAGGGTTTTTCGTGTTCTACAGACTCACATTTTGCTATTGTGTTAAGGTTTTTGTGTCATGCACACTCATGTTAAACTTCTTTCTTAGTATTTCAAACTAGCCCTTTTACAAGGGCTTTGTCAAAATGTTTGTAACTTGCTTATCTGAAGGAACATACTGAAGAATTATTGCTCCCTTCTGTACCATGTCTTGAGAAAATAATAACAAACATCAATATGCTTGGAGCGATCATGAAACACTAGATTTTCAGAGAGATTGATACAATCTTGTTTGTCACAGTAAATCATTGTAAGCTTCAACATCTAATTAGTAAGTTTTGCTATCAACTTGCAAAGTATGATAACTTCACAACTACCAGAAGAAGCTGCTATCATCTACACATATGCATTATCATCAGATGGTTGGGAAAGTTAACTAAATTTTCCACTCCTAAGGTTGTTTCTTAGAGAAACCTAAGAATTAGAAGGAAAATTTAGCAGTTCAATTTGAATTCAAAAGCTAACGTAGTTCAAGTACTGCTTCCTTTTCATTTATAGGTGATAATAAAACTTTATATTAGCAATATTTTCATTATTCCACTACATATATCCTTTTATCCCTAAAGTTTTAAGTCTGATATGAGACTCATTTTCAGGGAAAAAAGCTTAGGCACGAAATGTGAAGGAAAAAATTGATTCCCATGCCTAGTAAATTGTAAAGAGTTTTGACTTCTTGATACAGACCTTACCTATATTGGAAGGCAAACAACACAATTTGATCTATCAAAAGGAAAACACTTTCTCTATGGTGGTTTTCCTACTTGTCTCGAATGAACTTTGGTTTGATGTTTTTTTATATTGCAGAAACTTAACAAAAGTTACATATAATATGAGCACACAGGGCAGTCCCAAATTAGCACCATTACATCAACCAAAAAAGGGCCTCGACACCAGCAAGGTAGCATACCAAGACTACAACCTGGCAGCAACTATCAAGCTACAGATCAAGATAAATACCTCCAAATAGTGCTCAAGACTAGATAAATACCTGGTTGTAGCATAGGACCCAAAGCCCTAATTTGGGTATCAAGTTCTTAAAATTTGAAATTTAACTTTTATTTTATATTTATTATTTTATTATTTATAATTTATATTAAATATGTATTAATTAATGTATTTAAGTAGTGTTAATAAATGCCTTTAAAAAAAAATGAGCTGGGAGCTGACCTTTTTAGGAAGGAACATGACAATGGGATCCAAGCACATTTTAGAATATGGCAATAAAGGTTCAATAGAAAAAAGTTTAAATAATTAATGCAAAGATCCATCACATAAGGATGCTAATCATAATTAAGCAGTCCGACTGGAGCAAAAATTAGCATCACTAGGCAAGGAAAACATACTACTTAAAATCATGGTTTTGAGAAGTGTTAAAATTGGAATATATGAAACAAAATATGGATATGGAACATAGCCTTCAACTATTTTTTGAATTGGATCAGGTAAAGGAACTTGGTTGATAGATTGATGAAGTTGAGGCTCCAAAAGGTTCACTGTTGTTCACCTGACTATCTTTGATCTAGTTTTGATGAAATGAAAGAACCAGGGCTTGGAGGATTTCAGTAGCCTCTAGGTTTGGGTACTTTGTTTCCCTTAGGAGGCTGGGGTTTTCTGAGGTTGATCACTTCATTGACCACAAACAGGTTGTTTGATTGTTATCTACTGATTCTCATGAGTGCATTTTGTTGTCAAGGAATTGCTTCCACTTGCCAATTCTTTATCATTCCCTGCCACAATTTTTTTTTTTCGCTTCTCATTGGATACACTTTTAGATGCATTGGATGGGTGTGGATGCTTTGAAACATCTTGTTTTGTCATGGTATTCCAATCTATTGGGTGCTGTTTCACCTTAGTTCGTTGAATATATTTTGATTGGTAAAGGGCTACAATAGGCTCGTTTAGAGACTCCTTTTGAGTTAAAACATTAGACCTAAATCGTTGTTTTACAACTATCTTTTGAGATAAACTGTTATTTTATCACAACACATTTAGGTTACCTCGAGCTATTTTATTAGTATTTGTGGATACTAATTGGATCAAGTGGGAACCTCAAGCTATATTATTGATTACTAGCATTTCCTTGTACCAACTACCTTCCCTTGTGTTGTTTCTTCTTTCATTTGCATTGAATGGCACCAACCACTTTCCCTTAAGACATTTCTTCCTTTACTAGCTTTGATTGATGTTGACTACTTTCCCTCAACCTAATCCTCCTTTTACCAGTAAGAAAGAACCTTGTTCATCTCATTATCCCAAATAAGTAACCTGGAAACTCCCACATCAGTAAACTTGAACTCTAGCTACAACAAAGATTCATCTCATAATTTCACTTAGTAAAGATGAACTCTCACTACAACAATTATTGACCTCAATGCACTCTAAGTTCACTTCATGTTTGTGATAATTTTCTACCATTCACCTCCTAACTGTGAAAAAAGATGAGGATTATGAAAAGGACTAGTCTCTACATGCACTTGACGGCTCAAGGTAGAGGTGAAAAAAGAGACTATCAATTATCAACTGGGGGAGTTATGCACCAAGATTAAGAGTGGCCAAAACAAAATAATTGGAGGTTTCCATCTAAAGAAGCTTTTATTGATGTTTAGTGGCTCTTGTTATTCCCACAATACATATTTATTCTTGATAGTTTTATATTTGTGGGTTACATCTAAGAATCCTACCCTGTAGCTAATTATTGACTGATTTAGTCAAGGTTTGACCAACTCGACCTTGGGATTCTTAGTTGATTGATTTACCTAGGGCTCAACAAACTTGAATAGTTGAACCTTTATTTATTGATTTAGTTAGGTCTCAACAAACTTGAACTTTTATATATTGATTTAGTTAGGGCTTGATTGATTTATACTTAGGATGGTTGATTGATTGAATCATGCCCTTAACCGACTTCAAGTTGTTGATTGATTGGATTAGGGATTACTCATGCCTTTGATTGATTCACCTAGATCTTGGTTGATGTCAAAATTTCTTGATTGAATTTAGGGTCTTTTTTTAGAGCTCAAAAAATAAACACTTTATGACTCAATAAAGAACCATGCTAGACAGCCTAAGAAAGAAACAAAGGAGATTAGTTACAGATTTTTATTTTTTTTATTCACCATAACAAATTAGGGTGAGCTATTATGTTCATTTTAAACTAACCATCCTACCTCTATTTTGACTCCATTCGTCTTGTCTCTGTACTTCTTTAAACCATAAACTACTACTATTGGTTGTCTCTATTCCAATGACATCACTCTCTTCACACTATTTATTTACCCTAGCGCTTTGCTGTTACTAAATGTGCATTTGTTGATTGTATTTGACCCTTTTGTACATTATTATAACTTATTTATTCTTAGGAATGCTCAGATTTGTAAAAAACCTACACTAACATTAGCTAGGCACTACAAACTAAAATGCATGTAACTTCTTGATATCCATGTTGATGTTTTGCATGTTAACAAGAATTTATGCAAGACAATTAATCCTACATGCTTGGAGAGGCCAATTGGAAATGAATATAGAACCAATCCTGTCATTCATAACCATAGACAAGAAAATCCCTACATGAAGCTACTCTATAAACTATAAATATTAATCTTTATAGGGTAATCCTATGGATTAATTATTTGTGGCAGTTTAACTTCTTTGCTGCCCTAAAACATGAAATTGTAAATCTTCATTTTTAATACAATAAAAATTTACCATTCTATTCTACTTTCTTTTCAATCCTGGCCTCACAACAGTATCACAACAGAGGCAATCCAAACATTCAAAAACTATAGTAGCATTTTAGATATTGCAAAAGAAACAAATAAATTGTTGTCAAGTAATGGGCGACATATTGGCAATGCAAAGAGATCGCGATTAGCAATTTATGTTACTATTAATCCCAGCCACTAACACAACCCTTTGCTTATCAATGATACTATATAATTTTTTTTTTTGTTTTTTTCCACCTGAAGCAAACAGAAGCAAAGAAAAAGGCACTTCAAGAATTTTGGGATTTTGTGGTCCTAAATGGTCTATAGATTTCAAGAGAGGAAAGTGTAGAAACATTTTAAAAGGTGATTGTGTTCTCTGCCCTAACCAAATGCTCAGCATACAAACACAACTTATGAGAGTTTGTAGATGAAAAGTGCAGGAGTATATTTGTACAAGCATCTTAAAATATACTCAATCACACAAACATCTACACCCAACTAGCAGCAACTATGTCATGCAGTTCACACACATGGGTATTTCATTCTCTAAAGGCATATGCATAAGCATGGAGAATGAGTGTGCAACAATAACCTAAAGTCAAAGGTTATCTGAAGCATCAAAGTTGCACATGCATTTGTAGGGTGAAAACAAAAGAGAGAAGATGCATAAAGAATTATAGTATTAAATAATTTTGTTGTTTCACCAGAGTTTTTTACTAATTTCTTTGTTGCTTCAAAGAATGCAGCCATAGAGGCATTTTATTTAGTTTTCCTTACCTTTTCAACATGAATTAAAGCAAGAAAAGTTAAAGAAACTAATATGTATAAAAAGAGTTGTGTAATATTCAAAATTTAAGATGCAATCTATTGCAACAATGGTCAGTGAAACCCTAACTGCAAAAGATATATGAATAGCATGGTACACAAAAATTGAAAACACTCTTATTTTCAAGGATTTGTGGTGTACTATTTGTGATAGATACCATTGTTAGAGAAAGGGAAGTATGGCAGTATAAGAATTATAAATCCCTTGCTTTAATAAGAGCTTCCGATAATAGAGTTGTGTTTCAAGTTTCAACACATACAAGGGTATAAATTGGTTTGGGATGCCCTTCAAAAATCACAAGATCTATATGGTTCCCATTCAAAATTGGAGTCCATTTAGTTGCAATTGAAGTTATTCAACCTTGAACTGAAGAATGGTGATATCATGAATTTGGATAAGATAGAAAAATCTTTCAAACAAAAAGATACAACTTGTGATAATAATAAAGCATAATGAGCAACCTAGTTTGCCTATGGTAGCCATAATGATGAATTTGTGTTTTCCATATCAAATTCTACCTACAATTCTTCAATGTATGCATCATGGCATGATGCTTGGGTATTAGAAACTAGAGCCACACAACACATTATCACATCCCCATTAAATAGACCATTTCACATTGAGTGGTCAATAAATTAAACAATATTAAATGTGTTCATGAAGGACAAGGGAGACCACCCATTTAGTGAGGAATGGTGCTTAAGGATGGAGGGTGTGCCTATTATTAACAAGGCATGGCATAATTCATTAAAAGAATTTCTCTTCCAAAGTATTCAATTCATAATGAGATCAATAATATTATTCAAGAAAAGGAACAAACATACAATTAAAAATAGAGGTTCATTTATGGCTTGTCTTGTCAGATGAATAAAATGTGACATGGAAATATTGGGTAGGTTGGATAACCAATCCATACTATATTGGCTTATCATGCTCTATGTCTTCAGTGGGAAATAGTACTATTATTCTATGCAAAGCACATGCCATCTAGGTCAACCTAGTTACATCTTTTTTAGCCTTGACATTAATAGTATTCTATGGAAACAATACTGCAATTTCAATGCCTCATCAACCTAGTTACATCTTGTTTAAGCTTGACCTTTTATAATTGTACCCCTACAGCCACATAAGCAAAAAATGGGAATAAATGCATTTCATTGGCACCTAGCACCTGAGCCATGCCAGGTCAAACCAGCACCAGTCAAACCAGGGTTTTTTCGCATTTTTTTCCCATTTTTCATGTTTTTGAAAAAAGATTCTGGTTTATTATTTTTTCATCTTAAACTTGTGTAATTGAATTCATTTACACTTTCAGTTTGCACTGTAAATTTAATGCTACTATGCCTACAATTTCTATGCAGTAACTAAAAAAGAACCATAACTAATGTATGCCCCTTCTATCTGTACATCAAAGTCTGCATCTTTTCTCTACTTTTCCCTGCATTTCTCCAACACTACAGGACAAAGTAACACATTTTCAGAACCCCAAAAACTTCCTTGGACTTTGGGGATGATAGAGGAATAGTCACGCACACACACATGTATATATATATCTATGTGTGTGTGTGTGTTACTATTCCTCTACAAACACACAAAGGTCAAGTTAAATGGAGCTTTAAGTTTATACTTCATTGTCAAGTAAGAAACCAATTTGGTGAAAGGGATGACCCTTGTGCAAGCATTGGGGGGTTGTTTTTCCGTATCTTATAAATTGTTCATCAAACTGTAAACCCCGCCTCTTTTTGGACTCAAACTTGTGAAATCTGGTATAGACCATGGATGTATTCACAATCAAGCCAACTTAGGACATACATATATGTTGTATGAATAGATAAATACAAAAAAAGAGAAAAAACAAAACCAAGTTTTAGAGCTATTACATAGTATAATTAAACTGTTAAACTTAAAAAATCATTAAACATTCTAAAGAACTGAACTTCAAATACCAATTTTACATATATGACATATAACAATGAACATTCAACATTGATAATTAAAAAACCAAAATCAAGAACTGAGAGTTACACATTTTATGAGAAAAAAGAAAATTGATCATGAAGGTCTCATTGTTATTATTATTTTCTACAGTCATAAATCTATTTGAAAATACCCCCATACTTAATTTTATAAATATGAGTTTTTCCTTTTTCTAAAAACTATTCACATGGGGCACATTGGGACATCTACAACAGATTGGCATATGGATGCCAATAAAATTCCAATCTGACTAAGAGACAAAAAAATACTGAAAAGAGGACACATGGGGATGTCCCATTCACATTACCATTCCTAGAAACATCTGGGACAGCCCCAAAGGATAGGGGAGGATGCAAACCCATGTGGCACTCATATTTTCCCTCTTTCACGATCCACCACATTCTTGTATTCTCATTTTTACTAATGTAGAGCACTAGTTATGCATTCAAACCAAAAACAAAAATGGCACAAAATTATGAATTGCATCCATCTACTTTATACTACAAGGATACACGCAATATAAAAAAAATAGAGTCAATATGGAAAACCAATTTAGGGCCAAAAAGAATTCTTAAATTGACTATACAATACATGCCCCAATACTCTTATAGGAAGTTCAAGACCTTTGAGAACCACTACCCTAATAGGATAAGATCAAAAGAATATCCCACAAAAAAATGGTAGCAAAAAGAATCATCCCTAATATTCTTTGATGTTGGACATACAATGAACTGGTCAACAAAATGGTAAATATATCAAGAAACATCCTAACGTAAACAAATTATTGCTTTAGTATCAATCACATTGTTAATTACAACAAAACTTAAAAGAAAAAAAACTTATATGATCTCCTACAAAGAAAAAACGAAAAGAGAAAACTAGCGAATCTTTGAATGATTGACAACAAGCTTTGTTGTTATAGATTGTGACATTGCACAAATAGAAAACTTACCTAGTGTACAAATGGCATTGTACCTCCCACTCCATCTTTCTCTAGCACAACATCCTAGAGAAAAGCCCCCAAGTTCCCCCACCAATAAACCCCAGCAGCCCAAACCCCAAGAAACATGATTCCTATTAACCATATACCCATTTTGACCATTCCAACAAATGACAGATTCAAGAAAATTTCGCAACTCACTAGACTATGATTTAAAATACTCTGAACAAAAAAAAATATGAAAAATGACAATTTTATGTTTAATTACCTCAACAACCAATCAGTGATAGGAAAAGATGGAAGTAATTGTTCAAGACAACAAATGGTGTATGTGATGTTATAGTCAACTAAACACAATAATTATTAATATTTTAAAATGGAGGCTTTGTAACACAGTCAGAAAATCCAAAAATTGCAAGAGGGGCAAAAATTCAGAAAACAAAAACATTAGAAAGAAAGAATTTTTATTATGGAAATATATGCGTTTACAGAACATCATGAACTATACCAAACTAAAAACATTCAATGTGACTCCTAGTGAAAACCATACTCCCCTATATTTGTACAATGACTTTGAACAAGTAAACACCCATAAGCATAATGTGCTACAGTATAAATACTTTAACCCTAGTTACAGTGCCCAGATTAGAAACTATAAAGTTCCAATATATCACATACTTCAAAAAGTAGACTGGTTTGTACACTCTTGTCTACTAAGTGTTGCAGAAGATCAACAAACAAACTCCTACAACGGAGCACTGTTAAAAATTGAGACAAAATGTTAGACATAACTGACCTTGAAAAAGTACTTAGGAATTAAGAGACACATCTCTTTACCCCTATGACAAATTTTGGATATGGGAGACAAGTTAAGGTATGACTTACATCTCTCCAGTCATCTTTGAATTTCTCCTGGATAGAGTAGGAGACATTTAAGAGACAACTCCACAGAAAACCTGCAGGTACACTTCCCTTTTTTCTACAGGCTGTCAAACATCATGAGCACCATCCAAAATCTTCCAAAAGCTTATGAAAGTAAAAATCAAACCCTACTCATTTCATCTGATGAGCAATAGTTGAGGAGATAGTACCTTGAAGAAAGTGCAAGAATATGGGAAGGATTTTCAAGGTTCATGAAAAAGTACAGGAGTTTGGTAGCCTTTCACATGCATAAGCTTCTATTTTCTCAAGTAATACATTAGGTGTACTAATCTAAGGACCAAGAGCATACCCAGTGGGTAGATAAGCTCAGCAAACCAAATGTGCTATGGTGGAAAAACAAAATATGAAAGGTAGAGGCATAGAACTATATCTGAGTGTAGATGGCCAAGGAAAGAAGAATAGCAGAACAAGTTAGACACTTCAATGATAACCATAAAAAGAAAAATGGCTGCTCGTGGAACGTGATGATTGAAACTTACCAAAGACATGGGTGTCCTCACGAGGCATTGACGTTGTTTCACCAAATGCAGCAAACAGGTGTGCAACCGGATACGTTCACCTTTTCCAGCATCCTCCCAACCTGTGCCAAAATAGGAGCTTTGGAACAGAGTATGGACATCCATCAAGACATAATCAAAAGCGGCTTTGTTTCAAATGTTTTAGTCGCTAGTGCCGTGATAGACATGTATGCAAAATGTGGAAGCAAGCATAAGGCACGTGATTTTTTTTACAATTTACCTCAAAGAAATGTGGTATCATGGAATGCAATGATTGCAGGATATGCACAAAATGGCCATCTCGATGAGGGGTTAAGGCTTTTCATGAAATGCCTCATGAGATGTGGTCTCATGGAATACAATGATTGTAGGATATACACAAAATGGCATTCTAGATGAGGCTATAAGACTATTCAAAGTAATGCCTCAATGAGATGTGATCTCCTGGAATACAATGATTGTAGCATGTGCACAAAACGAGGATCTTGATGAAGCTGTAGATCTTTTCAAAGAAATTCCACAAAGAAATGTGGTCTCATGGGATACAATGATTGCAGGATATGTACAAAATGGTGTTCTTGACCAAGCTTTGAGGCTTTTCAAAGAGATTCCCCGACGAGATGTGGTATCATGGAATACAATGATTGCAGCATATATGCAAAGTGGTGCTCTTGACGAGGCTTTAGGACTTTTCAAAACAATGTCTCAATGGGATGTGATCTCATGGAATTTCATGATTACAATATATGGACAAAATAGTTTTCCTGATAAATCTTTAAGGATTTTTAAAGAAATGCCACAAAGGAATTTGGTCTCATGGAATGCAATGATCGCAAGATACGCACAAAATGGGTTCGTTGACAAGGCTTTGGAAACTTTTAAGAAAATTCAATTGGAAGGTGTGAAGCCAAACTCCACAACTTTTGTCAGCATCCTCCCAGCCTGTGCTGGGATAGGAGCTTTGCAACATGGTATGGACATCCACCAAAGCATAGTCAATAGTGGATTTTTGTCAAATGCTTTAGTTGGGAGTGCCCTAGTAGATATGTATGCAAAATGTGGAAGCATACAAAAGGCACATAAAGTGTTTGCAAAAATGTCTCCACGAGATGTGGTCTTATGGAATGCGATGATTGTTGGATATGTGATGCATGGTTTTGTAAAGATTCTCTTGAGCTCTTTGAACTAATGAAGCTCTCTGAAACAAGCCCTGATCATGTTAGCTTTGGTTGTATTTTATTTTCTTGCAACCATGTAGGTTTAGTGGAGAAGGGATGTAAATACTTTAATTTCATGAATGACTCTTATTGCATTATGCCTACAATAGATCATTATGTATGCATGGTTGATCCACTTGGCCATGTAGGCTATCTTGAGGAAGCTCTAAAGTTTATCATCAAAATTACAATTAAACTTGTAATTGTTGTGTAGACGTGTCTGCTTGGTGCTTGTAAGTCACATAAAATTATAGAGATTGGAATATTTACAGCAACTCTTCTTTTTGAATTGGATCCTAAAAAATGCTTACGACTTATGTGCTCCTGTCAAACATCTATGTGGAGATGGGAAGGTGGGGTGACATTCAAAAGCTAGGGGGATTGATGAAAGATTAAGGAAATAAAAAGATACCTAGATATAGTTGGATTGAATTCCATAAAATGGCACATTCTTTTTCTATCGGGGAGAGATCACATCCACAAACATAGAAGATCTATGCGAAGTTGGAGAAATTATCTGAATATTAAGAAGATGGGGTATTTTTTAGAAGTTTAGATGAGGAAAACATTTTTCCTATGCCATGAGAGTGATAGGTTTGCAACTGCATTTGGCTTGCTAAAGACATCCCCTGGAACACTTACCAGAGTCACCAAGAAGCTTCAAGAATGTTCTGCATCCAAAACTAGAATTAAATTTTATCCTCAAAATTGTTTCAAGATACATTGATGTGAGAGATACAAACTAGTTTTATTGTTTCTCACCTTTCCACTTCAAGGGAAACCCTGATTGAAGATGTTTCCATGGGAAAATCTAACTCAAATATGGTTTTCCTTCATCCCAGCATGCCAAATTTGACCTTCAACCTTGGACAACCTCGAGGAGGGACGCCATGCCCTTCTAAATATGTGACTATCCCTTCCTAACAGTGATCATGATTTTTCAACAAAATCTGTAGCCATGAACCAATATACACAGGGGTAAGGGAAAATAAAATGCATGTGGAAAGGGAGGGAAAATGAATTGAGGGGAGGGAAATAATAATTTTTATTTAGAAAGGTATTTTTTTTATTGTCTTAATTTAAGACAATTAGAAAATTAAAAATATAATTTAAACATAAAATATATATTTAAGACAAAATTAATAGTAGTGTCAAAAGCGATAATTAAATCCCTCTTGTATGTAGTAGTGCCAAAAGTGATCATTGTTATTTCTATTTCACATTATTAAGATGGTCGAGTATATCAGCAAGCGAAGATAGAAGTGAATCAATCTTCAATTTTTAGGGCAAAATGTTCTTTTAAGGGAAAAATCTTTGTTTTCAGTAGACTCAACCATTACGTTTCTTCAATCCATGTAAATTGAATCTAATTGCTTCTAGAAATAACTACTTGACCTTATGTTTTTAAGGCACTTCTTCTAGAAATAATTACTTTTACAGACATTATGTTTCTACAATCCATGTAAATTGAATCTAATTGTTTCTAGAAGTAACTACCTGACCTTTTAAAATGAAAGTGTCTGCAAAATAGCCCTCAAAATGCAATTGGATTGTTTAAAACATATTTTATTAGTGAAATTGACCACAATTGTTCTTTGATACATTTGACATGCTAACACAACAGGAAAATCAAACTAGCTTCAAATCATAGTTAAAAACATTAATGATTCATTAACATAATGAGTAATAAAAGTTAAAGAATGTAAATGTTAAAAAATTTCATAAAATATGTGAAGGCCTTAAGACTGCACCGAGAGGCAATTCCTTGCACGCAATAGGTATTTTTGGTGCACCAAGCCATCTAGGCAGCCAAATGGCCCATTTAGGTAGGGGTCCCATGAGGGGGGCTTAAGCTCTATGGATTATGATCAAATTCAAAAGAAAAAATAATAGAGGAGTAATGGTCATTTATTTAGTCATTTTTATTTCTCTGACCAATTATTTAATTGTGATTTTACCCAATGACCAAATTAGTCATTTATTTAGTCATTTATACTTGTGAATTGAAAAAAATTAGTGGAATTTAGTCATTTTTAGTCACATGACTAAAAGTTTTAGTCACGTGACTATAAGTTTTAGTCATGTAGTCATTTATTTGACAAATTCTACTAGTGGTCCTTTGATTTTATGGAACTCACAATATTCATTTTCCCTAAACCATGCATGTTTAGGTTTGGATTTGTCAAGTGGCTTGGTGACAGGATACGTGATCGGATAGTTGACTTGTAGCAATTTATTGAAGAGGACACTCAAGGGTTCTCCTAATTGAGCATACTGGCATTTTTCATTCCCTTGATGGTTTTGGTTTGACTGTTGAGGAGGATGAGATGCCCCCTATGGCATGGATATGGCATTAGGTACAGATGGTTGTTGTCGCTGGGAGGTATTGGCTACCTAAACATGTTTAGTGTTAGTGATACCATCATTCAATGCATTTTTGTTTTTGTTCCAAAAGTGAGACTTCTCACTGGATGGCCTTTCTCTATCATAATTGTGTATCTTGATGTGCCCTTTGGCAACAAGGGTGCATTCAAGGATGGGTCCCTTTTCCACTATCTCTGTGAAAGTGGTGACATAGTGTAACCTAAAATTATGAGCCATGTCGGGATGAGAGTTCTCCACGAAGAGGGTGACCATGTCCTTCTCTTTTAGAGGGGTTTTCATTTGGCTTGCTAGCGCATGCCACCTTTGAAGGTAGGTAGCAAAGGTTTCCCCCTCACATTATTTCTCTTTAAGGAGATCTAAGGTGTCAGTGTCCTCCAAATTGAAGGAGAAGTAGGAAACAAATTTTTCAGACAGGTCCGCAAAAGATTTTATGGACCCTCGTTCGAGGCTCATGAACCACTCTAGGGCATTGCTTGTCAGGCTTTGTGGGAATAGGCGCAAGAGATAGTTGTTGTTGTGCATAACTTCTTGACATCGGGTGTGCCAGAAATGTGATAGGGTGAAAATACTTGCTAGAAAATGAACAACAAACAAAAGAGTGCAAATAACAACTAAAAACACCCTACACCTCAAGATTAGCCTAAAGATTAACTAAGCAAAGAAAAATGGAAGATTTCACCTTGTTGAGTTGTCCTTTGGTATTTCAAAATGTTTAGGGAAGGGGATCAATGAGATGGAGGGATCGAATGGATACAGGCATATGTCTTCGAACTTGAACGATTGTTTGCTAGTCCCAGCTTGAAGATCTTTCAGAGTGGCTTTGATTCTAACAGATCTAAGTTGAATAGTGGTGGGTTGGATGGATATGGATGGTAGGACGATAAAGGATCCTGCTGAGAGAGCATTGGAATGTTGAGGTATGGATTTTGGTAGTGGGATGATGACATCCCTTGTGGGTAAGCCGAGGGATTTAGTTGGTACGGGGGTTGTTGTTATGAGGTATGGTACGGATTTGTTTGATAAAAATGTGAGGTAGGCTGCTGAGGAGCTTGGATGTGATGTTGTGGATTGACCTGCTGATAATGAGGGCATTGTTGTGACTGTTGGGAGGCCGCATAAGGTGGTTGCTACTGGGAATGTTGTTGGTTATGGTAGTAATGATGTTGTGGTGGTTGTTGATGTGATGTGAGATGTTGCATGGGCTGAGACGAGATGTTGTATTGTGTTTTAACTTGCAGACGTAGGATGGATGCAAGGAATGGGGATATGGTTTGAGTGGGAGGTCGAGACGGATTGCTTTGCGACTAGTATGGTGGTTGTTGTGAAGAAATTGGTGGGTTATATAATGGATGTTGTTGTTGGGGTGGCTAAGATAACGTAGGGGTATTTTGCAAAGGAGGTTGTTTGGTACCAAAGGGGACATTTGGTTGGTATGTACCTTGTGGCAATAATGGAGGTGATAGGTTAGATTGGGGAGGCTGTGGAGATGCATACAAAAGTGATGGTAGGTTTGTAGCTCCAGAAGATGGAGGCAATGCAGTAAACGGGCTACCCCGACTGTTGACAAGAGGTGGATTTGAAAGGGATGGCGCCATTAGCATTAGTGGCGACGGTTGTGGAACATTTTGTGGCATGACAAGGGCAAAAGGATTGTTGAGGATCAGTTGTTTGAGGAGCCCCCATGACTGAGATTGCAGGATGTGGGGGATTGTTAATGGGATACACAATGGCATTGTCGAATTTAGGTTGATGCCAACCTTCTACTGGAGGAACATTGGGGGCGTATGAACTTCCTGGTGCATTTTGTGAACCTTGGGGTATGTTAGATGTGGAACCGCTATATTTGGATAAGTCAACACCTGGTGGAATTTTGACACCTTTTTCAATGAGATGCACCAAGATTTCTTCCCCATGTCTTTTGAGCAGGTGGTCAGTCATTTGCACATTGGTAGGGTTACTAAAGTGTTCCTTAAATGTAAGTTCAGGTTGGTTGACCATGTTCTCATCCCCGAGTGGTGATGTGTTTTGACCATCAATATTGGATTGTGATGATGTACCATTGTGTGGATCCCAAGGGATGTTCGCACCATTATAGGGGTCTTGTGAGGCATTAGTTGCATTATTTGGATCTTGAAGGATGTTTGGTTGGGATTGTTTTTTGACCATTTTCCTTGTTTGTGACTCGGTTTGAATGAGCATGCAAGATGTTATGATGGACTAGGATGCTAGGATGACCTTGGTGATGAAAGGATTGACTTGATTTGATGATTGATTAGCTGACGAGGATGTGGATCGATAGGATTGATTTGATTTGATGATTGATTAGCCATTGAGGATGTGGCTCGACAGGATTGATTTGATTGACCGAAGTGGATTTTGTTTGATGAGATTGGATTGGGTTGATTGGTAGACAATTGGTCAATCTAAATTGGATGATATGATAATTTGATTTGGATTGATGAGGAACTAGGATGAATGATAATGAGTGGAATCCAAAACCGGGTTTGAGAGTGACCCTTGGTAATGCTAAGTGTTGATTAATCAACTAAAGGGTGGATGTATGATAACGACACCGAATCCAACTTGAGATAGAAGTGGATTGATTGGGCTGACGGGGATGACCGACTTAGGATAGATGACTACCCTAAGTCAGTTTTGATGGATGACAATTAGAGATGAACACCTAGGTCAATTTGGATAACTGCTTTAATGAGATTTCAATGGAATACCTGTGATCTAAAATGAGGAAAGGATAACCAGAATGTGGATTCAAAACGAGTAGAAGAGGACTCCGAATGGGTGAATGGATGCTCGAGTTGAGGGGATGAACACTTAGGATGGTGAATAGATTCTCAAAATGAGTGCATGAATGTTCAAAACAGGGATACAAGTGATCGAAATAGTGAAACGGGTGCCCCAAATGATGAAAAAAATGATAAAATGGATCGGTCAAGGGTCAGGTCCGCCCCTAGAGGTCAAGTTTGTCTAATCAGAGGTCAAGTTTGCCTATCCAGAGGTCAAGTTCACCCATCTAGAGGGAAAGTTTTCCTATCCAGAGGTCAAGTTCTCCTATCTAGAGGGAAAATTCGCTTGTCCAGAGGTCAAGTTTGCTTGTCTAGAGGGAAAATTTGCCTGTCCAAAGGGAAAATTCGCCTGTCTAAAGAGAAAGTTTGCCCGTCTAGAGGAAAAATTCACTTGACTAGTGGGAAAGTTCACCTATGGAGCTAAATTTGGTCAAATTTGGTTGAAAGAGGCTGGAAAAGGCTAGTTCAAGGTCAAGTTCACCTCTAGGTGGGTCAGGTTTGCCTGTTCAGAGGCCAGGTTCACCCCTGGACAAGTTTAAACTTGACTTTTGACAAGATGACTAAGGCAAAGGACTCAAAAAATAACAAATATCAATCAAAAGGATATGGCTGAGTCAAAATTAGACAATCACTGGTTTTGCACAAAGAAGACAATTCAGACAACACAAACCTAAGTCTAGTAGAGAGGGTATGGCCGAAAAATTCTTCTATTCTAGGATGAACATGGTTACTAGGGAGTCCTTGATATACACCCAGTACGTGAGGCCCAAATTGTGAACACCAACCTATTACAAGCATGAGTCGGGAACCTTATAGGCCCAGACCAACTCTTCACATCATCCTGACGCTTCGCCAATTACGTGGTTGGATTGGCATACAACTTTCACTTTCCCTCCTTTATATACCCCGCTAGTATGTGTGGTTGGAATCATCCCTTGGGGTGATGAAATCTCCAAGCAGGTCCCGCTAAAAAGAGAAAAAGAGGTGACTCAAAGGACTTGGTAAGCTACAATTTCTTGTCACCCAGGATTGCCGAATGGCGCAAGGGGATTGGGTACATCAAATAGCTCACCAAAAAACATGGAAAACAAGGTTAATTGACACCCCTAGTTAAACTATGTGCCTAGTTAGGGGGTTGAAAACCCTTAAAACAGTCAAAAGAAGTGCTAAAAAGTGAAATTTTACCTTCTAGAAAAGGCTATCTAGGGCATATTCGCCTGTCTAGAGGTCATATTCGCCTGTTTGGAGGGAATATTCACCTGTTTGGAGGGAAATTTTACCTATTTGGAGGGAAAGTTTGCTTGTCTAGAGGGGAAGTTTTTCTATTTAGAGGTCAGGTCCGCTCCTCTGTGAAAATGTTCCAAAAAAACACTTTTTGGAGTCTGTGGAGGGTACGTCCACCTATCGGTCAAGTTTGCAAGGAAAGTTCACCTGTCTAGAGGGAAAGTTTGCCTGTCTATAGGTCGTATTCGCCCCTCTATAACCTACACCTACAAAAATTCAAAAAATAGCAAACGTGAAAGAAAGAGACCCATTTGTGGGTCCCACCGAGCGTGCCAGAAATGTGATAGGGTGAAAATACTTGCTAGAAAATGAACAACAAACAAAAGAGTGAAAATAACAACTAAAAACACCCTAAACCTCAAGATTAGCCTAAAGATTAACTAAGCAAAGCAAAATAGAAGATTTCACCTTGTTGAGTTGCCCTTTGGTTGGCCCTTCAATCTTTGATGTTGTATGCTCCTTGGATGGCAAGAGATGAAAGCTATGAGATGAGATGAAGATGGAAAGATAAGTGAAAATAGATGCAAGAATGCAAATTTGGCTAAGTGTGGCTCAAGGAATTTTTTTTGCAAGAGTTTGGATAGCATGAATGATCTCCCTCAAAATGAGAGAAAATAGGGGGTATTTATAGAGATTTTGGAATTCTCTAGGGAAATTGATGATTGGGATTAAGCCAACAAAGCCAAGATGTAGGGCTATGGTGAGCTGAGAACTCACAAGCCCTCACATCTTGACATGTGGTATGCGAAGTGGCTTGAAAAAGATGGTGTGTACATGAGGTGGAAGAATAGTACATGACATGGAGGTAGTACATAATACCTTGGGATTGGGACCGAATCTTCTCATAAAGGAGGTCCTTGTCCCCATGTGGGTGAAAAGACATGTGAGGAATTAAAAATTCCTCAAATATCATCATGGGGATGAGAAAATGAATTTTAAATTCCAAGGGATGCATTGGGGGATTAAATGTGAATTAAAAATTCACATGGGGAATGGAGTGTCTTCTCCAAAAGGAGAAAGCCTTTAATAAGGTTGACTTATGACACATTCCATAAATGATATGGGGATTAGGTTGACCTAATTAGGTGATTAAGGTTGTGCAAGTACTTGATTAGACTAATTAATAACACATTAAAGACAAGTGGGAAATTATGGAGGATGGGACCCTAATGATGATTAGGGGTGTGCACATCTTAATCATAAATTATTTATAATTAAAAAAGAGGGTTAGATTGTTAATAGGGATTAGAGACCAACTTGCAAAAGTTGGAGAATGTGAAAATGAGAGAGAAAGTGAGGAATTTAAAAATAAATTTAAAATTCTAAAAGATAATATGACTAAATTAAATAAAGTGATATATTTATTTAATTTAGAGAGGAAAGAGGGGAAAAGTATTTATTAAATTAAATACTTTGGAAACCTTATGTAGGACATGAAATATTAATTAAATGAGTGATTTAATTAATACCGGCAAAGAGGACAAATTAAATGAGCAATGGGATGATTAAGGAGACGCCTTTGACCATATAGAAGTGGTCAAATTTAGATGTCTACACAAACAATTTAAGTCTCAAAGTTAAAAGTAAATATAAATTAAAAATAATAATTTAAAAATAATGTACTTACCAGCACATCCATCAGACCATATCCAATGTTGTTCTTGATTTATGCCACACTGTCTTAGGTCTTCAAAAAACATTTTGAAACAATGAGCTACATAGCTTCTATCATGATTTGTATCATCACTGATATAAAAGTGAACCTCTTTGATGATAATTCTATCATCTTTGCTACTTTGTATTTCGACTGCTAACTTTGCATGCCTATAGCAAACTTGCACAAATATTGCAACTTGCTCTAAATGATAATATTGACTTTGGATCTCAATTTGAGGACTAAATGTATAGTTCTTAGATAAATATACAATAGAGAGAATACAACCTAGTGGAAAACAATTCTTTGAATAACGAAATTACTTAGCTTGCCATCTTGCACCATGGAAATGTTGGATATGTGGATATATGATATTGCAAAATTTACTCATGAATTCATTGTAAGAAAATCCACTCTCTTTGAGAACAATTTTTTTGGCCTCAACTCTTGACTTCGTTAAGTATGTCTCATATCCAAATCTCTTCCAAGTAACTTGCATTTCATTATTGTCAACATGTAAAAGATTCTTCAATTCTCCACAATCATTACATACATTTTTTATACACTGAACATTGAATTCATCTAGATTTTTTTATTTTTCACATAGAAGAGACTTCACAAATTGTGTTGTGCTTCCAGGGATGGCTAAATTTCAATCAATTGCTGCCATAAATTTTCTATATGATTGTAGGTGTAGATCAAATTGAACATGATTTTGACAACAAGTTTTACATACTTTATTTATACATACAAATGATGGTCGTAATGTTTCAAACATCCTTTTACAAATCTTCACATTTGAAAATTCTTGTTTAAATGCTTCAAAAAGTTCACTTTGTGTTGTATCTATAAAATGTTTTGGATGAGAAATTTTTGTACCATCATCACCTATTATTTGTATAGTATCCCTTCTATTAGAAGAAACATGAGATTGGGTGGTCCAATATTCAACTACCTATTTCTTTGCATCTTCTGAAATTCTATCTTTTCAAGAAACCTTACAAATATTTACCCAATTTTTCTCAAATTTACATCTATTTCATTTCTCTTTTCAATATACCTTTGAAGATTTCTCCTAGAAACATTTAATAATTCAAAAATTGCTTGAACTTTTCTTCTATGTGATAATTTCTTACTAGAAATTACAGTCATCAATGCTCTACGTGCAACACTTAAATCACTAGATCGACTCTTCTTTTCAATACATTCTAATGCTTCTTGTAGGTTTTCAACAATTGTTTGTTTTAAATCTGATGACCTTTTCCTATTATCAACCCCTAACAACTCCAAAACAGGGGCCATTTCTTTTCGTCTAAATAACTTTGCAACTAACTGTGCTCTTCCAATTAGAGATTTCTCTTCAAAAAATTCATCCCATACTTTTTTAGAGTGTAATTTTAATGGGCTTTTATCTAACATATCTTTAGATGAAATATTATTGAAAAGAGAATCTTCATCCATCTCCATTAGATTTTCCATACCATAGTCCAAAAAATTTATATTAGTACTAGGTTTAGTTTGTTCTTGTGATCATCAATAATTTACATGGGTTGTTGTTCAATAGATGTTCCTTCATTCGCTTTTCTCTTTCTTTTTCTTACTCATATTCGATCATACTTCCTCAATCTAGCCCTTGGATTTGCCATCACAAATTACACTCAAATTTGAATTTATGCCTACATCCAAATTTGTACACACATGAGCTTTCCATGAAACATGTACAAGTAATATTGCATAAATATTTTTAAAAACTTGTAACTAGATGCAAAACATAAACATAAAATATTTAAACAAAAGTCTTTAATAAACATAAACGTGCAAAACATAAAATATTTTTAATTGAACAATACATACATGTGTATAAAATTCTATATAATTCTCAAATAAAATTCTATATAATTCTCTTGAAATAATTCTTTATAAATATATAATTTTACATAAGAGACTTAAAATTATGTATAATTCTCAAATAAATAAATAAAAAATAAACTTCTTGATAATGATATCTTTGATGTTTTTTATATAAATTTACTAATTTCATAAGTATGCTAATTTTATGTATATATATTGGAAATAAAAGTAAAGGCAAAGGTAAATTTAATAAAACATAGTTATTTAAGGAGGACATGTAAGAACAAGAATGGAAGAACATAGAATTGGTGATCAATAATAATGAAATCTAAGAATTTAAATAGTGAAAACAACAAATGCATTCATATTCAAACAATTTTTAAATAAATAAAATAATTGTTCAATAAATAATGTAAATAAAATAAAATAATCTTCTTTCTATATAATTCTTTATAAATATATTTCTACAAATATACAAATATTTCTTTGATGTTAATATTTTAATAAAAAAAAAGTGAAAACAAACTTCAAATGCATTTTTCATCATAAAAACATTATCAATTAAATAAGTTGAAGATTAATACATACCTTTAAACTATCTCTCATCTTGTCCAAATACCTTTTCTTTTTCCGAAATAAGTCTTCTAAATTTTTGAAATTATAAACCTTCTAAAATGTCGAAATAAACCTTCTTTAATAGAAAATAGTCAAATATTTCAAAATATTTGTTATTTTTGAATTTTCTTAATTTGAAATTAGAAAGATTTTTTTTTTTTTTTGTCATTTTCGGCCTATAGGTTTTCAGACGATTTATTTTCGGCCGAGCTAGTACCGGCTAAGAAGGTTTCATCCGAAAACCTATCGGCCGAAGATGCCTAGTTGGCATCCTACATGGCAACCAACTCATCATTTCTCAGAATTTTCTGAAACATTGATCTTTGATAGAGTATTTCTCTAGTCAGATTGATCTTTTTGCAAAAAATAAAAATACCCTTTTGTAGAGCTCGAAGTGTAGAATCCAAATATATAATTTTTATAATATTTTGATTAGTTTTAATATATTTTATTTTTAAAATAATGCAAGTAGGTTTTAAAAATAAAAAAGAGGCTGATTAGATATTAAAAAAAAGATAGTAAAAATTATTAAAATGTTTTAAATCTTATATGGGGCACAAGAGGAGAGAGTCTACTTCAAAGGGTATGTTTTGTTTTTTGAAAATGATTAAAAAATTGAAATTAGTTTACGATTTGTGAAAACTGTCAAATTCTGACATGTTTGACTTTAAAATGTTATTACGAGAAAAATATACATCAAAATGTGATTTTTATTTTTTCCATGCACAAGATATTGAAATTACCTATTTGGAAAAAAAATGGGGGAAAAATGTTGTTTTTTTCAATTTGTTTCTTAACGGTTGTGAAGTCACTCTTTTATGAAATTTTCAGCATTCCAGAATTTGTCCTTGAATTGATAAAAACATAATGAAAACAATTTTTTTTTAAATTTTAAAATTTACAGGAATAAACTACACCAAAAGTTCTACATTTCATTAGTTTACACCATTTTGAAATTCAAAACATAAAGACCACTTTTATGTGGTTGAAGCTCATAATTTTTTTTGCTATTGGTCGATTCCTTTATAAAGTGTGACACAGGTTTGTGCTTTTACCCCATGGTCTAGTGCACATGTTTATGATGACAACTAGGTCACAACATAGAAAGAAGATGGAAGCTAACACATGTAGCTCTAGTGGACCTACCACCACCAATGTTGAAACTCAAATTCCTACACCATGGGGTTAATGATCTTAATGAAGCCCTATTTTTCTTAGCCCCTCAAGAAAACACCAACATTACCTCACAACCACCAACTTTCAATGCTCTGCCACCACTTGATCTCAATCCATCACAACATGATACTAACATTCATCTTCAACATCAAGGAAGATTTGCTCGAAAACAAAATCAACCCCTTAATCCTCAAGATGTGATCATATAAGATGATGATAGTGATGCAAAAATTATTGAAGATGGCATCTTAGAATACAACCAAGACCCTAAAATACAAAAGATAACAGATAGAGTACATGGAACAAATCCTAACACACACTTCATAAAAATTTCACAACATGTTGCCAATTTACCCATGAAATTTAATGTGGAAGATCTCAAAGATCCAAATCTCATTTGCATGGGTGATGATACGGTTGTGAGACAAACCCTAAAACTAGATGTAGATCCAAAGATACCATCTATATTTTCCAAGTCAAAAGCACCAATAAATGAACAAGCTTATGGATAACATGTTGATAATCCACTATATAGACATCCATCTCAAGTGGAACAATCATTGGTTATGCAACAAAGTCAAGTAGATCCAAATACTATGGTTAGTCAAAACATACCTCAAAAATCTACCAATACTTTCTCTACACCACTTGTAACATTTGATGCATCAAAAAATACATGGAGGCCTACAATATTATGGCACCTAGGTGGAACATCATTATCAAACAATCTCCCACAACATGGACCAAGTGTTAACATGCAAAATATGGGTAACCTTCCACCTAGACCACAATATCAAACATCAAATCAACAAACCAACACTCAACCACCAATTCATGCCAACATGCCTCCATAATCATAACACATGTCATCACCCATTTATACTGTACGTAATCAAAACAATCCACCCTTCATACACAATAACCTCCTCTTCATCAAACAACATATACTCACAACCCTCAAGATCAAAATATGTATCTAACGAATACTCAAGATCAAACACAAACACAATACATGAAAAAACAACCCCCATACTATGACCCTACATACAATGCACAATATCAAAAAGGGGTCCCTCAACAACAAGGTATTCATCAACAACAAGGTGTCCCTTAACAACAAGGTATTCCTTATCAACAAGGGGTCCCTCAACAACAAGGCATTCCTCAACAAAAAAGGTGTCCCTCAACAACAAGGTATTCCTTATCAACAAGGTGTTCCTCAACAACAATCTATTCCTCAACAACAAGGTGTTCCTCAACAATAAGGTATTCCACAACAAGGTGTTCCTCAACAACAAGGTGTCCCTCAATAACAGGGTTTCCCTCAACAACAAGGTATTCCTCAATAATAGGGTGTCCCTCAACAACAAGGTATTCCTCAACAACAATATACATATAACACACAACAAGGACCCCCTCCTATTTACACATAAAACCCATCATATCAAGCTTATAACACAATTAATCCTCAAATGAACACACATGGTATTGATATAACCTTGCAAATTCAAAACCTTAATAAAAGGATATCAGATATAAAACTTGGGAAACCCAAGAAGAGCTATGCATTGCAAGACACATGTCCATATTCATTTGATCGTAACATATCAATGATCCCCTTTCTGAAGAACTTTGAAATTCCCAAATTTGATAGATATAAAGGAAGAGGGGATCCAATTGAACATATGCAAGATTTTTCAATATCTTGCATGGAGGTTGCTAACAATGACTCTTAAATCTATTAATATTGTTCCCAAGAAGTCTAGGAGCTGTAGCTATTGAATGGTTCTCTCATCTACCACTTGGAATTAAATTTTTTGATGAGGTATCCAAGAAATTTATCAATCACTTTTTGTATAACATTGAACAAGATGTTATGGTTCCTGATTTGTACAAGATAAAAAAAAACCAAGGGGAGTCATTTTCTTCTTACTTGCAATGATGGAGACATAAAGTGAGTAAATACAAATGACCTATTCCTAAGAAACAACTTGTTGAAATATTTATCACAAATCTTCAAACTGACATAAGTTATCAATTGACTATGCTATTCCCTAATAACTTTGAAGAGATCATTAAGAAATGTTTAGGTATTGAAAGAGATCTCATTAAGAAAGGTGTCATTAAACTTTACAACAAAAAATATCAAGCATTTGGGTCAAAAGATAAACCTTGCATTCGGGACAAGAATAAATCTGTCACAAAAAGATGGAATGGTTGACACTAAGTTTGTTTGAAACATACAACCACCTATCAATCATTCTGTGTCTCTAGTAGGTTGGCGCCTACTTCATATTGTAAAATTCACTTGTATCTTTCTTCTTTGTGAGGCTGGACTTGGATAGTAGATCCAAGCAACTTTTCTCCTTATGGTTTTTCCCATCTTGGGTTTCCATGTATATCTAGTGTTCTACTATGTGAATTTGTGTTCTTGATTGATGCTTGATTAGTATTTTCCTATTCTGACAGATCTATGATTAAGTTAAGAGTTTTAAATAGATTTGATCTACTGAGTCACCCCCCTTAGTAGATTGTGTTCCCTTCAATTTGTATCAAAGACAAGTTCCTTTGAAGAATCTTAATCAACTTAAGGTAGATCTGGGATGGCACACTCAGTGGCGTAAGAGGGATTATCTACAAATAAGGAACCACTCTTTGATGGGTCAAATTATGCTTTTTGGAGAGTCTACATGGAAGCATATTTGATGGCCCTAAGTCTTGATATCTAGATGTTAGTTATAGAGGGATATGAGATTCCTAAAAAATCTCTAAGGGATCATGCCAAAAAGAAGGCCTATGAAAATAATGCCAAGGCTAGGAATTCTATTTTATGTGGCTTGTTTAATTTTGAGTTTTTGAAAGTTATGCATTGTAGGACTACAAAGGAAGTATGGGAGAAATCGCACACCATCTATGAAGGAGATGATAAGGTAAAAGAAGCTAAGATCCACACTCACAAATCTCAATTTGAAAGCTTAAAAATGAAGGAGGATGAAAGCGATGCCACATTTTTGGTCTGGGTTGATGAAGTTGTCAACTATATCAAGGGTCTTGGTGAATAATTAAAAGAAAGCATGGTTTTGAAAAAGTTACTCAAATCTCTTCCTAGAAGGTTTGATTCTAAAATTTTTGTTGTGTTGAAGAAGATAAGGATTTGAATGTTTTAAAAATGGTTGAACTACATGGTATATTGATTTCCCATGAAATGAGTTTTGATAGTGAAAATTCAATAAGGAAAGAAGTTGCATTCATAGCATCAAAGAAGAAAATTGATTTAGAATATGATGTTGGATCAAATCCAAAGGAGGAAAACTTTGTAAGAAAGATAAAAAGAGGTTCTAGTAATTATAAAGGTAAGTTACCTTTCAAATGTTTTAATTGTAGTGGATTAGGAAATTTTATGGCTAAGTATCCTTATAAGGATTCTAACAATGTTGAGAAAAAGTATGGAAATAAACAGTTCATAAAAGGAATAAATTTTAGGGGAAACAAAAGAGCTTCTTCATTAATGAGCAAGGCTACACTATTGATGAAGATGGAGAATCTTCGGAGATGAATTTGAAAAAGAGAAGGTTGTATTCATGGCCATGGAAACTAATGAAGATGTTGTAGAAATGGATTCCAGAAACAATGAGGAGGAAGTAGATCTTGTGGAAGAATTGATTTGTGCTAGTAAAGAGATTGAGCGACTAAAGAAGATAATTTTAGAGTCCAACTAAAGGCTAAAGAAAAGATATCTTTGGATCTAAAGAAAGAAGAGAATACAATTATTGATTTGAAGACTCAGGTAGAAGAAGCAAAAAGGATTGAAGAAGTTTTGACTAAAAGATTGTTTTCAATGGACAAGGACTATGGTAATCTTGAAGAAGAAGTTGTGTCAATAATAAAAGAGCTTGAGAAGGTGAATCATCAACTACAACTAAATTTTGGAAAGAGTATGTTAGAATTGACTATGGATGCCAAGATCTTGAGACCAAATGGAAAGCACAAAAGAGAGAGATGAATATGACAAGAATAAACTGTATTCAATGTCAAATGATATGAGATGATTTGAGATGATTACAAATGAGAGAAAACCCTTGGTTATATAGCCAAGGTGAGATGCAAGATGTCATAGGATTATGACAAGTGTCTTAATCATATGACATGAGACAACTAATCACACTTACCTAGGTTCACATGTAGTAGTTGTCAAAGATAAGATAACAACTAATGACAACTAACACCTTCTAGAAAGATTCCTTCCTATGACCTAAGTAAACTTAACATGTGTAAATAAGTTCCCTAGTAATGAATGAACTAGGTAAAAGACTTTATTTACACCAACACCCCCCCTTAAGTGCAACTTAGGGAGTAGTGGATTATTATGCAAATGACACAAAGATGGATCTCAGCTAGTAGGCCATGTTAGGTACCCATGTACATATGCAATGCAAATGAAATGCAATCTCTCACAAACAGAGAAAAGGAGAAAACCCAGTGGGAAAAAATTCCTCCCCAAAAGAGAGATGAAATACAAAATAGAAATGAAATGCTCTCAATGATGCATTAGAAGGTAAAAACCCCATGTGAGGAAAAAGACCCCCTCTTAAGAGAGAAGTAGAAGAGAGACAAGGTAGCCCCCCCTCAATGTTGAGTCTCCTACAATGATGGTAGAAGCTTGACATTGAATGCTGAAGATGACCCAATCTCGCTGAACAACATTCCTCCCCTTAGGAAGAAACAAAACCATGGATGTATGTAGGATGTTAGGAATATGAATGATGTATGATGTCTTTGAAGCATGCTCAAATGTCTCCATGTTGATGTCGAAAGCTGACACACTCCAAACAAGCATTCTAGGCCACACTCCTGAAGAGGACAATTCAATATCTAGTACAGATGAATGTAGAACATGATCCAAAGACAAAAATTTCCCCTCTGAAGACAAAGAAGCCTCCTCCAATTGTTGTCCAAAAGTATCCACACTCATGCCAATCTGCAAAGAATGATCATGTAGAGAATGAACAAGAGGGCTAAGGGTTCCCTCACAACAACTGAAGAAGGTTCTTCTCCATCAAATTGAAGATGAATGTCATCAATGGTGTCCCCCAAATCTGCAAGATGAGACTCCACAAACAAGTATGAAATACCTATCAGGAATTCATCCAAAGTAGCCATATTTGGAAGACTATGTATATCCTATTGCACTAAATCACAAGGAACCCAAACTATGGAATCACAAGCATCATTAATTGTAACAGTAGATGGAGGAGATGAAATGCATGGCTCAAGTATTGGATCTGATGTGAGAATTCCCAAGTTCAAGAAGCCAAATATCTCCTCTAAATCATGGTGTATGTGATCAATAGTCGAAGGAACAATGTCACCATTAGAAGCAAAATTTGCAAAGGTATACAACTGAGATGAATGATAAACCACCCTAGTAGCAATGATCTCTCTAGTATCCAAGTCTTGAATGATAACCGAATTAGGAGTCAACTCCACAAACCTCCCATCTCCGTCATGTGTAATATGATATATGGAAAAAAGATTGTTCATCAAATGAGGAACACACAAAACATCTTGAAAAGTGTTTTCCCCAAAACTAATAGATCCTTTCCTTATTACATTCATGTACGCATTATTTTCCATCAAGATAGGAGACATAGTACAAGGTTGAAATGAAGAGAAGATAGTCTATGAAGATGCCATATGATGAGATGCTTCTGAATCTAGAAGCCATCTCCCTAGTCCTAGACCTGAAAGAGCACAAAGAGCTTGTCCTTTATTTCCTGATGTAGATGCTTGACCTTTGTCCTTTATAGACTGTTTTGAAGAAGGAGGAGGAGATTCAGACATTCTAGAAGGAAAATCAATGTGATTCTTTTTGAGAAGATTTTTCAACTCATCTATATCCTTCTTATAACTATAGTGTTCTTCATGTCCATCCTTCTTGCAATATGCACAAAAAGGCCTCTCCTTCTTAGATGATTCTCCTTTTGAGGATGAGGATCTTGATTCTTTATGTGGCTTGTTCTTTTTCTTCTTTTGCTTATTATCAAGATTCCCTGATTCTTTCTATCCCTTAGACTCACTTGCCACCAATGCTTGTGACTTGGAAGACTTGATTAGACCCATGTTCATTAACTTAGCTTCCTCTTGGATTAGGAGATTTGCAAAGTCATCAAACTTAGGATCAACATATGATGCTCCCATAGAAAATCGATGGGTATGAAAGCTAGAAACAAACACTGAATACTCAGGACCAAGCTTGGATAACACATTCAAAATCAATTATAAATCCTCTTTTTCAATACTACATTCTTTCACTTGTGTTCTTAGTTGCTTGATTTTGGAGATGTAGTCTTGGATGTGGTCAAAACTTTTAGGATCAAGATTCATCAAATCATTATCAATCTGATAACACCTAATCTTATTTTTTTTACCATACAATTTTTCAAAAGTCTCCCATGCCTCTTTAGGTGTATTGCATGATTCAATATGAATCTGCAAATCAAATGAGACTAATGAATGTATGCATCCAAGTGTTTTCTCACGATCAATCTCCCACCTTTCTAATTCTTTAGCATCAGTAGGTTTTTGAATGATTTCCTTTAGATGACCTATTAGACCTTTCATCATGAGATAATTCCATACTAATTTTCTCCACACAACATAATTATGTGGATTTAGGGGTTCAATTTGAGATCTCCCCATTGCAAGAACATAAACCAAGCAAAAGAATGCAACCAATCATTGCAAGATTACCTCCCCAAATCACTCAATTATGAAACCCCCCCAAGAAATATTTGATTTGGAACTTTATGCTTAGTACGTTTACAGTTGCCACTTGCCAAAAATAGCGAAGTGGTCTTTGGTCTTGGTACATGCAAATACCAAATTTGGCCACAGAATCAAGTAAATTTTTTGGTACAAAATGAGATCATTATGATCATACCACTGAGAAATACATGAAAAATCATGCACTTTAAAAAAAAATGCACCCAAAAATATTACCGTAGGAACAAGATATGAGCTCTCAAAGTTCCCAAAATGAGGACGAAGTAGCAACACCTGTGAGAATCTGCAATTTCTAGAAAAACCAGACACCAAAACCAAATTTTTATTGAACCACTATGAATAGCACAAAAAATTAGCCCAAATAAAAAGAAAAATTCGTGAAAAAAGGAGCCAAAATGAATGAGTTATGAGTCTTCAAATTTTTCCTTCCAAAACCAAAACGCAAATCGTGAATGGGGCAAAAATTTCAAAACTGTGCTGACGTATTGTTGACATCAACAATCCACTATCTTAAAATTGACGGCCTATGGCCTGTCAAAAGAAAATGCACCCCTTTGTCAGATTCTTCTTTTCAAGTGACAGAATATTCTTTGCTTAGTTGCCAACACTAGAATATTCATCAAAATCTAAGAATATCTTATTTTTGTTGTGTATGTGCCATCGGGATTTAACAAACTACCACTGGTTATTTTAAAGACCCATGCTAGAATTATATTGGCTTGTGTGGATATTCTTTGAAAGAGCGTCATATGGAGAGGATATGGGACTCATGAGATGTGAGTGGCAGAGGCGCTACCATGCGACAACTCTGGAATGGTTGTTGTAGGGTCCGTACCCTGCCGCGGTACATGTATGGTCTACCGACGAAAGTATGCAAACTGTACAAAGCACTTTTCTTTTCTTTGTTGATTTTTAAATACAATATTTTGCAAAGAAAATATTCGACGCAATATAATTTATTTATTTTTATTATATTTTAGAAAATATTAAAAAACTGAAAATATAATTTTTTGAAAAAATCATATCGTTTGCCATCATGATGATTTGGGGGTCGTACGACTCTTTTGGCAAATTTTTTTTTCCTCACCAGACAAATATTCTGATTTGGATGAATTGACAGTCAATCTTAGGGTTTTTGGCACTTCTGGATGCAATGGCAGGGTTAGATTTAACCCAAAATGCTCCAAAATTGTAGCTACCTTTTGGATCTGGCAACTACGCTTCAACTTCAAACCCTCATAGATTTGGCCTCGTATGTCTGATTTGGACGAAACAAAAGAAAAAACTGACTTTCTCAAACCTTCTGGATGCAATGGTGAGCAAGTATATTTGCACCAACAAGCTCCGATATGAACCTGCAATAAAGAGCCACAAAATGGAACAACCCCAAATTTGGTATCTCTCTTCAAAAATGACTCTCTAATGGCAGCCAACCTACTCTAATACCATGTTAGAATTGGATATGGATGCCAAGATCTTGAGACCAAATGGAAAGCACAAAAGAGAGAGATGAATATGACAAGAATAAATTGTATTCAATGTCAAATGATATGAGATGATTTGAGATGATTACAAATGAGAGTAACCCCTTGGTTATATAGCCAAGGTGAGATGCAAGATGTCATAGGATTATGACAAGTGTCTTAATCATATTACATGAGCCAATTAATCACACTTACTTAGGTTCACATGTAGTATTTGTCAAAGATAAGATAACAACTAATGACAACTAACACCTTCTAGAAAGATTCCTTCCTATGACCTAAGTAAACATAACATGTGTAAATAAGTCTCCTAGTAATGAATGAACTAGGTACAAGACTTTATTTACACCAACAGAGTATTAAGACTCTAGATCAAATATTGGGATGCCAAAGATCTTCACATGTCAAAACTAGAATTGGTTTTGATGATCAGAAGAACAAAGTGATAGAACAACTAGTGAAGCCTACTAAAGGGAGTTCAAAAGTGACTGGTTCTAGAAGTAATTTTTTTGAAAGGGTTGTTACAAGTTATGAAAGAAAGACATAGAATTTAATGGTTTTATCCAAGTTCAAAAGAAAAGCAAAATATCTAGAAGACATGGATACAACACCAGGTGCAATCATTCTTTTTTTGGTTATTGTTTTAATTACAATAATTTTGGTCATAAGGCTATGGAATGTAGAAAGGATAGATGGTAAATAAAAATAACTTTGTTAGCAGTAATGTATTTAAACCTCTGTACAATTTGGATATTATTTTCTACAAATGCAACAATTTTGGACACATTACTAGGAACTGCAAAAGTAATGTTGTGAGTCCTCTTCTATCAGAAACAGGAAGAAAAGGATCAAATATTAGGATTCATGAATCAAGTAAAGGGTGGAAGAAGGTTCTGAAAGAGAAAAAGCAGAGAAGTCAATGATAGCTCAATTTCTCTACATGCTAAAAAAGAGAAGAATTTGTGGATCATAGATAGTGGATATTCAAGCCATATGACTAGAGATAAAAGTAAGTTCATGAATTTCAATAATTTGAAGGAGGTTTTGTGACTCTTGGAAATAATTCCATTGCCAAAATCATTGGTACCAGAGAACTAAGTGCAAAAAGAAGTAGGACATATAGTGACATATATCATCTTAGCAATTTGAATGGACAAAATTGTCTTATTGTACAAAGAGAAGAACATTGTCTTTGGAACAAAAGATTGGGATACATCAATTTTGATGATATTGTGAAAATTAGCTCAAAAGGAATGGTCTGAGATATGACAAATATCAAGAAACCTTAGTCTACAATATGCAAACCATGCCATGAGGGAAAATAGACTAAATCCAAATTTCCCACAAAGGAGTATTCCACATTAAAGCCATTGGATTTAATCCATATGGATTTGTACGTACCAATGAGGACAAAGAGTCTTAAAGGAGATAGGTATTTCATGATGCTCATTGATGATTATACTAGAATGACTTGGATTAATTTTCTAAAATAAAAATCAGAAGCATTTTATTTTTAAAGCATTCAAGGCACTAATTAGAATGAAAGTAGGACAATCAAAGTTTTGAAATCATATAGATTTGGAGAATTCACTTCTTACCAATATAGTGAATTTTGTGAAGAACATAGGATTCAAAGGAAATTATCTACTCAAGTACTTCATAGGTGAATGAAGTTGCTAAAAGAAAGAACCTAACTATGCAAGATATGGCAAGAACAATGTTAAGTCAAGAAAATCTATCAGATTTGTACTAGAGAGAAGTAGTTTAGACTATAGTATACATTCTTAACAAAGCTCAAATAATGCATAAGCCTAATAAAACAACACAAGAGCTATGGAGAGGAAGATTGGATTTAGTCAAACATCTAAGGATATTTGGTAACAAGTGTTACATCAAAAGGGATGAAGAAAATCAAGGGTAAGTTTGATTCTAGGTTTGATGAATGTATTTTTCTTGCATATTCTATGGCAAGAAAAGCATACAGGTGCCATAATAAGAGATTGAAGAGGATTATGGAAAGTGAAAAATGTGAGAGTTGATGAGACAATTCAGTCTACCAACATTCTAGAAGTAGAATATGATGAAGATCCAATCTACAACAAAGATGAAGACTCAAAAGTTGATTTTGAGAACACTGGTACAAAGAATCTCACAAGATATATATAGAGAAATCACTTTGAAGATCATATTATAGGAGACAAGAATAATTGAGTACAAACTTGAAGAAAAATTGGAAGAGCGAATGAACAGGTACATTTTATATTGCTATCAAAAATTAAACCAAAGTCCTATACAAAAGCAAGCAAAGAAAAAGGATGGATAGAAGGTAGGGAAGAAGAGTTGACTCAAATCAGGAAAAATGAAACTTGGGAACTAGTCCCAAGACCGAAAGGAAAGAATGTCATTGGTACTAAGTGGGTTTTCAAAAAAACATTGAATGAAGATGGAGAGGTTATTTGGAACAAAGATAGACTTATGTGTAAAGGATATGCTTAGGTTGAAGGAATTTATTTTGAAGAAACATTTTCTCTGGTAGCAAGACTAGAGGCTATTAGAATGTTTTTTGGGTCTTTCATCATTCAATAATTTCAAAGTATATCAAATGGATGTGAAGTCAACATTCCTGAAGGGACAATTAGAAGAAGAGGTCTACATTGAGCAACCAAAAGGGTTGCAATGTTTAGACAATATGGATTATGTGCGTAGATTGAAGAATATTTTATATGGATTGAAACAAGCTCTTAGATCTTGGTATTTCTAGTTGGAAAAATATTTGTAACTACAAGGGTTCTAGAGAGGAAGTGCAAACAATAATTTGTACATAAAAGTAGAAGATGATCAGCTGTTGATTGTTGTAGTCTATGTAGATGATATTATCTTTGGTAGAAGTATTGATAACATGTGCAAGATGTTTTAGAATGAAATGTAGAGTTATTTTGAAATTTCAATGATTGGTGAACTATCTTTCTTCCTTGGTTTATAGGTTGCTTAGTCAAATAAAGGCATATTTATTTCTCAGAAAAAGTATACAAAATAAATGTTGAGTAAGTTCAAGATGGAAGAATGCAAACTGATAAGTAAACCAATGGTTATAAGATGTAAGTTGAATAAATATGAAGAAACTTCTATGAAAAACTAGACTTTGTATAGGTCCATGATTGGTAGTTTATTGTATGTGACTACATCTAGACTAGATATAATGGAGGAAATTGTAATGGTATCCATATTTTAGGCTACTCTTAAGGAAACTCATTTCAAAGAAGTAAAGAGTATTTTCAGATATGTGAAGGCTATAATGGATTTTGGTCTGTGGTATCCAAAGAGTGAAAAATTCACTCTAATTGCATACACAGATGTAGATTGGGAAAGAAGCATAGATGATCAAAAAAGTACAAGTGGTGGATCTTTCTTTCTTGGTGATAGTTTGGTGTCCTGGTTGAGCGAGAAACAAGATTAAGTTTCCTTTTATATATCAAAAGAAAAATATATTGTGGTACCTTCATGTTGCACTCAATTACTATGGATGAGACAAAATCTAAAGGAGATGAATATTGAGTTTTATGAACATATTACTATTATTTAAGATAATACCAATGCCATAAACATTTTAAGGAATCCAGTAATTCACTCGAGGAAAAAAAAATTGCAATCAAGTATCATTTTTCGAGGGAGAAGGTTGTAGAGAAAGAGGTGAAGTTGGAGTATGTTGAAGCTAATGAGTAAGTTGCAGACATCTTCCCAAAACTACTTCCTAAGGAGACTTTTGAATTTATCTGGCAGAAGCTAGGTGTTGTTACTCCCTCCTCTTGAATCAAGAGGAAGCACTGGTTGAGGGGGAACCTAGTCTCCCTACCGCAAGAAGGCTTAGTGGTCTTGTGAAATGTTTTTCAGAAGTAGTGTGGTATGGACTTAGGGGGAGTTATCCTAAAGAAGCTCTGAAAAATGCTCTACATTGCTCTGCATCTAAATATTTTGTCTTGCGATTCAGAAGTTTGATAGGGGCAAGTATGAAGTATGTATGTTATTTTTTGTAGAAAATTTAAGTTGCTGCAAGTATTTCTAGAAATTGTAGAATGAAGACTATGTTATTGTTGTCAAGGAGGTTCAAAGAAATGTTATGTATTTCTCCACATTTGAAATTGTTGTCATGTGGATTGTTTATCTTTGCCATTGATGTCAAAGGGGCATAAATGGAACTCAAAATGTTATTTCTTCTAAGGGGAGAAAATGGAACTTAGTCCGAACACATTATATTTTTATTCATGTGTGGACAACATTTTGTTGTTTGTCATTAATGACAAAGGGGGAGATTGTTGAGAAAAGGTTTTCATCGATGTCAAAGAATATTATAATATATGATTATAGGTGGCAATACCCTTTTAGGAGTTTAGTATGAACCAAATGGACTTGTTCTATCATACATTTCAATGTTGGTAATTGTATTGTCATATCATTTTGAGTTGCAAATATTTACAAAAATATATGTTACTATCTATATTAGAGTGTCTATGGTCTAAAATTATGTTGTGTATTAGGATTTATGTGTATGCTTCCAATATCATGAATTCATCTATTCACAATGTTAGAAGTGATTCAGGAGGTTGTACCAAAATATTTCAGTTCAATGCTTCAGGGTAGAGAGATTTCTCTAGCAATACAATTATGGTTAGAATTTCTTTTAGAGGGTGAGTTTGGCTTAGTGGTTTGAGAGGGGAGTTCTTCTACACTTGTTTCATCATATTCTCAAGTTTTTGGAAGGTATTTTCAACATGCAAAAATATTGATGTGAAAAAAGGTTATATGTGCTTTTTGTCATCTAGTGGGTGTTTGAGACATATATGGTAATGTCTAGTAGTGTGTGGTGTCAAGATAGGACCTAGTTAATGTTCTTGTGCTAGTGCATGGCATCATTTTATTTTGGTGAATATTTTTTTGGACCGACTTGTTACATGTTTCATGTGATTTGAATTTAGACCCACTTTATATCATCTTGAGTATTTACATACCCCTAGTCGATATGGAAGGGTATTAATGCAATATCATGTATATATTCCTCTATTATGAAGATGCATAATAGAAAAGGAAATCTAAGAGAAGATGGTGAGTGAATATATAGTGAGATTATTTTGAGTGAGTGAGTGTTTTTTATTAGAGGTAAAATATAGGTTTTGATAGGGCCTGAAACCCAATACAAAGAAAAGTAGGCTAGAAATAAAATACATCATCAACCAAAAATAGCCCCACAACAACCACTAAAGATTAACAAGATAACACATGCTGCATTTTCCAATCAAGCAAGGGCCTAAGACCCTTGAACAACCTGGTTTTAACCTGGACCAGAAACCCTTCTAGATACACACAAATCTCACCTGCATTTGCTAGGCATCAACAAACTAGCTGCTCATGGAAGACTCCACTGAGCCAAGAAAGATAATATGCATAAAGGTAAAAATAGCAACAAACGTCTAATCAAAAACTTGAGCAAATCCAAAAACCCCACCTCAATAGGGGAGAAGGAGAACTCAACAAACCATTGGGTACAAAACCACTACTTGAACCAAGAAAGCTCCAAAACCATGAGCTCCCCACTCTTGGAAAAGAAGAAACAAAAACCCAAGCCACCATAGCTAGAAATCACTAGCACCCTCCACCTCCACCTCCATAGGAGACCTTCCCACCTCAATAAGAATAGCTGAGGGAGGTCCACTTCATAGGATCAAAGGAGAAAGGCAACATAGTAGCCCAACTCGCATTTGTAGCATTAATCAGAAAACACTGCACCAAAAACCAGCTATGGATGAGGAAAAGAATCTCAAATAAACACCATAGGTCCACCTTAACAACTTTCAAATAAGAACTAATCTGGGTTTCAAAAGAAATCTTCAACATTAACCCAACAAGTAGCCATTTGCTTACCCACTTCAGATCCATCACAAAAAAATTGAGCCATCAAAATATCTACATGAAGCAGCTCAGCCCACAATAAGCCCAAAAACCCCAACATCAGCAACCTAGGAAGCAACCACAACAAAAAGGGAATCCTCAACAAAGAGGGACCAAAGACACTCAGCCAATGAGAAAAATCAACCATAAAGAGCAAGGCCATAGAGAGAGAACAAAGAACCCCAGAACAAAGCCACCAAACAAATGGCAGGCAGAAGTGATGGACACCCAAGAAGAAGACAAAGACCAAAAAGACTAGCATGAAGAACCACCAAGCCTTCCTATTACACCAAATAGGAACAATAAATAGTCCATTATGCAACCAGAGACCATTAGAATAGCCAACACACACCCCCAACATAGAAGGCAGCCCCATAAATGGACATGAGAGTGAGAAACCACACCCTCCCAAAGCAACTTCATCACCACAAAGAAAGACAGGGACAAGTAGAGACCCCAAGGAGAAACCAGAGGTATAATAGACCAGCATGAGGAACCACCAAGCATTCCTATTACGCTGAATAGGAACAAAAAATAGTCCATTCTATAGCCAGAGACCCTCAAAAAATCCAACACACATCCCTAGTAGGGAAGGTAGCCCCATAAAGGGATGAGAGTGCAAGAAAACACACCCTCCCAAAGTAGCTTCATCACCACCAAGAAAGTCAGGGACAAGTAGAGACCCCAACTTCCTCTAGCACCCACGCACCAAACTCACAACCACAAGCCAAGAAAAAAGGCCCCGCACCCAGGACAAAAGGGAACAACAAGAAAATTTGTGCTCCAAACCAAAAATAGTGAGCCCACACCCCCAAGCACCAACAACAACCACCGATGACTGCACAACCTCCACAAGATCCCCATTTAGATCACCATTGTCTTCTCCATCAACTCCATCGCTAGTTTCAAACTTCCCTCCTGCACATTCCCACTCCATCTTTTAAGTGAGTGAGTGTTATTTAATGTGAGTTGCATCTTAAAGTGTACATCATCATCAAAATACTATAAGGAGTGTTGAAGAGTGTATGTAGCCAATTTAAAAGTGTATGAGATGTATTTGACTATAATTGAAGATCTGCAAGCTTTATCTATGTAATTTGATGGGATTGGTGTTATGCTTGTTGTACTAATATGTGTTGGGGATTGGTGTCTCTAGTAGGTTGGTTCCTAAAAATACAATAGGGGATTGGTGTCTCTGGTAGGTTGGTGCCTACTTCATATTGTAAAATTCTCTTGTATCTTTCTGGTTTGTGAGGCTGGATTTGGATAGTAGATCCAAGCAACTTTTCTCACCATAGTTTTTCCCATATCGAGTTTCCACATATATCTAATGTTCTACTATGTGAATGTGTGTTCTCCGTTGATGTTTTATTAATAGTTTCCTATTCTAGCATATGAGATTGATTTACAAGTTTTAAATAAATTTCATCTACTGATTCGACCCCCCTCTCAGTAGATTGTGTGCCCTTAAGGATTCCCTTTCACCATATTTTGTTCCCTTGGTATTTTTATATCTTCGTATTTGATTCCCCACACTTTCTTCCCTTCACCACCTTCGTAACTTCAAATTTTATTCTACTTATTTTCCTTGAAAATTAGTATCTTCTAACCCCAACTCCTACCATCCTATCATTCTTTATTTTCATAAACATGAATTTTTTTCTACTTATCTCCCTTGACGTCAAACATGCATGGTCCCCAATCCTTGCTAGAAAAATGAACCCAATAATTCCCTTTGCTTCCAAGGTAGGTTGATAATGATTTTCTTGAAGCCTTGAACTCCTTCAAAGTAGGCTCTCAAGATAACCTCTATAATTTTCCATCCCTAAATCCCCATGTCCTCCTAGAACTAAAATATCTAAATTCCTTTGTACTTTCAAATCATACTTAACTAATATTGCATGCCATGTGTCTCTTCAAGAATTCAACTACTTAAAAAAATGGGAAACCTATCTTTCAAATGATTAAATTTAATAGTTTACTCAATAAATAAATTAGGACCTCATGCCCATATAGGGTATTGTAGAGGGAAAATATGCAAGTGTCTAAAATCCTAATTGACCTACCCCACATACAATCTCATCCTTTGGCATGTGTATATCTTATTGCAACTTAATTCATGTGCTTTAAATTAATTCATCCTTTTTAAAAGCATTGTGATCTAGATTTGAATGCTAATCTCATAGTTTGGACCCATTGATTTCTATTTATGTAGAATTTGATGTTGGATGTGTTCAAAACACATAAATGGATGATGTGGTGGATGGAAGATTGAATGCAATCATGGTTCACAATGCCCTAGGGATCTCTAATGTAGGAAAAGATGAATTTCATTATTTGACTCAATAAATTTATGATAGAACACAATACTTGATCTATACCTCTTCAAGGGTGAACTTACATCCTCGAAGATTATTATCATATATTTCAAAGAAAAAACTGAGCATATTTACATGTGGGTTTGATCTATGATTGTAAAAATTGAAAAGGGCCTGCAAATTGAAAATAATTTTCTTAGGTTTGTTCTGCAAGGTGATGTGATTGATGAGGACAAATCCTTCTTGGAGGGAAAGGTAACAAAATTGAAAAAAATGATCAATAGAAGGAATTATTTATTAGGTACTAGACATAAGCATAGCAAATAGAATAGATTATAGAAAATGGAGAGAAAAGTATTTTTACCTTTGCAACTTTTTTAGGCTATAATTTCATTAGAACCCTACTAGTTCAAGGGCTTTCCTTTTCAATAGATTTACTAAACACTTGTTTCTTATGAGGACAAATAAAAGATTTTGAATCTTGTCAATCTATGATGTTCAAACCCTCTTACTACACATGTAAATGGTGTATGATGGTCTTGATCTCTTGCTATTGAATGTTCCTTTGAAAATATCACTAGTTCCTATTAAAAGCATGAAGTTTCCACAGTCCAGGGTAGTAATGTAATATGATTTCTAGATTAAAACTATGTGCCAATTTTTACATCAATGTTTCAGATCATACTTCATGATCCATCATCAGGATGCATATTGTAGAAAGAGAGAGAGAGAAATGTAAAATGAAGAAGCAGACTTGGGTAGATAAAAGGTTGAGGGGTGTGAGAAGGAGAGAAGGACCAAACTTCAAAAAATTGCAATTCAAAAGACCAAAAAGAAAAAGAGAAAGGGAGGAAAAAAACCTTGAAGGCCAAAATCAAGAAATAAAATGGAGAGACAAGAAAAAATGAGCTTGATTTACAAGAGTAAGAGAATAATCACAAAATAGAAACATGAAATGAAATGACACACAAAAAATAAAATGAAATGAAAAAGATTGAATACAATTAATACATACTAGTTCCTATTTCAATTATGTAGCAAGTAGATTGGAAGGGATCTCGGTTGATTGACATTTGCTTCACTTTATAATAGAATGTTCCCTCTTTTAACCCCAAACTTTATCTTTCCAAAGCTTACTCTTTTGCGTTTTCTTTGATCAACTATTAGATTAGAATATAGTGTAGTTTGCTATAGATATTTGATATATTTATTGTAAATTTATTGTTCATCTAACATGCATTATAACTTTACAACTTGCTTTAAATTGAACTTATCTTGACTTGCAAACAAACTGAAGAAATTTCCAACATGACATTATAACTTTACAACTTGCTTTAAATTGAACTTATCTTGACTTGCAAACAAACTGAAGAAATTTCCAACATGACATTTATTAGTACTTGCTATTGGCATAGTACTATTGTAATGAGTTTGGCTTTTTTTAGTTAACTAGTTATTAATAATTTAGTTTTCAACCAATCAAAAACAATATTTAAAAAAAAAAAAATCAATTTTGTAAAGTCAACTTGTAAAATATTTAGCTTTACAAATTATAAAAATAATTTCTTGTGCATATGATTGGTTAAAAAGTTATGCGTGTTATTGACCCATTTGTAGGGAAAACAAGGTAGGAAAGCAAGGTAAACATTTTTTTAAAGAATGATTTTTCATTTTTTGCTTTATAAAGTCATTTCATTAAATCTTTCCAAAATAAATAAATGTTACTTATTCTAACTTTTTTTAAGAATGTAATTGTCATTTTTTTATTAAAGAAAATCTCAAAAAAATCAATTAATTATTTTATAGAGATTTGGATTCACACTATTAAAACAAGTGCCACGTAGTGGCCAATACTTGGCTTTGTAGTATTCTAATTAGAGATTTGTAGAGTTGGAATAAAAATAAATGTAAGTTTAATTAATGTGAATAAATTCAATATATATATATTTTTAATTGTTGTATTTTAGTTTTATCTTTTGTATTTTGAGTTTTGTTTGATTAATAGCGTTGGTTTTTTTATATGTTTTGGTTATGTAATGTAAATATCTTGTTTGATGTTAAATATTTGAAAATAAAATAAATTGGAATAAATGTTTATTGTTTGGTGTTATTTTTTTTCAAAAAAATTAAAGTTGAATACACTTGAATATTTATATAATGAACCCATTCATTGAGAAAAGGAAGTAGTTTATGAATTATTTGTACTAGACATAACTATGACTAATAAAGTTGAAGTTGAGTTTGTTCTTTAGAATACATATTTGCTAAACATTAAATAATCAAATATTTATTATTAAAAATAATTCTTAGATTGATTCTAGTTGATTTTGAATTTGATAGTGAAATCTTCATATTATAGTTGAAGTTAAATATACTACTAATATAATAAATATATTATATTCTAATTTAATATTAATTATTTATAAATTATATTATATAAACTAAGTAAATAGATAATATTGTAATATTAATATATTTTAAAGGAGAACCTACAAAATAAAATAACCTATATTACATTATATATAAATATATATATATATATATATTAACCTACATTAGGTTATATATTATCTTATATGCCTATATATTATAGGAGGAACACATATATAGTTAAATTATACTATAAAATATTAAAAATATAGATAAAGATATTAGTTTAATGAAAATAATAATACAATATTTTTTATTTTTTTATTTTAATAGTGTGCATCAAAATCTCTATAAAATAGTTAATTGATTTTTTTATTATTTTCTTTAATAAAAAAATAACAATTGCATACATAAAAAATCATTCTTAAAAAAATGTCAAAATAAATCATATTTATTTATTTTACAAACATTTAATGAAATGATTTTATAAAGCAAAAAATGAAAAATCATTCCTTAAAAAATTGTTTAATTTTCTTTATCCGCCAATAACACACAAAACTTTTTTAACCAATCATATGGGCAAAAAATAATTTTTATAATTTATAAAGTTAAATATTTTACAAATTGACTTTACAAGATTGAATTTTATTTTAATTTTTGTTTAAATATTGTTTTTGATTGGTGGAAAACTAAATTATTAATAACTAGTTAACTAAAAAAAGCCAAAGTCATTACAATAGTACTATGCCAATGGAAAGTACTAATAATAAAATAAAATAAAAATTGTATTATTTTTTCCATTAGACTAATATCTTTGTTATTTATGTTTTAATATTTTATGATATATTTTAATTATTATATGCTCTCCTTCTTTTCATTAATAATTTTTTTCATCATGTATATTTTTATATTAATTTATATATAGGTTCTCCAAAAAAAATTATAACCTATAATATATAGGTCTTTATTACATATAATATACAACCTATTTTAATATAGATAATATTAATTTATTTATATATAACCTATATTAACATATTAATATATTTATATTTATATATATATATTATTTCTATTTATATCTTATGTTGTTCAAGGTAATATTTTGTAGGTAAATAAGTTAATCTACATTGTAAGTAATATATTAATTTATATTATACATTTATATTAATATATATTATAGGTTATATATATTATAATCTATTGTATTTTAACCATCTATTTTTTTATTTTAATTGAATCATTTATTTAATTTTTCAATTTTCTCCCTACCTACCCTCTCCCACCACTGAACTCTTCTTAAGGTCATTTCTACAATCATATTCTTCATTATCCTCTTCCTATGATGAATCATTGAGTTAGGGTTAGGGTAAGGCCATTAGAGTTATTTATTCATTGTTTGAGACATTTAACTTTAACCTTTTTTAATCCATTTATCTGTGTTATATCATATTACTATATTATTCATTCATCTATTATGTGTTCATCATTTTTCGTCTATTCACTTTTACTTTGTTTCCCAATCTCCTCCCTCTCTACCCTCTCCCACCACTTAACTCTTCTTAAGGTCATTTCTACAATCATATTCTTCATTATCCTCTTCCTATGATGAATCATTTAGTGTGGTTCGAAACATCAATTCAAAATAGCATAGTTTAATCTAGAAATGTTTACTCTATCATTCATGAACTTGAAAAAATTATACCATCTATAATCATTGATTTGTTAATATTTAACAATTATTGATTTGAATGAAGAGATATAGTTACACTTGTGTGTACTACAAATCAAATCCGATAATTTAATATAATATATTTTATTTTTTAATATATATATATAATTAAAAATAAACAACTTGTAATAAATAATCATTTTAATAAATAACATATTAATAATAAGAGAAGAAACATTGCAAACATGTAATATCTAAATTTTAATGATTTTTAGTATAAAATTTATTTAAAATTATAATAATTCATAATACAACATTTATTAAATATGTTATTTATTTAAAAGTTAGTGATAGAAATTAGGTTTATAGTTATAGATAGTGTTATGATCATAGTTAGGGTTAGAGATAGGTCTAAGATTAAGATAATTTTTTAAAATTTATTGTTAGGGTTAGAATTAGGGATAGGGTTAGGGTTAGGGTTAGGGATAGAATTAGAGTTAGTGTGTGACTTAGGGTTAGGGTTAGGTCATTAAAATAACTAATTGACAATACTAAAACACTATAATTAACAAAAAATACATTTATTTTTATTCATGTTAATAAAAGTTACATTTAATTTTTATCAAATATAAAAAGCAATAATTACAATATTATTAAGACAAGTACTAACCACTACGTGACACTTATTAAAATATTTAATCTCCTTTCAATCATCCTATAAAATTAAGACCCAACAATCCATAAATCTTCAATGTCCTTTCGACAAAAAATAATTTTATAACCCCGATTTTCTTATCATGTGGTTTCACAAATAAACAAACCCCTTCTCTAAATAAAAAATGGACAAAGAGAGCTAGCTTGTTTAAGAACCCATCTCCACTCTTTTTTAGTAAATCACCAAAGATAATGCAATTGTGGATAGCTCATATTACAATAAATGAGTCTAGGGTATTTTTAAACCAGCATTTAATGGCCCGAGACAAGTATTTTGCATGCCTTGAAGTTCTTGTAATTTCAATAAAGTCTAATACATAGAATTTTCTCTAACAAAGTGACAAGATGTTTAGCTTTCGCTCTTTCCAATATATAAGGTTATAATGAATGTTGGAAGAACATAAAAAAATCCTCATCATTTGATCTAAAATTATTCTTTGACCATTGACTACGAATCTATTATTTCAACTTCCTTCTCTAATGAATGTTGGAAGAACAAAGTGACAAGATGTTTAGCTTTCGCTCTTTCCAATATATAAGGTTATAATGAATGTTGGAAGAACATAAAAAATCCTCATCATTTGATCTAAAATTATTCTTTGACCATTGACTCAAATCTATTATTTGTACTCTTGAAAGAGAGGTCACAAGTTCAAATCCTGCAGGGGGTAAGGTATGTACACCTCATATTGTGGAGCACGAGTTAGGTGCCTCCCTCAGATTTGGGAGTATGAGGAGTCCCATATATACTGTAAGCTGTCTGTAGACCCAAAAACAGATTGCCTGGTATTCGTGGACTATAAAATAATAATAATAATAATTCTATAGATTATCTTTAATATTGGTCCATATCAATCAAATAAATCTTCATAGTAACATGTTAGTTGCTTTCCTCTAGGAACTAGTTAACCAATGTCTATACAATATGGGATTTTGATCCCAATTAAGTTAATTTAAACTCAAGTAAAGTATCAAATTTAAGTTTAGATGCACGCCCTTTGAACAAAGAAATAAGGGGGCACTACATTTCATACATTGCACATTTTCCCACAAGAACAAAATTTAATAATAATAATCTTACTTTTTATTCAATGTAATAGTATATTTCGTGCTTGCACTCTAAACTATTATCCATCCTCTTTTAACTTCTTTATCTTGTTTTATGGTACATATCTCCTAACATACTATAATGGCACAAATTTCAAAAGTGGGACTTTTTCCTACCCATAATCATTATTCAAACTTGGAGTTATGGATTCACATTGTGGCTGATTTATTGTTGTTGTGACGTATATAAATGGATGAATTTGTACATTAAGGGGGCATCATCTATAATTAAGATTTTCAAATTCATTTGAGCATTTGTGTTGAAGCTTGGGAATCCTAAGACAAAAAACCTTATTAATTTTTGTGGATGACGAAATATAAATCACAAATATTAAATAATGCAATGAAAGTACAAAATTCACACTTCAATAGTCACTCAATAAAGCTCGAGATCTTGGCTCAAAAATGATTAACAAACAAAGTCATCATAGCAAAGACCTTGATTTATTCTATTGTGGTTTTCTCTTCAAGGTAACAATAACCATGAAAGAACAATAATGATATGATGCAATGATAATAATAAATGCTCAAAGATAAATAATACCTATGCTTGATAATGATAATGATAACTTGATTGCTTGATAGTGCTCTTGATGACAATGTGCTAGCTTCTCTAGGGGATTGATAATGAATAAAATCTTTATATTTATATGCTTCACTTGATATTTGATCAATGGTGGAGATTAATTAGAAAGATCAATGGATACAAAAATTCAAGATAGGGTAGGACCTATAATTTGAATTTTTATGAAGGGAAAATTAAAAAGTATATTAAATAAATTTATTTAATTCATAAAAACAATAAGAGAAATAAATAAATATTAATTTATTTATTTTAGAGGAAAAAATTAATTTAAATAAATAATTTTAATTTATTTAAAAAGGAGTTTTAGATAATTAGATAATTATATAAAATTATTTAATTAGAGAGGGCCAAAGATAAATTGAATTTAATTAATTTTAATTAATGCTTGAGGGAAATGATAAATGATGGATTAATTTAATGTAGATAGGATAAAAAGATTAAGATAACTAAATTAGTAAAAAATTATTTAAATATTATGAAAGAAAAGAGAAAAATATTAACTTAATGAAATAATTTTAAAATATTTAGTTAATATAGATAGAAGAAAAGATAAGGATAATGATTAAATGATAAGATGAAAATGCATTACTCATTTTTAGGTGTCTACATTTTCCCTCCCTTTGAGGAAATATGTTTTATAGAGTTGTTTTAAAGAAAAAAGATTGATAGGAAAAAATTTGCTGGTGATGTACCCTAATATACCTCAATGCACCAAGGGATGGAAGTCAGATGGCCCCCCTCGAGAGATTGGCTAGAGAAAATAATTTTCTAGTCGAGCTCACGACAAGATGGATTAGCTAGGTCTATGATAATGACGATGATGTGTTGATGATGATACATATACATATATGATGCATATTTATGATGATTTAATGTGATTGTGATGGATAATTATGATGCACATGTTATGATTATGATACTATGATGGATACTAACATTTACGAATGTAGGATATGCAATGAAATAGATCTCCACAAAGGATAAAATATCAAAATGAAACCTATGAATTGGAGATACAATAAAAACACATACAAAAATGGATGAAAAATTAAAGGAAACTTTGTTACTTTGAAGAGGAACCCTAGAAAGTAGATATCATGTATTGAGGTATAAAATCAAGGTATGTTTTGTATTATTTACCCCCTTGCATGGACTTTGACACAAACATACAATCACAACCTACAAAGAAAATAACTATGTCTCATTTCAAGATGCTCTAAGATAATTAAAATATAGGATTTAATTGAGAAAATTAGAGAAAAAAGAATCAAGAATGCAAACAAAAAAATAAATTTCAAAAGAATTCAATGGCCAACATATCTCTTTCCAAAAGATAAACTCAATTTTGATAGATAGGGCCTATTTTAGGAAGGATGCATCTATTAAGACCTTAGTTTGTTTTGATAGTGTCTATTGTAGGAAAGATGATTCCATTAAGGCATTATTTTTTATAGTGATAACAAAAGATAGGAAACAAGTTATCAAGCCAAAGATTTAGTTCAATAGTTGATATTTTTTTATATCATGATTTTCATGAAAGCACAATGTTTTGATAATGCCATCTCAAGATAAGAACAAGAATACAATCTAATGACTAGGTAAAGGATAAGGTTCCCCTAGTTAGGTAAGGATCATTTATTATAAGATGGATAAATGAAATGAAAAATTATTATAATAGGTAGATAGATGAAAAAATTGATACTGATAATTACTTGAATTAGCCTTGTGAGTCTAATAAAAATGATAAAGATACCCTTACTTGAACTATCATTGTGAGTTTCAAGCAAGAAGATCAAGATAGAGATACCCTTACTTGAACTATCATTGTGAGTTTCAAGCAAGAAGATCAAGATAGAGATATGCTTACTTGAACTAGCCTTGCAAGTTTCAAGCAAGAAGATCAAGATAGAGATATTATTTTGATAAGAAAAATGTAGCCTTGTGAGTTTCAAGTAAGAGAATAATGAGATAGAAAATATTTACTTGGACTAGACTTATTAGTCCAAGCAACCAGATAAGATAAGGATAGTTTACTTAAACTAGACACATGAGCTGAAGAATAGAAAGTAAGTTGCAGATAGAAAATAGTAAATGATTTTTGAGGTGAAAGAATGGTGCATAAAGGATATGGATTAGAGGAAGTAAGGTTTTTTTTTTTCTCAAAGCATACATGAATAAATTTTTGCCCCAATTTTATCAAGATCAAAGATGAAATGATAGGTGGGTGAATTGGATAGGATAAGGGATATATGAAGAAGGATATGGATAGGATAATAAAAATCAAAGGAAGGAAAGAAGGATGTATTTAGATAGGTGTAGGGAAATGTGATGGAATGTATGACTTAGGGATAGGCAGGGGTCTTGGATGAGCCTGTTTGGATGACAATTTAGTTAGTTCTTTAGTATGTATTATTTGGATATGGATAGCGGGTTATTATGGAGGATTAGGATTATGACATGAAAGGATATTTTGATCTTGACTTGGGACCTAGATCACTACATGGAGTGAAAGGTATGGGATCATGAGATGAAAGAGGGTCATTGGATGGGATGGAAAGTGTTCTTTGATATTGATTTGGAAGGGAATTGGAAGATGGTGTGGAGGGGATACCTTTATTTTGATTTGGAGAGGAATCATAGGATGGTATGGAAGTGAAAAGGATACCTTTCTCATGAGATGATATGGAAGATATGTTTAGTTCTTGAGATGGAGTGGGATTATCAAGTGGAAGACAAAATATATCTTGATCTTGAGATGGAAAGGGCCCATTGGAAAGGATATTTCAATCTTGATTAGGAGTGGGCTCATGATATGGCATGGGAGGGATAATTTGATCTTGATTTGGAATAGGATAATTGGATGTTATTTTTCCCCTACATGTGTTTGTGTACTTAGGAGTTGTACTTTTGATGGTAGAGATTATTTTTATTTGAGCTATGTTGTATTCATATGAAATGGAAACATAATTGGCCACTTTAGGATTGTCATATTTATTTGAGGGTTCCCCTTTTCTATGTTTTAGGATAAGATCTTGGAATATATTGAGATTATTATTGGTTGAAGGTGAATTTTCTATTGTAATGTCACTTTTCTCTATAAGGTCTTGAATAAGGTTTTTCAATTTTAAGCAATTAGAAGTCTTATTTCCATTTGTTCTATTGTACTCACAATATTCTTTATCTTTTTACCATGAAGGTTTAATTTGAGGTTCTAAGTTTTTTATTTCAAGTAATGTGATGAATTTATCTTGGATCATTTTTTTCAAGGCTGATTCAATAGGTTCATGGAAAGGAGTGTATTATCTTTTAGGAGCATTGTTTTATCTAGGTGCCCTCCTAGGAATATTAACACATTGAGTGTTTTGTCGATATTTATAACTAATTATAGGGTAGGTTGTTGTTGAACATTTTGGACTACTTTTGAATCTACCACACCATCATTGATTATGTTTTTGTGTTTGGTCCTATAGGTGTTTTTTCTTGCAACCCCCAATCCTAAGGAAAATCATAATGCCTAAACCAATGGATCAATAGGCTAAGAAAAATATCTTGCACTATAATCACATTAGGGACAAGAAAGGCCAACAAAAAAGGTTATAACCATCCTTTTGCACCTTGATCTCCAGAAGACTTAGGAGGGTGTTCCCATTTAAAGATCTATAAATATGATAAAACTTGCACTAAACAAGACATTGTAGACTTCTAACATGTGGATGGTTCTTAGATAAATGTATAAAGGGTGTTATAGATTTGATTACATTTTAGGAATGATCCTCTTGCACCTTGAATCAACACTGAGAATAGATAAATTAAGAGAAATATTCATCTCAAATACACAAAGGAGTTGCAACTAGATCATTCCCAAGCATAACCTTTGTGTTCTTTAATCTCCATGAAGATAGAGAAAACAAAAAATAAGCTAAAGATGAAAATGGGAAAGATTCTTAAAGTTTTTCAATGGTGATTCCTTCCAAGTTTTGCACAAAAGAAACATACTAGACCAGTGCCTTTTCCATAATAGAGTCAAAATGAAGTAACCCATCTTAGCCTAAACACAAAACTAGTGACCATTAAACCATTACTGCCCTACAATAATGAGGTCTCTTTAGGCCATGTTTGTAACATTATTATAGATCCTGAAATGCAACACAATATATTCAAAATTTAACTGAGAGAACACTCTAACCTATTCTTTGAACAAGATCCATCAACCAAATAATTACTACAAAAAATGTGCAACAAAAAACCTTTATAATCCTTGATTACTTTGATTAAAAAGATAATTCATACATTCTAGAGATATTATAGTATGACATAGTCCATCCCAATTTGCAAACTAATTTTCTTGCCATTAAAATATGATTACAACATTAAACTCTGAAATATGAAGAACTACTAATTCTAGAGACAATCCTTGTACAAAATTACAATTCCCTAAACTTAGAGAATAACCCCCAAAATGAAGAAGAGAAAACATTAAAAAGAGGAGAAATACAACTCAGATCGATTCCTCAGTTGACACTGGGTACACTTGAGCTCCCTTGATCTACAACCAACTCACATTTAGAAGATACTCCCCACTCTCCATTTTCCCTCTTCCATTTTTTCCTTAATTAATCTAAAATGATTTTCACCAATCTGTTTGCATTCCCCGCACTATTTTAATCTACCCATAAAAAGTCATTTACTAGCTCTATTTTTGCTTGCAAGTGAAAAATAGAGCTAGTAAACATTAAAATTACAATTCCCTAAACTTGGAGAATAACCCCCAAAATGAAGAAGAGAAAAGATTAAAAAGAGGAGAAAGACAACTCAGATCGATTCCTCAGTTGACACTTGGTACACTTGAGCTCCCTTGATCTGCAACCAACTTGCATTTAGAAGATACTCCTCACTCTCCATTTTCCCTCTTCAATTTTGTCCTTATTTAATCTAAAATGATTTTCACCAGTCTGTTTGCATTCCCTGCACTATTTTAATCTACCCATAAAAAGTCATTTACTAGCTCTATTTTCACTTGCAAGTCAAAACCCAATTTCCCAATTATTATTCTTCTCTGTAGGTAACAAAATTTACTCATATGTTGTTAAATTCATTACTGGTATTTAAATACATGATTTTAATCATGCATTTTAACCATTTGGGGCCTTCATTTTACATTGCAAATGGTTTGACATTTTGTCAAACAGTTCGTTTGTAATCCTTCAACCTGTGCATTTTATCTACAATTATCTTCTTTTCACCTGCTCATATCAATCCAATAATGCATTTATTCATGTTCATTTTTGATCACATTACATTGATCTTGAAGGTATGATCTCTTGAAATATACATATTCAAAACATTATAAATTTTGTTGCCCAGACATAAAAAATAGTTAGATAATTCCATACTATTGTACAAAAATTATTTCATGATTTGCATATTCAAAATGGTCCCAATATCTCCCCCATAAGCACAATAAAAGAGATCAACACGTTTTGATGTTGTAGGTAAACTTTTGATATGCTTGAGGCACTCAAATAACTATGGAGGTGTTTTCAGCCATGCTGGGTGTTTGCAACATTGATGGACAACTTAAAATAACCCAAACATTATTGAAAGGGTCACCTGGGCATGGGGAACATTTTTTGCTATGGTTTTGAGGTGAAAACCACAATTTTTTGTAGCTTAAAAAACTCAAAACATCCCCCCAATTATCCACCTCCACGTGCCAAATTTTAATTGCAATGCTTAAACCAGTTACATCATAACTTTCAATATGTTTTCCCCTTTCAAAACAACGATGGAGCACTCAACTTGCATGGTGAGAATGAGAAAAAAATTAACATATTGCATTCACCAATCACAAAGCAACACTCAATATCAAGCCATCACATTTTTATTTCATTCTCCCCTGTGCTAAAATGTAATGCCTTAAATGTATGTGATGGCAAAGGTCCCAACGCATATGCATAATGCATCACATATTTTAGCCTAAGTATGCCTCCAAAAATGCATTGTGAATGAAGAGTGCATTGGAAAATTTTAAGTGCATTGAGCAACATTTGAAAATATATTTAATCTGCCCCTTAAACCAATGAAACTTTAATCATATTTGCCCTAAATATTTCCCACTCACATGCCTTTTCAATGTCAAAGTATTTAAAATATTTAGAATATCTTAAATATTGGCATTTAAACATTGGTCCAAATAGGCAAAATTTCAATTTCTCCTACTAGCCAAATGGTGAAATTTCATTGTGCACGAGCAGGAACCCCTAGAGGTGAGATTTTTTGTAAGTGGGAATAATTAATTGCAATGACAAAAAAATGTATCCCTTTACATTTTCACACTTGGTTGGGCCCTTGTTAACTAAATGGACTTAATTGTACCTTGTTTAGGGTGTTGTAAAGTGTACCTTTACACTTTCACACTGGTGTAAGTGTTCTCTAGGCTTGCTTGCACAATCAACTAAGAAGACCTTCTCCATGTCTTCTTCCTGGAACTTGATAGCTTCTAGGCTCTAGTTAGGCTTAGGTCATTAACTAAGCTCCGTTTCTACTCCTCTCCAAGAGTTTCTCAACTTTGTGCTTCACCTTGGAAGACTAACACCAATTTGAAATAGCAACTTTCTCCTACACTTAGAAGGCTCTAAGTGCCAACATCATAAAACACCTTGAACTGATTGTAGGGGTGCTAGAGATACTGGAAACATGCATTTCACATCTAATTAGATCCATATTGGATGGTCTTCAATCTTCTCATTTACCGATTTCAAGAATTTGCCTTGGGAAGGCCTAATTCCTTGTAGCCCTTGACAGTGTCCTTTTTGGATTTCTTGCTCAAATTCTCCAAACAACCTGGCAAAAAAATTGCACTTTCAGACACCCTTTTGGTTCCTTTAAAAGATTTACAAGGTTTCAGTTCTCTATGCCCTCCGTACACTAGTCTCCTAGAACCTAGGGCAAATAGGGCTAATAGGCCTAATTCCTAGGAACCTATTGATTTCTTGTTCCTTATCACAACAAATGGATTGAAAAACCTTCAATCCTCTTCGTATGTTGTGGTGTGACTGTACTCTACCTAGAACTGTACCTATTCCGTACAGTACCTCCTTTCCCTACCTATGTTCTTCAATTTTCCACTTTCAAACCTCTAACCGGACTTCCCAAGCTTGCCTAGGGTTTGATTTTAAAAATACTTACTCATCTCCACATGACTCCTACTACTAGATAATATAGATACATGGCTCCCCTAACAAATCCATCTACTCTCAGGAAAACCTTGTGGCTAGATTTCATGGGGGAGCCATTAAAGGACTGACTATTCAAAACATATCCAACAAACCCTCTAGACCCTAATCTATGAATTCACAACACTAATTTTACTTAGATTAACTTTCTTACAGAATTAAAAAGACTCAAAACTATGTTATGAACATGAATACAATGCCAAATCAGTATATACAATGCATTTGATATCACTGTCACTCCAAAACACATGATAAACTCAGAAATTGTAGACTTCTCTCTATTCACACAAACCAAAAACTTGATTATAATTGACTCCCTACTTGCCTTTTAGCCATTACCTTACATAGATTCCTTTTGCCATGTTTCAAGGGATGTTGGTCAATCTCACACTCCTACCTTTTAGGGGATCCAAGATAACTAAGTTACATGCATCCTGACAAATGTTGTCATCCAACTTTGCAACAACTTTTTGCAACTTATCATTATGTCCTCTTCCTAACTTCTAGGAACTCTAACTCTTTGATTTCGAGCATCCAACTCCCTTAACTGCCTCTTGGCATCTTTTAACAACATAGATGTGTTTAGAACACATTTAAGACTCAACTTTCAATCCAAGCTACTAAGCTAATTAAAGTAAAAGTAATTAACAAGACTAACTATGGTGACCCTAGTCCTAATGACTAATTCACCCATTCCACACACAAGAAAGACCTTCTAAGGTCCAAAATAAACACACTATTACCTTGACTTGGCTAAGGTCAGATACAAGCCAAAATTTCCTAGTCTATGGAGGTTAGCCTAGGTGCTCCTACACCATCCTCCCCAAAACAAAAGATTTCAATCCACCCTTGGATTGAGTAAGTTGAGATCAATGCCCGACTTCTTGAACTCTGATTCCTTGATCCATATTGCATCAGCATCAGATTGACCATGTCTTTTAATTAGATGTTCCTTGTATTTTTGGTTCTAGTCTTCTTATAGACCCTAGTATCCAGTATACTGTTAGCTTGTTTGACTGTAGCAGAAGGTAACTTGAGCTCTTCCACATCATGGATGACTTCCTCGAGACTTTTGTCCATTTCTGGTGGTGGTCCTTTATAATGAAATAAGTCTGCAATATTGAAAACAGGGGACAACCCACAGTCTTCTGGTAGCTCCACCCTAAAAGCATTATTGCCATACTTTGCTAAGATAGGATAGGGACCTATCCTCTTCATCTGCAACTTGTGAGGAACTCCTTTTGGCAACCTAGACTTGTTTAAATGCACCATCACCAAGTCTCCAACATTGAACTGTACTTCTCTTCTATGCTCATTCACCTTGGTCTTATGCTTCATGGTGTTTTCTGCCAATGTCTTTCTAACTATATCATGAATCTCCTGCATTGCATAAGAAAAATCATTAGCATATCCACTTCCCTTGATTCCATCCTTTAAGTCTCTCAACTCATAGACTCCTCTAGGATGTAATCCATAGAAAATTTCAAAGGGACTCTTCCCTGTTGATCTGTTCACAGTGTCATTATAAGCATATTCAGCTTGTCCAATCAACTGATCCCATTCTTGACCATACTCCTTGGTCAAGCACCTTAATAGATTTCCAAGACTTCTATTGACAACTTTGGTCTGACCATCAGTTTGGGGATGGTATGCAGATCCAAAAGATAAATTAGTGCCCAATCTCTACCAAAGTGTCTTCCAAAATGGCTTATGAACTTGGTGTCTTAGTCTGATACAATGCTTATAGGTAACCCATTTATTCTTACTATCTCCTTGAAGAAAAGAGAGGCTATTTGACTGGCATCATTGGTTGTTTTACATGGCACAAAGTGAGCCATCTTGCTAAATCTGTCCATAACCACATAAACACTGTCCATGCCTTGCCTTGTCTTGGGTAACCCAACTACAAAATCCATACTCAAGCATTCCCATGGCCTAGTAGAGATAGGTAGTGGTTGGTATAGGCCTGCATTTGAAGAAGTACCCTTGGCCTTTTGACACAATATACAACTCTCCACATACCTCTTAACATCTAGGTTCATCCTTGGCCAATAATAGAACCTTTGAACAAGTTCTTGAGTCTTTGTGATCCCAAAGTGACCACTCAATGCACCATTATGCTTTTCTTGTATCAAGTTCTCTCTAATAGGGCCTCTAGGGACACATAGCTGATTCCCTTTAAACAAAAGATCACTTTGTAAAGTATATTCAGCATATTTACTATGAAAATGATTCTTGTACTCAGCACATACCTTATAAATGTTTGCAAAATCTTCATCATCTGCATATAGATCCTTGAAATGATCTATTCCCATGCTCTTCAACTGAATTTCCTGTATGGTGAGGACTCTTTTGCTCAAGGCATCTACCACCTTGTTGAGTACTCCTTTCTTGTGCTTGATATTGAAAGTGTAAGCTTGCAGGTATTCCACCACTTCATGTGTCTGTGACTCAATTTCTCTTGTGAATTTAGGAAACTAAGTGCTTGGTTTTCTGAATACACTATGAACTCCTTGGGAAGCAAGTAGTGCCTCCATTTCCTTAGAGCCTGGACCAATGCATACATCTCAAGGTCATAAGAAGAATACTTCTTTTTGGCTTCACTTAACTTCTCTAAATGAAAAGCCACTGGTCTGCCCTCTTGACTGAGAACAGCTCCAATAGCCACATTGCTTGCATCACACTCAATGGTGAATAGCTTCTCAAAGCTTGGTAACACCAAAATAGGTTGGGTAGCTATCTTTTCTTTCAACAACTCAAAACTTTTGTTATCTTTCTCATTCCATACAAAATTAGTCTTCATTCCTCCTTTAATGGTATCCAACATAGGAGCACAAATAGCACTAAATTGTCTTATGAACTTCCTATAATATTGAGCAAGGCCATGAAAAATTCTTTACCTCTGTTGTTGTCTTTGGAGTAGGCCAATTGAGGATGGCTTCCACTTTGCTGCTGTCCATTTTCAAGTTGCCATGTGATAGCACAAATCCAAGGTACACCAGCTATGTTTTGATGAATTCACACTTTTCTAAGTTGATCATCAATTTCTCCTCCTGCAGCTTCTTGAAAACCATCTCTATCTGTTTGAGGTGCTCCTCTCTTGTTTTTCTATAGATCATTATATCATCAAGATACACCACTACAAATTTTCCAATGTAGTCTTTGAGGATTTCATTCATGAGTCTCATGAATGTGGAGGGGACATTAGACAACCCAAATGGCATAACCAGCCACTCATATAGGTCCTCATTAGTTTTGAAAGTTGTTTTCCACTCATATCCCTCATGTATTCTAATTTGGTGATAACCACTCTTTAGGTCTATCTTGGTATAGTACCTAGCTTCACCTAGACAATCCATGAGGTCTTCAATCCTAGGGATAGGGAACCTATACCTAATGGTTATCTTATTTATGGCCCTGGAATCAGTACAAAGCCTCCATTCTCCTCCCTTTTTAGGTGCTAAGATAGTGGGTACTGCACATGGACTGATACTTTTCCTAATGAGACCTTGGTTTAGGAGTTCTTGAATTTTCCTAGCTATTTCCTCATTTTGTTGAGGAGTCATCTTGTAGGCTGCTTTATTTGGTAAGGTAGCAACTGGTATCAAGTCTATCCTATGACTTATGGCTCTCTTAGGGGGGTATGCTGCTGGTTGTCCACTACTCACAATGCCTTCATAGGTCTGCAACATTTTCTATATTTCCTTAGGTAACTCTGGCTTTTCAGCTACTTTCTCATCACTTACCTCTCTTGGCCTTACCATCACTGCATAGCCAACTCCTTCTCCTTCTTCCAAGGCTTCTAAGAACTCTTTTTCACCAACCATGAGCAATTTAGGACCTACTGTTTGCACCTCTGTATCTTCTAACAAAGACTGAATTCTAAATGTTACCTTATCCTTCTTGAAAGTATAGGAGTTCTTTGCTCCATCATGCATAGCTTGGTGATCAAATTGCCATGGTCTACCTAGAAGCAAGTGGCATGCATCCATAGGTAACACATCACATAAGACTTTGTCCTTTTACCTTCCTATTGAGAACTCCACCCATGCTTGTTCATTCACCAAGACATGTTGACCTTTATTGAACCATGTGACCTTGTAAGGATTGGTGTGGGGTATCCTTTTCAACTTTAGCTTGCTGACTGTCTCCTCTGAAACAATGTTGTCAGTAGACCCTGAGTCAATGATGACTCTACACACTTTCCCCACCATCTTACACTTTATCCTAAACAAGGACCTCCTTTGGCTTGGTTCTTCTTTAACCAGCTCTTTGATCAAAGTTCTCATCATGAGGTTCTCACCTTCCTCAGAACTCAATGGTACCTCAGGATGTTTCTCTGCTACATTTGTCTCATCATGAACTAGGTTAGTTCTCTTATTACTTCCATAAGAAGTACTACCTTTCTCTGGACATCTATAGGCTGGGTGTCCCATTTGATTGCAGTGGTAACACTTCATATTGGCAAAGTAACTGCCCCTTCCTTGTCCACCACTTCTTCCTCTAGAGCTAGAGCCTCTTCCTCTACCACCTCTACTAGAGCTTCCTTCTTGTTGCTCAGGGTACCTGACTTCTCCTTGAGCCCTTGGTTCTGAACTCCTTCCACCATAGCCACCTCTTTTTCCTCTGCTGTCTTTTCCTTTACCCCTACTTTTGGAGGTCCGCTCTTGCTTCTTTTTGCCTTTGTCCTCTATCTTTAAGGCCATTTGATAACATTGGCGAATGGTTTTGAAGTTCACTAGGCTCATGTCCTCTTGAATAGACCACTTGAGCCCATTCAAATACCTTGCTAGCTTGATGCTTTCATCTTCAACCACCTTTGATCTGAGGCACAACTTTTGGAACTCCTCGGTATATGTTTGAACATCCATATCTTTTTGTCTAAGATTATGTCTCCTCCTATGCAACTGGACTTCATAGTCATCAGGTAGGTAGGTCTACTTGATCTTGGTTACCATGCCTCTCCATGTAACTATAGGACCCTTTCCTTCTTTCTCTCTTTCAGTTTGCACAAACTTCCACCATGTGAGAGATGAACCTCTCAACCTTGACTTAGCCACCTTAACTTTTTGGGCTTCTATTATACCATCACATTAAAAGTGATTCTGTATACTTTCAATCCAGTCCATGACTAAATCAGGATCCATTTGTCCACTAAATAGTGGCACTCCTTCCAAAGCTTTGCCACTTAAGGCTTGCAGTGCCTTCAAGAAGGGTTCTTCAGCAAGGATAGGGTAAGGTTTTGGAGCTTCCTCCTCCAAGTCCTCTTGATTTTCCTTTCCTTCCTGCTCTTCCTTTAGTTCTATCTTATCCTTTACTTTGTCTGCCTTTTCTTGGACTTCATCCAAGAGCTTCTCCATTCAAGACAACCTTTCTCTTAGCAGCCGATTATCTTCTTCTTGCTCTTCTACCTTCTTATCTAACTCAACATTAGTCACCATGGTTCTTTCTTCCTCTAGTGTATTCTCTCCTACTAATTTAGTGGGTTGCAACATCAATCACAAGCCTGATCAAACAAAGGCTCTGATACCAATATGGTGTAAGTGTTCTCTAGGATTGCTTGGACAATCAACTAAGAAGACCTTCTCCCTGTCTTCTTCCTAGAACCTGATAGCTTCTAGGCTCTGGTTAGGCTTAGGTCATTAACTAAGCTCTATTTCTACTCCTCTCCAAGAGTTTCTCAACTTTGTGCTTCACCTTGGAAGACTAACACCAATTTGAAATAGCAACTTTCTCCTACACTTAGAAGGCTCTAAGTGCCAACATCACAAAACACCTTGAACTAATTGCAGGGGTGCTTGAGATAATGGAAACATGCATTTTACATCCAATTAGATCCATATTGGATGGTCTTCAATCTTCTCATTTACCGATTTCAAGAATTTGCCTTGGGAAGGCCTAATTCCTTGTAGCCCTTGACAGTGTCCTTTTTGGCTTTCTTGCTCAAATTCTCCAAAAAAAATGGCAAAAAAATTTCACTTTCAGACACCCTTTTGGTTCCTTTAAAATATTTACAAGGTTTCAGTTCTCTGTGCCCTCCGTACACTAGTCTCCTAGAACCTAGGGAAAATAGGGCTAATAGGCCTAATTCCTAGGAACCTATTGATTTCTTGTTCCTTATCACAACAAATGGATTGACAAACCTTCAATCCTCTTAGTATGTTGTGGTGTGACTATACTCTACCTAGAACTGTACCTATTCTGTATAGTACCTCCTTCCCTTGCCTATGTTCTTCAATTTTCCACTTTCAAACCTCTAACTGGACTTCCCAAGCTCACCTAGGGTTTGATTTTAAAAATACTTACTCATCTCCACATGACTCCTACTACTAGATATATACAGATACATGGCTCCCCTAGCAAATCCATCTACTCTCAGGAAAACCCTATGGCTAGATTTCATGGGGGAGCCATTAAAGGACTGACTGTTCAAAACAGATCCAACAAACCCTCTAGACCCTAATCTATGAATTCACAACACTAATTTTACTCAGATTAACTTGCTTACAGAATGAAAAAGACTTAAAACTATGCTATGAACATGAATACAATGCCAAATCAGTATATACAATGCATTTGATATCACTGTCACTCCAAAACACACGGTAAACTCAAAAATTGTAGACTTCTCTCTATTCACACAAACCAAAAACTTGATTATAATTAACTCCCTGCTTGCCTTCGAGCCATTACCTTACATAGATTCCTTTTTCCATGTTTCAAGGGATGTTGGTCGATCCCACGCTCCTACCTTTTAGGGGATCCGAGATAACTAAGTTACATGTATCCTGACAAATGTTGTCATGCAACTTTGCAACAACTTTTTGCAACTTATCATTATGTCCTCTTCCTAACTTCTAGGACCTCTAACTCCTTGATTTCGAGCATCCAACTCCCTTAACTGCCTCTTGGCATCTTTTAACAACATAGATGTGTTTAGAACACATTTAAGACTCAACTTTCAATCCTAGCTACTAAGCTAATTAAAGCAAAAGTAATTAACAAGACTAGCTATGGTGACCCTAGTCCTAATGACTAATTCACCCATTCCACACACAAGCAAGACCTTCTAAGGTCCTAAATAAACACACTATTACCCTGACTTGGCTAAGGTCAGATACAAGCCAAAATTTCCTAGTCTATGGAGGTTAGCCTAGGTGCTCCTGCACCACACACTAATCTAGGGTTTTTATTAATTAATTGGGATTCTTTATGCTTTAATTGGCCTTATTTTACATCCACAAGCCTTAATTAATGCATCTTTCTGAGATTAATCCTAACATTTACCAACATCCAATCATAATTCATGTTTTCTTAGATTGTATGGCCCAAATTTAGTGATCTAGGACTCAAAAGCCACCTTGGTCGTATGGGTCCCACCTAGGTTTTGGGGACCCGATCTAGATTTCACATTGAACTAAGTATTTCTTGAAAAATGTGTCCCAAGCTTAGCCTAATTGGACTCATACGCCACTTATGGTGTATGAGTCCCGCTTAGCTTAGACCTAAAATAAATTCAAATTCTTGACAGGATTTTATTCTCGTAGATCTGATGTCGGCTTGTAGTGTTGTAATTTTGGGAAATTTGGCATAAACAAGTATAAATACAAGGTTATTTCACTTATTTTTCTCCTAACAAGCAATCAAGTGAGCTAAGCTTTCAAGTATTCAAGCATTCTAGAAAATTGTTATTACAAGTGGTTACAAGAGACTTTAAGAGTGATCATCAAGCATTTTGGAGCATTATTCAATTATCAAGCATCATGTCAAAGTCATTGTACATCATGTTTGTTTTTGAGCTAACATTTGTGATGTAGGGTTTCATGATTCAAGCAGGCATTCAATTCAAGATCCATATCATTCAAGCAAGAGTCAAGATCCACATTCATGCTAGCTATTTCATACATGTTTGCAACATCTTATTCAAGGGTTTGGTGAGTTGCAACATTAGTTTTTGTTTATTCACCACTCCTTTCTATTTCATTTCATTTCAAGGTTTGATTACCAAAATGAGGTTTAACCAAGGTAAACCCCTATCCACTAACAAAACAACATTTTTCCCTCTCTTTAGTGTGTGATTTGAAAGCCTAGGTTGAAGATACATTGAAGAGCAAGATTGGAAGAAGTTGTCAAGGTTGAAACTTGTCAAAGTTGTTACCTTCTTTAGAAGATCACTAAAAGACACCTACAGAGCAAAATTCAACATTTCAAATCCAAAAATCAAGCTTGGAAAGAGAAGAGATAGGAGAGAAGATCCAAATCTTAACTCTCTAAAAAAATAGAGTCGTACTAATAAGCCACTTATGGCATATGACTCCAAGTACAACTCATTTTCCAAATTTCAGTGAATTCAAATGAACCATTGTGAGATTCCAGTTTTGGCATAGAAACCCTAGTTTGGGACTAAATCACTTAGACTGGTGTGTGAGTCCTAGTGGGAATCAAACAACAGGATTACAAGGTTTTGGAGCTTGTTTTGACATCATCCTTCTTCGAGGTACCTTTCTGTTCATTCTCAGTTTGTTATCCTAATTTTTTAGTTTCATTTCCTAGGTCATTTAGTTAGGTTTTGCATGGTACTTTGCATGTCATTTACATTTCTTATCTTTCCAAGCCCTAGCTTGGTGGTGAACCCTCTTTAGTTTCTAAACATACCCTAGGACAACCTTTAGCAGATCTCTCTCTCTCTCATTATATCATTGGATTGAGATCTGTAGGGTTTCCTTGAGTGAAATAGGACCTAATCCTAGTGTTCCATCTCCTAAAAGGTGGAGAACCCTATTTCCCATATTTCATTAATTATATAAAACATGGTTTTTCAATCAAATATTTCCCATCAATCCAAATTTTGGTACCTCCTTTGTAAATGGAGCTATTAGAGGTGTTTGCCACATCAAAAGACATTAAAATAATGCATTAGTTAACCTCATATTTTGATGAAACTAGAATTGGAGATGTTTTAGGATAAAATAGGAAATGGGTTTCCCTCATAATTTTGAAATTTGCAACTTTTCAAAACACCAAGTCTAGCCCGGCCACAGTTAGAAACACATTAAATAGCCTATCAAAACTCATTTTGAAAGCACGAAACTGAGTAGGCATACTACCATATGTACCAAAAAATTTCTACTAAATGGATTTTCATGATGATTACTAAGTTGAAAATTTTTAATCGGCAAAGATAAGCTCCAGGATAGATTTAGCAGGATGTAGACCTAACCTCTATCAACACATTGAAAGGACATAGGCACTTCAAATTTTCATAATTTGAAGGTTCCATTAGGTCCAAATTCTAGGTTTATCTCTAGATGTTGAAGGGTTATCCTTGTTGTCTTTAAAAAAATTCACAAGACCCTTAGCAATGAGAGATTTTTTAAGTCATTCCCTTTTCTATGATCTAATGAAATGTGCTAGCATATCGAATTTGAAGGTGAAAATCCAATTCATGATTTAGATTTTGGGTAAATATGTGGACAAGTTGTTCTTTAGGAATAGGATAAGAGACTTTTCTTTCCATTTTCCTCCACTTTTGTAAAAAGGAAACAAAATATTTTCCATTTTACTTTATTTTTTATTACATAAATTAGTCATGGATATTTCATGTTCAATATTGTATAAAAAATGTGTAATGAATTTTTTTGATAATTCATGAAAGGACTTGATTTGTTGAGGAAAATATGAAAAACTAGTCAATATCTTGACCTCCTAGACTTTTGGGAAAGAGGTGCATTAGATATGTATCATTGTGAGCAACCTCAAGACAAGCTAGGGAAAATTCCCTTATATATTCATGTGGATCACCTTTTCTTTTGTAGTTTTCAAATTTAGGCATTTCGAGGTTTTGAGGAAAGGGTATTTGTACAGTCGAAAATTGTCACCCTTGACAATTTCACTCTAGGTTTAGCTCCCCTATGTGCTTGGGCCTAATTATGCATTAATTTCCCATTTTATAAACATTATTAGAAAATAAAACATGGGAAATGAAATTATGCATTTAATATTTTCCCCCTTAACACCTTTGATCCCTAAAAAAGTAGGAATCTAGTCTAGGGTGCCCTACACCCTAGATTGACACTTTTGGCTCCAAATTTGAATATTTCGGTGTCGGTAATCTATTATTTGAAGTTCCTATTTCATTTGTTATCTATTGGTATTTTATTTTCAGGAAATTAGAATAATTGTATATAAATACATAGCATTTTCACCATTTTAAATCCTAAAAAAAATTATTGAGCAAATTAAAGATCCTAAAATTAGTCAAGGGCAGTTAAGGGAAGATTTAGCAACATTATTACAACACTTTCATCAATAAAGTTCAAGTTTGTAATACGTCAAGAAGAATTGAGCAATTTATGTGCAAGGAGCTATTATGATCAATCAAGAAAAATTATGATGTATTGACTTATCCTCTACATGCTAGTTGTAGCAATACATTGTGTATGCGAGCTAACCTTTTACAATTATATCAAGTGATCAAGGCATACATCAATCAACTTGTGTGTGGCATCTCTTCTTCAAGGGTTTTCACATAAAGGTAACCTTGTCATTTATCATTTATCATTTTAGTCAATTATTGCTATTTTGGCCTCTACTTGTCCTAGGGTATGCCCTTTTGATCATCCTCAATTGTTGTATGTGGAGGTAGAAATAACAACATAGGTTTTGACTTAGGCAATCCCCTATACAACACAACCTTTTCCCCTATTTGCATGTGCGGACGTTAGATCTAGAGGTTTCAACAGAAGATAACTTGAGAAATGTAATACCCCTCATGTTGTTGATACTCTTATGTGTGGATTTTATACTTGGTTTGTGTGGGTGATCAGTTCACCATTTTGGTTGTGTGTGGATTCATAGTTTGGTTGGTTTGCTGCACTGGATATTATATATGATGCTTGATGATACATTTCATGGTGATTATGTTATATGGTTATGTTATAGTTTTTCTTTAATAATATATGTGGTGATGTGAATTCTTTGCTGCTATGGTTTCTAATGTGTTTGCTAGTGAGTCTTGGTGAAAAGACGAAGTGGCATCACTTGCTTGCAAGTGCCCTGCTACCCCACGATTACCTTTCATGGTGTGTCTACAATGGAGATTTACATGCTACTTGACGTTTGTCTCTATGTAGGATGCAGGTACTAGACACCGACTCCACTTGCTTGACAGGTTTGAGTGTGTCCCTTAAACCCAACGAGTTTGATGTTGTAAAGGGAGTTGTTAAGAAAGTGTCCCCGTCCCAAGTTCATCACCTTGTTATGAGTCCAATGGTTTCTTTGTCTCAACCTCGTCTTCGTTTAAGTTTGGGTTAGTGTTGATTATTTATTTTAGTATGTAAATGTTTGTTATTTAATTAATTTTTATTTTATGTGTGATTAATTAATGTATTTAATTGATATAGTTATTTGTAGATAATTATAGTTAAGTTAATTGATTAATGTTCTTGATTGAGTGAATAGTTTAAATAAAATAATAGATGTTATAATGAGAATTAGAATTTTATATTTGCATAAGGTAAGTGGTATTAATTCTTGAATTATTTTTTTTAAAATGATTAAATTGCTTATAATGTTTTGTTTTTATTAAAAGAAAAATAATTAAGAATTAGTTAATTTTTATTAGAGTATTTACGAGAATGAGTGGGGAATTTAATGAAATTCTTGTTTTAAAATATTCTTGGAGAGAATATTGGCATGCGGTGACAAGAAGCTTCTTCACGGAAAGAATTTGGCTGTAGAATTGTGTGTGGGTTTTTGGGGATTTTTTGGTTTTAAAAAAATTGAGGAAGTTTACAACATATATTTGGGCTCATATTTTGCTTCTGGTTGGAGGTGAAGTTTCTAGAAAGAACTTAGAAGTTGAAATTCCAGAGGGGAAGCTTTGCTCCAACCCTTGTTCCTTCAAGCTTTAGGAAAAATAGGTTCTTTTTCTATTTGTTTAATTACTTTCTTATTTTGAGAAGATTGCCTGATATTGTCTGTGTAAGAGGAAATTGCTGAGAATTAGCTGTGACCCTCTATAGAAAAATTTATTAAAAGTTCCTTTGTAGAAAAAAACTATGTTCTCGGCTATTGAAGTTTTGCCGTTATTATTTTGTTGCCTCTCTAGAAATTTTTACAGTAAAATTAGAGAGCCTCATGAAATAATATCATTGTTAAACAATAGGAAAACAATAGGAAACCTTTGTAGGCTGTAAATGGAATCCTCTGAAAAATTGTAAAATTGAAACCTTGGAGAAATTTGTTAAATATTTCCTGTAGATGATTATCATGTTCTTCCCAAATTAATTCTATTTATTTGGAAAATAAAAAAAACTCAAGTAATTTTGGAAAATCTCCCTGTAGAAATTATGAGGATAAATTTCTTTTCCAAACAATACAGATTGTCTGAGAATATTTTAAAAAGTATACATTTAAAATGTTTTAAAGAAAATATTAAAAAATAAAATAAAAATTATTTAAGGGGTGGGGGGGGTGCGGGGGAGGGGGGTCGGCTGCTGCCGTACCTCCCCACACCCCTGGGGTGGTGCGTAGCCTTGGTGGGGCTGCGATTTCTTTGTTTAAAGAAAACAAATTTATTTAAATTCATTTTTTTTTTAATTAATATTTAAAGATTTATATATATTGAATTTAATTCAAATTAAATTTGTTATTTTAAATTAATAAATAAATATATATAATATATATATGTATATGTATATGTGTGTGTGTGTATGTATATGTATATATATATAATTATGTGGATTAATTAATGAAATAAATTGAGTAAACTGATAGTTTAACTTCTAGGATGGATTTCATGCAATTTGTTATCTTAATGTGATTGTTAAGTATAGTGAATTTGTGTTCTTAAACAAAACCTTGATGTTGAATAAATATTTAGTTCTTTGATTTTCTTGAGTTCTTTGTCGATTTTCTTGAGTTCGGTTATAAGCATGTGGGGACCCTTAAGTTAGTCAACCTATTTATAGGAGATAAGGTTATTGTTAAAACTTCTAGAGACATGGGAAATTGGTGGTTTATTATGTGACGTTTTAAATTGATACTTGTCTCCATTTTGATTATAGTTGTGATCTTGAGTTTACATTGGGTTGTACCATTTTTGTTATGGGAGTTGATTCATATGACTTTTGGCGAGATGGTTTTGCCTTGAGGTTGTTCTATTTTTGTGCTTTAGAGTACTTGTGGGTACAACTCCTTGGAATTTGATGTTATGTTTTTGGTTCCTAGGGAGAGTGGCTCTACGTGGGCGCCGACGCACAAAGGGGTTGTCAGGATAACCCACATTAGAGTTTGAGTAATAAGTGATAACCTAATAAATTAATTAGGGGGTGGGTAGTTAAACATTAATAAGATAATTATGGATTCCTTGTCCACCTGTTAGGTATTTCATAGACTAAAGGTGGCCGAGAAGGCCGTGGTTGGCATAGTCATGACCTCATCTTCACGAGAGGTTAACAATTCCGCATGAGTCACCCTATGGAGCGACGCCTTGAGATAGGCAGTCAGGATAACCATAGATGGAGGCGACACCTTGTGATAGATTATGTCTGGATAATCCATGTAAGGCCATGTGATGACACTCTCCTCTAGCATTCCCTTTGAGTTGTTTTATTGGAATCCTCTGGAAGTGGTCTATTGGTAAGTTTTGGTGATTTATTGTTGTCATGTTTAGGAAGTGGTCTTTTGATGTTATGGTTTCCTTTATGTATGATTTATCTTTCCATACTTGGATTTTAGTATTGTGTATTTGTTTAGATGTTCTTGGTCAGGCACCCTTTCTTATCTACTCCTAGCATGGGGGTGGTCAGGTGGAACATGCTACGCATCCCATTGGGTTCCCTATTTTGTAGATGTACCTTTTAGTACAGAGTTTTGTTGAGACAGCTTGATCCAGAGTTATATGCTTCCTGATGTATATTTGTACTTTTGTCATACTTTGTATATTGATATGTTACTCTCCCATGTATTGGGTAGACTTATGATGCAATCTTGGGTAATTTCCCAATGAGATATACTTGTAGAATGATGTAATGTATAATCACATTTTGTAATTCATGCTTTATCCATAATTGTAAATATCCTTGATGTTGTGTTATGTTCGAGAAAATAAGTTCTTTATATTTCCAAGTTAAATTTACTATGAATACATGTATGGTTTCTATATGGTTCATTCTTGTCATATTGCTTATCTTTAATAAATGTTTAAATGATGACATGTGAATGGATGGGTTACGTTAGTAGAATTGGTAAATTACTTTTATCAATTTTGTTATTGGATAGATTATGTAATGTCACCTCGTGTACCCCAAGGGACTTAGGTGTTTAACTTGTAATTGTTAGCTATGTTAGTTGCATTAGTAAACTTAGTGTTTATACTTTTTTTTTTTAAAAACAAACTTGTGTTTTTAGTTGTTCTTTGTGGTTTAAGTGACGGGGTGTTACAACTTGGTATCAAAGCTAGGTTTGCAAACACTGGGTACTCTTGGTAGTTTGAGTCGATTAGGAAACCTTGCGTTATGTCTTAATCTAACATAACCCCAATTGTTGTGCAGGATCATGCCTTGGGGTAGAGTTTGTGGCCGAGGTGGTGGTTGTGTGGGAAACCGCCAAAGTCCATCACCTTTGAGCTTCCATGGTTCTAAGCGTGAGGAACTACAGAGTTCCCAAAGCAATCCGACAGGTGGTGGTCAGAACCCAAAACAACCTGATTTAGATGGTCAGTTGTAACATTTACTAGAGGAGATACTGGGTCGTTTAGGCCCTAGGAAAGAGGAAGAACAAAGGTTGGATAGGGAAAGGGAGAGATCCCCTAGACATGGGGAAACCACAGCTGAACAGGATGCAATAGTGGCGGGTCACATGAGAGATTTGTTGAGAGCACGACCTCCCACATTTGATGGTTCTAGTGGGGGTCTTAAGGCAGAGACTTGGCTTATTGATTTGGATAGGTGCTTTGCTATGCATCCCTATGACAATAATACTAGGGCTAGGTGTGCCATAATGCACCTCAGAGGCTTCACATCCACTTGGTGGTGGATGGAAGAACAAAAAATACATATTGACATCAACATGGTGACTCGGGAATTATTTATGGATAGGTTCAAGGCCCGTTTCCTTTCTGATCACTAGAGGTAGTGTAGAGAAGATGAATTCCACAAGTTAAGATAGATGGCAATGTCCATGGAACAATATGAGCATTGTTTTTATGAGCTCAAATAGTATGCAGGGATCAAAAATGATGAGGCAATGCTTGTGCAACATTTTGTCAGGGGCTTAAACGCCCGAATCAGTGCTGGAGTTAGGGTCTTCGAGTCTAAGACAATGGAGGTAGTTGTTGAGAAGGATGGCCTTGTGGAAGAAAATTTGGCTATGGAATTGGGAGGTCACACAGGAGTTCAGATTGGCAGTGCTCTAGTATAAGGTTTTGGTTCTAGAGGTGGACAACCTCAAGCTGCAAAGTCTTCTAGGAATTTTTGGGCACCCTCTAAGGGTGGTCCGCAGCAGCAACAGTAGTCACAACCCAAATAGAACAAATCACAATCTCAGTAGGGACACAGATCTCAAAGCAGGAAGAACTGAAGCTGGCAGCGTATTAGACATGATCATTTTGAGCAGCCTACTCAGAGCACATAGTCAGCACCATCTCATGGCAGTTTCCAGCAGTCGAGTGCACCGTCTAGTGTTAGAGGTTTTGGATGAGGTACATGTTTCTCTTATGGGAAACATGGACATATTTCTAGACAGTGTCCAAAGAGGAGCACTACAAGTTTTAGCCAGAGACCAGCTGCATCTGAGCCGACAGTGGGTGATGCAGGTAGAGCACATCAAGTATTTGCAGTAGTGGACAATCACCAAGCTGAACATCAGGGCACTGTAGTTGAGACTTCAGGTGCATTGTATGGTACTAGCATTTCTATTCTCTTTAATTCTGGAGCATCAGATTCATTCATTTCTCCTTCAGTAGTGGAACGTTATAGACTGGTGGCAGCAAGGCAATGCATTAAGTGACAGATCGAATTGGCCTTTGGGGCAAAGGTAGCAGTTGAGTCACTAGTTCAAGGTTGTAATTTGTAAATTGGGTCACTCATGACTATGGTGGATCTCTGAATCCTACCTCTTGGTTCATATGATGTGGTTCTAGGTATGGATTGGTTGAGTGCCCACCGTGCCATAAATGATTGTTGGCATAAGGTTGTGCGTTGTGTTGATGATGCGGGTAATGAGGTTGAGATCATTGGCATTCAAAGACCTATCTCACTACGTTTGATCTCAGCTATGCAATTAAAAAGGTGTTACAAATAGGGTTGTCAGCTATTTATAGTGTCTGTTAATGATTTGGACTCGTAAGAGATTCAAGGGATTTCATTGGATGATTACCCCCTTCTTAAGGAATATTCTGATGTTTTTTCCAAGTGAAATCCCTGGGATACCACCAAAGCATGACACCGACTTCAGAATCGATCTTGTTCTTGGAGCTGAGCCTATATCTCGGGCTCCATACCAGATGACAACATAGGAATTGTAGGAGCTTTGTTTGTAGCTAGAAGAGATTTTAGAGAAAGGATTCATCCGTCCTAGTGTTTCCCCTTGGGGAGCACTAGTTATATTTGTGAAAAAGGATAGTTCGCTCCTATTATGTATTGATTATAGGCAGCTCAATAAAGTGATGATTAAGAATCAGTATCCTTTCCCAAGAATTGATGACTTGTTCGATCAAATAAAAGGAGCTCAGGTTTTCACTAAGATTGATCTTAAGTCTGGTTATCATCAGTTGCGAATAGCCAAAGCTGATATTCATAAAACTACATTCCGCACTCGTTATGAACATTATGAATTCACTGTTATGCCATTCGGGTTAACAAATGAACCATCAGTTTTTATGAGCCTAATGAATGGAGTCTTCTGAACCTATTTGGATAGGTTCGTACTTGTGTTTCTTGATGACATCCCGGTGTACTCTAAATCAGTTGAGGAGCATGAGGAACATCTGAGATAGGTATTACAATGTTTGAGGGACAATCAATTGTTTGCTAATTTGGCTAAGTGTGAGTTCTACAAAATAGAAGTGAAATGCATGGGGCACATCATCTCAGGTGTAGGTATCACAGTGGATCCATCAAAGATCCAGGCTATTGTTGATTGGCCAACACCCAAGAATGTTTCAGAGATTCACAGTTTTATGGGACTAGTGGGCTATTATCGACAGTTTGTATAGGGTTTTTCTAGGATTGCATATCCCATTACTTCCATTCAAAGGAAAGGGAAGAATTTCATTTGGTTTGAATAGTTCCAAACAACATTTGAGACCCTTAAGGATAGGTTGAATAGTGCACCAATATTGGCAGTTCTTGATCCTACTGGGGATTTCGTGGTGTGCACCGATGCTTCCTTGGAGGGCTTAGGAGCCATCTTGATGCAAGAAGGATGTGTAATTGCATATTAATCCCATAAGCTCAAGGATCATGAGCTAAATTACCCCATGCATGACTTGGAGTTAGCCACAACGATTCATGCTCTTGTGAGATGGAGACACTTATTGGGTCATAGGTTTGAGCTTCACAACGGTCATCGCAATTTGCAATACATTTTTACTCAGCTGAACCTAAATGCCAGGCAGAGGAGATGGATGGAACTCCTCTATGAATATGACTTTGAGGTCAAGTATGTTCAAGGGAAGGAAAATGTAGTGGCGGATGCTCTAAGTCGGTGGAGACATGAGATTTCTACAATAGCTCTTAAGGTGGATTTGAGGATTCAAGTCCTCGTAGCACTACCTACAGATAGCTGGTATTAGGAAGTGATGTCAAAAATTTAATCTAGCAGAGCTTTAGAAGGAAATTTTATAGGGTACTCACTAGAGTTGGATGGTCTTTTGAGGTATATAGGTCACATGTACGCACCTTCTATTGAGGGTCTTTAGACTCTAATTATGACTGAGGTACATCAAGCTCCCTACTCTGCTCACTTGAGAGTTAAGAAAATGTATGCAGATCTTCATGCACTGTAATTTCAGACTGGCATGAAGAGGGATATTGCTGATTTGGTGGCTAGATGTTTGGAATGTCAAAGGGTCAAGGCAGAGCATCAACATCCTGCGGGTCTCTTACAACCTCATCTCATTCTGGAATGGAAGTGGGACATAATTTTTGTAGACTTTATTGTGGGATTGCCTATGACTTCTTGACGTCATGATGCTATCATGGTCACAGTTGACATATTGACCAAGGTGGCACACTTTTCCCCCGTCCGATCATCTTACACAACTTGTTCGATTGCTATAATTTTCAAGGAATATATTGTTCATCTGCATGGTATTCCATGGAGAATCATTTCCGATAGAGATCCAATGTTCACTTTTGCATTATGGACATCATTGCAGTGTGCCTTAGGAACACAACTAAAATTTAGTTTTTCCTACCATCCTAAAACAGATGGACAGACAAAGAGAGTTAATTAGGTTCTTGAGGACATGCTTCGTATGTACGTGATGGATCAACAGTCAAGTTGGGAGGATTATTTGCATATGGTGGAGTTTGCCTACAACAATGGATATCATAGCTCGATTGGTATGGCTCCCTTTCAAGAACTATATGGTCATCCCTGCAGGACCCCATTAAGTTGGAACCATCTTGAGGAAAAAGTTCTCCTTGGTCCCAAAATGCTTTAGGACATGGAACAATAGGTAGCTTGCATCAGAGAGCATCTTGTGGCAGCTCAAGATAGATAAAAGAAATACACTAATGCACATAGAGTTGACCGTTAGTTCTCTGTCAGTGATCGAGTCTTTTTGAGAGTGCAACCGTGAAATAGCCCAATCCATTATGGAAAAGGTTCCAAGCTTGTGCCTCGATTTCTAGGACCATTTGAAGTTTCAGATAGGATTGGTCGTGTTGCTTATCGCCTGGCATTACCGCCTAGTCTATCGTAGATTCATGATGTTTTTCATGTTTCAGTACTTAGACCATATTATCTAGATGTTACTCACGTACTTGATTGGAATGCTCTTCAGGTCGAGGATAGACAGCTAGCACTCGAGCCCATGGTCGTGCTATAGCATTAGAGACTTGCCCTCAAGGGCAGAGGTATTGAACATGTGCAGGTTCAGTGGGACCCGAATGATGAGACTTCAGTGACATGGGAGGATGCATCCCGTATTAGAGAGGCTTACCCATATTTATTCAGTGGCTTCCAAGAGTAAGCCATGTTCTAGGGGGGGAGGATGTAATACCCCTCATGTTGTTGATACTCTTATGTGTGGATTTTGTACTTGGTTTGTGTGGGTTATCAGTTCACCATTTTGGTTGTGTGTGGATTCATAGTTTGGTTGGTTTGCTACACTTGATATTATATATGATGCTTGATGATACATTTCATAGTGATTATGTTATATGGTTATGTTACGGTTTTTCTTTAATAATATATTTGGTGATGTGAATTATTTGCTGCTATGGTTTATGATGTGTTTGCTAGTGAGTCTTGGTGAAAGGACGAAGCGGCATCACTTGCTTGCAAGTGCCCTGCTACCCCGCGATTACCTTTCACGATGTGTCTGCAATGGAGATTTACATGCTACTTGACGTTTGTTTCCATGCAGGATGTAGGTACTGGACACTGACTCCACCTGCTTGACAGGTTTGAGCGTGTCCCTTAAACCCAACGGGTTTGATGTTGTAAAGGGAGTTGTTAAGAAATTATCCCTGTCCCAAGTTCATCAGCTTGTTGTGAGTCCAATGGTGTCTTTGTCTCAATCTCATCTTCGTTTAAGTCTGGGTTAGTGTTGGTTATTTATTTTAGTATGTAAATGTTTGTTATTTAATCAATTTTTATTTTATGTGTGATTAATTAATGTATTTAATTGATATAGTTATTTGTAGATAATTATAGTTAAGTTAATTGATCAATGTTCTTGATTGAGTGAAGAGTTTAAATAAAATAATAGATGTTATTATGAGAATTAGAATTTTATATTTGCATAAGGTAAGTGGTATTAATTCTTGATTTAAAAAAAAAAAACTGATTAAATTGCTAATAATGTTTTATTTTTATTAAAAGAAAAATAATTAATAATTTGTTAATTTTTATTAGAGGATTTACGGGAATGAGTGGGGAATTTAATGAAATCATTTTTTAAAAATATTCTCGGAAAGAATATTGGCATGCAGTGAAAGGAAGCTTCTTCACGTAAAGAATTTGGCTATAGAATTGTGTGTGGGTTTTTGGGGGCTTTATGGTTTTAAAAAAATTGAGGAGGTTTACAGCATATATTTGGGCTCATATTTTTCTTCTGGCTGGAGGTGAAGTTTTTGGGAAGAACTTAGAAGTTGAAATTCCAGAGGGGAAGCTTTGCTCCAACCTTCGTTCCTTCAAGCTTCAAGAAAAATAGGTTCTTTTTCTATTTATTTAATTGCTTTCTTGTTTTGAAAAGATTGCCTGATATTGTCTGTGTAAGAGGAAATTGCCGAGAATTAGTTGTAACCCTCTGTAGAAAAAAATATTAAAAGTTCCACTGTAGAAAAAAAACTATGTTCTCAGCTGTTGAAGTTTTGTCGTTATTATTTTGTTGCCTCTGTAGAAATTTTTATAGTAAAATCAGAGAGCCTCATGAAATAAAATCATTGTTAAACAATAGGAAAATAGTAGGAAACCTCTATAGGTTGTAAATGGAATCCTCTAACAAAATTGTAAAATTGAAACCTTGGTGAAATTTGTTAAATATTTCCTGTAGATGATTATCATGTTCTTCCCAAATTAATTCTATTTATTTGGAAAATAAAAAAAATCTCAAGTAATTTTGGAAAATCTCCCTGTAGAAATTGTGAGGATAAATTTCTTTTCTAGACAATACGGATTGTTTGAGAATATTTAAAAAAATATACATTTAAAATGTTTTAAAGAAAATATATTTTTTTTAAATATTAAAAATAAAATAAAAAATATTTATTTAAGGGGGGGGGGGAGGGCCGGCTATTGTCATACCTTCCCACACCCTTGGGGTGGTGCGCAACCACCATGGTTGCGCACAATAGCCAAAGGCTGCTAGGTGCAGCCTTGGTGGGGCTTCAACCCCCCCACAGGGAGGACACAATCCTCTAGGCTGCGATTTCTTTGTTTAAAAAAAAGATTTTATTTAAATTCTTTTTTTTTTTGTTTAATTAATATTTAAAGATTTTATATAAATTAAATTTGTTATTTTAAATTTATATATATATATATATATATATATATATGTATATGTATATATTTATATATATATATATGTGTGTGTGTGTATATATATGTATATATGTATATGTATATATATATATATAAATCATGTGGATTATGTTTATTATGTTAATTTAAATTGTAATAATAGATGAAATATATATATATATATATACACATGGTCAAAATTATGGAAAAATATTACATAGGTTATTTATAATGACTTCATGTTGTTTTTAAATTAAAAAGCAACAAAACAAGGGTGTTGAACCATAAGTACAAGGCAACAAAGGCCATCCAACAAAAGCACATTAACATCATAGTGACAGCAGAGAGAAAGCCATCACCCACAACACATCATCAAAAAACAAAAAGTAACAGTAACCGTAGGATAAAAAAGTTCATCATGCAAGCATGAAACCAACCAAATAAGTCCAAAAACCCCCAGGGGTCCAACCAGTTCAGCAGCATTAACAAACAACAAGACATAGAAATAAACAAGAAAAAAAAGGCCCAATGACATAATTCTTATCCTTCTTGCCAGGCATATCCTAAATAGCCATCGCCCAATCCATTGTAAGGAACTCGAGAAGCTCCTTGAAACTAGCATCATCTTCAACATCATCCACGGACTTGTCCTTCTGTAGCAAGCAAAGACTGGTGGCTGACCTGTGCATGACCTTTAGGGAAAATTGAGACACCTCCTGGACCTTTTTTTCCAACCTCTCCAATCTCCCCTTTAGCTTGCCAACTTCTTCCCAAGCCTGATCTTTTTCCTTGTGATCTTCCTGCAAGGGGGATTTTCCTTTATCTGCATTGACTTCATGTTGTTACTGGACTAATTGAAAGAAAATATTTTATCAAATCCAATCGAGTGTTTTTAATTAATGAAATAAATTGAGTAAAATGATAGTTTAACTTCTAGGATGGATTTCATGCAATGTGTTATCTTAATGTGATTGTTAAGTATAGTGAATTTTTGTTCTTAAATAATATCTTGATGTTGAATAAATATTTAGTTCTTTGATTTTCTTGAGTTCTTTGTCAATTTTCTTGAGTTCGGTTATAAGCATGTGGGGACCCTTAAGTTAGTCGACCTTTTTATAGGAGATAAGGTTATTGTTAAATCTTCTAGTTAAAACTTCTAGAGGCATGGGAAATTGGTGGTTTATTATGTGACTTTTTAAATTGATACTTGTCTCCATTTTGATTATAGTTGTGATCTTGAGTTTACATTGGGTTGTACCATTTTTGTTATGGGAGTTGATTCATATGACTTTTGGCGACATGGTTTTTCCTCGCGGTTGTTCTATTTTTGTGCTTTAGAGTACTTGTGGGTACAACTCCTTAGAATTTGATGTTATGATTTTGGTTCCTAGGGAGAGTGGCTCTACATGGGCGCCGACGCACAAAGGGGCTGTCAGGATAACCCACGTTAGAGTTTGAGTAATAAGTGATAACCTAATAAATTAATTAGGGGGTGGGTAGTTAAACATTAATAAGATAATTATGGATGCCTCGTCTTCCTTTTAGGGATTTCATAGACTAAAGATGGCCGAGAAGGTTGTGGTTGGAATAGTCGTGACCTTTTTCTTCACGAAAGGTTAACGATTCCGCATGAGTCATCATATGGAGCAGCGCCTTGAGATAGGCAGTGAGGATAGCCATAGATGGAAGTGACACCTTGTGATAGGTTTTCTGGATAATCCATGTAAGGCCATGCGATGACACTCTCCTCTAGCATTCCCTTTGAGTTGTTTTATTGGAATCCTCTAGAAGTGGTCTATTGGTAAGTTTTGGTGATTTATTGTTGTCATGTTTAGGAAGTGGTCTTTTGATGTTATGGTTTTCCTTTATGTGTGATTTATCTTTCCATGCTTGGAGTTTAGTCTTGTGTATTTGTTTATATGTTCTTGGTCGGGGACCCTTTCTTATCTACTTCTAGCATGAGGGTGGTCGGGTGGAATGTGGTACGCACCCCGTTGGGTTCCCTATTTTGTAGATGTACCTTTCAGTGTAGAGTTTTGTTGAGATAGCTTGATCCAGAGTTATATGCTTCTTGATGTATATTTGTAATTCTGTCATACTTTGGATATTGATATGTTACTCTCTCATGTATTGGGTAGACTTATGATGCAATCTTGGGTAATTTCCCAATGAGATAGACTTGTAGAATAATGTAATGTATAATCACATTTTGTAATTCATGCTTTATCCATAATTGTAAATATCCTTGATGTTGTGTTATGTTCGAGAAAATAATTTCTTTATATTTCCAAGTTAAATTTTCTATGAATACATGTATGGTTTCTATATGGTTCGTTCTTGTCATATTGCTTATCTTTAATAAATGTTTAAATGATGACATGTGAATGGATAGGTTACGTTAGTAGAATTGGTAAATTACTTTTATCAATTTTGTTATTGGATAGATTATGTAATGTCACCTCGTGTACCCAAAGGGACTTAGGTGTTTAACTTGTAATCGTTAGCTATGTTAGTTGCATTAGTAAACTTAGTGTTTATACTTTATGTTTTCAAAACAAAAAATGTTGCATTTTTTGTTGTTCTTTGGTGTTTACGTGACGGGGCGTTACAAGAAAACATAATGCATTCCTTAATCTATATCTCAAAAATTTCAAATCCAAAAAAGTAGGAGTCTATTCTAGGTCACACGACACCCTAAACTAGCCAATTCAGGCTCAAACTCATAGCATAGGTTCCTCACTACTATCAATTCTCATATCCAGGTTAGTCTTGTAACTTTCCATTTTTTTTTATCCACTAAATTACATTTTTAGTTCTAGGGTTGTATGTTAAATAGGCTTGTCAAATCACACATCAAATTTACCTCTTTCACAACACAAAACAACATAAATCCTAGGATGTTAGCTATCCCTTGTGGCAACAAGTCAATCATAAAACTATAGTTGTTCGATGTTTAAATGTTGAGTCAACTAAAAAAGAGATAATCTTAGTATCCTAATTGATCTGGGATGGTGGTGCCGAGCTAGAGCTCATGCCCTAGCTCTTCTTCTATTTATGCTAAGGGGGAGCTTTTTGCCCTGGGGTTTTCCTGCTGTTTGGTCTTGTTGTGGCCGCCTGGGTGTGCTATGGTGCCGTTTGTGGTTTCTTCTGCTGGCTGGACGTTTTCTGCTGTGTGGCGTGGGGTTCCGATCTGGTGCCATGAGGTGGGCTGCGGGTCTCTTGGCGCCCGCCTTGGCTCGGCCTGGTCTGCGGGTGTGGGCTTAGGGTGTCGTGGGGTGTGGGTGCCGGGGGTTTGTTTTCGTGGTGGTGTTGGGTGGTGTTGTGGGGGTTGCTTGTGCGTGGCTCTTTGTTGGTGGAGGTGTGTGGGGTGATCGCCTTGGTGTGGGGTTTTTCTTCCTTTGTCTGGCTGGGGTTTGGGTGTGGTGCATTGCTTTTGTTCTCTTCCTCAATGGAGCATGGGGAGCCGTCGGGGTTTGGAGCCAAGTTGAATTTTCGGAATGCTTTTGGCTCGAAACCTTTGCCTCATGGGTCACGATTTTTTGAAAATAATTTATTCTCTCAGACCTTGGAAAAGAATGAGACGGGACCAACAGGCGGGTTTCGTTTTTTGAAGATTAATGGTTGCCTAGAAAGGTGCAAGGAGAGGCCAAATGTTGTGATCCCGATGGAGATGCTCGCGGATGATATTGAGTACTACTCACGTCACTCGTTGTATTGTAAATTTTTGGGATTGAAGATTTCGTTGCAATTTTTGGAGGCCTGGGCCCAGAGAACTTGGCTGCCAGAGGGAGAGATGGAGATTAAGCTCCTAGCAAATAACTATTTTATGGTTTCATTTGACTGCATGGCAGATAGGATTAGGGTTTTTGAAGGAGGTCCTTATTTTTACAATCAGGTGGGCCTGTTTATCAAGCCGTGGCATGCGGGTTTCAACCCGGCTGAGGAGATTCCAAGTCGGGTCCCAGTTTGGGTTAGATTGCCGAGGCTCCCGGTTGAGTGCTGGCGTGAGGATGTTCTGCATTTACTCGCTTCAATGCTTGGTAAGCCTGTAGGCTCTTCTCAGCAGACACAGTTCAAAAAGGTAATGACTTTTGCTCGATTATGTGTGGAAATTGATTTAAGTAAACCATTGCCAGACTCTCTGGAAGTGAGTGCAGGATCTTATTCATGGGTTCAACAGCTCGATTATGAGACCTTACCTTTTAGGTGTCGTCTGTGTCATGAGTACGACCACTTACTTCGGAGATGCCCAAGGGCCAAGCCTTTGGAGTCTAATTCTTCACAGCCCTCCAATGGTCAGCCTAGGGTGGACAAGGGAAAGGGTCCTATTCCGGGTGGTGATACCGGGGAGGAGGGCTTTACTACTATCAGATCTCGGAATAGAAATAAGGGGCATAAAAGGACTATAAAAGAGAGGCAAGATGAGGATACTTTCAATCGATTCGAGATTTTGGAGGATTTGAGTCAGCAGGAAGTGAATCCTGGCTTGGTTGATTTGGATCAAGGAATTCTGTGCACTGTTCAGCAGGGGCAGTTGGAGGTGTTGGAACAGGCAAACCATCAAGTGGTGAGTTTGGATTCACAGGGTGTCGTGCTAGATGGGGGGGTCTGGGTCAAGAGCGGCTTAGTCCTGAGGCTGCTCCTGACCCACACAATGATGGGTCCTTGCAGGTTGTTTCAGATCTAAAGACCGTGGCCCAGAAAGAATCAAGTAGTATTGTGGCGAAGGAGAGTGAAGCTTTGCCTCTTTCAGGGCAGAAGTTGGGCTTGGAAGGGGGAAAGAACAGTAAGGCATCTCCTCTTTTGGGTATCCTGCAAAAGGATCTTAAGAAAGGAGGGGCGGAGAAAACCACTAAACTGGGGAGGAAGAAGGATTTGGAGAAGATCAAATTGATCGGGGAAAATTTGGTGGAGTCAGGGTCGGTCAAGACTCTGGATTCTCATTTCCCAAGCCCTTTGAAATGATTGTCCTTTCATGGAATGTTAGGGGCTTGAACAGTGGCCCTCGACAAAAAGCTGTTCGAAACTTGGTTAGAAGTCAGTCTCCTGATATTCTCTTTTTGCAAGAGACCAAACTTTCTGTGGAGGATATGATGGGTATTATGCCCAAGATTTGGATGAGTGGGGAATGCCAGTGCATTGGTGCTCAAGGTTCCTCCGGAGGGGTGGCTTGTTTATGGAACCCTCAGAAGATTTGTCCTCAGTGGTGGGTGTCCTTTAGGTCCTCCATCTCTATGGTAGCCTCTTGTCATGAATCTGGTGAGCTGGTTCTATTTTCCAACATCTATGCTCCGGTGGATATGCAGGGCAAGCAAATTTTGTGGTCGAATATTCGCTTTGTACGAAGTATGGATCCTTTTCTTCTGTGGATTATTGGGGGTGACTTCAATGCTATCATAGAGATTGCTGAGAAACAGGGTGGTACTATGCGGTTGGAGGCTTCTGCCTTCCTATTCGAGGACAATATCTCTTTTTTGAATCTAGTTGACATCAAGCCTGGTAATGGACACTTTACCTGGAACAATCGGAGGCCTGGTGAAAACTGCATTGCGGAGCGGTTGGATCGGTTTCTAGTTTCTTGCTTCTGGGTTGGGGATAGGTGGTTTTCTACCTCAGAGATTCTTGACTGGAGGGGCTCAGACCATTGGCCTATAAAGATTTCTATCCTCTCAGCTAGGCAGCCCTTCAAGCCGTCCTTCAAATTCCAACTTATGTGGCTACGGGATCCTGATCTCCATGACTTCATTGCTCACTGGTGGCTGGAGGGTAGACCGGCCTTTGGTACTGCAATGTATGTCTTTACTAAGCTTCTTCAATTTGTTAAGTATAAGCTTAAACATTGGAATAGGAATTGCTTTAGAAATATTTTTAATGCCAAATCTGATGCACAAGCTAAGCTGGATGGTATAACGAGGGTAATTAGGGAGAATGGAGTGTCTGAGAGCCTGTTACAGGAGGAATTTAGGGCCTTGAAAGTTTTGGAAGAATGGGAGCTGCGGGAGGAGATCTTTTGGAAACAAAAATCTCGGATTGATTGGCTTAAGGATGGGGATAAAAATTTTGCCTTCTTCTTCCATTCTGTTAGGGCGCGAAGGCATGGTAACGCTATTCTTGTTTTGGTCACTGATAGGGGAGAGACTTTGAATTCTTATCAACGTATTTCAGAGGAAGCTGTTCACTATTTTTCTTCCCTATTTAGAGAGGAGCTGCAGGGGAGTTCGGTGGAGGAGGCCCAGGTTCTTTCATGTATTCCTCAGTTGGTGTTGCGTGAGATGAAGGAGGATCTTATGGGTGAGATTACTTTAGAAGAGTTGGAGAAGACAGTGTTTCAGATGAAGAAAGGAAAAGCCCCTGGCCCTGATGGCTTCCCGATTGAGTTTTTCTAGGAGTTCTGGGAGATCATCAAAATAGATTTATTAGAGGTGGTCAAGGAGTCACAACGGAATAAGAAAATGTTAAAGGCCATGAATGCCACCTTTTTGGCTCTTATTCCCAAGTGTGAAGGGGCAGACAGGTTGAATCGGTTCCATCCGATTGCCCTTTGCAATGTAGTGTATAAGATTATTACAAAGCTAATTGCTAATAGGTTGAAAAAGTGGCTTCAATTGCTCATTTCTGAGGAGCAAAGTGGTTTTGTGGAAGGCCGACAAATTCTTGATGGGGTTGTTATAGCTACTGAGACCATCCATTCTATGGCTATTTCTAGAGAAAAGTCTATGTTCATCAAACTTGATATGGCAAAGGCTTATGATAGAGTCCGATGGTCCTTTCTTCAAAAGATCCTGGCTAGCTTCGGATTCGGTGATGATTGGATTCAATGGGTTATGAGTTGTGTCACGTCTGTTTCTTTCTCTGTTTTAACTAATGGGGAGCATTCTGAGTTGTTTGAGGCCTCTCGTGGGATAAGGCAAGGTGATCCTCTCTCCCCTTACTTGTTTATTCTACTTGTGGAAGGATTGGGTCGCCTTCTGAGACAACAGGTGGAGCTGGGTTTTATTCAGGGATGGAGGTGGGGGGATGATTTACCCCCTCAATCACATTTGCAGTTTGTGGATGATACTGCCTTGATGGGGGTTGCCACTATTCGGGAGGCAACAAACGTTCGCAGGGCGTTGGATATGTACCTTAAGGCTTCGGGTCAATCAATTAATGATGACAAATCTTCCATCTATTTCTTCAATACTCCAGATCCTATCCAGAGGAGAATAGCTCAAGTTCTTAGATTCCAGATTGGGACCCTTCCTCTGTCTTACCTTGGATTTCCAATTACGGTGGGTAGATTATCAAGGGAGTCATGGCAGCCTATTTTGGATAAACTTCGGTTGAAGGTTACTCACTGGACCACCAGATGGCTGTCCTTTGCTGGGAGGGTTCAGTTGCTAAAATCTGTGATCCAGGCTGTTCCCATTTATCGATGTTTGTTGCAGGTGGCTCCTAAAGGTTTTGTGGCTGATTTGGATTCATTGGCTAGATAGTTTTTATGGGCAGGCAACCTCATGTCTTCCAAGTGGAGTTTGGTTCGATGGGACATGGTGTGTTGCCCTAAGCAGTTGGGGGGCTTGGGGTTGAGGCAACCTGCTCTGGAAGGGTTGGCTTTGGCAGCAAAACTTTATTGGAGGTGGTGCACAGAGAAGGACAGGGTTTGGGCTGGGATCCTTTCCTTTAAGTATGCTCAAGGCACTCTTGGGGAAGATATCCCGCGTTATCCCCTGGTTGGTAAGGGATCAGTGGTTTGGGCTACCCTTAAGAAGGGAGCTGTGCTCATTAAGGATGGCTTATTTTGGATCTGTCAGCATGGGACTAAGGTTCATTTATGGCACGACTCTTGGGATGGCCATCCTCCCATCCTCTCTCAGTTCCCTCATTTGGAGACCTTGAGCAGGAGTTTTAGTGATGCTGGCTGGACGAGGGTAAGTGATTTTAAGGTGCTTTCTTTTCAAGGTCAGCTTATGAGTGCTAGATGGAAGACTCCTGAGGAGTGGCCAGTGATTGGTATGGCTAAGGATTGTCGGGATCTGCATAATATTCTCTCAGGTAGACAGTGTAACCCCCTCAGAGATAAGGATATTCTTGCATGGGCGCTTAATCCGAAAGGTCACTACACGGTCGCGTCGGGTTATCGGAGGTTGCTTTCTCAAAGGGTTGAGGGGGCGGAAGCTCCTTGGTGGAAAAAGGTGTGGCATAAGTTTTCTTGGCCAAAATGCAATTGCTTTGCCTGGATTTTGACTTGGAATAGGTGTTTAACTTGGGACAATATTCAGAAGCGTGGGTTTCAGGGCCCGTCGAAGTGTGTGTTGTGCGGGAATGGGGTTGAGGACTCTTCACATCTATTCTTCTGATGTCCTTTCACCTTGTAGATTTGGCATTCTTGGTGGGGTGTTTGGAATAGTCCCTGTGTTCATGCTTCCTCCTTAATGGAGTTTTGGACTAGCCTGGGCAGGCCTCCCTCGATGGCCTCTTTTTTGCAGGATGCGTGGCAGGCTGGGCCTACTTTTTTGTTGTGGCAGATTTGGCTCGAACGGAATAGGAGGATCTTCAAGGGGGAACTGTTACAGGTTCAACAGGTGTGGGGTAGAGTTCTCGGGATGGTTCAGGAGACGATTCAAGCTAAGGGTGTTGGGGAGCTGCCGCTTGAGAAGAAAGATGCTGAGATGGTGGCTCGACTGGGTATCCAGGGATTTACCCCTAATGCTTCATGGGGCCAGAGAGGTAGGAGGGTGGGGCAGCATGTTCAGCGGCAAGGGCGATGGCTGCTCCCCCCTGTTGGTATTTTGAAGGTTAATTCTGATGGTTCTTCCAAAGGAAATCCTGGTCCTGCTGGTGTTGGGGGGGTTGGTAGGGACTCCTCTGGTTCGGTGGTTTTTCTTTTCTCCATTCATAAGGGGACACAAACTATCAACCTCATGGAAGGTTGGGCGATTCTTCATGCCTTGGAAAGGGCCTATGAGCTGGGGTGGCGCAAGGTTATTTGTGAATCTGATTCACAGGTTCTGGTTAATTTACTCAATAAAGGAAGAACGTCGAATGTGCACTGGCAGTTGGCGGTGTTGGTGCAACAAATTTTGCAGATTGGTAATCTTATGGAGAGGGTGTCTTTTGTCCATATTCCGCGTGAATGGAATAGGGCGGCTGATTGTCTGGCCAAGTGGGCTTCAGAGCATCAGGAGGATTGGAAGATTGAGGATTGGGCTCAGCTGCCTCTGGAGCTAAGTCCGGATTTGGAGAGGATTCTCACGGAAGACAAAGGCGGCATTGACTGATTGGGTTTTTGGCTCTGTTGGGTTTTTGTTCTTCGGGCTTTTGCCTTTGACTTGTGTGTAATGCTGGTTTCCATTTATCAATAAAGTTTTTACCCCTTTAAAAAAAAAAATAATAATAATAAGTGGATCTGGATTCACTTTTCCTCTCAAAACATATCTGCGCATTGATAATCAGCCATTGGCCGTAGTCAATTAATCTTTAACTAGTGCCATTATTTTAATTAATTTCATGCACTTAAAACATTCAGCTTAGGATTTTTTAATGGCAGGCTGATTGTGTACGTCGATCTGTCTGTCTCACATCTGCGATGCTTGCTGTAGTCTAATACTTTATCATTCGGTTGCTCCTATATAGCACTCAACCTGTTATATAGTATCTCTAAGGAAGATTCATAGAAGCTTTTCATTCTATAAGTTTTTCTTGTTAAGGAATATCAATTATTTGTTTTGCAGATCTCTTGCATAGAAGGTGTCTTTGTTTGATGTTTTATCATACATCTTGTGTTATTCATAAATGTAACATGTATCATAACACGGATTCAGTGATCCCCTTCTCAATTTATGAGCGTTTTCTTCAACTAGGGCTACAAGCTTCAAAGTTGAAATCTCCAATGTTTTTTTTGCAATTTTTTTGAGTTGTGCAAATTTTAGGTACATTTTGGCACAAAACAACCTCATTGTTGTGTTCAAGAGGCTAAATTGATGAATTTTGATATAAAATTCTCCCTATTTTGGTGTCAGGATCTTCTAAGAAAAAAACCTTAGGGGTTGTACAACCCTTGAATGGTTCTATTCGGCATGTAAATCAAAAAAATATAAAAATCATCGAACACTTTATTAATAGTGTTGAGCATTGTTTTTAGTGCTTTTCCCATAGAGTAGAGCTCTACTAGAGAAAATGTTCTATAGAGAAACACTTGAGAACCCCTTGGTGGAACCTTAAGGTTCACCAGTGGTAACAAGCTATCCAACGACCTTAAATTTTTTCCCAGCACTAAAAACATTTTCTTGGTCATCAAAAAAAAAATTTCAACACTTTTTTTAACTTTTGGTAGACATGAACATGGAGAATATTTTGAACATTATATAGGCGTATTTCATTTTCCAAATTTTTCTCTGGGGGTGAGATTTTTTCCTATAGGGAGGAATATTCTATAGAATATTTTGTTGATGTTATCATGATGTCATGATGATATTAGCAGTACAAACTACTGGTAGGACCCCTTTTGAGCCCCCTTTGGCCTTAAAGGAGCAATTTTTTTCTTTTGGACATAACTTGGGATATCAAAATTGGGTGAACAAGATATAATCAGAAATTTAGTTTCATAAACTTTCCAATGGTGTTGGTCTCATCACCATTTTTGTTGTTGGTGCATTCTACATCATGTTGAAGTTACAGGTGATGTTTTTACTCCCAAGCTCATAATTTTTGACCTGTTTCTCCATTTTTTCATGATTCTAGTATCATTGGTATGGTCTCTCAGAGCTCTTCACAACCATCTATACAACTTTTCTAGATTTCTCTGTAGTATATTTTATTCATTTTTTTTGTTTTCACACTCTGGTGAATTACTTGGGCGTTTTAGCTCCTAGAAACATCATTTTTATGTGAGATAACTTGTATTTGGGTATTCTATATGTATTTCTAGAATTCTATCCTATTTGAGCATTTTGGGCATATTTTTCATGTAATTTATCTTTTGTAGACACACTAAGATAAATTTCCATAGGTAGGTTGTGAGTGTCTTTATTTTGTCTTCACACCTTTTTCAAGTGAGTGTTTATTCCACGATAGCATCAAAACCTAGTGATTCTTACCTCATGTGTGTGTGGTCTGGTTTGCACTCCCTTTTTATTCACACATCGTATTGTGCCTTTTGTACTCACACTATGATATAAAGTTCCATAGGTGAGTTGTGAGTGCCTTTATTTTTCCTTCACACCTTTTTCAAGTGACTATGTCTTCAACGACAACATTGAATCCCAATGATTCATTCCTCATGCATGTGTGTCCTGGTTTGCACACCCCTTTATTTGCAGGTAATCTTTTATGTGCGTTCAAATGTTAATGGTTATCCTACATGCACTTCTTGGTTTTACATAGTTTGTGTACCTGTCTTGCCTCTCCCTTTCTACATTATGGGGGGAGTTTTCTACTATTGGTGCTAATGCTTAGTTTTTTTGGAGTGATCTATGTATCTAGTTCTTGTTCCTTCGTACTAGGTAGATGCAACAACTGGTTACCCATGTATTTCAGTGAGATGGAGCATTTACCACATGGACACTCTTGCATTTCCATTTCTAGAGGCAACATTCCATTTTCATTTGATCAGTGTTCTTTAGACTATTGGTACCTATATTTTCAACTTGCATCTTGCATGTTGAGTAGTTTTGTTGGGGTCACTCATACAAATTCATGTGTCATTTGTATCGTCGAGTTCCATATGTTTGCCTTTATTTTCCATATAATTCAAGTAGTTTCATTGGAGCAACTCATGCATATTATTTTATTAATCCTGATACTTGTATCTTTGAATTCTATATGTTTTCCTTTGTTTTCCATTTGATTCAAGTGGTGTCATTGGGGTCACTCATGTAGATTATTGTCTTCTTGATCTTGATCATCATTTGTTTCAAAGGAGTTCATTCATTTGGCACTATATCAGTCATCTTATGATAGTTGTCTACAGATTCTTCATGCTTCAATGATGTTCTCCATGTTCCTCTTTTTTGGGACATTGTTTTTGTTTGAGACTTATTAGTCCTTCACATTGGTTTGGAAGCTTTTTATATCCTTCATTTTCTTTCTCCTCTTTTGGAGATAAGTTTTTCCCATGAGGTTTTCTCCTTTTCTCTAGTTACGAGAGATTAAACTATTTGTGCATGGGAACCTCATCAAGCCTTATTTGTTGGGACCACACATGCATTCTTTCTTTTTAAGGGTTTTTAATTACTCCCTAAGTTTTCACTTAAGGGGGGTGTTGTTAAACACCCAAAATACTGAGAGGGGGGTGAATTAGAATTATTTTAAACCATTCAAACATTTAAACATCTAATCCACATAGCATATTCAATTATAGTAATGAAATAAAGCATGAAATATCAACATCACATGACACATGAACACCAATATTTTTACGTGGAAAATACAAAATGGGAAAAAAATAATGAGGCTTAGCTCACAATATATTATAACTGGTTATAGTATATTTATAGAATTTCTCACTGTAGGTGGACTCACTATCCAAGTGGACTCACTACCCACTGATAAAAAGAGAGATAGAATAGAGTTTTTGGCTCACAACCTAGATTGACCTATTACAATTGCATTTTTTATATGCATGGGATACAATTCCAATGAAGCTCAATAAATTGAGTTTACACACTTCATCTAATTCTAATCTAACGCTCTACTTTGCTCTGCATTCACATCACTCTAATAGTCTACTCAACATTCACAACTTAAATTTGTAATATATTCACAACATATATGTGTAAAATCTCCATAAAAACACTGGAAAATTATCTAGCTTATATATCCACTTTAAGCATGAAATCAATTAGGTTGGCCTAATTAGATGTATCATACAAAATATACAATATATGAATTGTTAGGTCAAATCCTTCCACACAAGCCTCACACCAAGATTCAATCCCTAAATAAATTTGAAATAGGTCGGCATGGACCTATAATAGCTCCACATAACTTTGCAATACTTACTTAATATTCACGTACGATCAAACCTATTAGGTTAGCATCACAGAAGACCTAATGTAAAAATTCTTCAACTATGTACCCATATTCGGACACGCGTACCTCAAAATACTATGCCATCTAGAATTCACACTCTATTGATTTTTTCCAACATCTCCTTAATTCCACAAAATAAAAATCCTATTCGTAGAGAAGTGCAAACTCTCCTACTCACATGCAATGTATAGTAAATGACTGTAACTACCAGGCCAAACTTTTTTCATTCATATCTTTCAAACCAAGAGCCAAAACAAGATAGAATTTTGGAATTAGATGCTTCTATCAACCAAAAAAAACATACTAGAACCACATAATGAAATTTTAATTCATGGACCAATACAGACACAAAAACTGGATGCTCTGTAGCCAAAAACACTAGTATAAACACTTAGTCACTTTTTTTTATAGATGCCTCTATTGGATCAAACCTTCTTGCAAAATTGACTTATGCAAACATCCCAAAACAAGTTGGAACCAAAAAAAATGATTTGCACCATGATTTCCTCATCAAGATACAATGTTGACACCAATGAAAACATTGCAACACATAATAGTATTCCTTGTGCTTATCCTACATGCTCATGTTGCCAACAACTGCATCAATGAAAAAATTCCTCATTCTTCCAACAATCTCCCCCTTTATCATTGATGAAAAAATTCCACAATATATCTAAAACATTCTCCAAAAAATTCTGCCCCTTTGACATCAAGGGAAAAGGCACATACAACAACTTTTCTAACATATATCGGATCTCCCCTTGAGAAATAAATGCATATGTACAAATTGACAAATTGAATTTTGACTTCCCCTAAGTCATGTACCAGAGGAAAACCAATTTTTTTAATGGAAACTACTCTATATACTTTGCATATGTAAAAATAATCTAAAATTGAAAACTGGAAATGTATAAAGAATAAGAATTTTTTCAACCAAAAGAGGTTGACTCTTGTAGCTTTTGCACATGGGTTTACCACGCCTATTTACCTTCTTCCCATGTCTTTTTAACTACCCCAAGCAATTGGAATTATGTTTAAAATTCCATTAATATCTCTTCTCCTTCTTCTGGAGTGCTAGGTACCAAATTCTTATGTGTAGCTTTATTAGCACTCAAAAGGGCACTTGAAAAAAATATGAATTTGGAATTCACCAAGTCCCTTATCTCTCTAAACTACAAAATTATATGCTCCTTTTGGACCTGTAGCTGAAATAATTTCTTATGCAAATCCTCTATAACATTCCTTGTATCTCCAACCAGGTCAAGTGTTGGATTGTAGGCACTAGAGGAATTGTTGATCTATGACTCAATAGAGTCCATCTCCTTCTTGATACTCTGTGTGGCTCTGATCTACTTCATACCATATTTGGAAGAACATTTCCATGTGTATACCCTTCCTCTATTATAGGCTCATGTTGAGCGTCAATGTCTTGTGCTTCTTCACCTGTAGTGACTTCCGAAGTAGTGTCCTCAAAATTCATACCATATTTATGTGCAATGTCTGATATTTTATCAATTGTCTCCTTCTAGAGCCTTTCAAACTCACCTTTATCTTTTCCCATAAGGGTTGTTACACTTTTCTTCACTCTGAATCTATGTTGTATAACTCAACCAATGTGGCTCTATTTTCTTTAGACATAGGAGCACCAATCTTCTCTAAAGCATATTCTTTTATCATTCCTTCTTCTTCAATTGCTTCTTATCTTCTCTTTACCAATACATTCCATATCTTCATAGGAATTTTATTCTCAATATTTTTCATATCAACCTATAAAACAATAATGTACTTAATGATTGCCTCAACAATGGTGGCCTTATCCACCTCATCTACTTCATTATACAAAGTTGCAGTTTCTGCAAGAATATTGTGTTGTATCATTCCATTAACAAGTGCACCTACCTTCATGGGACTGCGAGCTCTTATTGGAGGTGTTTATTTTTTCTTCATTTTATCCAAATTTTTCTTTGTTTATGCTTTGCTCTTATTTTTTGGAGACCCTTTCTTGGAAATTTCTCCCTTCTTTCCTCGCATGTGGATCATAAATTCTTTCTTCTCTTTCTCAATTTCTTCTTCCTTAATTGTATCCACTATGTCCACTTTATTCCTTTTAGAACCCACTTCACTCTATGAAGTTCCTTCTTTCCTCTTCCAGGCCACCCGGGGCCCTTCTTCCTCCACTTCTTCTTCTTCTTCTTCTTCTTCTTCTTCTTCTTCTTCTTCTTCTTCTTCTTCTTCTTCTTCTACATTTACACTTACATTCTTCTCTCTTACGACTTTTTTCTTTAGTTTCTTATTTGTAGGGCCTCCAAGTGGTGTTACTATAGTAGTCTTTTTCTTTTCAATCCTTGTAGTCTACACAACCAGAGAGGGTTTCTCCTTTAGCAAAGGAATTTCAATTGTTTTTCTCTTTTCACCAATAGAGGGCTTAGTCTTGGAGGACTTTTGAATAGCAGGAGGGGTGGTAGTTGTCCTACCAAATCTTCTTATGCTTATGGATCCTCCTACAACACTTGATTCTCCCTTAGCCTTTTCTCTTGCCTGCTCCACTTGCTCCTTTGTGAAGACCATATCCTCTACAAACTTTCCAACCATCATTTTCATCTTCTTTATCTGTGGTTTTCTCTACTCCATATGCACCTCTACATATTTTTCTTCATAGGTGTCATACCTTGCTTTATTGGTATCCTTTGGACTTTTAAACAAAATATCAACCAAACCAGTAATCTCTTATTCATTGATCTCATATCCCAATATAGTGATCCACATTGTCCTTCATTCTACTACTTCCATGATGCACTCATTTGTTGATACTAGGAATGTGATATCATTTTGTTACTTTTCTACCATTTTCCTACATATTTTGTCTCTTGCATGTATCCTCTTTTGAAAAAATGTAAAGAAAGCAACAAGGGCATCATCTTGTGCCTTTGTATCACCAAGAATTCTCATAAAGTTTGCAATATGATGAGCAATGGGTACTCCTTCCAATCATACCACATTTCTAGTTCCAGAGAGTTCCTTTAAAAAATAGAAGAGTAAACACACAACCAAGGTTCCATACTTAAATGCATACTTCTCCTTAATTTTTTTCAAGTTCTCCATCAATTATTGTCTTAACAATTCACAAAGATCATAGTCAATTCTTTTTTCCACCATTTCATATGCCACATTGATTGTGGTGGCAGATATAGAGTTTTCTTTGTTTGTGAAGTAGATTTTATAACCAATTAACATTTTTGCATACCTTATAGCTAGATCTCTAATGGTGTTGAAAATTAGAGCTCTCTTATCATAAGTTTCACCTCTGATTTCTATTACAACCTCATTCTTGATTGATTTTAGTACAAGAATAGGTCCAATGGAGCATAGATCTACAACCTCTCTAATCACATCCTTTGTAACCATCCTAGGCATGCCATTCTAATCAAATTTATCATGAATTCTACTTAATGAAATCTTAACCCATTTATGATCAAAGCAAAAAATTGGAAACCATTCCCATACATCAAGTTTCTTCACAACTAGGTTTTGGTATTCTAGTTTTAGGGGAAAATTATCTCTAGTAAGTTCTTTCATCCATACATCTCCTAGCTTATTGTGCTCATATTCCTGAGCCATCTTTCCATGAATGTAAATCCTTATATCTTCGGTAGGAAATACTTCGTATGGAACACATAAAAAAGCACCTCATGGGTCGTCTTCTATGGATTTCACAGGGTATTTCTTGAATTTTGGTTGTGGATTCTTAGTAACCTTAATAACCCTTGATGTAGCCATTGTAAAATGAATTCAAATTTCTTTCAAACAATAAAGCTAGCAAACCCTTCACTGTGTGCATTGTTTCCTTCAAATGCTCAAATTTTTTTTGCATTGTCATATTTTCTTTTGCAATATTCATAAATAGATCAAGCATTTTGATCTATATATCATATCTTCATGTTGAAGTATCAATACCATTTTATTTGGAAGGGGATACAATATCTTCATTAAAGCTCCCCCTGAGCCAAAGCTCTCAACTTAGTTTCTAGAGGAAACATTTGCATCGGATGTTGGTACAAATTCATCCTTAACCTCAGTCTCTTCCTTCTTTCTCCAAATCTTATCCATCTCCTTCTTTGTCTTTTCCAGATCAATATTTTGTATTGGTTTATTCTTCTTTACCGAATTATCGTTCTTCATATTTTTGCTTCTACAAAACTTAGAATGTGTCCAAGCCTATTGCAGTTGTAACATATGACATTCTTTTGACCAATATTCCTTCCATTTATTCTAGATCTACATTGATTAGCTTTCTTCCCAAATCCATAACATGTATAACAAACATAGCCTTTGAAAGATTGAACCATTCTACCATTATTATAGCCATTCATCATTTGACTTCTGCACTCACTAGATCCATGACCAAATTTCTTGCATGCAAAACATTTACCAAGAAAAGGTGGAACATTCTAATTCATTCTGCTTCTAAATTACATTGCCTTATGTCCAAATTTATTACAAGAATAACAAAGCCATTAAAAGATGGGTACCTTTATGCATTTTTTTGTCTAACCAGTGGTCTGATGCAGAGGAAAGACAAAGTTTAATAAAACTTAACTGATTCAAAGCATTCCCTTAAGGACTGCATAGGCAACAACATATGAGGCATCTTAGTACACCTTGTCACAGTTGATGACTTGGTTTTTAGGGTATTTATAGGAAGGAAAAAAACCAATACAAGGTGGGACAACACAAAAAAACATGGGACAACATTGTTTCAATACCTTTCACCACACTAGTTGACTCCATGCACCATGCCACAATGATAACACTGTAACAATGAATTGTACTCAACAATACAACTACCTATCATCACAAAACGCAAGGAATAATGTAACAAGGAATGGTTTGGGGTTGTATCAAGCTTGTTCCAACACAAGAAAATGGTTCTCAAAGTCTTAAGACTTGTACTTGTAGGAATCACATTCCACCAATTTGTAATTTGCTGCCCCAAAGCATGTTTCAACATGAACATTCAACCAACTCAAGGAAAGATTACAAACTTTCCACCAATGATCATCAACTCATTGAATAGGTCTATAAGACCTTCATACACACACTCCACACCTTCCCAAATCACAAACACACCAATCTTGCATTGATGACATACAAACTACCCTTCACAACCTTTACAATCTGATACATACAAAATATCAAACCTACAGTCCACTAGAAGCACGTGCAAACTTCAACTTGGGTCCCTACAAGCTTGGAACAAGGTAGAGTACATAAATATAGACCTTTTCCCCCATTGTGGTGATTTTCCATTGGTGGAAGGTTGAGATACATCTTTATTTTCCCTCTCAGGTTACCCTAAGTAGGGTTTGGACAGTTTTTTGAGAAAATGCAATAACTTTCTAAATACTCAATGAAAATTGATGCAACAAAAATAAATGGAGTAGACTCACATGCAAACATTGTTCAATCAGTTTCATATCAACATATAGACTGTACAGGCCATACATAGTGAAAGAACAAGACTGCAACGTTAGAAAACACAAAAATGCTTGCTTCTATTCACCAAAAACTTCAAAATCAGTTTTTCCAACCCTTCATTCAACTTTCGAGAGTGTCTTCATCACTTCCCAACCAATCCCAACTGCTTGTAACATTTCTTTCTTTGCATGTAACAGTTTCTTGCTTTTTAACAACTTGGACAAAGTTGCATGACAACTTTTAGCAACATTTGACAACTTTTTACACTTTTTAATCAAATACCCTATTAACACTCCAAAATGAATCAACATGATCCCACATGGTCATAAATGACCTTATTAGACTCCAAAACCCACAAACAACCCAAAACCCAAAGATAACAAAAAGTATGTTTATGAGGCTCCCGATGCCCCTGCACCATACACCCAAGGGGAAGAAAACTCAAGTCCCACTTGAGTGCAAGTCTACAACAATGTATCCATGTTTGATAATATCAGATTTATACATCCAAGTAGCATCTTCCATATGAATACCCCTCCATTTTACCAAGTATTAAAGATATGTTGTGTTTCTTGTCTTCTTGAGTTCCTTGGTATCAAGGATGCACTCCAACTTTAGAGGTTTGTTGGGAGGAAGGTCTTGAATCCATTCTTCATCTTCAAATGCTTGGGAACCTACTTCATTACCTGCAACAACATTCCCTTTGAAAGGGTACAAGTCAAAAACATTAAATATAGGTGAAATTCCAATCCCACTTGGTAATTCAATCTCATATGCATTAGGACCAAACTTTTGAACAACCCTGCAAGGCCCAATCTTCATCTACAATTTGGAGTATTGTCCGTTAGGAAATCTCTTCTTTCTGAGATGGGCTAGAACCATATACCCAACCTTGAAATTGACTTCTCTCTTCTTCATATCAACTTGTTGTTTGTATTTGTCCACACTTTTTTGTAGGTGGTCCTTAACTTGTTGGTGAATCTCCTTCATAGCCACAACAAATTTCTCACCCTCAACACTCATCCTCTCCATTCCACTAATATTCCTCAATTCAAAGAATCCTCTAGGCTGCAAACCATAAACAACTTCAAAAGGATTCTTATCCACACTTCTATTCACCAAATCATTGTATGCAAATTCTGCCTGAGGCAAGATCATATCCCATTGATTAGAATGCTCTTTTGTAAGACATATTAAGAGGTTACCAAGGCTCCTATTAACCACCTCGGTCTTCCCATCATTTTGAGGGTGATAGGAAGAATTGAAACTAAGGTTAATGCCAAGTTTCTTCCACAAATTTCTCCAAAAATTCCCAACAAACTTACTATCTCTATTTGAAACAATACTCAAAGGAAAACCATGAATCCTTACTTCTTTGAAGAACAAACACGCAACATAATATGCATCATTTGTGCTCTTTCATGGGATGGAATGTGCCATCTTGTAGAATTGGTCTACTACAACATAGATGGGATCAAAACCTCTAGGTGTTTTTGGTAAACCCATTACAAAATCCATACTTGTAGACTCCCAAGGCCTATTTGGAATAGGAAGAGGCTGATACAAACCTACATTTTTTCTACTCCCTTTTTCCTTTTGACAAATAACACATTTCTCAACAAATTTCCTTACATTAGTTTTCATTTTAGGTAAAAAATAGTTGCTTCTTAACTGCTCCAAGGTCTTATCAAGACCAAAATGACCTATAAGACTACCACTATTGGGAATTAAGTATTATGTGTGCATGGATAAATGTGTAAAGCACTTTATGTTATAATAAAATGTTGAAAGATAATTTTTTTTAAGGGACTTGCATAGTGTAGTAGATGAGAATTTAGTTGTAATTATCTGGCCCAAATAAAATTGTAAAGTACTGAATTATCAAGAATTCACTATTATAGATGGGTTCAGCAAGTATTTGAATAATAACATTCAACCTTTAGAAGAATCTCAATCTAAACATGGTCCCTTGATTTAAGTAAATAAGGTGAATGACTTGAGCCACATGTTAGTCTAGTTAACAAGGGCTATGATGTTAATCTAACCTTTTGAGATTAGATGTTTTTTAAAAACTTAGGAGAGGTATACTTGAGTTTTTTTTAAAGAATATATTATTTTATTAAATGTGTGAATAGTGTAATAGGTCATCAAGATGTGTACTACTAACGAAACAAGAGTTTGTTGACTTTTTAAGATCATAATTCTTAAATAAAATAATAGTGTAGATCCTTAAGGTTATGGGTGTTTAGGGAGAAACATATTTTCTTATAGAAACCTTAGTATTATTAATGGATGGAACATCATAACTATAATTGAAAACTTGTAGCTAGTCAAAAGAAAAAAGTATATGGACCACAAAAGGGATTAATGTGTTAGAGGTTGTAATTAAATGAGTTTCAACCTCTTAACCCTTAAATTTATTAAATCAAATTAACAACAAGAGTGAAACAATAGAAAACCTCTTGACTTTGTATTATGTTCAAATTTGAGCACCCCATACATTTTGGATTTAAAAATTGTTAAAAGATTAAAATTGGATCGGTAAGTGTAGATTGTTGGACTTGATTCTAAGGAATTGTTCACGGTTTGGTAATAGATTCAAGATACTCTTGAACTACTATTTTGTATGCCTTAGACCATGGTGTATCTGGGTCTTTTCTATTATTCAAGATCTTAATTTACTCTTAGTGTAAAAGGACATAATTTGTGTTCTTGAAAAGAAACGAAAGAATCACCTTATGATTGGTAGGAGAAATGTCACGTATGATGACATCAACTAAGGACCAAAGCCTTACAATGCATAGTTAATTAAATTTTTAAAAGTTGTCAAAACCATATTTCACCTTGAATTAAATGGTGAAACTTTAAAGTAATTAAGTACGTTTGTAAGTAATTGGTGACCTAGTAAACTTCATAGAACTATAACAACAAGAAAAACCATGTGCTCTATTGTTTACAAATTAAATAGTTATCAAAATGACATGATTATTAGGATTCAAGTCCAAGGTGAATTCATACCTTTAAGATATGAGTGTTGAGGATCAATAGGTGTGGTCTTTAAATTATTCCCTTATAATAATATCTGAAGAGACCATATTGAAATGTGAATTTGAATTTAAAGTGTTATCTAGAGAACACGCTATTATTACTTTTCATACAAATAAGCTAATAACTAAAGACTTGTTGGTGCCAAAACTAGAAAGGATACATGTCATATAGGAAGTTATAATGTATTCAATTGGGTGTTGACCTTGAAAGTTGTGGATGTAAGAAAAAAAAATTGAATAATCAATTATTAAATTTATGAAGTTGAGTAATGAACTATGTGTGATTCATGGTGTATTAAGTGATTGTAAAGTTAAACTATATAGATAAGAGACACTAAGTAGAATTGTAAAACTTTCAACTAATGTTGTGCATTCTATACCATTAACTATACTTACTCTTTCAAGGAAAAACTTATACACTCATAAGTAAAGGAGAAAACCTAAAGGTAGATAAAAATTTCTAGACTTTTACTTTTTATGCATCCTTATGAGGTTAGATGGAACTGTGATTATAAAAATGATGATTAAAATATGTGAATAAATGGTTCAACCATAGATAGCAAAATGTGAGATTTGAAAAAGGATATTAAGGAGTTGTGAGGATTACTATTTCATGATTTATCATGTGTTTTATGAATTGAGTGTGCTTTCTTTTCCCATATTACAATTCTTCAAAAAAAAAATAGTTGACTATCTTCCTTATTAAGTAAGAAACCTTGTCTAGCATGTTGTGAAAATTATAGTGGAATTACCCATATTGATGTGTTAGTGAACATAGCAAACATAGTTGAATGAAAAAGGAAGAATGGTATGGATAAATATAGAAAACCAATCTTAATCATATATGTGATGTCAAACACTAACTTAGTAAGATGGGAAGTGCAGTGTACCATGTGTTGTTAAATTCTAGGAAAAAGGAGTGATAGGGTATGTGCAGGATCATCATGGAAAAAATAGACCCTTAAGTGGCAAAAATATCAAAAAAATCAGAGCTATGCAACTTGACGTAAAAATTTGAATAAGTTATCTATATTATTTTAAAATATGTAAGAATAGAATTTGTATTAAATTGAATGTAGTTTCTAAACTACTAGGTTTTTAAAGAAAAAATCTATTTGGTGAAAATTTGAAATTTCAATGCAGTAGTACTTAAATTTTAGGGAAAAAATAAGAAGTAGGTGTTTCTCTGACCACCCTAACCACAATAAAATGATAATATTTTTTTATAAGATTTTAGAATAAGTAGAGGACTCATGTCCCAATGTGATGCTAATTTTTTGTAATTTTTTTCCAAGTAAATAATTAATTATGAATTTTTTATTACAACTTTTTAAAACTATAAAAAATTCATATGTCTGACCACCTTACCTTGGTCAAAACTTCATGAAATTCAATTTTTCTTTTTTTAATCCTATAGTAGGCGAAGCATAGAATGTGACAAATGTTTTGGAATCAAAAAATGTGATACCGTTTGAAAGCTATAGATGTTTTTCAATCAGTCTATCAATTAGGACTTTAGTCGTAATTTGAATTGAAAATGAATAATAATTACTTATTAAATTCAAAGTAAAGCATAATTTATATTGGTGGAAAGTTGAGAATCTCCTTTAGAAACCCTTTTCATTTCATCAATTTTGGGTAAAAAAAAAGTCGTTAGCCACATACCCATCATATTGCCACTTTTTGGCCCATCATGATCCTGCACATACCCAATATACATAAGATACATTTGTGCATCATCTAGTGATTTCTTTTACGTATGAAAATTGAGTAGATATTTACAAAATTAAGAAGCAAAGTGAATATTGTTTAAAGAAAATGGCTCATGTATGTAAGTGAATTGATTTTGTTCTACAATATGGTGAATTTTATAGAGTGTATTATGTTATGATGTGTGAAGTGAAAACCAGTAAATGTGTTGTACCCCAAGTATGAGATACAGGGTATCTGACTTGGGATGAGGGTGGTGGACATCTAGTATGATCCCCTATATGTACCCTTTGTGATGGCCTTTATGTAAGCTAGCTAATTTTGAGTTCAAATAAATGTGTTATCTATATAAGTGTGTCTATTAAATGAAATGTGATGTATTCCTTTGTATTAGTTTTGTTTTTATGTTAAATGTGTACCCCTAGCATTTGGTTTCCCCCTTATGGGAGTGCAATGCTAGCTAGTGTAAATAGGGGTTGAGAGGCACATGTTCTCCCATTGGGAAATTATGAGCTCAAGGCGTTGTCCCTAATCTTGACAAAGGATCTCTGTCGAGACATCGTAATCCTCCCATGGACGTTGATCATGGCCTACTCCCCCACATATGAGAGCCACACTTGTTGGTTCATAGTGCAAACCTATTCCTTGATGTTTATAACCCATGGGTAAAGGATTGAATTTTATGGACCACCAATTACTCATATTTATGTGGTCGGGGACCACCAGTGACTTATATTTATGTGGTCAGGGACCACCAGTTACTTATATTTATGTGGTCAGGGACCACCAATGATGCAGATTTTGTGGTCAGGGACCACCAGTTATTCATATTTTGTGGTCAGGGACCACCAGTTATTCATATTTTGTGGTCAGGGACCACTAGTTATTGCATGTTATTATACTTATGTGGTTAGAGAACCACCATTCCCCTCCCCCCCTTAGGTGGCTTATCTAGTCATGTGGTTCTCGTAATGTACAAATTTTATTGTTGAATATGAATTATTTGTAATTCTTGATTGATGCTTTATTTTATTATGCACCAACAATGTGGAATTTTATAGTTATTTTATTAGGGTGTTTAGCTATTTGAAGGTTGTTATAGTCTGATTTTCCTCAAGGACTTGTTTAAATTTCATTTTTGAATTAAGTTGAAATGTTGCAATGTAGCTACAATCGATCTTTATTTTGTTTTTTCTATTGAAATTATAGTTTCCTCCTTGGGAGTTTTATTGAAACTTGGGTTGTGATCTTATGTTACTCAGTTTGAGGCTTTCTCCTCATTTGCAAAATTATTGGCATGTGTGGTGTAATGTGAAATTTGTAAATTGCCATATCCCAGGGGGTTTCGTGGTAGGTCGTATAGGGGAGTAGATGCACTTGGGAATTATTTTGAAAGGGGTTGCGAATGGGACCGGTATGGGATGGTCATTGATCCATTCTTCCCCTCATTCTATGATTGCTCTTATCTGTATGGAGGAGTCCTTAGAGAATGGCCTCAAGATAATCTTCTTGATTTGCTATGGTATCCAGGAATATCCATCCTTGTAAACCCCATTGTGTGACTGTATGAGGACAGGCGCACCCATTGGGAAGAGCATCCTTTGTATGAGGATAGGTGCACCCACTGGGAAGAGAATCCTTGCTATTGTTTTGTGTACCTATGAAATTGCAAATAAATGTGATGTGGCATACCCGTGAACTATGTGTGAAAGTAACAAATGATGCACACTAATATTCCTTGAGACATGGTATGAGTGCCATGATTATGAGGTAAAATGTTCTTTTAAAGACATATTTGGACAAAATGTGAAGCTAATAATTCTAAGACATGATTGGTCATTGAAACAAAAATATTTTATAACATCATGAGTGATGTTTATGGTGCAAAGAAATTATGAGGGGTATAAAAGGTTATGAATTCATTTAGATATATTTTTGAGTAATTTAATTGAAGTTGGTTACATTGTTAATAAACTAGAGCTACATGGATGGTTATCAGCATTTGTTAAGTTGAGCATATATTAGATAAATGTTCCATTATGAGAAATTTTGCTCTAAGTATTTGAATGTTTAATTTAAGGAAGAGATTGTCTCTAATGTGTGCTTATAGTTTAAGGTTTTGAGTCTTCCGTCAAGAAAGTGAGATAATTACTATGTTTAATGTATTTATGTGCATTGCTATATTGAGGGTATGTCCTTCAACCAGGTAGTGACTTCCAGGAGGAAGTCTAAGCTAAGGGGAGGGGGATGTAAGGCAACCTTCCTACTCACATAAAATTATTATCCTTAATAATCATGTTCATCGATTTTGCATAGGTGGATTAATAAATTGTATGATATGATAATACTTGGGTTGTTTCATCTTCCTCTCAGTTTTTTGTTATAAACTATTTTAATATAAGTAGATATTGTTAATTATCAGCTCAAGGAATGAAAAAAGGAAGTTATTTCATTAAAACATATAGGGTCATATGCACTATTTTAGTAGGATATCTTCTAATCTCCAAAAGCTTATATTTTCATAGCACCCTTTATCTAAGAAAGTGTTCATGAAAGAGTGATGTATTCTTAGCCTTATTATTTGAATATTTAAATTGAGCCTATAAGAGTAGAGGAAATTATACATACAAATATTTTTGATCCCTTTGTCAGAACTTACAATGTCAAGTTACATATTGTATATCTTATTTTAATTATTTTCCCTCTCTTAAGTATTCTTTTTAGGCATGCTAAATACTAGTAAGGGTTATTTCTCCTCATATTTAAAGTTCTAGTGGAATCCTGTCTGAATGCCTCTACTTATCATATATTTAATTGTTAACGTATTACTCTTAGGAAAACATATTGTGTTAGTTCAAATTGGACTTTGGGTTCTTCCATTATATTCTCTTTTACTAATAGTTCAAAAATAATCTATATTTCAAAACCATGTGTTTTATTTATAATAATTAGATTATTATAGTAAATAATAAAGAGCATCCTATCTATATGTATATAGACTATGTTGATGAGTATATATATTTATCAGAAGTTGGGGGTTTGTATATACTATATGGCCACTACATATTGAGGTATTGTGATATTTTAGTATTCATATGCGAGGTGATGTGGATATTGATAACAATATTATACTAATGCAAAAGAAGTGGTATTTCAATAAATGTCAATAGTAACATAAGAAGTGGTATTAATAAATATAATTAACCTATATGTATAACCTTGGTTATCATTTGAATTTTTTTTTATTTCAATAGAATTAAATGTAAACTCTTGATTGGGCCTTGGCCAATGAAAATTGTACTATAAATAAGACTGTAGAGGGTTTCATAATAGACCAACAATTATATGAATATACTAAAAAAAATAAAAATAAAATAAAATATAATATAATTAGAGAGTTAGATCTTACCTAAGTTATATGGATCTAAAATGGTTAGTTTGTCTTGTTTGTTTTTTTTTCTAATCCTACGTGAACAATCTATACCCAAAAGTAATCTTTAATATTATCCTAATTATATAGAGGCTGATATGATAGGTTCTGGTTGGGAAAATAAAAGTTGTCAAGCTCGAGTGAATAAGTGACAGCCATGAGAAAGAAGCAATGAAGGGGTAGATGGGAATAAAATTCCAGCAATTCAATAACCATTGCATTAATGAGGAATGGTGTCCCTTTTTGTAAGAGTGGGCGTGCGAACTTAATACAATCTGCTTCGGAGGTTAAATGAATTTATGATGGTCTGTGTGTCTCCTTTCCTCTATATTTGAATGTCCATGCCATGAATAAATGCTGAAGGATGGAGATGACTGGATGCATATCTTTCACTGGTTGTGCCGCCATGAGAGCTCATGAACAAGTAGGTACATCCATCAATACATTAGAAGAAAGTGATTTTCGGACCACCATTAAAAATATGAGTATGGTGATTGGGCGTTGTTTCCTGCCTGACCGAACAACTCTCAACAAAAGGGTTAGCGAAATCAAGTAAGCCTTAAGAAAGTTTTCTAAGAATGTGTTTAATCATGTTCTTCTATCTAGTATTTGGTTAGTACCCTTAAAATTATTTTGCATGAAAATTTGATCTTTTTACTAAACACGTTCATGAATAATCTGGAATATTTTTGTATATCTATATATCCTCCATGAAATTGAGGCATTAGTTAATTATAATGTTTACCTTAGTTTTTAAGTTGTAATGGCTATGTTTATCTACCTTTCGAGACAATAATGTTGCCTAAAATGTTAGGGTGTTTCTACTTGTCGTTGAAGAATTTAATCTAGAACAAAAAAAAAAAAAAAAATAGCTTGAAATGGATGAGTCTTGTCTTATGCCTGAAAATGAATTTTAACTGGCAACCAAGAGAATAAATATATAAATTATAATTTTGTTTTATAGGGTTGCATTTTTCTGTCTTGGGTTTATGAATCCAGTAACTCAAAATAATAGAAAAGTAAATGAAGTAAAAACAAAACCCTTGATATTTTCAGAGTTACATAACACTGTTATGATTAGATTGAAGTAGCAGGTGTAGATTTAACTCATTTTATCATTTTTTTTTTTGTGTCTTGGAGAGGCGACCAAATCTTATCTGGTTAATGTATGAAATTATGATTGTAAGTAGGGGTCATATAATGTGGAATTTAAATTCTATGTAAATATTTAAATTTAATAGTTATTATAAAATTATTAAATAAGAATAAATAGTTTCTTTAATTTGGTTTTCTTGGTAGATGGATAAAATTATAGAAATATGTAATATATCGAGTTTGGGTATTAGATATAATATTTAGCTTCTTCTTTTTTTTTTACCATGTTCACAGTAGTTGGATTGAGATTTTTTTTTTAATCAGCAATTACTCTAAATCTCTTCAGTCATCAATTTCTTGTTAATATACATTTAAGATACTAAATCACTTGTTTGTTGTTCCAGCACAAGTATTTTACATACTATATTAATATTGGTAGAGCATGAATTTGCATGGTATTCCAAAATATGAATGAACCGAGTTGTAAGACAATTTAATTAGTGTCCTTAGTAAAAACTTAAATTTTGTGATAATTTAACTTAAATTCTGTGCTAATTTAACTTAAATTCTTGTGTTAATTTAATTCAAATTCTTGTGTTATTTAAATAAGAAACTTGTATAGATAATCATTCATTTTTGTTTTATATATTGTTACTATTCAATTAATTTTTATATGGTTAGAAAACTAGCGTAGGTCTTTATGCTTCAGCTATTTCCATGTTATTATCATATACCATTGTGTTAAGAGAGTTTTAATATCACACATTCGCAATGAAAACAAAAAATACATACTAGTGACAGGAACAATGATGTACTCTATGTTTGTTTCCTTGATGTTTAGGAAAACTTGTAACAAATAGATAATATCAATATTCATCTCAAGTGTAATCATTACAAGTGTATTTCGATTGGTTCATGAGAGTGAACATATTTGTATTCACATTTTTTATCTACAATCTCAAATTTACATAAAATCTAGCCCATGATCAACCATCATAAATTTTATTGGGTTCTTTTTGGCAGATTTTTCATGACCATCTATTTTTATTCAAGCTGGGATTTTAATATTAATTCTGCATTTTCACTTGTTTGTGGGTCTAATAAATAACACAAAAATAAATCTATTAAAGTTGTAAAGTGACTAAATAGTTAATAGTACAAATTAGAATTGATAACTGTTCTCTTTCAAGGGAGGAGCTATTGTTTTAGGTAGAAAATAGTGTGGTGTGTTGCAAAAAAAAAAAAAACTGCTCGCATGTGTTAGAACTTCATACAAAATGATTTTTGGGTTTTATTACTTGGCCTTTTCCCTTTCTAGAACATATTGAACTTTTAATTTTGGATAAGATACACAAAAGTTATGATTGTTTCAACACAACTCTATTTGACTGCAATTTGCAGATAACTATTATGAATTATTTATATGATCTAATTACTCATCTTATTTTGTTTTGTTTTATTATTACAAAAGAATATGCAATAGGAGTATCCATTGATTGTTATTTCCATTAAGCCATTATCCCCTATAGAATTTGTTGGATTATTCTATTGGATCATACATGCACATAATTAAGTTAGATTGTGAAAATTCAACCTAGTTGTACGTGAGGGTTGTGTGTATCATCTTGTCGATTGAGAAGAAATCTTAGAGGATCCTATATGTGTGCCTAGTCATAATTTCTAATGTTGAACTATTATTACCTATTATTTCTAAATGGAGAGGTGTTAGTGATTCGTGATTGAATTTTTTAAGTCTTCTTGGTAACCTAGAGATTATTTTTCTTGTTATCCAACCATGTGGGAGATGGTTGAAGCCTAGTTGTCGAACTACGGTGCCTCTACAAAATATATACTTAGGCAAGGCCGTCTGAGACGAGCTCCCGAGGACTAGGTATAGCTCCTAGGATTTGTTCTCTTATTATTCTTATGACTACTACTGATATATATATATATATATATATATATATATATATATATATATATATATATTATATAGGTTATTGTTGACATATGACTTATATAATGTTTCAAATTTATTTTGGTTCGGTTGAACTACTTAAGTTTACCTCGGAGATGTGGATTCCATGTCTCCTATCAAACTGACCATGATGGTCTAAACAATTTAGTTATCTAACTAAAAGAATTATAATTTATGATTGGTCAAAATTTGTATGCCTTCTTGTAGTGCCTGCTTTGGTAGCAAACTTTGAGAGTTTTGCAAGCGTAAGTGAACAAAATTTGGAATTTGTATTTTGTCCTTAACTATGTTTCGAGTGTTAAATTTAGGGCATTACACACTATGCTTCTCTTTTATCAAGTTATCTCTCATTGAACACTTAGGGACACAAAGTTGTGCTCCCTTAAACAACAAATCATCTTGAATCAGAAAATCAAGCCACTTATCATTATTGTTGCTACAAGGCTACTTACAACATGCATATATTTATTTGAAATCTGCATCTTCAAGATACATACCTTTCAAGGATTCAACTCCCATGCTTTGCAACTGAATTTCCTACACTATTAGAGCCTTTCTATTCAAAGAATCTACTACTTTATTGGACTGCCCCTTCTTGTATTTAATGGTGAAAGAAAAACCTTGCAAATATTCCACCCATTTAACATTTCCTATGATTGAGTTTCTCTTGACTATTCAAAAATTAGAGGGCATGGTTATCAGTATAGACTATGAACTCTTTGGGAAGTAGGTAATCTGTCCACTTTTTCAAGGACTGAACCAAAGCATACATCTCTAGGTCATAGGAAGAGTATTTCTTCTTAGCCTCATTTAGTTTTTCACTAAAGAAGGAAATGGGCCTGCCCTCTTGTCTCAACACTGCCCCTATGGCATAGCCACTTGCATCACACTCAATAGTAAACACCTTACTAAAATCTGGTAAGGCTAATATGTGCTACTCTACTACCCTCTTTTTCAAATATTCAAAACACTTTTCAGCTTCACTAGTCCAAACAAACTTTTTCCTCTTATCCCCCTTTATGGTATCAATTATTGGAGCACAAACATGACTAAAAACCTTAATAAACTTCCTATAAAATCTTTCCAAACCATGGAAACTTCTTACCTCAACAACTAATTTGGGTGGAGGCCAACTTAGAATAGCTTGAACCTTGCTTGGATCCATTTTCAAGGTGCCTTTTGTAACCACAAACCAAGATATACCAACTCTGTCTTCATAAACTCACATTTCTTCAAATTAATCATTAGTTTCTCCTCATTCAATCTTCTTTCAAAACCAAATCCAAATGGTGCAAATGTTCTTCCTTAGTTTTATTGAAAAAAAGAATGTCATCAAGGTAAACCACTACAAACTTACCGATAAAATACTTGAGAACTTCATTCATCAACCTCATGAAGGTGTTGGGTGCATTTGAGAGACCAAAAGGCATCACAATCCACTCATAAAGCCCTTCATTTGTCTTAAATGTTGTCTTCCATTCATCACCTGGTTTGATCCTTATTTGGTGATACCCACTCTTGAGGTCTATTTTGGAAAAGTAGCATGCTCCACCTAGACAGTCCATCAAGTCTTCCATCCATGGAATGGGGAATCTATATCTAATTGTAATCTTATTGGTGGAATTGGAATCGGTGCACATCCTCCATTCACATCCCTTCTTTGGTGCTAAGACAATGGGAACCAAACAAGGATTAAGGATTTCTTTGATTAGCCCCTTATCAAGCAATTCTTGGACTTGCCTCTTAATCTCCTCATTTTGTTGTGGTGTCATATTATATGTTGCTTTATTAGGCAAGCTATCCCCTAGTATGAAATCAATGCGGTGACTAATATCCCTCATAGGAGGCAATGTGTTTGGGAGTTCATCCACTACTATATCAACATACTTCTTTAGCAAGTTTTGAATTTCCAAAGGAAACTCTTCTTTCTTTGTTGTTGTCACAACAAACCTAGGCTTGACTATGATGGAAAAAGCCATATTCTCCTCTTCCATGACCTTTATGAACTCCTTCCTTCCTACCAACATCACATTGGATTCCACTTGTGGTGTTTTATCTTCATCTTTCAATGGAGTTAGATTATATGAAACTCCAACCTTCTCTATGACATATGTGCTCTTTCTACCATCATGTTTGGCATTCCTATCATATTGCCATGGTCTACCAAGAAGCACATGACAAACATCCATAGGGATGATGTCACACAAGACCTTGTCCTTATAACCCCCTATATGGAATTCTACCCATTTTTTTTCATTCACTAACACTTTTTTCCTTTTTTTTTAACCAAGAAACTTTGTATGGAGTGGCATGAGGCAATCTTTTCAACTTTAACTTCTCTACCATTTCAACTGAAACCAAATTTTTAGTACTTCCAGAATGAATGACAACCTTACAACACTTACCTTGGCATTTGCATGTAGTACTAAAGAGTGACTTTCTTTGAGGTGGTTCCTTCTCCATGGGCACTTTGATCAAGGTTCTTCTCATCAATAAGGACTCTCCAACTTCTGGTTCTACATTTTGTGATGGGGAATTAACACTTTCAGCATCATCACCACCTTGTGCAATCTGATTTCTCCTCTCACCTTTAAAAGAAGTAGATGGATACTCCTCAGGGCATTGACATGCTTTATGGCCTGCAAATTTATTGCATTTGTAACACCTTCTAGTGAATCCACTTGAGCCTCCTCTATTTCCAAATCTACCTCTAAAGTTTGTTCTTCTTCCTCTAAATTTGCCCCTTGAATCTGATGTTTGTTCTTCTAAGTTACTTGTCTCTCCTTGATACCTTTGGGACTGTCCTCTACCAGAAAAAGTCCCTCTTCCTTTGAAATTTTTCCTTCCCCTACCTCTATTTTTCTTCTCTTGTCTCCTTTTCAACTTGTCTTCATCCTTTATGGCCAACTGATAGCACTCTTCTATGGTTCTTGGGCTTGTGAGACTTAGTTCATCTTGTAGGCTATACTTTAGCCCATTCAAATACCTTGCAACTTTTTCAACATCTTCTTCCATATGGCCTAATCTAATGCTTATTTTGTAGAACTCTTCTATGTAAGTCTTCACATCCATGTCCTTTTGCTTCAAATTTTTCAACCTTCTATATAGCTAAATGGCATAATCACTAGGTAGGAATTTACCTTTCAATTTTGCAACCATTCTATCCCAAGATGTAATCTTTGCTTTGACTTTATTCTTCCTCTCTTCTTGTACATAATCCCACCATAGGGATGCATGTCCTTTTAGTTTAGTTCTTGGAAATTTCACTTGTTTCCCCTCGGGTATCTCTTCAAACTCAAAATACTTATCTAATTCTGCTATCCAATCTAGGAGTTCTTCTCCATTCAGACTTCTTGAATATAATAGAAGTTCTACTTTTACCTTGGAACCATCATTCTTAACTTCCTTTAGCAATCTCTCCAACCTCTTCTCTTCAACATCTCTTTCTTCTTCCTATTCTTCTTCACCCACTTCTTATTCTTCTTCTTGGTCACTCAAATCTCCTGTGACCACTCCTTTTCTTTGGTTGGTCTCAACTAATGTGAGTCTTGAATCAAGGCTTTCCCTTATGGCTCTCAATTATGGAGCAAGAGAGTCTCTCACCTCTCTGATTATTCTTTCCACATTCACCCTTGGAGGCATCTTGGATTTTTTTCAAACTAAAATTAATTTGTTACCTCTTATTGATCTTCCTTGCTTTGATACCAATTTGATGCAGAGGAAGGACAAAGTTTAATAAAACTTCACTGATTCAAAGCATTCCCTAAAGGAATTCATAGGAAGCAACATATAGGGCATCTTAGTACACCTTTTCACAGTTGATGACTTGATCTTTAGGGTATTCATAGGAAGGAAACACACCAATAAAAGGTGGGACAATACAAAAAAATATGGGGCAACACTATTTCAATACCTTTCACCACACTAGTTGACTCCATGCACCATGCCACAATGATAGCACCCTAACAATGACTTGTACTCAACAATACAACTACCTATCATCACAACAAGCAAGGAACAGTGTAATAAGAAACTGTTTTGGGTTGTCTTAGGCTTGTTCCAACACAAGAAAATGGTTCTCATAGTCTTAATAATTAGACTTTTAGGAATCACATTCCACCAACTTGTAATTTTCTACCCCAAAGCATGTTTCAACATGAAAATTCAACCAACTTAAGGAAAGATTACAAACTTTCCACCAATGATCATCAACTCCTTGAACAAGTCTATAAGACCTTCATACACACCCTCCACACCTCCCAAATCACAAACATACCAATCTTGCATTGATGGCATAGAAACTACCCTTCACAACATTCATAGTTTGATACATACAAAATATCAAAGCTACAATCCATTAGAAGCATGTGCAAACTTCAACTTGGGGCCCTGCAAGCTAGGGGAATAAGGTAAAGTACATAAATACAGATCTTTCCACCCATTGTGGTGATTTTCCATTGGTGGAAGGCTAAGCTACATCTTTATTTTCCCTTTTGGGTTACCCTAAGTAAGGTTTTGACAATTTTTTGAGAAAATGCAATAAATTTCTAAATACTCAATGAAAATTTATGCAAAAAAAGAAGAAAAAAGAGTAGATTCCCATGCCAACATAGTTCAATCAGTTTCATATCAACATATATACTGTACAGGTTGTACACGGTGAAAGAACAAGACTGCAACATTAGAAAACACATAAAAGCTTGCTTCTATTCACCAAAAACTTCAAAATCAGTTTTTCCAACCCTTCATTCGACTTTTGAGAGTGTCTTCATCACTTCCCAACCAATCCCACCTACTTGTAATGTTTCTTTCCTTGAATGTAACATTTTCTTTCTTTTTGACAACTTGGACAAAGTTGCACGACAACTTTTAGCAACATTTGACAACTTTTTACACTTTTTAATCAAAGACCCTATTAACACTCCAAAATGGATCAAAATGATCCCACATGGTCATAAATGGAATTATTAGATTCCAAAACTCACAAACAACCCAAAACCCAAAGACAACAAAAAGTAAGTTTATGAGGCTCTTGATGCCCCTACACCATGGTCTTCTAGCTTCATTCCTTTGATTCCTTATCTGCTTGGAATTGTTCTTCTTTTTTGTATTTGGTGTTTGATATGATTTTGAACTTTCACACTTTTTAAATCCTAAACCTTCTTTATCTTTAGAGTCTTTCTTATTTGCAATCATTTCATCAAACTTAGAAGAAATCATCTTGAATTTGTCTTTATGACTCCTGGATTTTTTTAAATTTTATCTTAGATTCACAACTTCTTGTTCAAGCCTTGTACACTCTTCATATTTTATTTTTACCATTGCATTCAGACATTCCTCAACTCTTTTATTTTCTTCAACTTGCACCTTAAAACTAATGATAGTCTCATTTGCTTGCTTCAATTGTTCATTGACTTCCTTATGCCTTTCTCTAAACTTCTTGATTTTCTCTCTCAATTTTCTGATACATTCATCCACTTCTTTGACATTTTCTTTTAGATCTTTGTTTTCTCCTTCAGTCCTTTCAAGATCTTCAAGGGAAATTTTGAGTTCTTCATCTTTGTGAAATATACAATATTCTTCTATAGACCAAACAATATGAATCTCTTTTGGAGGAGTAGGTAACCTTCTAATAGCCATGTGTTCAACCTCCAAGACCTTCCCCAAGTGGTTAGGCTCCTTTCAGGCAACCAAGCTCTGATACCAATTTTTGAACACCAAGAATACTAAGGGGGGGTGTGAAAGTATTCTTTTAAACCTTTCAAACATTTAAACATCCAATCCACATAACATATTTGATTATAGTAATGAAAGAAAGCATGAAACATCAAAAACATCACATGACACATGAACACTAGGATTTTATGTGGAAAATCCAAAATGGGAAAAACCACGGTGAGGATTAGCTCACAATATATTATAATCAGTTATCGTATATTTACAAAAGTCCTCACTACAAGTGGAATCATTTCCCACTGAGAAAAAGAGAGATAGAAGAAAGTTTTTGGCTCACAACCTAGATTGAGTTGTTACAATTGCATATATTATATGCACGAGATATAGTTCCAATGAAGCTCAATAAATTGAATTTACACACTTCATCTAATTCTGATCTAACACTTTGCTTTCCTCTGCATTCACATCACTCTAATATTCTAATCAACATTCACAACTTAAATTCACAATATATTCACATCATTCACATTGTATACATATAAGATCTCCATAAAAAACATTGAAAATGATCTAGCTTACATATTCTCTTCAAGCATAACATCAATTAGGTTAGCCTAATTAGATGTTTCATACAAAATATGCAATATATGACTTGTCAACTCAAATCCTTCCACACACCTCACATTGAGATTCAATCCTTAAAACAATTTTAAATAGGCTGACATGGACCTATAATAGATCCCACATAACTCTATAATACTTACTTAATATTTGCATACCTTCAAACCTATTAGGTCAACACCAATGAAGACCTAATACAAAAATTCTTCAATTGTATACCCATATTCGGACACACGTACCTTAAGATACTATTCCATCTGGAATTCACACTCTATTGACATCTGTCAACATCTCTGTAAATCCACAAAACAAAAATCCTATCTGTGAAGAAGTGTGGACTCTCCTACTCACATGCATTGTATAAGAAATGACTATAACTACTAGGCCAAACTTTTTTCATTCATATCTTTCAAACCAAGAGCCAAAACAAGATGGAATTATAGAATTAGATGTTTCTATCAACCAACAAAAACATACTAGAACCGTAGAGTGAAATTTTAATTTGCGGACCAGTGTAGACCCAAAAATTGGATGTTGTGTAGCCAAAAACACTGGTATAAACACTTAGTCATTTTTTTCATCATAGATGCCTTCACCGGATCAAATCTTCTTGCAAAATTGACTTATGTAAAATCTCAAAACATGTTAGAAACAACCAAAATGATTTTTACCATGATTTCCTCATCAAGATACAATGTTGACATCAATGACAACACTGCAACATATAATAGTATGCCTTGTGCTTGTCCTACATGCTCATGTTACCAAAAACTGCATCAATGAAAAATTCCTCACTCTTCCAATAGGTGTTAGGGTAATCATGCATTAGCCAATAATTAATTAATCTTTAATTGATTATGAGTGTAATTCATTTCATGCACTTAAGCTAAACTTAGGAGTATTTTTTATGTTAACTGAAGTGAGCTATTATTAGATTATTCAATCTCATTGCATGAGATGTTGACACTTTTCATGATCTAATACTTATCATTTAGGGTTTCTCTTTTATAGCACTTAACCCTCATTATATTATCTCTAAGGAGATTCATAGAAGCTTTTCCTTCTGTAAGTTTTTCTTGTTGAGGAATAGAAATTATTTTTTTTGCAGATTTTTGTGTGTGGAAGGTGTCTTTATTTGTTGTTTGATCCTACATCTTTTGTTATTCATAAATCTAACAAAAATTGCAATTTTAAGATTTTCATTGCATAAATTTTGAAAAGTGATTCAAAACCTAGGTTATTTGAATATCTAGTTATTAATTTACATTTATTTCATTTTCAAAATTATAAATTTTCATTATTTGTTCACGAAAATTAAAAAGCAATAATTGCAAATAATTTGAACTAAATTGCTTAACTTTAGATCCAATTTTTCCTTGTTAGGGCTTAGATCTGAGTAATTTTTATTAAGAAATTCAATCAAGCAATATTATTTTATCATTTATGCATGTACATTTTAGTGAAAAACATAAAAAAAAGTGAAAAAATTGTATTGTATTTCCATTTCAAAAGATCAAAAGCATTGTTGGGTATGTGCAGGATCATGATGGGCCAAAAAGTGGCAATATGATGGGTATATGTAGGGTATGTGGCTGATGACTTTTTTTTACCCAAAATTGATGAAATGAAAAGGGTTTTTAAAGGAGATTCTTAGCTTTCCACCAATATAAATTATTCTTTACTTTGAATTTAATAAATTATTATTATTCATTTTCTATTTGAATTACTACTAAAGTCTCGATTGATAGGCTGATTGAAAAACATCTATAGCTTTCAAACAATATCACATTTTTTAAATCCGAAATATGTGTCACATTCTATGCTTCGCATAATCTAGGATTAAAAAAAAGAAAATTGAATTTCATGAAGTTTTGACCAAGTTAAGGTGGTCAGACATACGAGTTTTTATATTTTTTAAAAATTTTAATAAAAAATTCATAATTAATTATTTACTTGGAAAATTACAAAAAAAAATATGCATCACATCCGGACATGAGTCCTCTACTTATGTCTAAAATCTTATAAAAATAACTATCATTTTATTGTGGTTAGGCGGTGAGACAAACACCTACTTATTTTTCCTGAATTTTGTTGCATTGAAATTTCAAATTTTCAACAAATAGATTTTTTTTCTTTTTAAATAAACCCTAGTAGTTTAGAAACTACATTCAATTTTCTACAGATTCTATTCTTACATATTTTTGAAATAATATAGATAGTTTATTCAAATTTTTACGTCAAGTTGCCTAACTCTGATTTTTCTAAATTTTTTGCCACTTAAGGGCCCGTTTTTTCCATGATGATCCTGCACATACCCTTCTTTTCTACATTTTTTAGAAAAATTCAGACAATTACAATATTCAATTTCTAAAAATTATAATTTGAACATACTCAATTTCCCTAAAAGATAAAAAAATTTGCATGAATACATGTGCTTCATATAGAAAAAATAGGTTTTGGTGCATTTCCATAACTCTATTAACTTTTAGACTTGAACCTTTGAAACATAGGACCCTCAAACACTATAGGTGGTTTCCAAATTTTGAATTTTCTAAAAATTCCTATATAGTCTAGGATGCATTACACCCATGTCTATTTAGTTTAGCCTAAAAATTTCTATGAAAATCCTTGTCAATGTTGTATATCCAGATCTGGTTCCTATTCTAAAACCTGTCTGATTTTTCTATACATCACTAGTTTGATTCACAAGGAAAATAACATGTTTTCTTTTCAAATATGTGGTTTTGATATGGTAAAGCATGGCTTTTCTACCTATAATTTTTTTACCTATGAGAACATTGTGAAGGAACAAAAAATTATTGACACATTTATTAACACCACTTTACCTAATCTTCATTCTTCTCCCAACCTCTCCCCTACTTGTGAGAGTGTTTTGGTGCAAGAGGATGCAATCATTGACAATCATGAAAATCATGTTATTTCTCCTCCCAATATCTCTCTTACTTGTGAGGCTATCTTGGCATAAGAGGATCCAATCATTGAGAAACATGAGAATCATGCATGTTTCCATCCCAATACCTCTCCTACTTGGGAAGATAGTGTGGCACAAGAGGATGAAATAATTGGTATATTTTCAAGTGATAGTAAGGTGGCTTGCATAGATGAAGGTTCAACATTTGCATTAGGTCTTCCATAGATAGAATATTGCCAACAAGCTCAAATTATACACCCACATTTGATTATTAGATCTCCTAAAACTCATTAATTATTGGACCTCCTAAACCACCTCTCATTATAGGACCTCCCAAACCTCATGGCCATATTCTAAACTCTATAAAAGAACTCACTAGTAACCATGTGTAATAAGATGTGTTGAAGAAACCAAGTTATCATGTAGTTGCTCACATATATAACACTAGAAATAATAAGCAACCAAAACAAATGCCAACATCCATTCAATTACCCCAACCATATCTTCTACCCCCATCTTGTCTTCCTCAGCATAGTAGTAAAGATTATGATCTTATTGAGCAACTTCATAATACTCCAACCAAGATCTCCCTTTAGGACTTGATTCAAAAATCACCTACATACCATGGGATGCTCCAAGAGCCTTTTCAAAAGATTGATATCTCACCTTTTGTCAAATCAAATGATGTAGCATCCTTGTTTGATTGTATGCAAGCAAAAAAAAATGATATTACCTTCCCTTAACATGAATTACCCTTGCTTGAGATCCAAAAAAAATAAGAGGCTCTAATGATAATGGTTAGAATTAATAAAATTGGGGTTAGGCATACTCTTATTGATAATGGATCATCTTAATGTTTTTAGCATGGATCTTATAGATAAAATTGGTGTGGATAAGGCTCTCATAGAACCTAATGATCTTTTTATTCATGGATTTTACGATGTTAGTAGGCAACCATTAGGCACAATCACACTACCCATTAAGGTAGGGCCCATGGTTTTTCCTACCCCTATCCATATTATGTCGGGACCTCTTTCATATAGTCTTCTCCTAGGTAGACTCATGCCATGAAAGGAGTCCCATCTACTCTTCATTGTGAGATGAAATATGAATATAATAAGAAGATATATACAACAAAAGAGGATGAACAAAGATATAATTCACAAATCGAAGTTGAACATAACACTTCCAATTCTCTATTCCATCTTCAAAAGTTGATCCATTTCCTTCCAAGGATAATGATACTATGAATGTGCTCTTGGGTGATGATTGGGGGTCATTAAATTTCACAACTTGTTTCAATGGGGAGTCTAAAATTTCACCATCAATGAATACAAATAATAAGCATGATATTGCTTCATCTTCAAACACATGTTTTGGTGATTATTGGGGTTCATTAGATTTTACACCCTCCTTTGTAGGAGAGTAAAAAATCTCACAACGTAAACTTGAGTCTTATATTTTATTCGCTCAATCTTGGTCTACATCAACAAATCCAAAATCATCACCCCTTGATGGTGATGGGGGATCTTTAGCTTTCATCCCTTGTGTATTGGTGATGAATAACTTTAAAAATATTTGTATTCTTATCAAAGAATCAATTTTTCTCATAAACATGTAGGAAATAATTCTACATCTAAGTTGGAAGAATGTTATGGGCTTGGATATAAAAGTATTTCTAAAAATGGATATAATGAAAACATGGAACAAGGAGTTAAGGATCATGTGAGTTTTATATCATATCTATCAAAAATTGGTTTAGGTTTCCAACTTTCTTCGTCTTCATCTCATCCACCATAATCTACTATATTTAAAACATCATATGGTAAGTGAGCAAGATTTTCTTCACAAGAGAAAAAATTGTCTCCTACACCTTTATCTTGAAGTAAGAGCATATTTTTTCAAGGCTTCTTAAAGCCTTATTAATTATTCTTCCTCATCCAACACAAAATAAATTTATAGTTATAACTCTTTTTGTGCATATCATCAAGTGTATGGTCATTTCACAAATGAATGTCAAGCCTTGAATAATAAAATACAAAAAAATAATGATTAAATTGTGCTCTTCTGTGTGTTGATACACCTAATCCTTCCAAATAATAATGATCTTTCTTCTATAGTGTTTCTCCTCACTATGTGGTATTTGTAGCTTCATATATTTTCTTATTTCCATTCGTGGTGGTACAATATTAAGTGCAACCATATTTCTTTCTATGGTAGAAACAAAATAGTCTCTTGAATGGTTTTTATTGTCTTTGTGCTTGGGGGCAAGGATAACTAGTTTTGGGAGGTGTTTATTCTTTACAAGGATCCCCTCTTCCCCTTATTTCCTTAAAATACCAACATAGCAAGTATGTTGACATTTTAGGGGGGCATATCACCCTATCCATTTCATAGACATCTTGTGAGATTAGACTTATTAATATACCCTTTTATTGGTGGTGTTGTTTATAATGCCCCATGAGGTGTGGTTATCAATTCATCCCTTGTGGCATTAAGAATTTATTTGTCCCTTGTGATGTTAAAATTTTGTATGCTCCTTGAAGTGTGATTGGAAAAATAGTCCATGGATTTGGCATAATGGAGCTTGTTGATTCATGAACTTGAGCATGTTTATATGGATACCTAGCATAAAACGCCTTGCTTTCCAGTGGAGCCAAGTATTTCATAAGTGATTTTAAATCCTTGTGAGAAAACCATTTTTTTTAAACAACACATTCGACAGATGATGTTTGGTATTGGAGACAATTTTAAAACTGAGGTCTCTTTTCCTTATAGAATCAAATCCTTTTAGCACTAACCTTATGTTTTTATTTTGTGATTATTATATGTCTTGTGATTTTTATTTGTTGACATCATGTCTACTTTGATCTTTGTTACTTCATGTTATGTTTGAATTATGTTATGTTTCATGTTGTGTCTTCATTGTGTATGCTTTGTGTTTTTCATGTTTCATTATATCTCATACATGTGTGTACCTTTGTCCTCATTTTTATTTGCCATAATATATTGAATCTTGGGGGCTAGTGTATCCCCTAGATTTAATGTTATAATATCTCCTCAATATTTGGATAATTGAACCCCTCTTGACATATTCTTATAGTGTGAGTTTGAGCATAAGTTCATACTCTCACTAAAGTGGGGGCTAAATATAGTGTCAAAAATTTCCACCCTTGAAAATTTCACACTAGGTTTAGCTCCCCCTATGTGCTTGGACCCAATTATGCAATCCTATCTCTTCAATACTTGGATAATTTAACCCCTCTTGATATATTCTTACTTTAATGTGAGTTTGAGGATAATTTCATACTCTCACTAAAGTGGGGGCTAAATGTAGCATCGAAAATTGCCACCCTTGATCATTTCACACTAGTTTTTGCTCCACCTATGTACATTTGGACCTAGTTATGCATTAATTACCCATTTTATAAACATTCTTAGAAAAACATGGGAAATGAAATTATGCATTTAATATTTTTCCTTGACACTTTCAATCCTTAAAAAGCATGAATCTATTCCAGGGCACCGTGCTTCCTATGTTGGGAAAATATGTCTCAACCTTGCAATTATATATGATTTATTGATAGGATGTATGTCGGTATGTGGTGACTGATCATGCAAATACTATACACTCATAACAAGATGTCAAGGATTTTTCTTGCTGACACATCAAGGTTTTTTCCCACTGACACGTCAAGGATTTTTCTTGCTGACACATCAAGGTTTTTTGATAGCGGCTGGGATGTATGTAAACAATGGTGTATTTTGAGAGTTTGATAGTGGATAGGTTGTCTCTTGATCTCTAGTGGTGATACTCTTATGAGAAGCTTGCTTTGCAAGTATTGTAATATTTTAATTTCTAAATAATATATTGGGCAACTTTTGGAGTGTGGGGTTTTTATCCTGAAAGGGTTTTCCCCACATAAATAATTGTGTTATGGTATGCATGATATTTGTGATTATTTGTGTTTAAGTTTTTGTAACTGTTAAAGATCTATAAATTTTTTGCATTATTCTCCTCTCAAGGTTAGAGTAGGAAGTTGTTTTGCTACCTTAGCTTCCTTACAAGTGGTATCAGAGATTGATCACCTTTGGTTTCAGTTGTGGGTCGTTGGGTTTTTTGAACTAATCCATATTTGAGTGGGAGCTTGTGTAGAATAAACTTTGTGATCTTGTTGCAGGAATTTTTAGATGACAAGTTCATCAGGGAGAATAGAGGTGGAGAAATTTTCTAGAAATAATTTTGAGATGTGGAAGCTAAAGATGGATGATTTTTTGATAGATCGAGATCTATGGGATGTTGTTGAAGAGAATATTTCAACTCTTGCATATCATACTCAAGCTACTCAATATGATGTTATCCACTATAAATCGAAGGATCTAATCAAATTGTTCTTGGTAGACTCTTTTTTAATTAATCTCCATGAAGATACCTCTACACATAAACTATGGAAGAAGCTTGGTGAGATGTATCAGGAAAAATATTTAGTGAACAATATTTTCTTGAGGAAGAAGTTGTATTCCTTGAGAATGGAAGAGGTTGGATCAATCACAGACCACCTAGAAGCATTCAATATATTGGTGGCTCAATTGGCATCAGTTGGTGTCAAAATGGATGAGGAGGAGAAATGTCAGATCTTGCTTTGTTCTTTGCCTGATTCATGGGATTCTCTTGTTATGGATATTGGGAGTACTTATGTTATATTGAAGACTGAAGATGTGGTGAGTTATTTTATTTTTGAAGAGATGAGGAGGAAGGTATCCATCACTGCCAAGGAGGACCTAAATGTTCATGGAAAACCTAAGGAAAAAGGAAAGAAGAATGAGAAGCATGACAAATCCAAGTCCAAGGGGAGATCTAAATCTCCTGGAAAGTCCAAAGTTATTTGTTGACACTGCAGTAAGCCTGTACATGTTCGTAAGGAATGCAAAGAAGAAAAGAAGAAGAAAAAGAAGAAATCTAATTCTAATTCCGAGTCTGAGAAGGAGATGGTGACACATTTATTGTAGCTTTGGAAACTTGTGTAGGTAATGATGCATGGTTAATTGAATCAGGTGCATCTTTTCATATGAATTTTAATAGGGATTGGTTTTGTGAATATGAAGAATTTGATGGAGGTAAGGTGTACTTGGGTGATGATTCTCATTTATACATTGTTGGCTATGGTAAAGTTAAAATCAGGTTTCCTGATGGCAGAATAAAAAGGATTAATGGTGTGTTTCATATCCCTGGGTTAGCACAAAATTTGTTATCTGTGAGCAAACTAATAGATGTGGGTGTGTAGGTAGTATTTTCTAATGCAAGATGTAAGATGGTTAGAGGTTATATGGTGATTTATAGAGGTGTCAGATATAGGACATTGTATAAGCTTGATGCATGCACTATTGAGTACAATAGTACTTCTGTGAAAAGAAAGTCTATAGAAGAAGTGAGGGTTTCACCTTCAAAAGATGGTCATGGATTTTGTGTACCGAAGGGTTCTCTTTCTTTTGAGTCAAAGCTACCTATAGAGAAAAATATGTTATGGCACTCGAGACTTGGCCACATTGGAGAAAAGGGTCTAAGGACCTTGAAAAATAAAAGCCTTGTTGAATGTTTGTCTTATTGTAATCTTGAATTCAATTTCTGTGAGCATTGCATTTATGGAAAACAAGACCGCATTTAGTTTTACTCGAGTTCTCATAAATCTTGTGGTGTATTGGATCTTATTCATTCTAATGTATTTGGTCCTGTAGATGTTCCTTCAATTGGTAAATACACATATTATGTTTCATTTATTGATGATTATAGTAGGACATGGGTATATTTTGTAAAGAGTAAATCTAAAGTTTTAAGTCAATTTACAGAATTTAAAGCAATGGTTTAGTTGCAGACTAGAAATAAAATAAAATGTTTGAGGACTGATAATGGTGATGAATTTTTCTCTAATTATTTTGATAGATTATGTAAATATTGTGGTATTCATAGATAAAAGACAACTCTGTATTCTCCACAACATAATGGAGTTGCAAAAAAAATGAATAGGACACTGATGGAGAAGGCTAGGAGTATGTTGAGTGGTGCTAGACTAGAACAAAGGTTTTGGGTTGAAGCTGTTGCCACTACCTATTACCTGATTAACATGTCTCTTACATCAACTCTTGTTGATAAGACGTCTATAGAGGCATGGTCGGGTCACAAGTCTTCATTAATACATCTTAGAGTTTTTGGTTGTGAGGCATATGCACATGTGCCAAAGGAGAAGCAAACAAAGTTGGAGAAAAAGGTTGTGAAATGTATCTTCATTGGATATAGTTATGGTGTGAAAGGATACAAGCTTTGGGATCCTGTTGCACACAAGATAATACATAGTAGAAGTGTTATTTTTAGAGAAACTAAGCCTTCTTTTGTTACATTGCAGCCAAAACAAAGTAAACATGAAGATGTGATTCAATTTCCTTCTACACCTAAGAAAGTTGAATCGAGGCCCAAGGATAGACAAGAAGTTGAGGAGAGATCATCTAGCTCTGGGTCTTCAGAAAAGGAGGAAGAACCTCCAACTCAGCTTTTTTGTACGTATACAAGGCATAGACAACCACCTAAAAGGTATTCACCTGATGACTGGAGATGTATTTTTTGCTTTGAATGCTAACATGGATGAACCCAGATCTATAGAAGAGGCACTAGGTATGAATGATGCAAAATCCTAGAAGATTTCTATGGATGAAGAAATGGAATTTTTGAAAAAGAATGATACATGGGATCTTGTACCATTTCTTGAAGGATGAAAACCTATTGGTTGTAAATGGGTGTTCAAGAAAAATATTGGTTTTAGATGGAGGTATTGAGAAGTACAAAGCAAGGTTGGTTGCGAAGGGTTACTCTCAAGTTGAGGGTGTTGATTATGGTGAGATATTTTCTCCTGTTGCAAAAATGACATCCATTAGAATTTTGCTTTCTATTGTTGTTGCTTATGATTTAGAGGTTGTGCAAATGGATGTGAAAACTACTTTACTTCATGGTGATTTGGAGGAGGATATTTATATGACACAACTAGAGCACTACATGGTGAAAGGTAAAAGTAAGTTGGTTTGCAAATTTAAGAAATCTTTGTATGGCTTAAAATAGAGTCATAAGATGTGGTACCGGAAATTTGATACATATGTGTCGAGTTTGGGATTTGAGCATTCTAAATCATATCATTGTATTTATTATAAAATTGATGGTGATCATTTCCTATTAATTGCATTATATGTTGATGATATGTTATTTATTGGTAGAGGGAAAGGTATGATTTTAGAACTAAAATCTCAATTTACTACTAAATTTGAAATAAAAGATCTTGCTGCAACTAAACACATTCTTGGGATGGAAATTAAAAGAGATAGAGTGAACAGAAAGCTATGGGCTATTCAAAGCAAGTATGTCAACTCAATTTTATAGAGGTTTGATATGCAGGATTGTAGACCAGTGTGTGTTCCTATTTCAGTTGGAACAAAGTTATCTATTTCAAATTATCCAACATCTCCACTAGAGATGGAAGACATGAGCAGAGTTCCTTACTAGAGTGCAGTTGGAAGTTTGATGTATGCTATGACTTGTACTAGACCAGACATTTCCCAAAAAATGGGAGTTATTTCTAGATATATGTCTGATCCTAGTAGAGTTCATTGAGATGCAGTTAAAAGAGTCTTTAGATATTTGCATGGTACCTTAAATTATTCCTCATGTTATCATATTAAGATGACTAAAGATGAGATTTCCCTTAATATTCATGGTTATGTGGATTCATATTGGGCAGGTGATGTTGATAGCAAAATATCCACCAGTGCTTATGTGTTTACTTTATTTGGTGGTATAATTAGTTGGATGAGTAAGCAATAGGTTGTGGTTACTTTGTCCACTACTGAAGAAGAGTATATGGAAGCTACTCATGCTTGTAAAGAAGCCATTTGGATTAAGAAAATATGTTAAGATATTGGAATAAAACAAGGTGCAGTGACAATTTATTGCAATAGTTAGAGTGTGATATGTCTAGCCAAGAACCCAACATTTCATGCCAAGACCAAGCACATTTATGTACAATATCATTTTGTTAGAGATTGGTCAAAGATGGCAGGGTGAAGCTAGTTAAGGTAGAGACTTTGATGAATGTTGTTGATTCTTTAACTAAGCCTGTGAGCACAGAGAAGTTCAGATGGTGTTCAGAGACTATGGGCCTTTCGACCCCTAGCAATTAGAGATGATGATGACACCCTTCTATTGTCCTTGCAAGGTGTTCAAAAAGTGGGAGATTTTTTGGGAAAATATGTCTCAACCTTGCAATTATATATGATTTATTGATAGGATGTATATTGGTATGTGGCGATTGATCATACAAATACTGTACACTCGTAACAAGACGTCAAGCACTTTTCCCGCTAACACATCAAGGTTCTTTCCCACTGACATTTCAAGAATTTTTCCCGCTGACATGTCAAGGTCTTTTCCCGTTGACACGTCAAGGTTTTTCTGTTAACACGTCAAATGAAAAATGACCTTGTAAAACCCTAATTCTAGAAAGTTCCAAAAATCTTGTTATAGGGTATGTGCAGGATCATCATGGAAAAAATAGGTCCTTAAGTGGCAAAAAATTCAGAAAAATCAGAGTTAGACAACTTGATCTAAAAATTTGAATAAGTTATCTATATTATTTCAAAAATATGTAAGAATAGAATTTGTAGAAAATTGAATGTAGTTTCTAAACTACTAGATTTATTTAAAAAGAAAAAAAAACTATTTGGTGACAATTTGAAATTTCAATGCAGTAGTACTTAAATTTTAAGGAAAAAATAAGAAGTAGGTGTCTGTCTGACCACCCTAACCATAATAAAATGATAATATTTTTTATAATATTTTAGATATAAGTAGATGACTCATGTCCCGATGTGATGCATATTTTTTTGTATTTTTTTTCCAAGTAAATAATTAATTATGATTTTTTTATTACAACTTTTAAAAAATATAAAAACCTATATGTTTGACCACCTTAACTTGGTCAAAACTTTATGAATTTTTTTTTTTTTTTTAATCTTATAGTATGCGAAGCATAGAATGTGACACATGTTTCAGATTCAAAAACTATGATACCATTTGAAAGCTATAGATTTTTTTCAATCAGCCTATCGATCAATACTTTATTCGTAATTCAAATAGGAAATGAATAATAATTATTTATTAAATTTAAAGTAAAGCATAATTTATATTGGTGGAAAGCTAAGAATATCCTTTAAAAACCCTTTTTGTTTCATCTATTTTGGGTAAAAAATAATCGTCAACCACATACCCATCATATTGCCACTTTTTGGCCCATCATGATCCTGCACATACCCTATAGCGAGTGGGATGTATGTAGACGGTGCTGTATTCTGAGATTCTTGATAGCGGTCATTTTGTCTCTTGATCTCTAGTGGTGATACTCCTATGAGAAGCTTACTCTGCAAGTATATTGTAATCTTTTGATTTATGAATATTAGGGGGATTTTGGAGTGTGGTGTTTTTCTCCTGAAAGGTTTTTCCCCACATAAATTATTGTGTTGTGGTATGCATGATATTTTTGTTTATTTTTTGTTTAAGTTTTTGTAACTATTAAAGATCTGTTAAAGTTTTACATTATTCTCCTGTCAAGGTTAGTGTAGGAAGTTGTTCCACTACCTTAGCTTCCTTACACCCTAGACCAACACTTTTGGATCCAAATTTGAATATGTCACTATCGGTAATTTATTATTTGAATTTCCAATTTTTTTTTTTGGTCATCGATATTTTAGTTTTTGGAAATTAGAATAATTGCATATAAATACATAATATTTTCACCATTTCAAATCCTTGGGAAAATTATTGAGCAAATTGAAGATCCTAAAATCAGTCAAGGGTAGTTAAGGGTGGATTTAGTAGCATTATTACAACACTTTCATCAATCAATTTCAAGTTTGCAAGACATCAAGAAGAATAGATCAATTTATGTGCAAGGAGCTATTGTGATCAATCAAGCCAAATTATGAAAATGTATTGATTTATCCTCTACATACTAGTTACAACAATCTATTGTGTACATGTGAGCTAACCTTTTGCAGGTCTATCAAGCAATCAAGGCATCCATCAATCAACTTATGTTTGGAATCTCTTCTTCAAGGGTTTTCACATCAAGGTAACATTATCATTTATCATTTATCATTTTAACCAATTATTATTGTTTTAGCCTCTACCCAACCTAGGGTATTCCCTCTTTATCATCATCAATCATTACACATAGAGGTAGAAATACCAACACGAGGTTTGACTTAGGAAATCACCTATACAACACAACATTTTCCCCTATTTTCATGTGTGCAAGTTAGATCTAGAGGTTTCAATAGAAGATAACTTAGGAAAATAGAGTGTAGACCTTAATCTAGAACTCAAAACTTTCAGATCTAAAACATAAGTAGTCTAGTCTAGGGTGCACTACACCCTAGACCAGCCAATTTAGGCTCAAATTCATAGTGCGGGTTCCTAGCTGTTATCAATTCTCAGATCAAGGTCATTCCTATAACTTTCCTTTTCATGTGTCTACTAAATTACATTTTAAGATCTAGGGTTGTATGTCAAATAGGACTATCAAATCACACATCAAATTTACCTCTTTCACAACACAAAACAACATAAATCCTAGGAGTTTGGCTATCCCTTATGGCAACAAGTCAATCAGAAAACCCTAGTTAATTTATGTTTAATGTTGAGTCAAGTGAAAAGGAGATATCTTTTTTATCCTAATTGGATCTAGGATCACTTTTTCTACTCAACAGTATCATGTTTAAATAATTTTCAAAAGGATAGGAGCATATGTCCTCTATTGTATAGATTTTCTTAGCGTGATCCATTTCTATATTTTCCATCTTTTGTTCTAGATTCTTTTTTTTTTTCCCAAAAATTTGTAGGTGTAAGAGGCACACTTGTGAAAATGCAATGTTGTTGATTTTGATTGAGGGGAGTGTAATGTTTTTTTGGATTGGCTTGGTGGGATTAAATGTTGGTGAGGTTTACTTATAGGGATGAAATGTTGTTGAGGTTGACTTGGAGGGATGAAATTCTGTTGAGGTTGGCTTGGTGGGATAAAATGTTGTTGAGGTTGGATTGGAGGGATAAAATGTTGTTGAGGTTGGCTTGGTGGGATAAAATTTTGTTGAGGTTTTCTTGGATGAATGAAATATTTTTGAGGTTGGCTTGTAGGTATGAAATGCCATTGAGGTTGTCTTGGAGGTAAAAAATGTTATTGAGGTTGGCTTGGAGGAATAAAATGTTGTTGGAATTGGCTAGGAGGGATGGGATTTTATTGGGGTTGACTTGGAGGAATGGGTATGTTTTGCATGTTTAAGGTACCTATATTTGGATTGGATTTGGAAAAGGTAGGTGATTATTCAAGTTTAAATTGATCGTGGAGAATTTCTTGATATGTTTTCTATTAAAATTGTGATGTTGTAGGTGGATGTTTTGATGTATATGTGAAGGTAGCAATCATATTTTTCCATGATGTTTGGGGTGTACTTTATGGTGGGGTTAATATGTCAACTTGTGATGGGAATGTGCTTCTCATAGGTGTGTTGAATTGACTTGCTTCTCCCAAAGTGTGAGATGTAGTGAAGGTTATGAGACCTTGTTATTTATGAATAGGATTGTACCAAGATTAGAGGATAACTTGGCACCTTGTTGAACTAGCATTTGAAGGTAATGATTGAGATTTTTCTTAAATAAAATTTCTAAGAATCTCATTGCTTTAGGGTCTTGCTCAAATTATTATAATTTTTGTAAGGTTGGCTCCCTATTTTCATATTCATCCTCCATATAAGGTATCCTTGAAATATCTCTATGGAAAATGGATTGGTTTGAAGTTTTTCCTTGCTCATATTGATCAAAACCCATGCTTGTTGGAATGTTTGATTCCTCTTAATGGGATTCCATGTTTCTCCTATATTGAGATCTTGTGATTGGAATATGTGATATAAGACCTTAGATAAAATTAGATTTTCTTTCAAAAATTTGATGCTTGTTTCTCAAAACCAAAATAGACCAAAGTTAAGTTAGATCTCAAAATGATGATAATAATATTGATTGATAATGATAGATTCCTACTTGAACTAGAATTGTGAGTCCAAGAAAGATGATCAATATTGATATTAATAAAGTGTACTTAAACAAGACTTATGAGTCCAAGAAAACCTGATAAAGAGTGGAGGTTTCCAACTCAAATGTAGCTTTGAAGCTCTCAAGTTGGTATGTACACAAATGATATAAGTTAGAGACAAAGTATAGGATATCCAATTTGAACTTTCATAAACTTTGATAATGATATGGCAAGCTAAAAATTTGTCCACTCCTCAAATCTTATCAAGAAAAATAAAATGAAAGATCTATTTCAAGTCTATTCAGGTGATAGTTTGATATTTTTCTTTTTTGTTTTGTTTTGTTTTGGAATGTTTTAATTTTTTATGATTTTTGAGTTTTTATAATTTTTTCAAAGATTAGAAACACACAAAGTTAATAAAAAATATAATGTCCTACAACTCAATTTTGAATGGATATCTCCCCTTCGGTTTCAAGTGGAGATGGTGATCTAAAAAATCAAACACATAAGATACATTGACAAGCCTACTCAAATGGGCATGGAAAATAAGTTTTGACTAGGCTTTACAAAGTTAACTAGCGGTATCCTAGATATACAACAAGGGTACATGAGTCCTAATCCATAGATGAAATAAAATAATGCCAATGACTGGGAGGAGAGGGTAACCCACTCTCCACCTTCACTTTTCTAAGGTATACATTTTTTAGAGGGTTAGCCTAGATTGACAAGATTTCACTTCCAATAGGTGTGTCTTTCAATTCATCCCCTACTCTTTATACTCCACCAAAACATGAGAGTTGAGGTTGTCCCCTAAAGTGATCACTTCTCTAGGAAAGCCCCCTAAAAAGAAAGAACAAGATCACTTATTTATGATCCTCAAGATCACCACTAGGCATGAGAGAAGAGCATACGTATGTAGATCTTGGGGATTTGAAACACTTTTTTATTTTAGAGCCCAAGTTCAAATGTGAAAGATAAATTTTAAGCTCACTTTCAAATATGAGAAGACATGCCAAAAAAGATTGTCTAAAGTAATGATACCAAAAATGATAAAGAAACAATGATTATTTTTAAATTTTAAGATATAAATTGTGATTAGAATGAAGGTACCTAGAGTCCAATGCTAAATTTGAGAAGATAATTTGATCCAATGCAAAAAGCTCCAAACTAGCTTTTGCAACCCTTTGAATTGTCAATCTCTATGTAGCGCTCCGCCGTGAACTCTAGAAGACTAAACTAACACTATAGAAAAACAAACAATTTTTTTTTTTAAATGCATTATTGTGTAATAAAATAGAGCATCACATAAACTAATCCCTAAGTCCCCTAGGGTGCACAACTTCATTACTCTTAAAGGTCCAAACTGCAAATCCATATAACTTCATAACTTTCAAATGCGATCAACACTAAGCATCACACAACATAATACGATTGAACATATAATTCAAGTGAAACAAACATTCATTAACATATATGATAAATTAATTCCTTTCAATTCAATTTACAAGTATAATCATGATTGCAAGACATCTCTCTTACAAGAAATATATCATTTCAGTTAACTTATACATTTTACAATGATACTTCTCGAACCAAAGAGGAGTGCCTTACAATGATACATGATACAAAAGTACATGCAATAGTTAACACAAGTACATTAATCAACTTCCAGGATCAAGTGCAATGATGAAGAAGAAGAAGAAGAAGAATCCAATGTAAACACCACTTCACGAACATAAGGGGAACCCAACAGAGATGACACACGTTCCACCCTATCGCGTGAATCCGGAGATTCAACCCCCATGCTAGGAGGCAACAATGAGTCCCACCAACACAGACAGTCAATAACAATAGACTCACGAGGCTGAAAGAATGACAACAAACAAGTACAAACAACATTAATCAACAAAACACCACTTCCAGAGGCATACCAAAACAAGGAGAAACAACATCACGAAGGTACTCAGTTGTCGTAGGAGGAGTGTCATTACATAATTTTCTATGGGTTACCCTAGCGTAGCCTTCCTAGGCTACTGGACCCCCATCCTAGGTTACCCTAGTTGCCTCTTTTGGCCGCCGAACCCCCATACAAACTATGGTTCTCGTCTCACCTCAAGCCTGAACAAGCACTTGAGCCATGAGAGAGGCATCCATTATCTTATTATTGTGAGAGCTACCCATTCCCACTAATTAAATTTATTGTATTACCACTTGTTTAAACCCTCAGTGAGTTACCCTGGCACCCCTTTATGTGTCGAACCCCCAACTGAGAGCCACTCCCCTACTGACAACACAAAACCACTAAAAAGAAGACATATCCACTTGCACAACTCAAAGCTCAAGAAAAGAAACACATAGCAAGGCATTATCCTTCCCACTCGGGTGATCCCACAAAGCTAGTTTACAATTTCTGGGAGGAACTATTTTTTTTTTAAATCACATATTTTTAGAAAATATAATGATTTAAGCCTTAAAGGGTTCCATTTAAATAATTCCAATTGAAGAGGGTTTGACCAAACTACCTTAAATCAAACCCCCTTGGATAGAACCCTGTTAGTTTTAAACCATATCTATAACAGAGTCTCCTTTACACCTATCAAAATGCTGATAAAAAACCACTTTTGATTTACCTTTTGACAAATCAAATGAATTCATTTAATTTTTTTTTTTTGCAATTATGTAGTCCTTATTATAAGCTTCCCAAAATGTATAATTTTAAATAAATTTAATTTTATTATTATATTTATTTTTTATTTCTCGTGAATGTAGGTATTTCACCGAAAATCAAGCTCTTTGTTTTGAACATGTGGAAAAATAGCATATTATTAAAAAAAAAATTAAAAATATTAGTGCACCAGATATTGAAGTCCTTGATCCAACAAAGAAAAAAACATTGAATTTCAATACACAAAAAAAGTTACGCGTTATACGGTCTCGCTATGTTTAAATTATAATTGATTTGAATTTGAAACTTGATTAAAGAAAAAATATTCAATAAAAAACTATCTAACCAAGTGGAAGCACTAGATATTAGAGTTACGAATCTAAATTCGAAAGAATTAGAATTTTATCCTTCATGGAATAAAAGTTATGCATTATACGGTGAGCATCACTTTTTAAAAATGTTTTCTAAAAAAAACTAGTTTTTGAGGGAGATGGAAAAAGAAGTGCAATTTGATTCCAAAATTTTTGAAAAAAATATATTTAGAATCTATAGAAAAAATTTCACGAAACTATAGTTTGCGTCATCTTCAAATTCCTCACGGTTAAGCCACTATAGGTGCCTGAAAGTGAAGATTTAGTTAAAAAAAATTATTTCAGTGTCCAGTTTGGCCAAAAATTGTAAACCACTATTGTGGGGTCACCCGCTCACAAGTTTCAAATCCCTATCACATGGTAAACAATTAGTGCAAGACTATTATCCAACACATACTCACTTAACAATAGTAAATCAACTCATGGAATTATCAATAATTTCATCAGGAGAGAAATTTCCCCTAGCCTCTGGATTACTCCAAGAATACACATCTCCAATAACTTAAACCTTAAACAATGGTTCCTAATACATTCACCAATTTTAGAACCATTCACCACACTTGATAAAACTAAGTTAAGCCATAATGAAATCATGGTATTCTTGCAACATTAACATTATTACTAAGTTAATCTCCTAATATACATCAAGCTCACTCTTAATCAATTTCCACATCAATCTAAAATAAATTATAAAAAAATAAATAAATCTGTTAAACTTATTCTTTCCTTCCCCTTTTCTAACCTCACATATCTTATTCAAGAATACCAATAATATATATATATATATATATATATATATATATATATATATATATATATATATATATATATATATAGTATTCATTAATTATGTTTATATATATTTATAATGTTATAAACAAGAATATGTCAAGAGAAAAATAAAAATGTAAATATTCATGAGTGCTGATTCATTTATTGAATGAGTAATTGAAGAACTAAATATATTTATATATACAACCCAATGAGAGGAGCTCCATGTCAAGTCACAAGTAATCGATTTATTCCTACAACTGTTAGTCTAACATATATATATATATATATGACTAAATACTCATGGTAACTCACAATCAAATATTATTTAACTGTTATAACAGCCAGAAAACCAACGCATGCACGACATATACACCATCAATCATATATATTAAACAATGGAGGAATCTAAAGACGAGGTCACTGGCTCAAGAATGCTTGTAGACTATTGGTTCCACTGTAGTTCACTTTATTCTGTATTGGACTCAATCATTCTAACTATGCCTCAGATAACCATTTGGCCAATACCACCTACAGGAATCAATTCAAGTACAAATGAAACTCATTAAATATCAAATCGAATCTCTCCTCTAACTTTGATACATAAATAAACTTCTAAGCCGTTTGGAGTAGGCACTTCAGCTAAGACAGATTGTTAATGAATCAGGGAGATTATTTAAACCTCAACAACATTCCATTTTCAAGCGCCACAGATGTGACAAGTTGCCAAAGGAATCAGAAAGGTAATTTTAAACCTCTACAGACTTCAATGTTCTAGCATAGCATCTGTGAGATATTTCAATGTGGAAGGAAGTTATTTAATTCTATATACTCTACCACATTCAAGTACTGTCGCTGTGACAGATTGCAATGGAATCAGAGAGGTTATTTAAACGTCCACTCCTTCTATGTTCAAGTGTATCTGTTGTGTTAGATTGTCAGCAGAGGTTATGTAATTCTTAAAACTTCCTAATATGTTCAAGTGTCGGCGCCATACAAGCCTCCATTATGGCGAGTTACCCTTGGGAAAGTCAAAACCTATCAAAGAATTGACATAGTTTCATGGGTCGTATGATGCCATAAGAAGTAATAAGTTTCAAATTTCACTTAAACTAACTCTACCAAGGTACTTAATTACAACCCTCAATATGGCGCGGCTGAGCATGGTTAAGAGTCTCACGTTAGGAGCAAATTAAGCTTTTAACTTAAGGGAATTTCTCAGATAGAGAATACGCGCGCACCGCTGAACTAACAGACCCCCAATGATCATTCCGATTGGATAGAACCCAAATCAATATAACTTCCACGAAACAGAAAAAGAACAAGGCGTCATCGGTCAAATCATTAAGTGATTTCAAGTTTCCCTATCACAAAAGCTCAGAGACTAAAAATCACTGACTTGACAGACTCGGGCAAGTTTAATTTCAATTACAAGGCATTCAATGCAGGAGGAAACATGACATTTCTTTCACCTATCTTAGATAGACCCAGAAAAAGTATTGAGTCTCTACAAGACACCTCCAGACGTCGGTCCTAAACTTAGGCTTCAAATAAATCATTCTCATATAAAAATCTCGAAACTTGCAGTTGGCAGATAAGAACCAAAAGAATGTTGATAACACTCGGTCAGCCATGGATCAAGGACAGAGTAAATAAAGGAAAAGAACATTTAAATTGATAGAGAATGATCATCCAATTGATACTCATGAAGAGGGGAATCGATGTGTTGCAGCCAATTCAAGTTTATTGTAGACATCAAGTGGTTTACTTGCAATAACTCGTACGGTGTCAATCTAAAGTATTTAGAAATAAAGAGCCATTGCAACCACAACTAGGAGCATACCATGTATACCTTTTTCCTTTAACACTTATTTTAAATGGATTTCATTTACTCCTTCCCTGAATCTACAGAAACAAATTGGCGAATGAAAACCCATGAATTGCAAAACGTGAACAGAGAAATTAAGTCTTCAAGGGATCTACTCTCAATCTTTACAAGCTTGTTTTAACACCATCTAATTGGTTCATCCTCTATTTTCTGATAATCCATTGATGCTTAAACAATATGAAGGAAGAGAGTTAACCTTTAAAGATTCGACAACTAACAGATTAAGGAGCAACGCATACAGGGGCAATCTTAATGGAGTAAAGATTATACAGGATGACGGTGTATTGTTCTTAATCGGCCCCCAAAAGTGGAATGCAATATACCGCAGAAGCTAAAAGAGCTTAATTAGTTCGGCCAAGCAAGACAAGGAAGGCAAGGCCGTGACTTAGGAATCATTTGCCCAATAAATAAAAATTAAGATCTACAGACAATGCTACCATTTGTTCGTATCCAATATTACCAGTAAAAGTTCTCTAGCATTTTAACTGAAAAGGAAAGAAGCTTAAAGGTTATAAAAGAACCTGGATATTCCTGCAAAACTGAAGAAGCTTGCTACAATTCAGTATTTCTGCCTTCCCTATAGTTTCCACCTTCCGAACCTCTGAGATCAATTCCTATTCAAAATCAGCTCTACCAGAAAATATTCCCGTACACACTCTATAACCGAATTTTTGTTTGCCTCCCCTCCCAAAAATGCCCAAAAAGCTCCTGTGGAGTTATCTCCACTTCCATGAAATTAATCCTCCAGTACTTTTTGTTCCCTCCATTTCCGAGAATCTCCTCCACTTTCTGATTTCCATTGATTTATCTTCTATTTTAGTTTTGACTCAAACTCAACTTGCACTCTGTATGCCTTAATTAGTTAACTTATTTTCTTTTCTTTAATTTTATAATTCTTAATTCATTTTTAATAATTCTCACATACTTCATTTGGTAATTTAATTTCTCCTATTGAATTATCATATCATTTATGATTTTATTCTTTAATTTAATTATACCTTTATTTCATTAACTAAAGCCTTCCATTTTGCAAATTAAAACTTAAAGAAATAATCAACCCAAATACAAGTCACGACTTGACTCAAGAAGGAACAATTAAACAAAAACAATCTAAACAATGAATCAAGAAACAAACGACAACCACCAAAGATGGACCAAGTCACGAACAACAACACTATTAGGACAAAGCGTGGAGGGGCATCACACTCTCCACACAAAAACCAACAAACAAACCTAGAAAAAAAAAGAGATCACTTATTTTTGATCCTCAAGATCAATCTAAGGTGCAAGAGGAGAGCATACATAAGTAAATATTGGGGATTAAAAACAAATGGTTGATTTTAAGACTCAATTTTAAATGTGTGAAAGCATGTCAAACAATATAGTTTAAGCAAAACAATGATAGGATCAATGAGTTCCCTATGATTTTATAAATTATAATAGAACTATTGGTTATAATGTAGCAAATAGATGTTTAGAAAAAATATGATCATCACAAGGTTACAATTTCACTTTTTCTTTTTCTTTTTTCACCTTGTCAAACTAGATCCGATTATTTTGCAATATTTTCAATCCCAAAATTAAAAATACAAAGAATAAATCTCTACTAAAATTTTGAGAGATTTCCAAAATATAAAAAATATCAAAATAAAACTCCTTAATTTGTGCCCTAAAAATCATATTTAGGTGAAACCCTAATTGACAAAGATCTAATTTTTTTATCACTCTCTTGACCTTAAAAGTTAAAATCCAAAGAACAAACCCCTATTGAAGTTTTGATATTTTTCTAAAATAATAATTTTTTCCAAAAAAATTGGTGATTTGAAACCAAAAAGCTAGACTTGTGAAAACCCCTAATATGACAATAACTCACAAAATATTGATGATTTGAGTTAATTTTTTTCTATAGCCTCATGTGATGATCCCTAACCTTCACTAAAAAATTATAAAAAAAATTCAAATGGCCATTTGAAAGATATGATAAAATATTTTAAAACTAGGGTTTTGACTTATCTAAAAAATTTATCACTATTTTGATCTCAAAAATTAAAATACAAAAAATAACCCTATTTAATTTCTCAGAGATTTTTTTTTAAATGTATTGATTTGTGACCTAAAAATAAGATTTATGAAAAAACCTAAAATATCAATAACTCACCAAATATTGATGATCTAAACTTGAATTTTTTACTAGAGCATCTTGAGATCATCCACAATTTTCAATAAAAAAACCATATTTTTGCAACCATTTGAAAGATATGATGAAAATTTTGAAACCATAAGGTTTTTCCATCAACCTACAAAAGTTAGCTCCAAAAAAATTATGCATAAAAGAACTAAAAACAAGCAAGATGGGGTTAACAAAACTTTCAAAAATAAAGATCAAATAGGGATGTGGGTCCCACCGATCTTGCCAAAATTTTGATGATGAAAATGTGAATCACAAATAATAATAATAATACAATGAAAGTATAAAATTCACACTTCAACAATCACTCAATTAAGCTCAAGATATTGGCTCATAAATGATTAACAAACAAAACTCATCATAGCAAAGACCTTGATTTTCTCTATTGTGGGTTGCTCTTCAAAGTAAGAATAACCATGAAAGAACAATAAAGATATGTTGCAATGATAATGATAAATGATCAAAGATAAATGATACCTATGCTTAATAATGATAATGATAACCTGACTATTTGGTAGTGATAGCGCTTGATAATGCTCTTGGTAATGATTTATAATGCTTGATAGTGCTCTTGATAACAATATGCTAGCTTTTCTAGGAGATTGATAATGAATGAAAGCTTTATATTTAAATTTTTCACCTAATATTGATCACTGGTGGAGATTAATTATAAATATCAATGGATAGGAAATTCAAGATAGGGTAGGACCTATAATATGGATTTTGATGGAGGGAAATTAAAAGAATTAATTAAATAACCTTATTTAATTCATAAGGATAGTTGGAGAAATAAATAAATATAAATTTATTTATTTTAGAAGGAATATTTAATTTAAATAAATTATTTTAGTTTATTTAAAAGATGGGTGCTAGCTAATTAAATAATTTTTTAAAATTATTTAATTATAGAGGGCCAAAGATAAATTGAATTTATTTAATTTTAATTAATGTTGAAGGGAAATAGGGGTTGGGGCCCTAGCTCAGTTGGCTAAATCTTTCCTGTTGCAGGAGGTTGGTCATGAGGTCTAGTCTCCCCCACCCCCATGGTACCGGAGGGTGTGTCACACCAGCGCCGCCGGTCACGTTAAAAAGTTTACCAGGCGCACTATAGTTTATATGGGGTTGTGCTACCTGATTCCTGTAGTCTAAAAAAATAAAAAAAATGTTGAAGGGAAATAGGGGGCTACCCTTTGGTGAAATGGTGGGGCTTCTTGCATGTAGAGCCAACAACCAAGGTTCAAACCTCGTGGGGTTTCTCTCTACCATGTCAACAATTGAGTTTTTTTACCTTGGTATTAAGGGGAGGCTCCTTGGTGAACTGGTGGGGCTTCTTGCCTATAGTGCCAACAACCAAGGCCCAAACCTAAATAGCGCTTAAAAAAAAAATTGCACCTATCAAAGGGTGGTGCGTATTTAGTGTCTTCAGGTGTAATGGGATGACATAATATTGGCAGGTGCACATGAAGTGTAGGGTGGTGATGGGTATTAAATGTAAAGGATGTTTGGGCCTCCGTATTAGTCATCCATGCGACCATTTATGGTGGCCAGTCTGTTGGAGGTCATGTGTTTTGAAATTCATGGTGATGGGTTGCTTGGCTTGAGCAAGCATTTATAGGGGATTCCTGGTGGTGTCTTTTCATTCTTCCTTGGTTGTGTTCATGGAGATGTTGATCAGTCTCTCATCAAGCAGGAAGCTTTACAATTTTTACGGCCAAATTCGCCATGGCCAGCTGAAGTTGGTAACTAAGGTTTGGGATGAGCTAGTGCTAGGTGTTGTGGAGGTTCTCTTGGGAGAGGAATTCATGGCGACTGCAGAATGGTGGCGGATGAATGTGGATATAGTGACGCGAATGTTAGCGTCTCTTCTGGACTTGGGCATTTCGAGGGCCATGGTGATGGTAATTATGAAGAATTTGGTTTGGGAGGCTCTTCTGTAAGGGGAAATGGATGTCATTCTTGTGGTTGAGCAAGGTGTTGGTGTCCCTCGACCCAGAGATATTCAGAGACCGTGGATTCCAGGTGAGAAAATTTGCTTCTATCCATTCATTTTAGACATTAAGGGAGAGGATTTGTAGTGGCATCGAGCTCATGTGAGGTGTGGTCTGATATTCATGATCAAGAATTACCTATTCTTGGAGCCTTCTAGTGGCGTAGACTGGCGTAGCTTATTTCATGATTTTTTGATAGTTGATGGGGTGCTTTGGGTTGATTAATGGATCTGGTTTTGATTTTTTTTGCTCGCATTGTCTGGTCCTTCGTGGGGTCGAGTTGGTTGTTCTTATTGTAGGGTTTTGTATCGGGTGTGGTGTATGTAGGGTGTTAGTTGAGCTGGGCTGGGGTGGTGTCTTGGTGGCAGTTGGGTTTTGAACTAATGCCATTTCTTCTCTTCTGGATGTAATTGAAAATCTTTTAATATTAATATAATGAAATTTTACGGATCAAAAAAAAATGTTGAAGGGAAATGATAAATGATTCAAATTAATTAAATAATTAACAATTATTTAATTAATGGAGATATGATAAAATATTAAGATAATTAAATAATTAAAAAGTACATAATTATTATGGATGAAAAGAGAGAAATATTAATTATTGGTGTAATTGTTTATATTGTAGAAATATTTGAATGAAATCCAATCACTGGTCTAATAAGAAAGAGATCAAGAATTATATCTATTATTTGTTGTTCCTTAAATAAGAAATTTGAGAGTTATTTATTTTTTATATTAAAATTGATAAACCAAGGTCTCAAACCTTAAATTTTTTTTTTTTTTTTAAATACATCACAAAACAAGCCCTCATAGGCCACGAACAATAGATAAAAAGTGCATAGATAGTTGAAAAAATAACAGAAAAGGACCAAAAATACATAGACCAAACTAAGAGATGATTATAAGGAAGGTTTTCCTCATTTTTCACAAATATATTTGATCATTTGCTTGTAGCAATCCATGTTGGTAGTCTCTAGCTCTAACTTTTCCCATGCAATATCCTACAAAATAGAAAGGAAATTGGCCAATTTTTTCATATTTTTCTTCTTGTTATTTATCATATCACTCATATTCATCTCCATGTCTGGCATCTTATCACCCATAGCCTCAATCTAGGTAGTGTATTGTGAGCAAAGGTCACATTTAGCCTATAGAGAATCCTTGTTAACATCAACCTCTAGGGAGTCAATGCACTCATCATTAAAATCTAGTGCATTCATCTCCTTAAAGAGATTATTACCCTCATATTTCATGGTGGAATGTGTTCAAGGGTTATCTCCTAGGAATATTTTCTCTCCAAAGTACCCTTCAAGCTTTCCTTGTCTTGTTTCTTGTCCCCAAACTTGCCAAAGATATCGATATCTTTATAGTCACCTAGTTGGGCTCCCATCCATCTAGGTAGATCTTTGGACCCCAAGGATTTTTGTTAGTGTAGGTTTTATTTTCCTAGTGTGTTAATTTATTTTCCCTTAGTCATGTTTTTTTACACTTTACTAAATTTTTTTAGGATAATAAAGTGATTTTGTTATTTATTAACTAGGAGATAAAGTGATGAGGTGTCACCATCCTAAAAAGGTGGAGCATTTACTATTTTTATCACTTTATTTAATATTGGTGGTCAATTCATATTGGTTGGATTGCCACATCCATCCTCTCTCTAGTTCTATATAAACTCATTACCTATCTTGTATTTTGCATCTTGGAAGCTTTTAATGCATTTCTATCATCCTGACATTGCATATCTCTTAGAGTCACTAATTTTCATTGTTTATGTTCTTCCAATATATGTAGCTTAGAATTTCTCTCATAAAGTTGTTTAGGTTATCAATTTACTTTATACATGGTATTAGATCTTTTTTTAGAAATCCGAGTTCATAGATTATTAATTACGAGTTTGACATTTTTGTGTGAGATCTTGTAAAATCATGTATGCTCTTCTCTTGCATTTTGAACAATCTAGAGAATTAGAAAGGGTTTATGAAAAATTGATAACATCTTCATTTTACATGTGTGTAATATCTCAGTGATTGCAATAATTGTGGTTATATTGGTATAATTTTTCACTCTTCCAACATGTCTAGGAGGCTCGAGAAAGTCAATATTGACTTTTATTTCATTTGATTTGTAGATCGCTTGACATGGTTGCAAGTTGGGGTTTGAAGCTTAGATTTGGCAAACAACTTTTTACTAGAGCATTTTCGGACCAAGTAAACCTTGCCATTGCACTCAAGAGGCCAAGGAGATCAATTCTAACATAAAATTGCTCATATTTGGTGTCAAAAGTTGTTGAGAAAAAAAAATTGTCAAGAGGGTTGTACAAGCCCTCGAGCTATAGTCGTACAACAAAAACTCATATTTTTTAAAATTTTAAGCTCTTTAAAGAAAGTGTTCAACACTTTATTAATAAGTATTTAAGCACTTAATTAAGAAATGCCTACATCACCAAGAACTTATAACTAAAGCTACTAAGGGAAATCTTTAGTCCACCAGTTGTAACTGCTAGTGAATTAGTTAAAACTGTGACAGTTCTACCAAAATCATGACCTATTCTTGCTAACTACCAAGACTTTAGTCAATTACACAACCAATCTGCCACTCAATGGCTACCACCACCATCGGTGTTGTTTGGGGGCCACCAAGGCCCTCCATATAGGTCAAATTAGGTATTTCTTTCAAACTTGCATAACTTTTACTCCAGTTATCAAATGTTGGTGAATGAGATATCATCAAAAAGTTGGAGACAAGAACTTTCCATCCAAATAAGTATTGCAAGTTGAAGTTATTTTTTCTTCCTTCTTCAATAGGCCATAACTTTTCCTAGGAGATCTATTTTTGGAAATGAATAGGCATTGGAAGGGTATTAAAGATCACTAGACAACTATAGGGCTATTTTTTCCATATTTTGTATCAAGTTCATTTCATATCATAATTTGTAATTTTGGTCATTGTGGGACTAGTGAGCATCGTATCTTAGAAAAAATATTATAAACACAATAAACTATAAAGTGTCAACCTTATAATATTTGAGGTGGTGAATTTTTATACTCATGAAAAGGGTGGGAATGTATTGGTGTTCTTGTGTTCTCTTTCTTTTAACACTTCCTTCTACATTTTTGTATTGAATGGATCAAATAACAACTCTTATTCTAATTTTTACCACTTTCGTCATAGCATAATTATGACATTTAAATTATGTCCTTAGTCCACATTCGACTATTGATTAAATAATTCATAATTATTTAATTAATTATTGTCCTTTTATTCTTCATGATTATTAAATAAATAATTTTTTTTTATTTATTAAATACGTCATTAATTGTCTAAGTCTTCCCCTAATTAAATAAATTTCTCAATTTATTTAATTACCTTTCTTCATTTATTTCTTCTTGATTATTAAATAAATGAATTTCATTTATTTATTTAATATGTCACTAATTTTCATAATTAAATGAATTTATTAATTTATTTAATTATTAATCATATCTTCTAAATTAAATAATTATCTTTAATTATTTAATTGTCAAAATTATTTCCCTCATTTTAAATAAATGAAATTATTTAAAATGATATCAAATTCTTAACTGATAGTCCATTTTGGTAAATAATCTAAAAATTGATTATTTATTATCTCACAAAATCCATATTTTGAATTAATTTAATTCAAAATGGTAATATTCTTCCAAAAATAAAGTAATTGAGTAAATTATTGATTTTTCAAATCTGATCTTTAGTTCAACTCTTATTTTCTTGATTTTTTAAATCTCACGAATCAGGTAGTCTTTATCTTCTTGATTTTCAAAAATCTTTATTTTTCTAATTAATTATCTCATCTATTCTCCACCGCCGATTCGATTCTCTCAGATGACATCTCAAGCACTCGTTTAAGGATTTTTCCCTAACCCCGATTAGGGATTATCAGGTTAAATTTTGTCCTCTAATTTTAGGTCTCTGTCGAAAGTCGATCTCGTCCATCTAATCAAAATTGCATTTTTAATAAAATGTTATTTTTCTCACATTTTGAGATTACACAAAGGAACTTCGTTATTCTGACACATAAATACTTAGAGTTATTTTGCATTTTAGAGTCATTTGGCATAAGCATAGGTATAATCTTTATTTAAATCCTTCAAAACTTGCATAGGCCAATGTCATAGTCGAAATGCTCACACACTCAATCTGAGGGCATCAATCATATGTTGCAAGCTAGGAGGTGTTATGGAGGTGAACCATGGAAGCTTCGCAAACCGGCTGGTATAATCATTTCATTTTGTTTTAAGCTTTCTTTGTGCTTCATAACTTCTTTGGGTTTATGCTTATCATGGATTTAATTAATCTAATCTAACCTTAGGAAATTTACCCTTAGATACATTGGTGAACCTGACACATTTATTTTTTCTGTAGTTTTCGTACGGTTTTGGCTTTCTGGTTTTTTTTTGCAGGTACAGGTATGAAATGCCGCATTTTTCTTTTATCATGATGCATCTGATGCATGATGATGCATTCGCGGGCTTAAACACCGCAATCGATCTGTTGTGCCGCAATCGCTTTGTTGTGCCACAATCGAAGACTGGAACGCTGCATCTAAACTATGGAGCCACATTTACAACACAGAGCGACACATTTGCTCTGTTGTGATGCATTTTCCTGGTAACATTTTCTTCTATTTGGCATGCAGTTTTTTCTATTTTTTTGCTCTTTTTTGTTTACTTTTTGGTTTTTCCAAGCATTATGGTTTTCTTTTTTTCATTCTGCCTAGCATAGGTTTTTGTGTTACTAATCTTTGTTTACAGTGTGTGGCGGTTACATTTCATGGTCCAAGACTAGTGGATGAAACTACTAACTTGTGGTTTTGCAGCTCCGTTAGTTGAAGACTCATTTCTCAAACAATGTGTTTGTGATTTCTAGTGTAGAAAACACTTCCATTGGTGCATTAAAATGAACATGTGCTTGATTTTTTCTGACTGTGCTTGAAGGTTTTAGGTGATTATGCTCTCACCTTGTGAAAACTAGGTGATCAGAAAAATAGGCCCACCTTATTTTTTGTCACCCTCAAGACTTAGTAATCGAAGTATCCTCTCCCCTTGCACTTTCGGGTGATCCTGGGTGTAAGAGAACCGGTTACTAACTCTAGAACTTGGTCCTATTCTGGTTGGAAAAAGTACTCACCCTAGGACGACTCAGACCGGTAGCACCCTAAAACCGAGGGAATTCCAACCGGTATATATAAAAGTGGATTCTTGGGGAAAGCCCAAGAATCACCCATATGGTTCCGACGAGATGGATCTGAAAGGGGACTCTTGCAGCATGGATCATGCCCTATGAACGGAATGCCCATACTAAACACCTTTTGTTTTAGAGTCCATCCATTTTTCAGTTGTTGCTTGGTATAGTGCAGGGTACAGTATCATACCCAAAGACACTCACTACTAATCCCCTTGAGTAGAGATAGCAGTTCTTGGGAAGTCACTACCCAAGAATTTGAAGTTGGTGTGCTCAAATGACGTTAATGAGTCGTGGAGGGGAGCCAATGCCACCAAACTTCTAAGCTATCCACTCTCGAAAAGGAAAGGTGTTTAGCACCAATCTAAGGTATATCGATGGGCTATACCAAGTATACAAACCCTTGGCCTATTGGCCTATTAGGATTGTACTTGTCTTATGTGTGCTTGCTTACACTCAAAACATTGTGCTTGTCAAGTGCTTGCTGGATTTTTCAACATTATTCACCACATTTTCACTTCTACACAAAACATTCAACATTAGAGAGATTAGATTTACTCTCAATACATCAAAAACCTCAATTTTAGCAAACTGTGTGGCAATTCTTGAAAAAAATCGCTCTGTCAAACCACATTTGCTAAATTTTGCAACTCATTAGACCTATTAAACCGCATTTGCAATTCAAAACATCACATCTGTTGTGTCGCAATGCATCTGAACCTCACATAACCACATTTGCAAAACTCAGTCGCATTTGTCAGTCCCAGAGCCGCATTTGCTATACCGAAATGCATTTGCAATTCTGTGATGCATTTGAGGTCTCAAATGATGCATTTTCCTGACATAAGAAAAATCTTCATACAAAGTCCAAACTGAGTCTAAATTTTGTCAATATTTTGTCAAACATTGTTTCCAAGGGGATTCTATTAGAAACCGACTTTGAAATTGCTCAAAATTTTCAACCATTAGTTTGCATTCTTGACCGTAGGCTTCATCTTTCAAATTTTTAGTTGCATACATTAGGCATTAGCTTGACCCTAGGTTTTCATTCTTGCATACTTTGGATTAGGTTAATCTCAACACAATTTGCAACGTCATTGCTCTCAAAACTAGGTTATCATGGACTTAATCATCATTCCCTTTTTCAGTCATTGTCCCTTTTGTGAGATTTTTCCAACTCAACAGTCTAGTTAGGAAAACTCACTAGTCATTTTTACCTTGTCACTTCGTCATTTTCAATAAGTCCTTTAGTAACTGAAATTGAAAACAAATATTGAACTTAGAAGTGTTTAGGTATCCTTGTCTCCAAATTGCATTCTAGTTTATACCTTGCATATTTTATTCCCAAAAATCCAAAAATATTATTCATCCTAGTTGTCATTTTGAACCTAGACCTTGCATAGTGTCATCCTTGCATTTAGTTGTCATTTTCATTTGAGCAATCTCATTTTATGGTGGAAACTAGACTCCAAAAACATAAACAACAAATGGAAAACTTTGGACAAGACTCCACTTCCAATGTCAACAATCACACATATGACCCAAATTGGATTTTTGACGATCCATTTGGCAATGCGAATAATCAACCTCTCACGACCATACCATCCTCATCAAACAATCCCTTTGAACCATTCTTATGTAAGGATGAATGCAGACAAATACTTGAGGAAAACCTAGAGGTAGCCACACAAGATCTAGAGGCAGCTTACTTTGTAGAACAAATGGTCTTATATGATAGAGACAAGTATTTGGCCATACTTTTAAGTCAAGGAGTCAAATTACCTCAAGGATTTGACATTAACACATTGAGATCAACATCTCTTGACCCTAATGTCAACAATGCGCATAACATGTCAAATAGTGGTCAACCTCCAAAAACTATGAGCAATACCTTTTTTGATGCTACAATGATAGTGAATGCTTCCTCCAACATTCCAAACACCTCCAATTCAATAAACGCTACATCCATTGGAGGATCACAATCTGTCACAGTGTCCACAATATCCACAACACCATCATAATTAGCTGGAACCACCTTTGGCTCCTTGGAAATGTGGGAAAGTTATTCCAATCCTCTCTTTACCACTATGGTAAATGCCATGGGGGCATCATCAAGTCATACAAATCCTCCATTGACAACTATGTCTAGTACCATGAGTACACCTTCATCATATCCTCTCATTAGTATCTCACAAAATCCTTTGGGTGGAGGTCAACGATGTATCTTTATTCAAGGACAACAACAAAATGTTAACACGTCAACACAGTCAAATTCCATCACCTCCCAAGGACAAAATACGAACATTCCCCTTGTACAAACCCAACAATTTGGACAAGGTAGTCAAATAACACAGCCTATGGCATCATTCACAAATCAAAATGTTCATGGTCACCATATTCCCCAAATATCAACCCAAATGGCTGGGGGACACATCCCAACATACTCATCCCATATTCATACTCACCAACATACCCCCAATCCAAACTTTCAATACCAACAACACACAAATCACAACAACCCATCCCTCACCAATACACCAACATCCATGCACAACAAATGGGGACCTATGGCATACCAATCAATCCAACGTATGGGACCACAAATGACCCTGTAATAGATGCCTTACAAGGAAAACTGATGGGTCTAGAGAAGACCATATAGAAAACATACAGATATCCGACAAGAAATCAGAAGTGTCATATGATCTATCTGTATATCCCTTCGACATGAAATTATACATGCCACCATTTCCTCTGAGATATGTGTCACCTAATTTTACCAAATATAGAGGAAAGAAAAACCCCATCGAACATGTTCATGAATTTGCAACCAATTATATGGACGTCGCTTATGAACAAATGTACTTGATGAGACTTTTTTCTAAAATTCTTGCAAGTCCTGCCCTTGAATGGTTTTCCACTCAAAAGGACATCCAAACATGGGATGAGCTTAAAAAAAAAATCATAAAAAATTATGCGTACAACATTGACATGGACACCTCTATTACTAGCTTGTGTAATCTCACGCAAGAGGATGCTGGTAAAACATTCAACCCATTCTTTCAAAAATGGAGAAGTCTAGCTAGTCAATGTCACATCGACATACCCAAAAAGGAAAAGGTGGACATGTTCATTCAAACACTTCTTGGACCCTTAAAATAGGCATTGCAAGTGCATTGTTGCACAACCTTCACGGACCTAGTCGAAAAAGGTGTCTAGATGGAGAAAGCCCTTATCACAAAGGGAGAGCTAAGATACGGTCCTAAAAACACAAATGCAAATCCTCCCACTGACAAAAATAAGTACTAGGTCAAAAATAAACACATTACAAATGGTGGTGTTGTTGATGCCAAGGATGCAAACACTATGGGTCCTATACTGGCTCTAAAAGGGGTTCAACCACAAAACAAACCAACAACGATATTGACACCCCCTACCAATGTCCCTTCAAACAACCAAAGCGGCCAAAATAATCAAGGACAATATTGTTAGATGAGACAATTCCCTAGGGGTCGCACATACACTCCCTTGGGTGAGCCCATCAAAGAAGTCCTCAAGAAATGTCTTCAAAATGGTGTCATCACACTTCAAGAACCAAAACCATATGACCCAGGACAATTCAAACCAACATGGTGGGATGATAATGCATTTTGCGATTATCATCGGGCAAAAGGACATAAAACTTCTACCTGTCAACAACTAAAAAACCTGGTACAAGACCTTATCAAGAGTCGTATCATTGAGGCAGGTGGACCACAATTTTCCTCTAATTTTGATCATACCATTCATAAGAACCCACTGCAAGACCATGGTTCTAATAATGCTTCCACATCCGGTCCACAGATAAACAATAATCAAGCCAATTTTTCTCTAGCCAAGTATGACTATTCTGGAAAAACCACTATACACAATATCCGAATTGACGATGAATACATCAACACCATCATGGTTAAGAGAGCACCCTAATGCATTAATACTACTCGAAGTGGCAAGGTCACCATAGTTGGTCTGCCTCCTACTAGGCAACCTAAAATCACCATACCTGGCCCGTCTCCTAAACAGTCACAACCCATCTCAACCACAAAGTAGTGGCAACCTAACCTTATTGACCAGCTTGGAAAAACTCTCGCGCAAATTTATATACTCGAGTTGCTTCGTATCTCTCCCACATATAAGGCTATCTTGGATAAAACCCTGCAAGAGTCATTAGTCCCTAAGGATATTGATGTCAACCAGTTTGAGACCATGGTGGGATATCTCACTACACCTCACCATGTCACCTTTTTTGATCAAGACTACTCGTCACCTAAGACTTACCATAATGATGCATTACACATTGAAACTTTCATCCATAAGCACAAGGTCAGAAGAGTTTTAGTAGATGGAAGAGTAGGATTGAATATATGCTCCTTGAAACTGGTTAAGGCTCTAGGATTTTCTGATGCATGTGTGGATCCTACAAAGAGTATAGTGATCAAAGAATATGATGATGAAGAATGCTCTTCATGAGGCATTATTTCTCTTCCTATCAGAGTGGGACCAGTCATTGTGGATACAACCTGCTAGGTCTTAGATCTAGAATTACCTTACAACATCTTGCCCGACCGCCCATGGATTCATGCCTTAAAAGTCGTTCCATCCACATATCACCAATGCTTAAAATTCTCATTTGACAGCACAAAAATAACCATATATGGAGACCCCAACCCTTTTCAATATTGTACCAACCTAAGGGGTATTTCTACAAACTGAGTTCCTATTAACCGAGAAGCACCTGGCTCCTCTTCTTCCAAATACATTGACCCATCCACATTTGCATTCATCTTCAATGTCCTCTCCATCTACATCTTCCACCACAACACCATCTTCCACAAACCCTAAGGCTGAGACCACTGTCAAGATCCAGGACCTCAGCTATGGAGAATTCAAACTACATATGGCATATAGCATAACAACAATACCCAAGTCTCTGAAGGTCTATGGTCGACCATGTTTTAGAATGGAACCCAACAAAATTTTCAAAGTTCCACCAAAAATGGTTTTCATAAAATGGGGAGACATGAGTAACGAGGACCTAGCCGATATTACAGGATGGCTCTATAAGGAAATGGAAAACCTACCCCCATTACCAGTTATGAAATATGGCAAGGGATATGACATAATGAAAGCTAAGCGCTACGATGGCACTAGAGGCCTAGGTAGAAATAAAACTGGACAAAGAGAGACCATAGAATCTTTCAAAATACCAAAGTATCTTGGATTAGGGTATGGATTGCCCGATAATGACGATCGATGTACTAGTGGGCTTTCGAGTGAGCACATGCATGCTTTGGAAAGTGTCAAGACCGCTAAGGAAACCTTCACTGAAACTAACTCCCAAGAGTGGGAATTTGGCTCTGAACGATCCTTAAGTGACTATTGCCTCGATGATTTATTTTTTGAAATAGAGGGAACTGACCTCTGAACAAATATTTTGGTAAACATTTAAAATTGATCAGGTACCAAACAGTCATAGTCCCATTACCATTCCCCATGACATACGGGACCCACCATCTAAATCCCATCAGTCCAACCCATCCGACTTACTGAATGACACTGACAATCATGACTCTGAGTCCTTCACCCCTTATTTTGACAACAAATATGAAATAAGTGAAGGGGAATATTGGATAGAGTCTGATGTGGAACTAGATGATGATACTTTCATCTACAACATCACTAAATTCATCTGTATGCTCTCTGCATACTCCCCTCAATTCACCAACACTGACGATGGCATTTCCCTAGTTTATCCTCAACTAGTCAATTGAGACCAACAAGGCCCAGCAGTCCTGGACACCTTTCAGAATGATGAGGCAATTGCAAAGTTTATGGGATTACGTGAGGGCATACCCAGTGGTGATCACAAGGAAGGATTTTCCATTGATCTAGATTGTGCGGCCTACTTTGGCGAGACTGCTTCATCCTCTAGTCGCAAAATTAAAAATAAAAATAAAATAAAAAATGAAACATCTTTAGGTGAAAATTGAAAGGCACCTCTTGATGACAAAAAATAAAAAATAAAGGACATATATGTGGGTGAAAACCTCTCTAAGGCACCCAAGGATGGAGGACTGGACTTTCTTCTCGTAATACAAGAGAAATCAGCTATACTCATAGAGGACATCATAGAAGACAACATATCAACAGCTGAAGATCCCAAAATGGTCCTCTTTGCTGCATCCTTGATTGAAGAAGAGAGACCAAAATTTCACAAATTCTTTGTGGAACGTAAAGTCAACTTCGCATGGTTCTATGCCAACATGTCAGGATTAGACCCAGAATTGGTTCTGCACCATCTACCACTATTGCCTAATGCCAAACCAGTTAAACAGAAGTTACACAAAATGCATCCTCAGGTCGCTCTATTGGTCAAGGCTGAGTTGAAGAAACTTCTAGATGCTGGATTCATACAGTCTATTGATTATGCTGAATGTATATCTAACCTGGTGCCAGTAACAAATCCAAATAGAATGATCTGAGTTTGCACTAATTTTAGAGACCTAAATAAGGCATGCCCAAAAGATGACTTTCCTTTACCGAATATTGATATCATAGTTGACCTCACAGCAGGATATGAGATGTTGTCCCTCATGGACGGTTTCTCCGGCTATAATCAGATTCGTATTGCCCCCGAAGACCAGCATAAAACAACATTCACTTTCCCATGGGGTACATACTATTGGAATGTCATGCCATTTGGTCTTAAAAATGCAAGCACCACATATCAGAGGGCTATGACCACAATCTTTCATGACATGATGCATAAAACAATGGAAGATTATGTAGATGACCTATTGGCTAAATTAGTAACAAGAAAAGATCATCTGAAGGTGTTAGACACAATTTTCAAAAGACTAGAAGAATACAAAGTCCGGGTAAATCCTAAGAAATGTGTCTTTGGTGTAACATCAGGTAAACTATTGTGATACATAGTTTCTCGAAGAGGCATTGAGGTTGATCCAGCAAAAGTAAAATCCATCATAGACATGCCTCCTTCCAGAGGTATAAGTGAACTCAGGACTCTGCAAGGCAGGGTACAATCTAGTCAATGCTTCATAGCCCAATTGGCCAATAAATGCCAACCATTCCAATATATTCTGCGCAAAGGTATCCCCTTTATATGGAAAAATAAATTCCAATAATCCTTTCAACACATAAAAGACTACTTACTGTCACCACCAGTCCTCATGCCGCCCATTCACGGAAAACCATTGATCCTATACATCTCAGCCACTAATTCAGTACTGGGGGCATTACTTGCCCAAAACAACTAAGAAGAAAAAGAAAGAGCTATATATTACATCAGTCAAACATTGGTCGGGTATGAATTGAACTATACATCAATTGAATGTGCTTGTCTAGATATGGTCTTTGCAGCCCAGAAGCTAAGACATTATATGTTAAGCCACCAGACACAACTAGTAGCAAAGATCAACCCCCTCAAATATTTGTTAAGTCGGGCAGCATTAACAGGACGTGTAGAAAAATGGGTTATGATTCTGAGCGAATATGACATTCAATATGTAGAAAGAAAGGCAATAAAAGGACAAGTCATAGCAGACCAGCTGGCGGATGCACCTTTACAAAGTGATCACCCGTTAGTGGCAGATTTTATAGATGAGTCGATATTCCATATAGAACCTAAGTCACCTTGGCGACTCTACTTTGACAAATCACACACAAATCATGGCTCGGGGGCAAGAATCTTGTTCATCACCCCTCAAGGAGACTCTATTCCTAAGTCTTTCTGCATTGCTTTTCCATGCACAAATAATGTGGTGAAATATGAGGCACTAGTTACAGGACTTAGAATGGCAATAAAATGGAAAATCAGAGCATTACACATCTATGGGGATTCTCAGTTAGTCATCAACCAAGCTAATGATGACTACGACACAAAAGATGAGAAGTTGATGCCCTACAAACGAATGGTTGACAATTTTCAAACATACTTTCATATGGTGACTTTTGAACAAGTTTTGAGAGTACAAAACAAAGCGGCAGATGCCATGGCTACAATAGGATCTCTCCTCGACATTCCAAGCAATATGCCTCAGCTGGAATTTCTAATAGAACAATTGTTGGTCCCTGCTTATGACATTCCAGAGTCATAGATGGTATGCAAACTTGTTGGTCTCGACTGTCCTTGGTACCAAGATATTTATGACTACCTTAAGTCTCAAACCATTCTACCCAACCTATCCAATAAGCAGAGGAATTCCTTTATCCGAAAAGCTACAAGATATGTCATCATCAATGACACCCTTTACTGTCGTAGCTTTGATGACACCCTCCTTAGATGTCTCGACACCAATGAAGCACGTACAACCTTACACAAAGTACATGACGGTATATGTGGATCTCATTCGAGTGGTCCTACTCTAGCCAAGAAACTAACAAGAATCGGGTACTATTGGCCAACCATTGAAAATGATGCAATAGAATATGTCAGGACTTGTCACTAATGCAAGATTCACAGTGATTTGATCCATGCTCCAGCACAAGAACTTCGGCCGATCACTTCTCCTTGGCCCTTCGCTCAATGGGGACTCGACCTTGTGGGTAAGATCCATCCTACCTCATCCAATGGCTAAAAATTTATCATCACCGCCACTGAGTATTTTACAAAGTGGATCGAAGCCATCCCTTTGACATACATAATCGGTAAACAAATATCCAAATTCATTCTTAACTACATCATTTTCTGGTATGGCCTTCCATAATCCATCATCACTGACAACGTACGTCCATTTAAAAATCAAGACATTCATGAGTTATGTGAGTGATTTCACATCCAACATCATTTCTCATCTTTGTATTACCCACAAGGAAATGGTCAAGCTGAAGTGTCAAATAAAACCATTGTTAAAATCCTTAAAAAGACTGTCAATGATGTTGGCCATGACTGGCATATTCAACTCAACCTTGCTCTGTGGGCTTACCACACTAGCATTCGTATGCCTACAGGAGCCACTCCTTTCGCCCTGGTCTTTGGAGCTGAGGCCATCTTTCCCATTGAGGTCGAAATTCCTTCCCTACAAGTCTCCCTGAAGGGTCTCACCAATGATGAGGAGTATAGACAGTCGCGCCTACACGAGCTGGAGATGTTAGAGGAAAGAAGGCAAAATTCCCTGAACCATCTACAAGCGTATCAGAACTATATTTGTCCCAATTACAATAAGAAAGTCATGGTCAGGAAATTCGACATTGGCGACTTAGTCCTCATGCAGAACCCTAAGAACCAGGCTGATAGAGAAAAGCCACAAAAGTTTGAACCAAATTGGTTGGGTCCTTACATCATCATATCTTCTTTTGGTTTTGGAGCCTATCAGCTGGTGACTCCAGATGGAGAACAACTGACAGATCCTATCAATAGTTTACATCTCTAAAATTTCTATGCATAGCATCAGGCGATCGAGCTGAAAATCGTAAAATACAAAAAAAAAGTGAAAAATGGTAAAAAAATTTGCCTTGATGAAAATTTGGCAAACAGGCATCTTGGCGGCACCAAAACAAAAAAAAAGAAAAATGACAAAAATAGTAAAGAAAAATAATTTGTCCAACAATGAAAACCTGGCAAATAGGCACCATGCATAGTCAATCATTGCTCGACCATCTACTGTTACTTCATCTTCCTAGGCCTAGGATGGAACACATTTCTCGTCACTATCATGAAACTCACCATGACATCATACCCTTCCTCTCATGGTTGATAAATGGTTAACATTGAGTCCTCTACACTGTCCATCTGGTACTGCATGCATATCCCTTCTTCATGTCCTTTAAAATTGGATAAGTCTTGGACCTGACTAGGGGCAACATTTTTATCATGTCACTGCAATGGATATCATGCACGGTCCGAAAATTGCTAAAATGTCCTGAAGAAAGACCTAAAAAATAGAAAAAGTCCTAAAAAAAGACAAAAACATTGTAAAAAGTCCTGAAAAAAGATGGAAACATTGCAAAAAGTCTTGAAAAAAAGACCAAAAACATCACAAAAAATCCTGAAAAAAAGACAAAAACATTGCAAAATGTCCTGAAAACAAAGACCAAGAACATTGCAAAAAAATCCTGAAGAAAGACCTAAAAATAAAAAAATGCCCTGAAGAAACCACAACAAAATACTAAACAGTCTTGAAAAACGCAAAACAAAGTCACATTTCCACATGTCCATCATTTTAGTCAAGTCTTTGTCATCTATCTGAACTACATTGTCTCTGCGCATTTGCTACTGTAGACATCTAAATTTAATCACTTCCATACGATTAAATTTGTTGTCTCTCCGTCTATCATATTAATATTAATTTATTAAATTAATATTACCCCCTTTGTCTCATACTGATAAAGTATTTAATTTAATAATTAACACTTTGTCTTTTACCTTATTCTTTTCTAAATTAAATAAATACACTAATTTATTTAATTTAGTCATTCTTCCTCTTTTTGATTTAAAAATCAATTTAAAATTCCTCACTTTCTCTCTCCTTGTCACATCCTCCTACTTTTGCCACTTGCCTCTAATCCAATATTTGCACAACCTTAACCAAAATCATTAGCTAAATTTAGCACCACTTTTTGGTCAATTCTTCCATTTTTCCTTTTTGATATTGACCCCCTTTCTTATGTAAATTTTTAATTCACATTTATTTGCTCTAGATTCCTCTCCTTTAAATGTGAATTTTTAATTCACATTCCATTCTCCCAAGGCTTCTAGAACCTTGGACTTGTCACAATCTCCACATGTGACCAAGTCCCACCTTTTTGGAGCCCACCTTTTATCCTCTAGATCATCCTAGGAATGTGAATTTTTAATTCACATTTATCCCCCAACCACCTTTCCTTTTCCCATGTAGATTTTTGAGGAATTCTAAAATTCCTCAAATGTCCCTTTCACTCCCACTTGGGGACAAGAAATCCCTTTTTGTGGAAATCCTCTCATCCCCCAAGGTGCATGTCCTTTTCCACCTCATGTACCTTTTTTGACAACTCACCTCCACCTCATATCTTCTTGTCTACTTCACCCTCCACATGTCAAGATGTGAGGGCTTGTGGGTTCTCAACCCACTATAGCCCTTCATCTTGACCTTGTTGGATCAATCTTGACCCTTAAATTCTCTAGAGAATTCAAAATCTCCTATAAATACCCCCTTCTCAAGGGCATTTTCAACACTTTGCACTCTCATAACTACATGCTATCCATTTGAATCCTCAAGCCTTTTTCAATCATTCAACCATCTTTGTTCATCATTTTGCATATTGAAGCTTGCATTTTAGTCATTCAATCCATCATCTAAGGAGCACACAACCAATCCAAGCAAGGGCCAATCAAAGAGGTATCAACTACAAGGGAGGTAAAAGTATTTGTGTTTCATTTTATTTGCATTCCTTTTCGTTGAACCACTCTTTTAGCTAATCTTGAGGTGTCCTTGGTATTTTGTTATTCATGTTTCTTAGCTAGATTTGCACATTTAGAGCAGTAGGAATTCCAAGGTATACATTTCTGGCACGCCCGGTGGGACCCACACACGGGTCTTGCATTTAATGTTTCTTTGAGTTAAGATTTTGTAGGAAAAGCTCACAGAAGTGCGGTAGCGCCCTCAACAGAAGTGCGGTAGCGCCCTCACAGAAGTGCGGTAGCGCCCGCTGCAAAAGTGTAGTAGCGCCCTCACGAAGTGCGGAAGCGCCCCCATAGAAGTGCGGTAGCGCCCCAACAGAAATGCGGTAGCGCCCTCACAGAAGTGCGGTAGCGCCCCCACAGAAGTGCGGCACGCCCTTACAGAACTGCGGCAGCGCCCTTTACAGAGTTGAGGTAGCGCCCTTCACAGAACTACGCAGCGCCCTTTACAGAACTGCGGCAGCCCTTCACAGAACTGCGGCAGCGCCCTTAACAACACAGTTTGGAGGGTAAAATGGGCGTTTTGGCTTCGTTTTTGCTCTATTTTTTTGCTATATTCACGTGATAACTCTCTAACGTTGTTCTGGCAAGAATATTGCTATTTTTCACTAACGTTTTTGCAGCACATTGTGGCAAAATTTGACCAAAGGCAAAAAAAAAAGAAAGAAGACAACTAACATTTGTTTGCAGGGGCATCTACATAATCAGACTTTCAAAAATTATCTTTGCTGCTCTCAAACATAGTCTAATTAGAGGGATTAAATCTCATTGTTTGCTGTGGTTGCTTATTTTTGTGTTACCCAAGGGGGCATTAATTTATTTTCACTTTCCCCTTGCACTTTGTGTGAGCCTGGGGAGTGGTTGGAAACAGTTAGTGTCTTCTTTTTAGTGGGACCTACTTGGGGATTTCATCACCCCAAGGGACGATTCCAACCACGTGTACCGGCGGGGTATATAAAGGGGGGAGAACGAAAGTTGTACCCCAATCCAGTTGCATCATAATTGGCGGAGCGTCGAAGCTAGGGTGATACCTAGATAGACGTGAAGAGTTGGTCTGAGCCTTTCAGTATCTCGCTGGGGTTCCCGACTCACGCTTGTGATGGACTGGTGTTTATGGTTGTGTCTCATGTACCGAGAGTATATCGAGGACTCCCTAGAAGCCTTGTGCATCCTAGATTAAGACTTTGCCTTGCCATACCCATAATATTAATCATAGGATTGTGCTTGCTTGAGGTGTTTCCTTGTGGAAATTCTGTCAAATTTTGATACTTTTGACTTGTTTCATCATTTTGCGTCCTTGCCATAGCCTTTGCCATAAAATAAACCAAGCTTTGTCCCCGCAGAAAAGTTGTAGCGCCCTGCGCAGAAATGCGGTAGCGCCCTTGATCTGCTGCAGAAATGCGGTAGCGCCCCTGATTTGCTGCAGAAAGGTGGTAGCGCCCCTGATTTGCTGCAGAAAGGCAGTAGCGCCCCTAATTTGCTGTAGAAATGCGGTAGCGGCCCTGATTCACTGTAGAACACTGCCTACGCCCTGATTTTTGTTGTCAACACCCCGAAAGTAACCCATTCAGCCTCTAAATCACCACTTAATCATTCCCAACTATTATCCCATTATCCTAAGTCTTCATTTTATCATTTTAAGCCTCCCAAAACCTCCATTTCATCCATTTAAACCCCCATTCTATCACTCCAATTTTTTTATGAATCACCTCTAATCTACCTTTTCATTTTAATTTTCCATTCACAAGTCAATACCCTCATCTAACAAACATCACAACTTTACCATTCTCACCTCTTAAACACCACCCATAGCCAAACTGCCTTAACCTTGCATTACAAAGTGGTTAACTAAATTGACTATAGTGCTTGAACTTGATTATTGGTCTTTAACTTCGACCCCAATCAATTTGCCTCCATCTTGAGGAGAATTCGGTGTTGCAAGTTATCATCCTCGGCCCAATCAATCCATTCCTAGCTTAAGGTGGATTCGGTGCCGTAATCATCCTATCAATCAATCAAATCTCTAGGGTTACTAAAGGTAATCTCATGTGATCAAGTTTGAGGTCTCTCTCTCACGCCTTCCAATCCAATCCAATCCAATCCAATCCAATCAAATCCAATCTGGTCTAATCCAATCCAAATCCAATCAAATCCAATCCAATCTAATCCAATCTAATCCAATCCAATCAAATCTAATCCAATCAAATCCAATCCAATCCAATCTAATCTAATCCAATCCAATCCAAATCCAATCCAAATCCAATCAAATCTGATCAAATCTAAATCAAATCCAATCAAATCCAAATCAAACCCAATCCAATCCAATCTAATCCAATCCAAATCAAACCCAATCCAATCCAATCTAATCCAATCCAATCAAATCCAATCCAATTGATCGAAGTCCAATTAGATCCAATCCACACTCCATCACAATCAAATCATTTGACAAAGGCATTAACCTACTCATCTAGCATTTGCATGCCCGTTCAGACCCATTCACAAGCAAAGAAGATGGCCGACCTTCAAGCTCAAAATGCCCAATCCAACAATCCTCAAGACCCCAACAACACCTCATCAGATCCCAACAAGGGTACCAACATCTTACATGACCCTCACAATGGTACTTCATCGCACTCCAACACTGAGAATCAGAATAATTCACCACATGGAGAAGAGAGCATGGTTAATCAACCTGAACTCACACTTGAGGAACATTTTAGCAATCCTGCCAATGTGCAAATGACCGACCGTTTGCTTGCAAAACATGGGGAAGAAATCTTGGCCCACTTGATTGAGAAGGGTGTTAAACCCCCCTCCAATGTTGACTTGTCCAAATACAAGGGTGCCCCATCTCACGTACTCCAAGGGTCCCAAAATGCACCCGAAGGTTCATACTTTTCCAATGTTCCTCCAATTGAGGGTTGGCATCAACCTGAATTTGGCAATGCCGTCCTTTATCAGGTTAATTACCCCCCACATGCTTCGACCTGAGCTATAGTTGGATCTCAGGTGCCCGATCCCAATAATCCTTTCGCTTATGGTATGCCACAAAACATTCCGCAACCTCCGCCATTAACATTAACCGCACCCCCTCCTTTGAACCCACCTATAGTTAACATTGGGGGTACCTCCTTTGCTACATCGCTTCCTCCTCCTGGGACCACCAACACACCACCTCAACAGGTTCCCCAATCTACTATCCCGCCTCAAATACCACCACAAGGCGCACCCCAACTGAACATTCCGAGCGGAACCCAACAACTTCCTTTACGGAGTGTGCCCACATAACCCCCGCTGTCTCATCCACAACAACCTATACCCAATACTTTGACCTCTTCACAACAACCATCCTACCAACCACAAGGCAACCCTTCTCAACCGCCTACCCAAACCATATCTCCGTTTCTTGCGTCCCTTTTGCGTCCGAAGGTCCAACCACAACATAATATCCCACCTCAGTCCATGCAACACTCGATGCCGCAAAAGCAACCTCCACAACACTACTACCACCATAATCAACAACAATTTCACCAACAACCATTTTATACAACCTCCCAACAATCACAACAATATCTTCAATACCAACAGGCCAACACACAACGTCCCGTCCAAGTCCCTCAGCAACCTACCCCACACCTTCACCAAACAAATTCATATTATGTCCCACAACAACAACCCCCATATCAACAAAACCCTCTACCTTACCATCAAGTCATGTCATCATCCAATCATCCAAACCCACATTTTAACAACCCAACACCCTTTCAACAAGATCCATCATCTTTCTATCATCCATATCCCCCCAACCCACCCCCAGCTAGTTCGGACTTGTTGGAAATCAAAGTTGCCCTTAAGGACCTTCAAGCAGGGGCACAAAACAATCCTTTAAATTTGAAGATATAAGCCCATATCCGTTCGATCCATCCATCTCATTGATCCCATTCCCTAAACACTTCGAGATTCCAAAATTTGACAAATACAAGGGAGACAAAGACCCTAAGGCCCACTTGCAAGAGTTTTATGCACAGTGTCAAGAAGTCATGTATAATGATAACTATCTCTTACGTCTGTTCCCAAGAAGTCTAGCAAGCCATGCCCTAGATTGGTTTATGACTCTTGAAAAGGGGTCTATAAAAACTTTTGCAGACTTATCAGAACAATTTGTCTCCTACTTCTCCTTCAATTTGCGGAAGGATACTGACACCTTAGATCTCTTGAAAGAGAAACAACGAGATGGAGAAACCTTTACCAGCTACCTCCAACAGTGGCGTGCATTAGCCAGTCGAATGAAAAATCCTTTGAAAGAAAAAGACATGGTCACTCTTTTTGTGGAAAATTCACATCCCGACATGGCCCACAATTTTAGACTACACTGTGTCACCACTTTCGCTGAGATAGTGGAAAAGGGACCTATCCTTGAACGTGCCCTTATCGCCAAAGGACACATTAAAATACGCAGTCATGACAAAGAATGGTCATTCAGAGATAAATCAAGATTTTGGAACAAAAACAAAAATGCAGTGAATGATGGAGTGACAGACACCAAACATGTCCAAGTGGCTAATGCATCCCAAGGGCAACAACAGTCTGTACCCAATGCCATATCAGTACTGCAGGGGGCACCTCGTCCCCCTCAACAGTCAAACCAAAGAAATCAGGGGAACACCAAACGTCAATACGCCCAATTAGGTGAACCCTTGAGTGTTGTTTTCAATAAATTGTTACAAATCAATTATCCCATCACATATCCTGTCACCAAACCATTCGATGAGTCCAAACCCAAGCCGGCATGGTTCAAAGAGAATGAGTATTGTGACTTTCATAAAATCAAGGGACACTCCTTGAATAAGTCTCAGGGTTTAAAAAATTATGTCCAAGATCTCATTGATCGAGGAGATATCAAGGTTGACCCCAGTCAACCTTCGTCGTCCAATGCTCAACTGCAAATCTATCAAAACGCCTTCCCCAACCATAGTCAAGGTCCTAGCACCTCCACTAGTCATCCCCAAGACAACAACACCAATAATGTGACTTACAAGAATGTGCCCTTCAATTATGAAGGTGTTATTCATTACATTGAGTAGGTGGAACCCCGAGTATCCATGATACACGTTAAAGCCAAAGACCCTCAATGTGCTGTGACTATGCGACGGACCCGCATCACCGTCCCTGCAGCCTCCACACCCGTCCAACCCGCTCCTGTAAACTCTCAATATAACATCCTTGATCACCTAAGGAAGACCCCCGCTCATATATCTATTCTGGATTTGCTTAAATCTTCCCCGGTACATCAAGAGATCCTCAATAAAGCCTTGTAGGAAACCCATGTCCCAAACGACATCGACCCCACACAATTCCAAGCTTTGGTGGGACACTTGGCTTTGTCTCACCACCTCCATTTCAGCCACAATGATATGCCCAACATTGGCATCAATCACAATCGCCCCCTACATATCCAAGTCATAATTGCCCGTCATAAAATAAAAAGGGTCTTGGTAGATAATGGCTCTGCCCTTAATCTATGTCTTTGAAATTCATAAAATAGATAGGTATTCTCAAGCGGACCTAAGCAACTAAAAAATTACAATCAAGGCTTATGACAATGCAGAAAGAAATTCAGAAGGCATCATTAGTCTTCCTATACAAGTGGGACCTATGCTCCAGTATACTACCTGCCATGTCCTTGATCTGGACTTACCGTATAATCTCCTCCTTGGCCGCCCATGGCTCCATGCTATGCAAGTTGTTCCATCCACATACCACCAATGCCTCAAATTCCCGGTTAATGAACAGGAGGTCACCATCTATGCCGATCCCCAACCGTTTGAGTATTGTCAAGCTTTAGAAGCATCTTTCCCCCATTTACATTATTGTCCTGGGGTCGAAATGGGGGCCTCCCAGTCATTATCCTCCAATCCATCATCCTCCAATCCATCATCTACTGTAACAACCGCTCCATCTTCCACTGATCCTACAGTCACAAAAGTTCAAATCATTGACAAAGGGTGTGGCGAGTATGAAATGCATACTGCTCTTAATGTAGCAACCATGCCACCATTGCCACACGAGTATGGTCAACCTCCCCATGCTACCCCAAAGGAGGACAAGACTGTCACCTTCCATGGCAAAAATATTCCTACCACCACCTTCGTATCTCCAAGTATCAAAATAGATGCGCCAGAAGAAGACATAAGTCAATGGGTCTACCGCGAAGAGCCCAAACCAGAAACTCCTCTAAAGAAATATTTTTAGGAAAAATATCCTTGGCCAACAAAGTTTGTGGAAAAACATAACTACCAAGGTAGAGGCCTAGGTAAAGAGGAACAAGGGCGATTGCAACCCATTGATACGTCTCTGCTACCGAAAAATGTGGGCATTGGGTATGACAGAAAACAAAAGAGTCCCGCAACATCATCTAATACTTCCAATAGTATCACCGTGGACGATGGCTCATTGGAAGATGTACCCGAGGAAGAATCCATCATACATGCATATGATGATGTCGATCACACTGATTTATCCTCCATGTTCGAATGCCTATCTGTTTGCACCATCAGCCTATTCCTTCGTCACCCTGAACTCATTGACTGGGACCTACACAACACCACACCTATCAATATGACTACGGACACCTACGTCAACCTTATGGGATTGGAGGAGGATGAACACTCCAGTCGCAAAAATAAAAATCAAAAAAATAAAAAGAGGTCATCTAGTGAAAACCTCCCTAAGGCGCTTCCTAACCTAGAAAAAGTAAAAATAAAGGACGCATCTAAAGGCAAAAACCTCGAAGAGGCGCCAGAAGATGGAGATGTTCATCTTCCCCTTATGGGAACTCAGTATCTGCCAGATCATCTATCCTGATTGAAGAAATACAAGAAGTTAATTTGGGAACTGCTGAACATCCGAAGATCACCTATGTAGCCAAGTCACTCTCCAAACAAGAATATCCAATCTTTGCGCAGCTACTCCAAGAAGGCATCATCAATTTTGCCTGGTCATATTTAGACATGCCAGGCTTAGACCCTGCTTTAGTGGTTCACCACTTAGACATTCGTCCAGACGCCAAACCCGTCAAGCAAAAACTTCGTAAGATGCATCCACAAGTTGCGTTGTTAGTAAAGAAAGAGTTGGAGAAGTTACTAGACGCAGGTTTTATCAGACCTATTGACTACTCTGAATGGATCTCTAACATAGTGCCGGTTGCTAAACCAAATGGTGACATTCGGGTCTGCACAGATTTTAGGGATCTCAACAAAGCCTGCCCAAAAGATGATTTCCCTCTTCCTAATATTGACATGTTGGTTGATTTAGCAGCAGGACATGAGATGTTGTCCCTCATGGATGGCTTCTTCGGTTACAACCAAATCTGAATTGCACCTGAAGACCAGCACAAAACTGCCTTCACAACTCCTTGGGGCACCTTCTGCTACAATGTTATGCCCTTCGGTCTCAAAAACGCAGGGGCAACGTATCAAAGAGCTATGACCGTTATCTTCCATGACCTCATCCATATCATCATGGAGGACTATGTTGATGACCTATTAGGGAAGTCCAAGACACGAGCAGAACATCCGGCCATTCTGAAGAAGATATTTGAACGGTTAGAACACTATAAGTTGCGGTTGAATCCAAAAAAGTGTGTCTTTGGCGTCACGTCAGGGAAATTATTGGGTTTCATAGTCTCCCGCAGAGGTATTGAAGTTGATCCTGCCAAAGTAAAGGCTATTCTGGACATGCTCCCTCCACGCAATCTAAAGCAGTTAAGGAGCCTCCAAGGAAAGATGCAGTCTATCCGACGGTTCATAGCCCAACTTGCAGATAAATGTCAACCTTTTACTCATCTTTTGAAGAAAGATTCTACATTCTGATGGACAGCACAGTGTCAAATGGGTTTTGATAAAATCAAGGAATACTTAGCTCATCCCCCAATTTTGATGCCGCCTATTCCAGGAAAACCCCTCCTACTTTATATCTCTGCTACCTCGGTCGCACTGGGGGCATTATTGGCACAGCACGATGAGTCACTCAAAGAAAGAGCAATCTACTACATCAGCAGAACACTAGTCGGATATGAGTTAAATTATTCTCCTATGGAAAAAGCATGCCTTGCACTAGTCTTCAGTACACAGAAACTCTGCCATTACATGCTCAGTCACCCAGTCAAATTAATTGCTAAAATTGATCCTTTGAAATATCTGTTGTCTAGAACCACCTTGACTGGTCGCATGGCCAAATGGGTCATGCTGCTAAGCGAATTTGACATCGAGTATGTGGAGCGCAAAGCCATTAAAGGACAAGTTATTGCTGATCAATTGGCTGAAGCACCACTAGTAGACACCTACCCAATAGACACTGAGTTCCCAGACGAAGGAATCTACACAGTAACAGAAGCACCAACTTGGACATTATACTTTGATGGCTCATACACTCACAGTGGATCTGGCGGAGGAATTCTATTAGTCACCCCTCAAGGTGACTACATCCTAAAATCCTTCAGAATAGCATTTTCCTGCACCAACAATATGGCGGAATATGAAGCCCTCCTCACCGGCCTTAGAATTGCAAAACAATGGCACATTACACATTTGAAAGTCTTTGGGGATTCCTTGTTGGTTATCAGACAAGTTAATGATGAATTCCTCACAAAGGATGACAAACTGCTACCCTATAAAAGCATGGTGGACGACTTCAAGAAGTATTTCACCTCCATACAGTTTGACCAAATCCCTCGTGTGCAGAATAAAGCAGCAGACGCCATGGCCACTATTGTTTCTTTGATTGACATGCCCAAAGATCGGACAGAGTGTGAGTTTCTAGTCGAACAACTATTAATCCCTGCGTATGATGTCCCTGACACTGACATGGTGTGCGATGTTGTAGGTCCTGCCTCCCCGTGGTACCAAGACATATATACTTACCTCCGTGATAACACCATACCCCCAGAACTTACACGTAACCAACGTAAATCCTTTATCCATCGTTCATCCCGATACATCCTCGTTGGTGATACGCTTTATCGTCGCGGGTATGATGGAATCCTCTTGAGATGTCTGAATGAGACCGAAGCCCAAATGGTACTAACAGAAGTACATGGTGGTATTTGTGGGGCTCACTCAAATGGTATGGCTTTAGCCAAAAGAATCCTACGGGCTGGATATTACTGGCCTACAATGGAATGTGATGCTTGCGAATTTGTAAAGAAATGTCTTCCGTGTCAACAGCATGCGGATTTGGTCCATGCTCCAGCACAAGATCTTCATCCTCTCTTAGCACCATGGCCGTTCTCTCAATGGGGTTTTGACTTGATTGGCAAGATTCACCCACCATCATCTAACGACCATACATTCATCATCACTGCAACTGAGTACTTCACCAAATGGGTGGAAGCAATGCCACTCTCCCAAATCACTGGTACTCAGATTTCTAAATTCATCCTCTACCATATTCTCTGCAGATATGGTATCCCCTCCACCATCATTTATGATAACGGAAAGCCATTTAAAAATCAAGCCATGAAGCACCTATGCGATACCTTCCATATCCAACATCGTTGGTCAATTCCTTACTATCCTCAGGGTAACGGTCGGGCGGAAGCGACCAACAAAACCCTCATTCGCATTCTCAAAAAGGTGGTCAATAGCACTGGACGAGATTGGCACCTTCACATTCATCCCGCCCTTTGGGCATACCACACATCCATCCGCACCCCAATAGGCGCCACCCCATACTCGTTAGTATATGGAGCTGAAGCCATCTTGCCAATCGAAGTCGAGCTCCCCTCATTGAGAATTTCTTTGAAGAATCTCATCAGCGAAGAAGATGCTCGCGTCGCTCGTCTTGCACAGCTAGAGTTACTCGATGAACGTAGAATACGGGCCTATGATCATCTACAAGTATACCAGAATCGTCTAAAACGTCACTACAGTAAAAAGGTCCGCCCCAGGCAATTCCAGGCTAGTGAACTTGTGCTCAAGGAAAATCACCGCACTCAGCAAGATCGTGACAAGAAAGGCAAATTTGAAGCAAACTGGTTAGGGCCATATATCATAACTGCTAAATATGGATCTGGAGCTTACAGGTTGACCACTCTAGAAGGGGATCCCCTCAACGAACCTGTCAATATTCTCCATCTAAAAAGGTTCTATGCTTAAGGTCCACTTGGTCTACCCTATCAAAAATCAAAAAAATCAAAAAAAAAAAGTGAAAAAAAAAAAAAAAAAGAAATCCAAAAAATAGTAAAGAGAAATAAATTCGTCCTATGGTAAAAACCACCTCTTGATGGCGCCTTGGATAAGTATGGATGGTGAAAACCTGGTAACAGGCATCATCCATAGAGGGCTTAATCATTATCTACCTCGTATCCTAGTTACTTTATGTTGTCATCCACACTTTCATCCCCCCGCATCAACCTAGGCCGCTTGGTACTTGTTGATTGAGCATTGGACGGCTCACCTTACCTATCCCTCATCCTGAGCTTCCTTATATCCCACTTTGAGCTTATGTCTTTCGTCTGTCGGTCCGTGTCATCATATAGGATCATCCATCGTGTCAGTCTCCATCTAGATCTCATCCTCTTGTCCCGCTTCCATCCTTTTGTCGAACTACGTTGCCCCTGTGCTTTTACGTAGGCAAGACTGATTGTGCGATCTGCCCCCGGGGCACTCTCGGATCAAATTTGTTTTGGTCCTCCATCCTCTCATCCCCACTGGTCCCCTCTCGCTTTTGTTCATGGTCCTTTTTTCGAACTACGTTGCCCCTGCGTTTTCACGTAGGGAAGGTTGGTCATTTGATCCTCCCCCGGGGCATTTGTCGGTCATATCTTGTGTCCATCATCGGTCACCATTGTCCTCTTTCCGCTTTATCCATGGTCCTTTTCCATGAACTACGAGGGCTCTACGCTTTCACGTAGGCAAGGCTAATCTTTGATCGGCCCCCGAGCCCCTAGGTCTTTAGGTTGTGTCTTGTCCCCTTTGTGGTTGTCTCATCAAGCTATGCCCTTATTTAGCTAATTCTTAAACAAACAAAGCCCACTTGTACCAACGAATCTAATCAATTCTAAATATCCTTTATCATATTGATATTTTCGCTTAGCATCCAGCATAGGTCTTAACAGGATACATCCTTCCTAACAGACCTCATCAATCCCATCCATCCCCTTGATCCTATGGCAATGGACATTTGAAATTGATTGTGATCTTTTGATACTTTTGGTTTTTGTCTATCATTTGAGCTCCCTATAATCACTTGTCAAGGCCACCATGATCCATCATATTATGGTGCGTTTTGACTAGTCCACATAGTGGTGTATCTTGATCTTTTCGTTAATTGTGTCTTCTTGGTTGTCCCACATAGTACCCACTAAGATCCTCGAGGTCTTGTGTTATGTTGGGGCATCCTTCTGTGTTTGCGGTTATCCCAATATTGGGCCCGACTAAAGTCTTTTTTCAAGACTTTGGGGTATTGGGATAACCTTCTTGTCTGGCGTGTTTGTCTCATGCATTAGACACTGATCTACCTCGGTCCTCTATACCTTGGTGTGTCGTGTCTTATGCTATAGCAACAACCAGTGCTCCAAAGATGATAAATTGAATTAGGATTGCATTTTTCATAATCATTGCATTCACACTCACCCTATAGTTTTGGTTGTGCAAATACTTGCCCTCATTCTCTTCCATTCTTCTCAGGATACTGATACCTTTTGACAGATGCTAGACTACATCCATCACCACGTACCCACCTCCCCTCCACTTACCCTACCAATCCTTATTGGCACCTATAGCTGCATACTGTCCGTGCATCAATTGCTACCTGCATTCCCACATGTTAGGTCCATATCTCCATCACCACCTGCATCACAAAATATTAGACGCATAATACAACACATCTTGCATATATAAACTATTCATACAAAATCCATCTCACACATATACATACATAACGCATCTACCAACTAGCCATCCATATATCTAAACCATCATAGATCCCAATAGGTACACATAACATATCACCATTACCATACATCCATACAATAAGCACATATCTCCAATCATTCATAAACATAGCATAAATGAATATAAGCATGATCATTAACATTCCAACATCTAGATCAACATTTCATGAATATAAGCATACATAAACCAACACATGAGCATAAATAAGTCACTGTATCCATCCACGAAACACATAATGATACACACATATGCATATAGTCCTCCATCATAAATATAAATATACTACATGGTGCTAATAAGAACTGTCACATATCCATCATACATATATCCATCAATATAGCATGTGTCACATATACATCATACATATATCCGTCACATGACAAAGTACAAAATCTAGGGATATAGAACATCCCTGATATCCATCCTACATAATCCATCCTGCATCTGTCAAAAATACAGTACCCTGTCACCTCCCGAATGAACTCCCCACGTCTGATCTCTGTGGAGACTCAGGTCCTGCCCCTCTGCCTGGTGAAAAACCTGGTGAATCACTATAACGGCGAGTCTGTGTCCCCAATGATTGGGATGGAGCTGGCATCTGAGGTGCCTGCCTGGTATAATAGAATCTCCGCTGTGCTGGATCAGGAACCGCATTATAATACACTGCCATCCAGAAACCTGCCTCTCTCGTGCTATCCTCCCTCTCTGCCGCCTGGACCCGAGCGGCATTCCGCTCATGTCGATACCTGTCTCGGTCCCTGGTGATAGCCCTCCTCTCTTGCTCCCATGCCTCCTGAGCTAACCGACTCTGTGCTAGCTCTACCTGTAGACGATCTCTCTCTCTCGCCACAACCTACACATCCACCCCTGGCATCCCACTCACACCATGACCTGTCAGAACACGTGTCATCGCCACATCCACCTCAGCCTGTAGGGCCTGCACCCGCATCTCTACTGCGTCTCTATCTCTCTGGAGAGCCTGTGCCCGTAACTCTGCTAAATCCCTCTCTCTACGGAGAGTAGCTACCTCCGCCAATGCCTCGTCTCTCCCCCTCTGCAATGCCTGTATCTCTGCCTCTGCTACCGCCCTCTCCCTCTGAACAAGCGCCTGTGCCGCATCCCTCTCGGTCTCCATCACCTGTACCTGAGCCTGCGCTGCATCCCTCTCAACCCGCATAATCTGTACCTGCTCTACTGCCACTGCCTCTCTCTCCTGCATCACCCTCATATCTCCGAGCGCCTACTCAAGGCACTGTACCCTATCTTGTAACTCATCCCAGTCTCGCTGGGAATCCCCTGACGGCTGACTGGTACACCTTGTCCCTTGATCGGCTCCCTGCTTTGACCTCTCTTCAGGCTCTCATCTAGCCTGTAGAACCACGACCTCCACCTGTAGTCTGTCACGGTCCCATGTCATCCTAGTCAGCTCCCCCTGTATCCTCTGCACCTCTGTTTGTGCCCTGTCTCTCTCCCTCATTGCCCCTCCTAGCTGGAAAGTAATAGCATCATAATCTATCAGGGCCTCCCGCTCT